>JAPDVR010000007.1:35245184-35872684 GCA_026230005.1 Gila orcuttii
TATTTCATTTGTTCAAAAAATTTTCTATGTTCTATGTAAAATGTTCTATTAAAGAAAAGATAGAAAATAAATATTTGTGTTTGCTGTAAAGTGGTTAGAAATAATGAAATCGGAATCGGCTAAAATCGGTATCGGCAGGCCAAACTCATGAAAAATCGGAATCGGCCTAGAAAATTGTAATCGGTGCATCTCTATTACTAGGCTATCGTTACAGTAATTCCATGGTAAATGGATTCAGTATCAGTTCAGATTCGGAATGTAACGTTGCACACAGTGTTTCTCCTGTTTGTCAGCGCTGTTTCATCTGCCTTTAAACTGGTTCAAATCATTGAGACATATGTGTTCTTCGCTTTATTCAAGCGCTTCCCACTGGATCTCGTGAGTGAGACCGATCAGAGTAAGCGCATCTGCTGCCGGTTGGACTTTGAGCGAGCGGATAAATGGTCCGTGTGGCGCGCGGTTCAAATGAGTTTCGTTCCGCTTTTGACGCATAAACATTATCGAACATTTATCGAACTCTTGATATTGTTTTATTGATAATTATATCGCGATAATTATCGTTTTATCGCCCAGCCCTACATTGTATACAGCACAAACTCTGCTACAATATGTCAGCAGCATGTATGTAAAAGTTTGCAGTTTTGAGAGAGTGACGTTTATGCGTGGTTTGTGAAAAAACAAAAATTCACTGAAATAAGGTCATGAAACCCATACTGATTATTTCTTCACAAGACTTTTGAAAATTGTATCACGTAGCCTAGAATATTTGCTCCAGAACTATGTGAAAATCATCCTGCATACTCATTCAGATAAGACAATATATTGATTTAAAATTTGTAAGACATGTTTTGTGTGAGAAAGCTTTATGCGAGGAGGCGTGAATCTCTCATGAATATTAATGCATTTCACACCTGAGAAAGACAAAGACCGTCCCCTAATTGCCCTATCAGGTGCTATCAGGTCCTATCATTGAGGAGCCTTGCACAAAGAATGAGAAATTTAAAAAAGAATGGCGTTTAGATTGGATTATGTTGTGTTGTAAATAAATCCAGACAAAGATACACAACAAAGGACAAAAAAGTAAATAAATAAGTAAACACACTGATCTAAAGGCAGAGACTTGAACAGTCACACACCTTTGTGCCATTCCTGAAACATTGTAGGCCTACATACCTGTCATATCCAAGGTGTTTGATTTTTCATTTTACCATGTTCATGTACAGAGACTCATGTGAATGTTGAAGTCAGCAGAACTCATCCAGTGGCATCCGGTCCCTTTTAAAAAAATAAATAAAAAATAAACACCTGTGAAATAAATAAAAAATAAACACCTGTGAACATGCTGATATCGAGAAACTATTGGCGCTTTTCCACTGTATGGTACGGTTCGGCTCAGCACGGTTCGGCTCGCTTCGCTTTTCCACTGCGTGGTACGACTCGGCGCGGCACGGCTCGGTTCGCTTTAGCTCGGTTGCTTTTCCACTGCAGTTTTAGTACCGCTTCAAAGTGGGTGGGATTATGACTGATCGTTATAGTTTATCCACTCCTCGGCAACCAACAAGAGGAACGTCTGCACTTCTCGTTCACTGACCACGATTCAGCCATTTCTTTTTTGGAAGTTTTTTTTCTTCAAGCAAGTAGTTTTAAAACAGGTGCTACAGTGGTGGCTGTTACTGGCTATTTAAATCTAGCGGGTTTGATGTCTCGCAAATACAATGACGATGGTAGTGACGATTCTGTCTGTCTGACCAATCAGTGATCTGCAGTGTTTTCACGTCACATTTTAGTATTGGTATGGTACGCTTGGAACCTCAACAGAGGTGGTACCATTTAAAGCGAGCCGTACCATACCGTACCATGCAGTGGAAAAGCGCCACAAGTGAGCCATACCGAGCCGTACCGTACCATGCAGTGGAAAAGCGTGCCGTACCGAACCGAACCGTACCGTACCATGCAGTGGAAAAGCGGCATATAGGGCTGCACGATTTTGGGAATACATTTGAGATTTTTCTGGTTAAAATTATGAAATTTACAAAACACACACACACACACACACACACAGATAGATATGTATGTATGTATGCATGTATGTATGCATGTATGCATGCATGTATGGGGTCAAGAAGTCTCTTCTGTTCACCAAGGCTGCATTTATTTGATTAAAAATACAAAACAAACCAGTCAAGAGCTGTCGGAGTGAAAAGGAGAGGATATGAGGACATAACAGGCTGACGCGCGTACAGATTTTTTCCTTCCTTTCCAAGCATCAACAAGGACTTATTTGCGTTCAGCTTGTTCACATGCTCAATTTCGTAGCTCAGTCGCTCTCGCGCTACAGTGGTATCGTTGTCAGTTGACAAGAACATCGCCGTTAGGCCACCAGTAGGGCTGGGCGATATATCAATATAAAAAATATATCGATATAAAAAATATATCGATATAATTGAAATTTGCGCTATGATCCTTGCTCCAAGCAAGCTGCTGACTGCTTTTGTAGAAATATGAATATCGTGCATTCTATCAGTTGCAGTTCTGGCGCCTCCGTCTCAACAGCATTAGTGTACAACGCGACAAATACTCACATCAAATATTAACGCAGAGGAACGGGACACATCAGTTCAGTGAGTTCACAAAAGTTCATTATTTGCATGTGCTTTAAAGCCTTGCCGGTTAAACATGTCATTCACTGCTGATGCGCTGTTCTAACATGCGCTTTACTGAGCGCAAACACCCGATGCACACATGCACTAAAAGCCTGTCTAACGTTATCTTTCGAGTCTTATTTCGCTAATACTCTCAAATACACACAAGGTTTACATAAGGAAAGTTTGTTATGTCTAAACTGAAAGCAAACCGAGAAAATTGAGAGAAATCTGCTTGTCAAATGCGTGTATAGACCTATGGTATAGACGCGTCGCATACAGGTCTTAAAGAGACAGTAGCCCTAATAGTAAAGATGCAGCCGCTTGTCCTTAAAGGGATAGTTCACCCAAAAATTAAAATTCTGTCATTATCAGTGTTGTGCAAGTTACTTCCAAACTGTAATACATTATACATTACTTGTTACTGTAATTTAAAAGTAATTCATTACCTTACAATATTACTGTCTCAGAATTGTAATGTTACATTACTCCTGTATTACTTTTGAGTTACTTTCACCAAAGTAGCTATACAGTAGTAGAACTTAACATTCTAAGGCTGTAACGATATGCGATATGAAACCGAAATCGGGACACTCAGATCCACGAACCTGCAGAATCGACACACCCCTTCCAACTACAAGAGTTATCCTTCCCGTCCAGATCCAATGCTACCACATCTTTAAATTACTGTTAGTATTATTTGAATTTTGAAGTTAACATTATAAAATACGTAGACCTACACCACAAAACTAGTTGAGGATAAATTATTTAAAATTGGGGAATTCCAGCGTTATGGACGTGACATTTGCAGTCAAAACTTGAAATATAAATTCTCAGAAAATGCATTTAATACCAATATATTGAAGCGTCTGTTTATCCATAGGATACCACCTTAAAAGAGTCCAGACATTAGAAAAATATCAGTCTACACATTTTATATTTAATATGAGGGAAATACACGTATGCATGACATTGTTTTTTTTTTACTTTTAGGAGACGAAATATTTTTTTGTAAGTCTGTGAATTACACTGCGCAAATCAAAAGTACCCACCGGATGAAGGGTTGGCTCTCCACAGAACATAAAATATTCATTTTATTTTTCGTGTTCACATTTATGAGGAAAAAACAATGTACGTGACAGTTCTCCGTTACGGACGCGACCGCTCTGAAGCTGCACTAAAAGACTGTTTTAAAACTTTCACAGAGACCTCAAATAGAAGACACATATTTCTTTAAAGTGAATTTCAATTTGTACTAATTGTATATTAATTTTAATCAATGTTTCATCAACCAATTGCCTGGATTTAATAAATAAGAAGTAAATATAGCAGACAATAGATCACGACACGGAGGCGCCTGCGCGTGAACTGTAGCGCGTCTCATAAATTAACCGAAACTCAGCGTAGCCTATAAGGTAGCCTAGCCTACTTCACAGACCTGAAAAAAAAAAAGAAAAAAAAAAAAAAAAAAAAAAATATATATATATATATATATATATATATATATATATATATATATATATATATATATATATATATATATATATATATATATATTGAAATGTTTACTTGTAAACAGAACAATTCAAAACGAAAGAAAACGGACTGCTCTCTGCTTATATCTGTATGAAATGTGCATTTCTCTCTGGCGCATTCACTACTGCGAAGATCGCGAGTCAGCAACGTCAACTTCATCTTTATTAATTAACAATTAAAATGTCTCTTTGCTATATTTGACATATTCATAATCATTGCTTTTGCCGGTTCTTTTTGACAGCTTTTAGTTGCTTTGATGCTTTCCTTAGGTTACATCATGTCACGTGAACGCGTCACCACCGCATCAAAAATAATTGCGTGATAAAAACAAGAAAAATACCACCTAAACATAGACTAACTGTTTAGAAAGAAAACACAGAACAAATGGAGTAGCCTAATGTGCATACGTCCATATCGCGAATGTCTTCTTCATGCCATCTTCACCCATTAGCCACTTTTCCACTGGCCAGCGCGAGCACAGAGGCCGAAATCATGCCTCACGGCACTCCTGTAAAAAAGAAATCGCTATAAAAAATATATCAGACGCTGCCATTTAGTCTTTATTTACAAACTTGGACACCACACGCGGCTATTGACTGACCACGAACAGGTAACAGCCTACCTGCATTTTTTCCTTCGTTAATGTCTCGCGGTCTTGGTGTTTTTTTGTTTTTTTTTACAATTAAAACTAAAAGTGTGTTGTAACGCAAGCGTAACTGAACATGTAATATAGTAAAATATTACTGAAAATTGATTAGTAATGCCTTACACTACTGTGTTACAGCAAAAAGTAATATGTTACTTTAATGCATTACTTTTGTAACGCGTTACTCCCAACACTGGTCATTATTTATTCACTGTAATGTTGTTCCAAACCTGTATTAATTTATTTTTTGTGCTGAACAAAAGAAGATATTTTGAAGAATGTGGGTAACCAGACAGTTGCTGGTCCCCATTGACTTCCATAGGGAAAAATATACTATGGAAATCACTGGGGTACATAAACTGTTTGGTTACACACATTCTTCCAAATAACTTCAACAGAAGAAAGAAACTTATTCAGGTTTAAAACAACTTGAGAGAGTAAATGATGACAATTAAAATTTTTGGGAGAACTATCGATTTAATGTTAATAAAACAACAAAACACAGAGGAAATCACTCACTGCTCTTGACTGAGAACTTTAATAGTAGCTATAATAAGAATCAATGTATAATTTATACAGTGAAGACTATATTTGGCTTTGACTTTGACTGAACATTTGCTTTCACTTTGCGGAAAAAATAGCGGGATATATATCGTATATCGATATTCAGCCAAAATATATCGGGATATGACTTTTGGTCCATATCGCCCAGCCCTAGCCACCAGGTCTTAAACAGGCAACAACCTTTACTGCTGTCTCTTATTCATTAAAAATAATTTAATAACTTTAAGGTTAGGCTACACATCTAGAGCATCACTCTTTAAAGCTGATGATACACGAGGGCAACTTTTTGCCAGCTTCTTGCCCGGCAACATTCTCAGTATATTTTCCTGCTTTTTTGTCGTTAGCCAATCACATGCCTGATAAATACAGCATTGGTGAGCTGATTTTAAAAACATTAAAAATCTTACCGACCCCAAACTTTTGAACGGCAGTGTATACATGTATAGGTATTTTGTAAATTTTGTAAATACATATACGAACACCAAGTTTGTTGTGCCTTGTAGGCATATGTGTAGGGCTACATAAAATAATAACAATAGCCTAGATAGCAGGCAGCCTAATGAACACTTCTGTAACACTACACTAGACAAAAATATATGGATTATCATGTTACTTCAAACGTTTCCATTCGTTATGAAATGAGATTGGAGTAAAAACATGAAGCCTAATGTTTGGCGTGTTTTGCGACTGACTCAAACTCAGCACGTTCAGAGAATGTTTACTGAAGCGATCAAGCCGCTCCAAACTATGAAACATTGTTACATTATAGCCTACATATCTACGTTTGAGCAGATATCCACACACACAGTAAACACAGGTCTAAACATTATAATATTCGTCATATTAGAATAAACACTCATACTAGCCTACTTTTATATGGTGCTGTTTAATTATCGAACATAAAAATATTCTTGTGTCTACATGTATATTCATTTAGCATCAGGCTTCATGTTTTTTCTCCAATCTCATTTCATAACATTTTAGTCTGGCACCAGTTTAACTAGTAGCTACAATGTGAAGTTTAAGCAACAATAACATGCTTACTATTATGTGTCTCACCTTAAAAATCGTTCTCATAATCAAATCATGTTCTTCTAATTCTTCTGAGGTAAATCCAAGGTAAACATCAAAGCACAAACAGTCTTCCAAACTCGATGAAAAGCAGAGGAATATACTGAAGTCGCTGATTCTTTGTTTAGAGCTGATGAGGGCGTTTACAGCTCTGCGTTCCTTCATGTGGATCATTTGCATGTGAACAGCTCGTGCGTGTGTGGTCACATTAGAGTTAATTAGCTCGGGCTAGAGAAACTGTACATGTCGGTGCTTTCATACGAATTTCTTAAACTGAGAATATTTGTTTTTGATATGATTTACATCATTTAAAAATGGAGACTTCAAGCTTTGTAAAGACATTATTTTCACGTGTGGGTGGCAAGTATTCGCTGAGTTACAGATAATTTTCTGTCGCGTTTCAGAATGAACTTCACATTGAGAGAGAAGACCGAACAAAGTTTTTTTTTATTTATTTTACGAAAAACAACTTTTTGTTTTTATTATTAGTGTACACACATAAAAAGATATTTAACAGTTTTTAATGATGTATAACACTTGCCTCTATGACAAAAATCAACTGAGTTATTTTAGTCTCTTTTGCACTGATAAGAAAAAAAATCGCGCCGGCGCAATAGCCGACCCCAGGGGGTTCATTAATTTGATTTGGCAGCCCTTATTATTAACTGAATTTGATCAAATGTAAGAATTTGACATGAAAGATAACGCATATATTTAGTAAGGTTTAAAAATTGTCCTTTATAAAGGTAAATAACGCCCTGGTGTAAAATTCACAAATACGCATATTTAAGTATGTAAAAGCTGATGAGAATATTGCTTCAAAATAAATTATATTTACTTATGACAGATACCATTTAAGAAGTAGAAACATTGTCATTTAAAAATGTATTATATAATTATTATAAAAACGTCCTTATGTGTGATTTAAATGGAAGTAGCTTACAAATATAATTTTAATTTTTAACCTTTAATATTAGAATGATGTACCAACTAGGGTTCCCTATGGTTTACTTTACAGCATTAGTTGAGAGATATTTTTTTCTTATGTACTGTACCTGATACTGTGGTTTTAAACCTGAATAAGTTTTTCTTCTGTTGAAAATAAAAATAATTTTGAAGAATGTGTCTAAACAAACAGTTGCTGGTCCCCACAGACTTCCATATTATATTTTCCTGTTTGATTACCCACATACTTCAAAATATCTTGTTTTGTGTTCAGCACAAGAAAGAATTTAATACAGGTTTAGAACAACATTAGTGGTTATAATATTCATTTTTGGTTGAACTTTCCCTTTAAGGACAAGCAGCAGCATGTTTACTATAGGCTACTGTCACTTTAAGACCGGCACGCGAAGCGTCTAATATACACGCATGTGACGCGCACCAGATTTCCCCTCGTGTGCTTAAAGCACATGCTAATAATGAACTTTTGTGAATTGCAGTGTCCCGTGAGTGCAGTGGCGCAGATAGGATTTTTTAACTGGGGGGGACCAAGCTGTCAGCAAATGATTTAAACTCAATTCGTTATTTTGCGTAATTTGGGCTTTAACTAGTGCTCAAGTAGTTACCTTGCGTAATTTGGGCTAATGATTTGCACTAAAAAGCCATTGGGGGATTATTATTTGAAATCATGGATAAACAACAATGAACAAAGGTAAACAAAGGCCTACCTCATCACCACTAGCAATGCATGATCAGACTGTTATTTGACTAGTATGCCAATCACCCACCAAAACTTCATGTCTTCAGCAAACTATTTTTTGTGGCTGCCCTCCTGCAGATCCTCACTTGACTGACTAGGGCAGAGGTCTTCAATCCTGCTCCTGGAGTGCCACTGTCCTGCAGAGTTTAGTTCCAACCCTAATCAAATACACCTGAAACACACAGCTCATCAAGCTCTTCAGGATCGCTTGAATATACAAAGGCAGGTGTGCTGAAGCAGGTTGGAACTAAACTCTGCAGGACAGTGGCCCGCCAGGAGCAGGATTGAAGACCTCTGGACTAGGGCCTGCCTTACTGTCATCAGAAATTGCCTGCAGGCCAGAAGGACAACATTTTAAATCTTATAATTTCAGTTAACCCTCTATACCTCTATAGAATTTCACAACAATGTGAAATACAACATATTCCTGAGAATTAATGGCTTAAACTACTATTTCAAAAATGTCTAAGAATAACTCAATTTTAAATTTAAGTGTTAATTGCACGTTTGTTGCAATTTATAGATTAGACATATCTTTCAAATGATGTATGACATATTAAGAAATGTTTTTCATAGCCCATAATTTAAGAGTCTATATCCTCCGTTGCTCCAGTCCCTACAATAAAAAAACATGATTTCCTGCTATAAGAGGATGTCAAAAGTTTATGTAGGCCTTTATTTTTTGTTTGCATAAACCTTGCACCAAACAAATTTTATTTATTATAATTATTTTATAGTGGCTTACACAACAGTGAACATACCTCAGTCAATTTATACAGTACAATGGGTTAAATGATAAGATAAAACATTATTTCCTGACGACGATAAATTGTTTGATTTATCCAACCATTCTTTTTGTGTTCATTCATTATTTGCCTCTGTCCTCTCACCTAAATGCATAAGTACTAAGTGCAAAAGCCTTCTTGCCATTATTGTCAGACTAGCTATTCCCCTTAACAAATCTAATCTGCCACATCTGGGAAAGTCAACAGGCATAGGATACTTACATTGTTTGGTTTTTGAAAAAACGAGGTGATTGTTTTTTGTCTCTTCGTTGCCTTTATGTGGCATTTATACAGTCGATTTTTTTCAGTTCAGAAAATCACCTCAGCTCAGTCATAGATTGTATTTGATCACTATGGTTACCGGTCCGCTCCTACAGGCACGATTGAGGCAGCTACCAGCTCCTCATAGGACCCCAACGAGATCACTCACTCAGGAGTCGTAGCACACACACAGAGAGAGAGTGTGTAAACGTAGGTGGCATGATGGCATCGTGTGTTTATTGACAACAGAACAGCGTGTAGTGAGATCGTGGGTACAAACAAAATAATGGCGACCGGTGTAGATTATTATTGTGTGTCAGCCTGCGTCTGCCCCGACCCGATTCTGAAGCAGCAGCGGGCCGGGACACTACTTTGGCTAATGAACATAGCGAAAACCCTGGTTAATCCTCTGTTTTACCGATTTTTGACGCCTTTCGTAGGGATAGTGAGGGCGGGGGACGGATCGGGTCACTATGAATCTGGGGGGGCCATGTCCCCCCCGTCCCCAGTGCCATCTGCGCCCCTGCGTGAGTGTAACTCGACCTCTGCGTTAACATCTAATGTGAATGTACGTCGCGTCGTGAGACGGAGGTGGCAGAACTGCAACTGATAGAATGCACTGTAGCACGATAGATCTTGGAGAAATTTTAATCGTCCACGATCAAAAACCGTGATATCGCACACCCCTAGATTGGAGGGTTTTTATGTCTGTGGAATTGGAAGAAAGCCGAATACATCTGTTTCTAGACCGCACTGAGTTCTATGGCGAATTTGGGTTAAAAGCTAATCGATTCTGTTGAAGAGAGAATCATGATGCATCTATTTCGTTCCAGCTAGATTTCATCTGCTATTATCAGTATATTGAACAATGAAATCTTTAACAGATAATTTGTCAGTCATGCATCACTTAGGGCTAGAGATGCACCGATTGCAAATGTCTTGGCCGATTCTGATTGACAGCATACAGGTCCTTCTCAAAAAATTAGCATATTGTGATAAAGTTCATTATTTTCCATAATGTAATGATAAAAATTTAACTTTCATATGTTTTAGATTCATTGCACACCAACTGAAATATTTCAGGTCTTTTATTGTTTTAATACTGATGATTCTGGCATACAACTCATGAAAACCCAAAATTCCTATCTCAAAAAATTAGCATATCATGAAAAGGTTCTCTAAACGAGCTATTAACCTAATCATCTGAATCAACTAATTAACTCTAAACACCTGCAAAAGATTCCTGAGGCTTTTAAAAACTCCCAGCCTGTTTCATTACTCAAAACTGCAATCATGGGTAAGACTGCCGACCTGACTGCTGTCCAGAAGGCCATCATTGCCCCCCTTAAGCAAGAGGGTAAGACACAGAAAGAAATTTCTGAACAAATAGGCTTTTCCCAGAGTGCTGTATCAAGGCACCTCAGTGGACAGTCTGTGGGAAGGAAAAAGTGTGGCAAAAAACGCTGCACAACTAGAAGAGGTGACCGGACCCTGAGGAAGATTATGGAGAAGGACCGATTCCAGACCTTGGGGGACCTGCGGAAGCAGTGGACTGAGTCTGGAGTAGAAACATCCAGAGCCACCGTGCACAGGCGTGTGCAGGAAATGGGCTACAGGTGCCGCATTCCCCAGGTCAAGCCACTTTTGAACCAGGAACAGCGGCAGAAGCGCCTGACCTGGGCTACAGAGAAGCAGCACTGGACTGTTGCTCAGTGGTCCAAAGTACTTTTTTCAGATGAAAGCAAATTTTGCATGTCATTCGGAAATCAAGGTGCCAGAGTCTGGAGGAAGACTGGGGAGAAGGAAATGCCAAAATGCCTGAAGTCCAGTGTCAAGTACCCACAGTCAGTGATGGTCTGGGGTACCATGTCAGCTGCTGGTGTTGGTCCACTGTGTTTTATCAAGGGCAGGGTCAATGCAGCTAGCTATCAGGAGATTTTGGAGCACTTCATGCTTCCATCTGCTGAAAAGCTTTATGGAGATGAAGATTTCATTTTTCAGCACGACCTGGCACCTGCTCACAGTGCCAAAACCACTGGTAAATGGTTTACTGACCATGGTATTACTGTGCTCAATTGGCCTGCCAACTCTCCTGACCTGAACCCCATAGAGAATCTGTGGGATATTGTGAAGAGAAAGTTGAGAGACGCAAGACCCAACATTCTGGATGAGCTTAAGGCCGCTATCAAAGCATCCTGGGCCTCCATAACACCTCAGCAGTGCCACAGGCTGATTGCCTCCATGCCACGCCGCATTGAAGCAGTCATTTCTGCAAAAGGATTCCCGACCAAGTATTGAGTGGATAACTGAACATAATTATTTGAAGGTTGACTTTTTTTGTATTAAAAACACTTCTTTTATTGGTCGGATGAAATATGCTAATTTTTTGAGAGAGGAATTTTGGGTTTTCATGAGCTGTATGCCAAAATCATCAGTATTAAAACAAAAGACCTGAAATATTTCAGTTGGTGTGCAATGAATCTAAAATATATGAAAGTTTAATTTTTATCATTACATTATGGAAAATAATTAACTTTATCACAATATGCTAATTTTTTGAGAAGGACCTGTATACAAACAAGAATATACTTATCTTCAATGCAACAAAGTAAAAAGTCAGTAATAAAATAATAAATTGCAAACGGCACAAATAAATGCAATAGAATAAATAGAGGTATGAAATAACACTGCTTAACATTTTTCAGGTGCTTTAACATTATATTCAGGTATTAAGATAACACTGGATAGTCTTCATTGTAAAAATTAAATACAGATTAATGATTACCATTAAAGATATTCAGTCAAGATCAGAGTAATTTTTCTTGTCATTTGTTCTTTGATTAACATGACAGACTGCAGCAGGAATATTAGACTGCTGTCACTTAAGAGTTAATGAATGGATCCAATATACTGTTACACAACATGCGTTATCTTTCTCAACTATTTACATTCCAAAACTGACTGTTTAACTGAATACTCTCCAAGATGGACATTTTTGACAATTTTGAGTGAATTTGAATGAATGAATGTGGTATTTTGGGTTTAGATTTGTCCAGCGGCATGTTTACATGCGACTGAGTGTGAGCTTGGCTGTGACGTTATTTCCTGTGTTCAGGGTCCCCGCGGATCCTTAAAGTCTTAAATTAGATTTTTTAAATTTAAGGCCATAAAAAGTCTTATTTTTACTAATGAAAGGTCTTAAATTTTCATTGGCAATTTGACTTAGACATATCTAAATTATATCTATATCTAATTAGCGTACTTTTTTATTTACTATTCGTTCTTTGTGGATTTGTTCGTTCACGTGACACTTCGCGTCACATTCGCACCAGCATTACGTCTGTCTCCTGCACGCAAAACGGCTGGAGAGAAGAAAGTTTGTTAATTTCAGTTCAATTGTAAGTTCATTATTTATGTGCGTAGTGGTGTGCGATGTGTGTTGTCTATTATGATATTGTAATCATTGTTTTACTATGCACGTGGCACTGCGAGCTTACATCGCATTTGTCTCTCATGCTTGCTTTCACTGCGTGTCAGTGTGTCAGTGCAGTTATAGGTATGTCCCTAAATTAGTTTTTGTCTCATATTTATATCATATTATGTTGTTATCATACAATATCACATCAGCAAGAGGGGCGTTTTCCCATGCACAATAGCAAATGTGATATTTATTTTATATAACAGTTGAATCATGAACAATAAATGAACATTGTGAGTTACATAAAAAAATATTGACAATATTGTTTGTTTTCCCTCTATTTGGCTAACGAGAATTTCAAAATGAAACCGTAGAAGTCTCGAAGCAAAAGACAGCGATGATTTTTTTTTTTTTGACTGAAATCTGCGTTTTGAATGAATAATTTGAACGATTCAATGAACAATTTTTCCAAATCTGTTGAATGAATGACTCCCTAAGACTTATTTGCCGCCACCTACTGCTGGTTTTAGTTTCACATTTAAAGTACCCTTTAATTAAAATGTTACAATTAGAAATAAGTTCATATTTAAATATTGAATAAAAAAAAAACTATTTATTTATTTATGCAATTGTAAATGGAGTGTAAATATATTAATGCCAGTTCTGATGCTGCTTCTGTGTCTCCTCTGCACTGCAAAGAACGATTTTGATTTAATGATTGAATTTAACTGGTAACAGTGGTATTGTGTTATTATTCTAATAATTTAATTTGAATGTTAGAATTTGACATAAAAGGTGATGCATACTAGTGATCGACCGATATTGATTTTTTATAACCGATACAGATTATTTGCATGTTTATGTGCCCGATAACCGATATGCAGAACCGATATTTATTTACTGTTATACTTCTGTTTTTGACACAATTATTACAACACAAATGAACTGAACAAACCATTTTATTTATAACAATCACTCCCTCCTTGCATACAAAAAAAACCCTTTGTATTTATACACAAATAAATAGAGGGGTCTGTGGAGTAAGTCCTTTGATTTTTCCTCCTTTCAGTCATCTTAAAAAAATAAACAAAAGTGTTGAAAGTTAACACTCTTTCATGTTAAATTAAATCTTCAAATCACAATAAAAACATTTATATTATTACATTATATAATTTATATCTAAATTATACATATAATTTATAAGCATCAGCAGCAACAATGTTAACAATAGGCAAGTAAATGTTAAAAGTCTAATGTTTTCATATGGAGAAAATAATTGACAGGGGACAGAGTCATATCACCTTTGCAGAAATGTAATTAATTTTAAACGGTTTTAGAAGGTTTATGTGCCGTTTAATAGGTTTAAACTAAGAGTGAGGAATAATTCACTGGGTAATATTAATTCACTGAATAATATTAGCTGGAATATAACATTGTCAGGAAAGTAACAAACAAAACCGCATATACATCATTGCATTTTCCAACTAGTATGTTACTAATTATTAATAATGTTTTTGTAGGTCTAGATCATGAAATGCTTTCTAACAAAGTGCTGTTTATCTATGCATTTACACAGAATGATACTCAACCGCGATCGCGCGTGCAGATAATAAATAATTAATTTCCACAAAGCGGTATCATTTTAAAGCGAAATAATTGCAGTATATGTAGTAAATGATAATATAATCTAGGATGTTTAAACAAGATCATCTTGTCAAAAGTTTCATTCAGTGGCCGTGCTTGAGCATTCCTGATCATCAACCCAGTGCTCAGCAATATGAGCGAACTTTTTTTTTCGAGACTAATGGTGAGTAAATACAACAGATAGAGAATTAAATTCAGCGCTTTTATTTTCAACATGCACTCATTCATGTCTGTTTTATTTAATTCATGTAAAGTTACGCCTTTATTGGGGCAGGACATGACGGATTACGCAACGTGACTCCATGAGTTCGTCTCAATTTTTTAGAACCAAGCTGCATAAATAAACTATCAGGCATTTATGTCTCAAAACTCATTTCTGCATGTCTGTTATGTTAAATAAAGTTAAATAATTAAAGCAAAGCAAGTAGAACATATAATTTACCTGTGCACAGAGTTGTTGTTGACTGATCTCCTCAGACGCGGGCTGCAATGGCGGAATTCTCAAAACGGCCACAAGATGCCGCCGTTTATCGGCGAATCCGATATTACAAAACCGATACCCGATTATGGGAAAAATGCTTAAAAATCGGTAAAAATATCGGTAAACCGATACATCGGTCGATCACTAATGCATACCTCCAAGTTAAAAAAAAAAGTCCATATATAGGTGAAAATGCCCCTGGAAATCAATTTAAGGTTGCAAATATTGCCCGTTAATAAAAAAATATATATATTCTGTCACTGCTGTGAACTGTCCACTGCAGAGAATATGAAAAATCTTCGTGAGTCAGCTGTCAACAACAGGCCTAAACCAGCCATGGTACCAGTGCACAAACACAATCAGTAAAATATCATCTAATTTTTATCAACAAAACTTTGAAAATATCGAGACATATTTTTGTCAATATTGCGCACCCCTAATGTAAGGTATTCATTTTGATTTCTCCGGGTCTTAAAAACGTCTTAAAAATCCTTAAATTTGACTTTAAAAAGTGTGCAGATACCCTGTGTGTTGCTGGCAACAAAACGGACCAGCTCGGAATCGAAAAGACGTGAGACTGACCGAATCGTCCGGTCAGGGACCGGAACCAGCTGATTTTCTGCATGCTCGACCCAGACCGGTGACTGCCTGTCGATCGGTTCATCTCTATTTAGGACATTTTCAGACCTGTAGATGGTTTGCCTTGTAGATCGTTTGCCTTGTCCTGATTCTGAAACATGGCCTTAATTTGTTGCATTTTCTTCTTTGTTTGGTTTGCTTTCACAAGGCAACATTTCAAAGTGAAACAAAATGTGTTTATGCAAGTCACATATGAGTAAAACGGTTGGTGCTCTTATTGGTCAGTTTCCTCTGTCATCCATCAAGATTGATTGACAAGTTTGTGCCGTGCGCTTATGGCTTTATCTGTAGCTGTCAAGACATGGAAACAATACAATACACTAATACAAATGCTCTAATATTCTAATTTATGTTTCCCTCTCTAACTCACACTCTCTCTCTCTATCTGTCTTATCTGTCTATCGTTACCAGAAATATGTATATCAGTGTTTCTCACAGGAGTTTGTGAAACTGGTGGGTGGACCTCGGTCCTTCTAGGGGGACCTACACTACGTTCCCAAATGTGGTTATAATGCATGTTGTATGAAATTTAAATATGTATAGCAAATTATAAATCTGATGCTGTTGTAAATTGCTGTTGTGTAAATTGCTTTGTTAATAAATATAAAATAATGTAGTTTAAAAAGTGAGATGATTTGAACACGTATTTTTGGCAAAACATCGGCAAATAAATAAAATGTAAATGCAAGTGAAAATAAACAATGCCTGAACTTACAAACAGAAAAAATGCTTATTGGTGAACCATGACACAATGCTTTATGAAATGTTTTCAAGAATAACACATTAACTTTGCCAACCCTAGTAAACACAATTAGATTTTCACCTCTTTTTTTTGTTATCGTTTTGCTATTGTTAATATGAACAATGCTGATCTGAAACTTGTGTACAGATTCTACTCTCCTATAGTAGCTCCTGGCAGTGTGCCCCTGCTCTTCTACCCTCCAGTTCCCCCTAAAATCAATGTTGAGTTCAACGCTATGGTTTCTCATGTAAACTCACCGTCAGACTTCTATGTTCAACAAGTAGGTGTAAAAACACATTATTATAAATTCGATAATTATTAATTGATTGAAAATGTGATTAACTCACTCTTGGTGAATGCAGGTTGAAAATATGGAGTACCTGCTGTTGCATTCAAAGCTTCAAGACTGTTACAGTCATCCCAATGCAGCCCAGGAGTTCCAGATCTACTGCCCTTCAATCTCACATGCCTGCGTCGCTAGCTATGACCAAGAATGGTGCAGGGTTCAGGTCACAGGTGTGTGTGTGTGTGTGTGATATCAAACATATAAACATTCAGAAAAGGAAGACTCGCTCTGATAAAATGTATGAAGGTTAAGGCCTCTGTTTATCTCTCAGGTTTCCCTGGTGGTCGGATGGTCGAGGTTCGGTATGTGGACTTTGGCTACAGAAAGACTCTCTCCGTGAAAGATCTGAGACAGATAAAGGATGAGTTCTTTGCTTTGCCAGAAATGGTAAGATTTAGGCTGTAATACTGGTTATGAGGAACAATACTTGTATGAAATTTTATACTTGTTTAAAGGGGGGTTAAATATGAATGAAACTTACTTGACAACTATGATTCCTACATCAATATCCAAATGAATAGAATAGTCTTAAATAATAATTACTTTCCGGTGCATGGCAATATTTTTGTGATTGTGCTGCCTCTCATATGTACAAGTACTTTTCATATTCGCATACTTTTCATTTTAATGCCATGGTAACAAAAATACCTGAGAGTGCAAATATCCTGTATCTTAGGGTGTACTCACACTAGACACTGTTGCTTTGTACCGTGCCCTGGCACGATTTTCCTGTCCCTCCAGAAAAACGCGATTATCCGGTCGCATAATTCAAAGTATAATCAGCCAAAGTCCACATATTTATGCATATTTATACATTAACTCAATGTTTTGTATGTTTGAGCCATGTTTATTAAGGTCTGAAATAAAACAAGATGCTTGCTTATAATAAGAAGTAATAAGAAATTACTCTTTACGTTAAGGTAGTAGCCTAGTGAGGAAGTAACAAGAAATTACTCTTTACATTAAGGTAGTAGCCTAGTGAGAACAGAGGAAAAAAAAAAGGTGATTCCCCCAACACTCTTTTTCATCAACCCGCAGTTTTTGCATGTTCCTGCAATTTCATCGCATAAATATCCCGCATATTCCATTGCATTTAAGAAAACGTGCCGCATAATCACGGATTATTTGCCCGCAACAATCACAAAAAAAACTCTGCATCTAACATTCCCGGCCGTAGCAAGCTTACTTAATTTACGATGAAACTTTTTGTTTTGAAGAAAACCGGAAGAAAAGCACTTTTGCTAATAGACTGCCTAATAGATTTATCATTTATGGGGCGTAGCGATTTTCACTTGATTGTGCTGCATGAATCAGAAGATTAAAATATAAAATTGGTTACAGGTCTGAAATTATGAATTATAAATTTAAGTAGCCTGCACTAGTCAATAAGGAATATTATGCAGACAATATCTGCAAGTATGAAAATGGATGTCACGTAGGGCAAAATGTGTTAACATTTTAAGAACAACGCTATGCAAACATACTATTTTTATATTATTTGAAACCGCTACAGAAGCGGGGAAGATGCGTGGACATTAATCTGCGTTATTTTAACGTTATGTTTAGTTTTTACCTAAAACCTACACTGCAGTACACAAATATGGACATGTCCACATTCAAGCATTTCATATAATGGTCTTAAACAGCTTGCCCTTTTACAGCATATTTAGTTCACAAACAACTGACTCTCATGACCTAATATGATTTTCACTTACAACAATAAATGTTTATGATTTGGGCACCGCTCTCATGTCTCTATGCAGGTGAGGATTTCTTCAGTTCAAAATAAAGAGGGACTACATGTTTTTATGAAATGTAGTGGGGTAAAAGTATGATATTATCCTTTGGAATGTAGTGAAGTAAAAGTTAGTTTCCAAAAAAAAAAATACACATAAGTACAAATATTTTTAAAATGTACTTAAGTACTGCAACAAAGTAAACATACTTTGTTACAGTCCACCACTGCTAAATATTGCAAATAAAAATAAGAAAAATGTTAAGCTCGTTCCAGATCATGCATGCTCCAGTTGTTTCTGTTAAAGGACCCAAATACAGGTCCTTCTAAAAAAATTAGCATATTGTGATAAAGTTCATTATTTTCCATAATGTAATGATAAAAATTAATCTTTCATATATTTTAGATTCATTGCACACCAGCTGAAATATTTCAGGTCTTTTATTGTTTTAATACTGATGATTTTGGCATACAGCTCATGAAAACCCAAAATTCCTATCTCAAAAAATTAGCATATCATGAGAAGGTTCTCTAAACGAGCTATTAACCTAATCATCTGAATCAACTAATTAACTCTAAACACCTGCAAAAGATTCCTGAGGCTTTTAAAAACTCCCAGCCTGTTTCATTACTCAAAACCGCAATCATGGGTAAGACTGCCAACCTGACTGCTGTCCAGAAGGCCATCATTGACACCCTCAAGCAAGAGGGTAAGACACAGAAAGAAATTGCGGCGTGGCATGGAGGCAATCAGCCTGTGGCACTGCTGAGGTGTTATGGAGGCCCAGGATGCTTCGATAGCAGCCTTAAGCTCATCCAGAGTGTTGGGTCTTGCGTCTCTCAACTTTCTCTTCACAATATCCCACAGATTCTCTATGGGGTTCAGGTCAGGAGAGTTGGCAGGCCAATTGAGCACAGTAATACCATGGTCAGTAAACCATTTACCAGTGGTTTTGGCACTGTGAGCAGGTGCCAGGTCGTGCTGAAAAATGTAATCTTCATCTCCATAAAGCTTTTCAGCAGATGGAAGCATGAAGTGCTCCAAAATCTCCTGATAGCTAGCTGCATTGACCCTGCCCTTGATAAAACACAGTGGACCAACACCAGCAGCTGACATGGCACCCCAGACCATCACTGACTGTGGGTACTCCAGTGCTGCTTCTCTGTAGCCCAGGTCAGGCGCTTCTGCCGCTGTTTCTGGTTCAAAAGTGGCTTGACCTGGGGAATGCGGCACCTGTAGCCCATTTCCTGCACACGCCTGTGCAAAGTGGCTCTGGATGTTTCTACTCCAGACTCAGTCCACTGCTTCCGCAGGTCCCCCAAGGTCTGGAATCGGTCCTTCTCCACAATCTTCCTCAGGGTCCGGTCACCTCTTCTCGTTGTGCAGCGTTTTTTGCCACACTTTTTCCTTCCCACAGACTTCCCACTGAGGTGCCTTGATACAGCACTCTGGGAACAGCCTATTTGTTCAGAAATTTCTTTGTGTCTTACCCTCTTGCTTGAGGGTGTCAATAATGGCCTTCTGGACAGCAGTCAGGTCAGCAGTCTTACCCATGATTGCGGTTTTGAGTAATGAAACAGGCTGGCAGTTTTTAAAAGCCTCAGGAATCTTTTGCAGGTGTTTAGAGTTAATTAGTTGATTCAGATGATTAGGTTAATAGCTCGTTTAGAGAACCTTTTCATGATATGCAAATTTTTTTAAATAGGAATTTTGGGTTTTCATGAGCTGTATGCCAAAATCATCAGTATTAAAACAATAAAAGACCTGAAATATTTCAGTTGGTGTGCAATGAATCTAAAATATATGAAAGTTTAATTTTTATCATTACATTATGGAAAATAATGAACTTTATCACAATATGCTAATTTTTTTAGAAGGACCTGTATCAGCTGTTTCTCAATCTTTCCTCGCCGACACTCTACTCTGACACACCACTGCAAATGATTGTCAATTTTGGTTGAACTTATCTACATCTATGAAACTAATCCTTCAAGTGTGTCAATTTAATAATTTCATTCCCCTTATGTTTGTTTCATTTTGATTTTATTATCATAAAAATAAAATTCAATATTTAAAATCAAATGTGCCGTGAAAATTACCCCGCAGCACCAGAAAACATTCCACTAGTAAGACTGATCCTGTCAAAGCAGGTCTTACAAGCTCAGTCATCAGCATGAGATCTCTGATAAATAACCAATTTAAGGAAGCCTATCTGTCCATCTGTTTTCAGGCCTTGTGGTGCAGTCTGAATGATGTGGTCAGTTTGCAGAAAACATGGAGTGATGAAGCCTGTGATATGTTTAAGGAACTCGTGGAGCATAAACTTATCACCGTTATGGCAAAACGTAACTTAACACCTACAGACATAAACACTAGGGGTGTAACGGTTCAAATTACAAAAGGTTTGGTTTTTATTTTTTAGGTTTGTGGTTTCGGTATGGTTTGGTATGTGCTATGTTTAGGGAAAAAGGACTACTGTCAAATAAAATAAAGAAAATATGAACAAATAATCAAACTACAAGCAATAGCACAAAATAAATACAATAGAGCAAAGATAAAAATAAAATAGTTAGTCCACTACATATACACATACACTGATAAATGACGGGATAAATGACTGGTCATATTAGAGCATACGGCACTCCTATTGAACTAAGTTTAGGGGAAGATAGAATGTGTATCCATCGACAGAAACCTACATTATCCTTACTCTCTGTCTGTTTTATGCGTTATTTTCATCAAACCATATTATAGATGCATCTGCGTCGTCAGATTTGAGAAACCACGGTGCACGTGGGTGGAGAACTTTTTTTATTTTATCATATTTATAAACAGAGAACCGTTACACCCTTTATAAACACACACAGACATCTGATATGCATCAATGCTTTTAAGCAAGTTTAATGTTTACATTTCTGTAGTTTATTTAAATTTTCCATTATGAAATTGAGGGTAATGTGGTACACTGTACATTTTTGCTTGTCACTCACGTTTATTCAGAGTCCAACACTAGACCTGTGCCAGTGTGTTTATATGAGATTGGGGACGTTTTTCCAGGAACCAGTATTGAGGACATACTGGTCAGAAATGGCCTTGCTGTTTCCAGTAAACAGTAAGTAGTAAAAAGACCAAAGAAACATCTGGACCATCTTTCTTTCTGTTTTTTGTTCTTTCTGTCCCTTTTTATTTTTTTCCCCTCTTGCTCGCTCATTCAAGCTAAGCTGTAAAATTCATTCTTTTCTATGTTCATTTTCTCCTGCTTTATCAGGATCCAGGTTAAAGACACCCAGGCCTTGGAGATGACTGTTTGGGACCCTCCATTTGAAGAGGAAGTCCGGTCTGTTGTGCCGACTCCCCCTCCTGCTTTAGAAGAGCTGAAGCCCAGCCTGAGTCTGCCTACCTGTCTCAAAGACATCAGAGTTCGTGTGACGCACGTCACCTCCCCTGGAAACATCTTTGTGCAGCTGCTGCAGTTTGACAGCCAGCTGAAGAGGTGCCTGATTTCCTCAGTCCATATTCTATAGTCATCAGATGCATTTGAGGTTGTAATGCTGCCATTTTGCTCGCAATGTTTGCAGAATTCACGACACACTAAAGAGTCTCTTCTCTAAGTCTGAGCTGCAGGAGATGCACTGGGAAGCAGAGATGTTCTGTGCTGCTAATAACACTGGGGTTTGGGAAAGAGGAAAAGTGTGCAGTGTGTGCACTAGTGGTGTTGCAGAGGTATTCATTCACACACCATAAAATGGAAAGATTTAGAATCTGCTGTTTAATTGGACTGGTGTGTGTTTATAGGTTTTGCGTTGTGACTTTGGTAATAAAGTGAATCTCCATGTGAACAATCTCAGACCCCTCTGTGCGGATCTGATTGGATCTTTCTTACTGGAGTGTAACCTCAGTGGTATAAGGTAAATTATCTTTTTCCCACAGTTGTGCATAGACACTTGCGGTCATAAGTTTACTTGCACTTTGTAGAAACATTAATTGCTGATAAAAAAAATTATATGCTGAGTAAATTGTACCTATTTTCTCTTCAGGGAATCATCAAAGTATCATATTTAGCTTCTAAAGGGCAGTATTAAATGGAAAAATAAGATCTTTAAACAAAATAAGAGCCGGGGTTTGTTAATGTTTTTTAATGCGTTTTGTTGCACCTTTTGTCATGGTTGTTTGAGTCCCTCAATTGTCCTTAGTGAGAAAAGATGCATCTCAAAACCATACAATCACTGTTGGAGGGTTCAAATATCCAGAAGATGCTGGAAAACCAATGAATGTGCAGGTTTTTGTGCTGTTTTTCTTAAGAAAAGTGGGCAGTTAACTGCTTGGGAGAACAGTGGGCAGTTAACTGCTCAGGACAGACAAGGGACTCTATCACAAAACAAAAAAACTTCTCATGGATCATTTGGCATATGTAACAGGTAGGGGTGGGAGATGTTGACAAAAATTAATATCTCGATATTTTTTTTTCAATATCTCGATATCGATATTCAGACGATATTTTTGCAATCCTTCAAAGAAATGTGTGCAAACTGGCAAAGAAGATTCAGTTGGTCTTTTGACTTGCTGCATTTGACCTATTATTGTATAGAATTACTAGTACATAAAGATATGAGACATTATTGATTTAAAGACTCCTAAACTTTTAAAATTAAAAAATATTATTCAATAAAGTCTTTATTGTTCTTTTATATTTTTAATAGGGGTGTAACGGTTCGCAAATTTCACGGTTCGGTTTGATACAGTGATACAGTGGTGTCACGGTTCGGTACATTTTCGATACAGCAAAAATAAAGAAATGCCATAGAAATTTCCTATTTATTAAAAGAAAAAATATTTTTAAATAAGTATGAGTTTTCCTACATCTTGAAACTTTTAGTTGTATAAATGGGGGTAATCTTTGAAGGATGAACAAATAATGTTTTGGTCATGACATTAAAAATAACATTTAAATAACATATAACACTTGAGTTTTGAAGTGCTGGAAAAAGATGTGTGACGTTCTTGAAAGCATTTTAATATTTCTGCCAAACTTCCATGGTTACAAGTTAGTGTTACTACATTAAATCCATGGTGAATGATCTGTGGACTTAAAACCTATAACTAGTTCATTCATGGAACGATGTTTCTCCTGGTTTCCATGTCAGTGCTGTTTGATCAGTTAATAATGGAGAAATTGTAACGCTTCTCACTAGATCTCGCAGCGATGTTATTACTTCAGTGGCGAATTCAAATGCTTTGTTTACTGGATCTTTTATGTAGTAACGGTGTCGCTTAATCAAGATCGGCTCTCGCTGCACTGACATTCGTCCGAACCGGTCCGAACTGATAAACGGTCCGTGAAGCACAAAATAATGAGTTTTGTTCCGCTTTCATTACATTTGACATTTGATGTTGCGCAACGTTGTGGTGTTCGCTCCAGCGCGGATTTTGGTCGGCAGGAAAAATGGTCCAACCACCGGAACGGTTCGGTTTGTAATGCGTACCGAACCGATCTCTTGGGAAAATGTATTCCATCTTTTGGACTCATTATACATTGCAATTTTCTAATGATGCAATCACAAAGCTCGCCACTTGAGGACGCCACAGACATTTAAGAAAAACTTTTTAACTTCAGACTTCATTTTTCCGCAAACAACGCATATATTGCCTTTTCTAGCAGCTATTTTATTAATCGTACATCGGCTTTACTCTTTACAATTTTGGATTGTTGCTTCAACCTAAGAAACATCATAACACACAGGTAAGAACTTCGTAACAGTTAGTTGTAAATTGCAAATTAGTAGCAGCTTACTCTCGTGCAATTGAGGAACGATCGTGATTTTGTACATAAAATAAAATAGTCAAACAAACCCCTGCAGTATTAAAATCGCTACATATAATTGTTTAGAAGGTTATAGTGTGCGTTATTTGTTTTCTTTAACTTCCTTCAGCTCTTTTCATGTTTGGGGGGTCGGATTGTACAAATTATGAAATATTCGATATCCCAATTTTGCATATCGTCCAGACAACAATTTGGATATTATCGTCTAGACCAGTGTTACTCATTGCGCGGCTCGCGAGCCTCATGCGGCTCGCCAAGCTTTCATTTGTGGCTCGCATGGCGGTAAATAATACAGTGATATGATCAAGCAGTCACTACAGATATTTCATAAAAACATTTAAAAAGAAGTAGGACTATAACATAACCCATTAAAAACTCAGTGTCAGCTCTATTTTCAAATAATTTCGATCGGATTGAAAGGGGTGGTTTATCGAGAGAACATGTTCACTTGATCGACTGAAAACCGAAACTGATAGGACGCCGTCCGTCGCGCTGAACGCGCTGTTCTTCTGATGAATAAAGTGTCGTATAAACGAGTGTCCCGTCGTTCTATAATTCTCCTTTCACTCAGTATCTGTGAAGTGAAGCAGGACAACGGCTCACCAGTCCTTGTTTCAGATTCTCATCCACAGACGACTGATTTTGGGCATTTTTACTGCGTGATCAATAGGCTACAAACAGAACGGCATAACGGTTCATCATAGTCTCCAAATTATGACCAGAATTTGATATTAAGTCAACAGCGGGAAACTTTGTATATTTGTGCAGTGTGCGAATGTCAAAAAACCTATTCCCAATTTGAATCTTTTGATTTATAAATGTGCACATCACCCCGATCATACATCATATCACGATGTTAAGCATTCATGTAAACTACAATACATTCAGATTAATCAATCAGAATGAATTCAGACCGATTGAAACAAAAGTTGTGCATGTAAACATATCCAGTCCCTGCGGAGTTGCCAGTTATGGCGGTATTTCCAGCTCTTAACGCCACATGTGCTCTTGGATGATTAGATACATGAGGGGCTAATGTATAAAAAAATAACTTAATGTCATTCTGGGATGAATCTATTCTGGAAATCCTGCTTTTTTTGTCATTAAGGGAAATCATCTTGTCTCAGTTACAAATTTGACTGGTAAATCAAAAAAAAAAATATATATATATTTATTTATTGCATTGCATATTGAATGTTCAGGGGTGACATATTAATAAACAGACATGGTATTTATGACTGGATGTAACTTTTTATACTTTCCTGTAAAAATGGCTCTCCCACTGACTTTGTCCTATCAGTGCGGCTCTCATGAAAAAAATAGTGAAGACCACTGGTCTAGACGATATATCGCCCACCTCTAGTAACAGGTTTTTTTTTATGTTATTTTTTTTTTTATTCAGCCATTTATGTCTTATGTAGGACTAAACACATTTCTCTTCCTCTAACTCTCAGGCCAGCTGGTGGTCGCGCTACGTGGACAGCCACAGCGTGTGACTTTATCTCTCTCTACTTGACCGGTGCCATGGCTGTAATGGACATAAAGGTTAGAATGAATGTAAAGAAATGAAAAAACTTCATCAACCATAAAGTTAACTCTATTACAGCCAGTTCCTGTCTCTGATTCTGTGTGTGTAATTTCCCTCTCAGGAGCCAACCGCCAGGCCAGTGCTTGTGTCTCTGTTCTGTTCGAACCGGGCCGGTCAAAACGTCAATTTTGCTGATTTTCTCATTAGTGAAGGGCTTGCACTAAAGGAGAGAAAGTAAGAAAAATGTCACTGCAGGAAAGTAGTAATTCAGACAAACATTGTCAAGTCCTGCATATACTGAATTAAACTGTTCCCAGGCCTGCTTCCACATTTGAGACGGTCTTTTCAGAGGAGTGTGTGTTGAGCGAGGAGGTTCCTGAGCCACAGAGAATAGCGAGTCCATCTCAGACTCCGCCCACACCCACCCCTCGCTTTAACCCACCACCAGAGAGAGTGCAGACACGCTCTTACCCCCCTCCAGAGCTGCCTCCCTGCGGAAACACGCTCATGAGCATCTCGGCCATATCTGAACAAGGTGTCATTTACGCAATGACACACCAAGCAGGTGTGTGCAGTTTTTATTGGTAGCTAAAACAAATAAAACTTTTCAGCATCTCTCTCAGCCTTAAACATTTTATGTAAATTACTTCTGTTATGATTGGCTAACCTGATATTTTTTAATGAGATTGCCACTGGCTACAATACAAATTTACATGTTATGATTTAAAACTGTGCATGTAATGCCTTTTTACCTGCATGTTCTGTGACGAGTAGCCTATCAAATCTTTTGTTTTGTTGCCGTAATAAAAATTAGACTGTGCTCCGGTTTCACTCACTGAGTTAGGGGTGCAAAATATGCACAGGGAAAGCAAGGGTTGGCTTCATGCGACAGAAAAATGTCAAAACAAAAAATATCAGACTTTTTCAAACAGTCCTCATCTCTGTTGAACAATTTGTAGGGCTTTGTAACTTTTAATGTTTGTTCCTTTAATAAACAAATTCTCAGCTTTCAAATTCTGCCAATTTTACCCCGAAATACAAGAAATATGGTTTTTGTGCTCTTTAATGCGGCGTGACAGATCACTGTAGCGCTTCAGTTTAAGCGGCATGTGAACCGATCATCTCTTCTTCTTTACTACTAGTTATAGGATGAAATAAGCATGAATGAACATCAGAAGGTATGTTAAAAGAAATAGTACAACTTTCTGAAATGTATTGTCTTATGTAATCGCTTAATCTGTGTTACAAATGGGGAAATGCCTCAATAAAACCGTTTTTAAACTGTCACATACCATTACATTTGCCTCAGAAGAGCCATTCAATGACCATAAACTTGTTAGTCAGCTAGAAAAAAAGAACTCTAGAGAGGAGCATTTTGCTAAATGAATGCAATATATTACATAATCATTCAAATTTTACTTAACCTGTTGTCTACATGATGAGAAGGAAAAGGAGCTCAAAATAAAATCCAACACTGGCTATATGATTGCATGTGTAGAGCTGCCATTCACCAAATTTACCTCTCAGATATTAATAATGAAGAAAAATGGACTGGATGTGTGCAAGACGTATGACAACATTTATAAGATGCATTGAGGCAGTGGCCAAACAATTTTTTAGGCATTGAACTACACTCAATGGCTAAGTGATGTGGCACCCAATTATGGGTGTGTTCACACTTTTTGTTCGGTTCGTTTGGTCCGGACTAAACGTTTACATGTCTTTGGTCCGTATTGCGTTTATATTTAATTAGAACCACACCAGAGTTCGTTTGGAAGCGGACCTAGACCCATCTTTTCAGCAGTCTCGGTTCGTTTGTTTGGTGCGCACCAGGGTTCAGATGGCAGCGTTCACACTTATTCAAATTTACAGCACTAACAGAGCAATCGCACTAGGGTTCGTTTTAATTGAAACAAACATGCCGTGTGTGAACACACCCTATGACATAATTCTCAAGTTGAAAAAGATGACCATAGTCATATGTTAAACGTGCAATGGAACATTTGTTTCTCATGATATGTCCTCTCCCAGTACTCAATTTCTTTTCTGCTGTGTTTAGTGTGCGAGTTTGATCGCTTGCGGGAGCGGCTGCAACAGCACATTAAAACTCTGCCGAGACAGAAGAACTACAACTGGAAAGGAGTTTTGGGCTGTGCTGTCATGGGAACCGACATGTTCTGGTACAGAGGTCAGGTGCAGGAGGTCATTGGAGGACACGTGAAGGTCAGTGTGCTGTCATTGCATTACTTCAATGTGAAAGTGAATTAATTTAAAAATCCCAAATTCTCTGATCAAATATAATTGGCTTAACACTTTGGGTTGTATTGTTTTGTTACCAGTTTGTGATGTAATTGTTACAGGTCCAATATGTGGATCAGGGACTTGTGGAGAGCATCCCGGTTTGTCACGTGTACCCAGTGGTTCTCTGTGAGGATGTGCCGCAGCTCTGTGTGCCTTGTCAGATAAATGGAGTCATACCGGTACGTGTGTGTGGTAATTTGAATTTGATCACTTGGAATGTAAACTGGGCTATGTTATCATCCTCGTAGCAGTGCATCCTTTAAACCAGGGATTTCCCCCCAAAAAAACCTCTTTGACCTAAAAATATTTACTTCAGGTACCATCTGATTTTCTAAATAAGTATTTCAAAAATTAAACACATTTACGGTTCTTGGCAGTTAATGGTCACATGACAGGCAGGTCAACATACACTTTTATTTAAAAATGATTTTTATTTATTGTAGTTTTTAATCAACTCATGAACCCACAGGGGTTCACAAACCCCAGGAAACCCTGTTTTAACCTTGTAGCTGTGAGATTTCTACAATTATTTTGTGTATGATCATATTTCATCCCAATAACCAATATAAATAAAATGTACTACAAAACGTAATTTTGCATAAAGAAAATGAAGCCTATTTTAAGCCATTGAAAGTGATTTTGCAATCTGACATTATTTTAATGACAGGGTTTCCGCGGGGTCTTAAAAAGTCTTAAGTCTAAAATTCTGGACTTTAAATTTAAGGCCTTAAAAAGTCTTAAAAACGGCCAGATTTTCATCCTAGGTCTTAAATTTAATTTAGTCAGGTCTAAAAAAGTGTTTACCCTCGTTCATTTCCAGAAACGCTGGCCGCAGAAAGTTATTACAAAGTAGCAAAAAAGTATCGAGTTGTAGCCTACAAAGCGGAGCTCTAGAGCAGGGGTCCCCAACACGTCGCTCGCGTGCTCCAGTAGCTCGTGGCTTGATATGAGCTAGCTCGCCAGAGGCCGTTCACATATCGCGTCTTTTCCGCGCTCAAGTTTGTTCAAGTGTAGGCGCGCGGCAAGCATAATTGAAGCGACACGTTAATTTTTTTACGAGGCGCAACGAGATGGAAAAAATCTAAACATTTCAGAATGCTGCAAATGCACGCACCGCAGGTCATGTGACAGGAACCAACCAATCACACCTTTCCATAACAACATTGAAAGCTCCGTCAACATGAAGGATGGGGGGTTCACCCAAACACTACTAATAAATATAAGCTAATGTGTAAATGTCAGTAATTTATCTTTTTGACTCATTCTTTTTATAAAAAAATATTTAAAGGCTGAAATATGAGGTTTACCTTTGTATAAAACCTTTTTTGTCAACTTTATTTGAACTTGTACATGTTAGTAGATGACATGTTGCAAGACACTCTTTTAAAATCTAGCCATCATTTTTAATGGTATTTTAATGTTTATGTAAACAAAAAGTGCATATTGATGCTAATCAATTTATTTGCTGTTTTTCGACATAAAAGTAGTTGAATTGACTTCATTCTGTAGTATTAGTACTTTTTGAACAGGATTCTGTGATAACCCTGATAATTTTGGTCACTTTAATCATCTCATCATTTCCTCTCTAGTTATGATCAACTATGATCAACTAAAATCAACAATAATTGTGTTTTTACAGTATAATATGCAAAAGTACAATTTTATATTAAAAAAATATCTACCTCTCCTTCTCTCACACACACTCGCATAGATAGATAGATAGATGGATGGATACTCTAATGATCCCGAGGTAACTATCTATCTAACTTGGATAATGCGTCGTGTAGGTCTTAAATTTTAATCTTAATGGTCTTAAAATGTCTTAAAAAGGTCTTAAATTTGACTTACTGAAACCTGCAGAAACCCTGAATGAACATTCTCACAATGCAAAAATATATAAATCCTATAAACTTAAATCCTATGTGATTTTAAATAGTCTGGTTTTCAGCAAATCATCAGGCTTTAACTGTTACAGATCGGGAAGGGATGGCAGTGGGATGCTGTGGTGCTTATGAAGGAGTTGCTACTTGGGCGTTCAGTCAATGTCTACATTATGGTAAAGTAAATGTACTTATTTACATCTACATCACTTCATGTATCAGCAGAACTGTATTAATTACTTATAGGTCAAATCATCATGTGTTGACAAGCAGTCAGCTCTCTCCCAGTAAACCTGTTGTTTTGCAGGAACACCCAGAGGATCCATGTAACTGTGTTACGGTAGAGATAATGGTGGATGGCATGGCACTTAGCAAGATAATGGTGCACCACCAATATGCCACTTTTGACCCTGCCATCAGCAGCCATGAGGTCTGATCAGTGGAGATTAGCGGGAGGGGGTTTGTTTTTCTTGTGTGAGGTGTAGATATTGACTGTTTCTTTCCAGGATTATGTGGTTAAGCCTCCTGTCCTTGATTTGGATGACTGGGACCTAAACACAGAGGTAAAAGTTTCATTTCTGTTGACGTTGTACAATTCCTCAATTTCTGGTAAAATAAATTTCATAGCAATCACTCAGTTTGCTTACTAAAATTTCAGAGCTGGTTTAGTAGCAGGGTGTTGTGTTTTTAGGGATTGGAGGAGCCCCAGCCTGTTTTAGGGGTCTATAAAGAACTCCAGATTCCTAAAGAAAGAAAACATTTCCCCGCCAAGGTCAAGCATATCCGCACCCCTAATGAGGTATGTGACCTGATGGGTCTGTGTTCAAACCTTTCGTCACATGTTTATATCTGGCCTCATTCATCAGACATTCATGTAGAAAAAAAACACCGTGAGCCAGTTGCACCAACAGGGCTTTACTAAGCCTGGTCCTAACTGCTAAGTAGGTCTTAGTTAAGACCAGTCTTTAGAGTTGACCTAACGTCGGTTGCACCAACCAAACTTAAGCCTAGGCTTAACTACGCCTGGTTTTAGCGATGTGCGTTCCTGTGAATGGCCACGGAACTATAGCGGTTGCCTAGCAGCGTGCGTTGCTGGGGTTACGTTGTAAACTATCTTCCGCTGTTTGGTTAACTTGTAGCCGTATCAATGGAGGATCAAAGAAAAAGGAAAGGAAATTTCACCGACATTGAGATACGAAAGTTAATAGAGCTGTACAGTCAGCACGTGACAATTCGCTTCATTCGCGGCAGGCAGCATTACGTCTGTCTCCTGCACGCGAGAGGAGAGGTAGAAGAACGTCGGTAATAAATGTCAGTTCAATTGTAAGTTCATTCTTTATGTGCTAGGAGTGTGCGCTATGTATTATCTACGATGATATTGTAATCATTGTTTTAATTATGGATGAGGCACTGCGAGCTGACATCACATTTGTCTCTTGTGCTTGTTTTCACTGCGTGATGTGTCACTGCAGTTATAGGTATGTCCCAAAATATTTTTTTTTGTCTTATATTTATATAATATTATGTTATTAAAATATCTCATGAGCAAGAGTGCCGTTTTCATGAGCACAATTGATAAAAAATATTTATTTTATACAACAGTTAAATTAACAATAAGTTAACATTGTGAGTTACTTTTAGACACAATATTGTGAATATTGTTTGTTTCCCCTTTATTTCGCTGACGATAATTTCAAAATGAAACTATAGCAGAGTCTCCATGCAACAGACAGCGAAGATTTTTTGACCATTTTTAACTAATCATTTTAACGATTCAATGAACAATCACTTGCTTTTAGTGGTTACTATAGAAACATTAGCTGTCGGAAAATGGATAGGCCTATTAACGCTATTATATGCCTAGATTTTGACTTTACGCCTGCTACTGACTAGGCGTAAGATTTACGCCCGGTCTTAGCGAGAAGAGGACTTAAGCCTGGATGGTGCAACAGTCGTAACTATTAGGTCGGACTTAGAATGCTGAGTTAAGACCTACTTACCTTAAGACCAGGCGTAAGCCCTGTTGGTGCAACCGGCCCCGTATGAATTTATCTTCTAAAAGAGTTGGTCTTAAATTTGAAGTGCAGCACCAGTATTAGAAGAACCAGTAACATTAGAGAAAATTTGCTGGCAAAAATTGTCCCGCACAAGTTACATAGGGTGCTTGCTGTTGGTCAACGTGGCAAATCTGTGACCAACTTGAACCTGTTGTGAAATTAGCATGGGAAAATCTTAGACCCTCACATGAAATTCCAAATTGAATAGATTACTATTGAGCTGCAGTACAGCTGTAAAAATGACTGCTCATTTACAGTCACTTACTGTACATTGCTTTCATTGAATCTGATGTGTGCTTGCAGGTGTTCCTGTGTGTGTTGGAAAAGACTCTGAAAAGAAAACTGGAGCAGGGAGAGAGTTTGGAGGAAGCTCTCAAGCATGTGAATGAGAGTGTTGAAAACCTGAGCCTGCTGACAGACTTCCCCATTGGTACTTATGTTTGATCACATTGAAATTAACCTTAAAGGGATAGTTCACCCAAAAATGAAAATTCTGTCAGTATTTACTCACCCTCATGTTGTTCCAACCCCGTAAGACATTCGTTCATCTTCGGAACACGAATTAAGATATTTTTGATGAAATCTGAGAGCTGGATCACTCCTCCTTAGGCTTCTAAGGGATTGAAACTTGCCGGCCTCAAAGTTATTAAAGACATCGTTAAAATAGTCCAAGTGACTACAGTGGCTCAATCTTAAGTTTATCAAGCGACGAGAATACTTTTTGTGCGCAAAAACAAACAAAAATAACTACTTTATTTCAACTATACATTTCCTTCTCTGTTGGCCTCTAGTCAGTTAACTTAGTGTAATAGCGTAGAGCTACGTCACACGTAGGCTCACTATTGGCCGACGCTGGTCATGTGGGTGATGCGTGTGACGTATAACAACAGAAGCTTAGGCTATTACACTAGTGAACTGACTCGAGGCCCACAGAGAAGGAAATGAATAGTTGAAATAAAGTCGTTATTTTAGTTTTTTGCGCACAAAAAGTATTCTCGTCGTTTGATAAACTTAAGATTGAGCCACTGTAGTCACTTGGACTATTTTAACGATGTCTTTAATAACTTTTCGGGGCCTGCAAGTTCAATCCCTCAAGAAGCCTATGGAGGAGTGATCCAGCTCTCAGATTTCATCAAAAAATATCTTAATTCGTGTTCCCAAGTTGAACGAAGGTCTTACGGGGTTGGAACAACATGAGGGTGAGTAAATACTGACAGAATTTTCATTTTTGGGTGAACTAACCCTTTAACCAATTGACAAAGACTTCAGTGGTACTGTGTGTGTTTGCATACATGCCTTTTGTATAAGTTTATTTGAGAAGCTGAAATCTGAGACCATATGTTTTTCATTCCTCGCCTGTGGCCCGTAGAATAGGCTCCAGCAGAAAACAAGCGATTTGTTGAATGTTTTTCATTGTGTGTTTGTGTGCAGAGTGTCCCTGTCTGGCCGAATACAGTGATGGTAAATATTACCGTGCGAAGCTAATGGGCTTTTCTGAAGTCACTCCCTCTGTTAAGCTCCTTGTGAGACATGTGGATTTTGGCTCGGATGACATTTTACCAGTAAACAAGTAAGACTGTAGATTATACAACTATTTGCTTTGCAATACTTTATGCAGGCCATTTTTGTAATTGCATTAAGGCCTCGTTCTTGTAGAAATGTAAAAAATATTTTGAATTTGGCTAATTCACTTTGAATCAAATCAGTAGTTCTCAACCTTTTTGTCCAAGACCATATTCAAAGGACCCCCCAAATATTACTAGTACTTCTGCTGTAATGGAAAAATCTCATCTTCAAACTTTTTTATACAGAAACTTGGAGTGGATATATATTGAAATAAAAATAATTACTAAAGTAACATTTCGTAATCACAGAAGTTTAAACAACTGAATGTTCTTCAGGATTTACTCTTTTTATTACCAATGAAATTACATGACTTTTCTAGGTGTTCATTTTTACAGAGATTTTTTTAATGATTTCTTGCTTAGAAATAGAAATTTCTGCTCTATACAATTGCAATTACAAATGCCCATGGCTTTTTCCAGTTCTAGAAGTTACACTTTAAATTCCTTTATAGGTTTTTCACTCTTAAAAATTACATTTTAAATTTTTGTTTTGTCTTGTTAAATCATTGTCAGCTTAAGGCCCCCTAAAGGGTCCTAGCCCCCTGTTGAGAACCACTGCATTAAAATAACTAATTTATTACAACCCTATTCAAAATCCAAAAACATATACATGTGTGTTGTCACTGCAGATTGCGGCAGCTCCCTGCATCCCTCCATCATTATCCCTGTGCAGCTGTTTACGTCAAGTTAGCAGGCTTCAAACCAGCAAACGTGAGCTTGGAGATGGAGCGGATACCTTATCGGCCTGAGTGGATTATGAAAGCCATGCTGGAGATGATCGACCTGTTGAACGGAGAGCTCACTGCGGTGGTCACTGTACGCCTCATTCATAGTTGCAGAAATGTGTCCCCTTTTACACCTGGCATAACATGCATTTTTGGTGACTGGATCATAATCGAATTGCTCTTGACCACGTTTAAATGTTGGAGTTCACATTTATGGAATGATATTCCGGACATTATTCAAAAGGAATTGCAAATCGCGCATTACCGTTTGCATTTTCGTTTAAGCGAACGCACACTGACTGCCAAATTTCAAATGGAAAAGCAAAGTCCGTTTGCAACTGTGTTTCCCATATCTTACGAGTTTTGGCCCTGTCAAATTTAAATAGCAATTTCAATTACCACGTCTGCATTTTCACTTTCTCAGCGTCGCGTATGTAGCCAGACAAAACTCAAATGTAATTATAAGTGACGTCACTCACAGTCGACGGTCAAGTGGTGTTTTATCGAATACAAAATTATACATACAACCAAGGCAGATGTATTCATCTACAGTGTCTAATAAGAACGACTAAAAGGGTCAACACAGTTTAAAGGAACACTCCACTGTTTTTTTAAATTGGGGTTATTCACTGTCTCCGCTACATTTAGATAGGTGGGCAAATGCATTTTTGTCTCAGTGCATGCATTGTCTTAGTCTGGCAGTGTTCTGTTCAACATAGTTTTCTATGTCAGTGGCTGCAAAGATAAAGTTGACGATGCAGACTCGCCATCTTCGCATGTAGTGAACGCGCCTATAGAGAGAAATGCACACTTCATATGAATTAGCCTACATAAGCAGAGAGCAGCCAATTTCTTATAGTTTTTAGTTTTCTTCAAGCTTTCTATAGATTTACTTATCAGGTATGTGAGACAAGTATCTTACAGGCCTACGCTGAGTTTTGGTTCATTTATGAGACGCGCTCCAGTTCACGCGCCGCCGCCTCCGTGTCCTGATTATATTGTCTACTATATTTGCTTCTTATAGTGCTACCACAGAAACCGAAAATTCTTGGGCCAGCAGCATGTGTCCAAATTTCAATCTTAACCGTTCTATTTCATTAGAAACGATCTTAAAACAGGGCTTTAAGTGTAAAATACCGAACTTGTCCTTTAAGATGTGTTTTGGTCAATTGGAAAGCAGTTGCATGAATGTGTGTAAATCTATCCAAATGTGCAATTCAGGCAACGGAACCACAGCTGACTGTGTTGCTGTATAATGCGGATGGAACACTAGTCCACAAACGTCTGGTGGAGAAAGGCCTTGCTGATTATGAATAAAGGTAAGTGTGAGATTAAATGAATCAAATGAAAAAAAAAAAAAAAACTTTCTCTAAACATTTGTGTCTGTCATGTTTAATTTTTTTAGTTTCTGTAGGTTGTGGCAGTGACGCTGAGGATCGTCTGAAGGCAAAACTTTTTATGTTGGTGTAGTCATTTCATTTTATGTTAAAAGCATTAGGGGGTTTATGCTACTTTATTTGTGCAGTTGTTAATATATTTGGCCAGTTTTATGTTTGTGCGGCTATGCCTAATTTTGTTAAATATTTTTATTCAAATTTAAGGCTGCTTCAAAGAAGCAGAAAGATTTTGTTGATGTTTAAGATCTCCATGTTCTAGCAGAGCTGAATAAAAACTCTTGACTTTTGCCAGCTCACAAGTCTTGTGACTTATTGGCTCACAAGTGTTTGTACTAAATCATAACTGACAATTATTGCAAATTTTGTAAATCCTTGCACATCATTTATGGTCAACAAATGACTAAATTGACCTATTGATGCACTTTTATCTTCAGACCACTACCAGAAGCATCCTGAAGAAATTTTCACTTTACATTCTCTTAAATCATTGTCCTTTAAAGGTACACTGTAACTTTTTAATTCACTATGAATCAGGGTAAGCCATCCCTAGCGGGATGGTTTCTGTGGGAAATTGTTTACGTGCGACTCATATTGGTGTGGGAGTAGCCTAGTTTAGTTGTCACAACGAGCGAAAAAGGTTGACATGGAGCAGCTAAATCTCAAACCTCCGGGAGTCACCCATTTTATAAAAACGGCGAACAGAGAAGAGTCGGCTGGCAAAAAGAACATGACACAGCTCTTAATAAAATTTTGAAAAAATGGCTTGGCTTTTCGGAGATGGCAGAAACTGAGGGATTTGAAATTTTGTAAAAGTGAAGTGCCGTTCTTATCACTCAACAAGGGAGTAAGGTATTTTATTGAATGGATAAATTGCCATATGTAGCTTTCAAACACCATATTGTCTATTAATGGGTATAGTTACTGTAATGTGTTCAGCTAGTCGCCTTGAGATCATTTCCTTGAGATCTAAACTGGTTATATCTCTTAAGCCTATGAATGTTTTATGAGCAGTAGGACAACCATATTCACGCAGAGCCAAAGCACAACCAAAACAATGTTCTTCTGCAAAATGAATTTTTTTTTTATCAATAGAGTGCCAAAAGTTACATAGTGACCCTTAAATTATCTTAAAGAAGGTTATGAACCAAATATGTCCATATTCTTTCTGAGGAATTGTGTAGAATGATGCTAGTCTAGTAAAAGGTACCAGTACAGTTAAGCCAGTGTTTCTCAAACTTTTTCTGCCATTCCACACTTTGGAGGTAGGGAAAGGTTCCGAGCCTCACCTGTCCCCAATCGCCCCCAAAAAATGTTAATAAACTAGGCTTTAAGTTTAACTGTTAAAATGAAAGTGCAATTATATTATCACTTTGCATGAAATAAGACTTTGTTCAAAAGTAAATAAAAATAATAAAGCAATTATGTTTGCATGACATGATCCCCCGTTAGAAAATTATGTACATTTTAAAGATAATTTCATTAATCTGGTACACTTTGAAAGTTCAAAATTAAGAGCTTCAACCCATGTTCAGTGTGCAAATTAAACAAAGAAAAGTCTGTGCATTGACTTGTAAGTTACCTGAACTTTAAAGGGGGCTCTAGGGCTCGTGCACTAGAGCAGATCAGCTCTAACGTCACCCGAATCTGCTGTTAAAAATAAATCATCCAACCGCCCGAACCTATGATATTCTCTGATTTAGATGTCGCCAATGAGCCTGTTTTGTAGAAGCTAACTTGCACATCTTTTCTGAGCCAGAGACGGACGCGCTCAGCGCTTTTCATACATGACAACTATTCAGTGTTTTCAACCAAATAATATTTATTTTAGGTTTCAGACATTTAAATTCACATAAGTACTAAAAAATCAATACATTTAGAATTCTTAAAATAGACACTTATGTCTATGGAAGCGGCAATAATAATAATTTCCATTGTAATTTGACAACACGTATTATTCATATCAGATACACTTGTGTATATAACTTTTAAGTTTACTCTATTCTTCTCCCAGTTCACCGGCAACTTACTTTCATGTATCTTGGGAGAAGTGGATGAATTCATGTGTTGTAAATCGAACAGATCTGATTCTCTGAACTGCGGCACAAACTAACATTGCGCTGCCCATGGCGCATAGCTCAACTGACACGATCGTTATAAAGGTGGTTGAACAACAAAACACATCCACTCACACATATTTGACAATCGGAAGATCATATATTTCTTGCTATAGCTAACAAATTTGTGAAATTTTGAATAAAAAAGGAACAATTAAATAAAAACAGATCGATATTGTGGCTGCGGTGTGACAAGCAATGACGCGTCACCATGGAAACCGACTCGGTTACTAACGTAACCTCGGTTCCCTGAGAGGAGGGAACGAGTATTGCGTAAGTAGCTTACGCTATGGGAAAACTCCTTTTCTCGAGAATATTGAAGTCTTTATGTAAAACGCATTGCAGCTGCACAGCTGACAGCAATGAACGAAGGAGCTCGGTCATTGGCTGTGCTGCGGCAACTTGCTCGAACCAATGACGGGGCGACTCTGAATGCGCGACCAATGAACGCGCTTCGCGCCCGCGCGCGTCAGAGCCCGCCAAGATGGGCGTGGCCAAGCTATATATTGGGCGCCCCGTCATGAGAGTTCTTTAGGTTAAAACGACTGAAGCGAACTAACCAAGCACAAGCACGGCAGCTTACGCAATACTCGTTCCCTCCTCTCAGGGAACCGAGGTTACGTTAGTAACCGAGTCGTTCCCTTTCGAGAGGTCTCTCCTATTGCGTAAGTAGCTTACGCTATGGGAACACCATGCAAAACGCCGTGCGTGCTGAACTTCGCCTTATGATAGCCAGAGGCAGGTGCCTGAGCTAAAAAGCAAAGTTATCATCCAACTAGCCGGCAGAGGCGAGCTTTATATATGGGAAAAAATACAGAGCGGCTAGAAGGCGCTCAGTGTGACACAAGCACATACATAATCTAGATGCGAACTCGCAGTTCAACTAGCATCATGCTGATAGCACATTGGAATGCAATGTCGGGACCTGTAGGTTGTAGAACCTGATAAATGTGGACTGTGAGGCCCAGCCTGCCGCCGCACAAATATCCTCGATCGGTATCCCGCTCGACCGTGCCCAGGAAGAAGCCACACTCCTGGTGGAGTGTGCTTTGACTCCCCAGGGGCATTGAAGTCCCTTAGCTTCGTAAGCCAGCGCTATAGCTTCAATTATCCAGTGAGAGATTCTCTGCTTTGAAACGGCGGAACCTTTCATACGGTCGCCAAAGCATACAAACAGTTGTTCTGTCTGTCTGAATAGGGCAGAACGCTCCAAATACACTCTGAGAGCCCTAACGGGGCAGAGTAGATTAGCGTCGTGTTCGTCTGCTGGAGACGAAAACGCAGTTAGGGAGATAACCTGTGCTCTGAAGGGAGTGGTGAGCACTTTAGGAATATACCCCTGTTTCGGCCTAAGGACGACCCTGCAGTCGTTAGGACTGAATTCTAGGCAGGCAGCGCTTGTCGAAAGCGCGTGCAGGTCGCCCACTCTCTTGACCGAGGCGAGTGCCAGCAAGAGCGCAGTCTTGAGCGAGAGCTGTTTAAGGTGCACGGTTCGGAGTGGTTCGAACGGGGGCCCTTTAAGAGCGTCTAGGACAGTAGCTAGGTCCCAGATCGGCACTGAGGGGGGGCGTGAAGGGTTCATCCTCCTAGCGCCCTTTAGGAAACGAATAATTAGGTCGTTTCTTCCCAATGGACGTTCCATTACAGGGTCGTGTGACGCTGTGATGGTCGCCACATATACTTTGAGCGTGGAGGGGGTGCGGCCCGCCTCCAGAAGCCCTTGTAGAAAAACGAGTACATTCGTAATCTCGCATGTCTCAGGGTTCAGGCCCTTGGCATTACACCAGTCACTGAACACTTTCATTTCTGGGCATATAAGCGTCTCGTGGAGGGCGCCCGCGCCTCAGCGATGGTTTTTTTAGTGCTCCGCTCGCGAGGTTCCTGGGAACCCGTTGAGGGGCCATGCATGAAGGGCCCACAGATCGGGGCGGGGATGAAATATCATCCCGCTGGCCTGACTGAGGAGGTCTGGCCTCAGTGGAATCGGCCGTGGTGCAGATTGCATTTGCATCAGATCTGGAAACCATGTTTGGTTCTTCCAGAGTGGGGCTATCAGCAGCACTGCGTTTTTCTCCTCTCTGACCCGACTGATGACCTGTGGCAGCATCGCGATCGGGGGAAAGGCATATAAGGGGCGGCTCGGCCAGCTCTGGGCGAGCGCGTCCGTGCTTTTCGTGAAGAAAAAAGAGCAGTGCGCGTTCTCCTTGGAGGCGAAGAGGTCGATCTCCGCTTTGCCAAAGGTTTTCCATAACCACTGAATCGTCAGCGGGTTGAGAGCCCATTCTCCTGGGAGACCTGTCTTGTCTCTGGATAGCATGTCTGCCCCCTGGTTCAGGGCGCCTAGCACATGCGCTGCTCTCAGCGAGCGCGAGTTGTGCTGGGACCATAAAATGAGTCTCCTGGCCATTGAATGCATGGAGCTCGACCTGAGTCCACCCTGGCGATTTATGTACGACACTACCGTCATGTTGTCCGTACGGACCAGGACGTGTTCGTTTTTAGATGTGGGAGCAGGGCTCTGAGAGCCAAAGCGACCGCTTTCATTTCCAGACAGTTTATGTGTAGGCGCTTCTCCGGGTTTGACCAAAAGCCGGAGACAGGCCTGCCCTCGTAAAGGGCCCGCCAACCTATTTTGGAGGCATCTGTCATTATCATCTTTCTCCTTGTGTTCACACCCAGACTCACGCCTGACTGGTACCAGTCGGCGGCTTTCCAGTGCGTCAGGGCTTTTATACAGCCGTGGTTCGCTCTGATTAAAAAGTGGCCCGAACGCCACGCGTGAGTAGGGACGCGGCTCTTTGAGCCAGCGTTGGAGAGGGCGCATATGCAACAATCCTAGCTGGAGTACGGCCGATGCTGAGGCCATGAGACCGAGCATCCTCTGAAACCGTTTGACGGGGGCACGCGCGCGCGCCCGCCCTGAATGATGTTGCAAGGCGCCGGATGGTACGCGCGCGCTCTGATGAGAGACGCGCTGTCATTTGCATCGAGTCTAGAACTATTCCCAGGAAAGAAATCCTCTGGCTGGGAGATAGTATGCTTTTTGCAAAATTGATTCTTAGACCCAGGCATTCTAAATGGCTGATAATCCAAGATCTGTGTGTTATTAACTGACTCTCTGATTGTGCTAGAACCAGCCAATCGTCGAGATGATTCAGTATTCGCACTCCCCTTCGTCTTAGGGGGGAAAGTGCTGCATCCATACATTTCGTGAATGTACGGGGAGCCAGGGACAGGCCGAACGGAAGTACTGTGTACTGGTATGACTGTCCCTCGAAAGCGAATCTCAGAAACGGCCTGTGATGAGGCGTTATTGGAATGTGAAAGTAAGCATCTTTCAGATCCACTGAGAGAAACCAATCTCCTGGGCGTACTTGCGCGAGGATATGCTTGGTTGTTAACATTCTGAACGAGCGAATCATTAGTGCTCTGTTCAGGTGTCTGAGATCTAGGATGGGGCGGAGACCGCCATCCTTTTTCGGGACGAGAAAATAGCGGCTGTAAAAACCTGTCCCGCTCAGAGAGGGGGAAAACAGTTTCCACAGCGCCCTTTTCTATTAGTTTGCGCACCTCGGTGTGTAGAACATGTGAACACTCCTTTCTCACTTTTGTCTCGACCACAGTCGTAAAACGTGGTGGTCTGCGAGCGAACTGGAGCGAGTATCCGTGCTTTACTATATTCAATACCCATTTCGGCATATCTGGAATGTTTTCCCATGCCGCTGCGTGTACAGATATGGGCTGAATACAGGCTAGGGGCGGGCCGCTGTGACGTAGGGACCTGGCCAGCGAATCGCCTGAGCTCGTAGCTCTCAGAGGCGCGGGCACGCGCTGAGCAGCTGAGTGAATGGGCGCGTGTGTGATTACAACAGCGCGCGCTGTGTTTGTAAAACTCGCAGCCTGAGCGGAGGTTGTGTTTGACACTGTAAGGACAGTGTTTATAAGTGGGGGTGCATAAACAGTGTTAGGCACACGCGTCACCTTTATAATGTTTCCCGCTTTTACTGGGGATGAATTTATAACTGTGTGAACAGTGCTTGTGTGTAGTGGTGCGTACATGACCGTAGGCACGTGATCTACATTCATGGGAAGCGCAGCCTGAGCTGGGAATGAATTTGGCACTGTTTTGACAGTATCTGGGAATGCACACTTTGTGGACATGTTAACCCTTAGTGACGCAGGCAGAAAAAGACAATATTTTTTTTTTTTTTTTTTTTTTTTTTTTTTTTGTGCGTCGCCGTAAAAACGGTGTTTGTTTGCAGATGAGCGAGCTCTGTGACTGGCCCATTGACTGCTGTATGGACATATCCAGCCGCCTGTAAGGGGACTGGGTAACGTTTGAGCTTTTGCAGAGAGAGTGGTCCGGCTTTTGCGAGACACGCACTCTCTCTTCTCATTTCTGTGGCTAGGACGGCTTTTGAGAGCGCGAGCGGCGTCGAGCGTCAGCCTGAGGCGCGGGCTGAGAGGCGGTGGGAGCTGTTCTAGCCCGCTGCGGCTGTGGCGGTCTCTGTCTGCTCTGCGATGAGCTGGAGCGCTTTGGCAGGAAATGACGCATAGCTTGTGAAGCGTTCTGGGCCTCAGTGAAGCGTTCTGCGAAACCTTTAACCGCCGGTCCAAACAGCCCGCTGGTGGAGATAGGCGAGTCGAGAAATGGCGCCTTATCCGCGTCCTTCATCTCAGTCACAGTCAGCCACAGATGGTGCTCGAGAACAGTCAAATTAGCCATAGCACGGCCAATAGACTGGGCGGTGGCCTTCGTGGCTCGCAGAGCTATCAGTTGCGCTGCGTAGGTCCCTGAAGGCTTCGGGTTCGGGGCCAGACTCGTCCATAGAGCGGAGAAGCTTGGCTTGGAACACTTGAAGTACCGCCATTGAGTGAAGCGCTGATGCAGCTTGGCCGGCGGCGGCGTAGGCGCGACCGGCGAGAGCAGAGGTAGTGCGGCAGGGTTTCGAGGGGTGGGAAGCTTTGGCTTTCCATCCGGTGGTGGAGGGCGGGTAGAGATGATTGGTCACGACCTCCTCGAGGGGCGGCGTTCCCTCGTAGCCTCTTTCCTTCGCGCCGTCCACTGAGGAGAGCGAAGAAGAAAAAGAAGGCTTTAGGCTCGCAGAGTGGGGGGCTTTCCATGACTTGGCGGAGAACACCAATCGAGCCCGAGGTCCTCCACGGCCTTCGAGAGGATGCGGATAATCTCCGTATCCATGGTGGAGCCCGCACTCGTGCTAGCTAGCGTCGACGGGGCGGGGTCGAAAGTGGAGCCCGGCCAGTCGTCAGATGCAGCGTCGATGGACAGGCTGTCATCCACTCCCCCGTCGTCCTCGGACGCGCCGAAAGTCACAAGGCCCACCGCTCTGCTAGAGGGGTGTGGGTCCGGCTGAGTGAACTGAACCGGCGGTGGGGAAGGCAAGAGCGGCGGTGAAGCATGCGGAGACTGGCTCGGCGTGACGTCACTGAGCTCAGGTTCAGGAAGCCTCTGTGAGCGGCGTTTTTTTTTTTTTTTTTAAAGCGCGGCTCAAACAGAGGGGTGGCGGCGATGGGCTCGCTCGCGGCGAAAGCGGCGAAGCGAGCCCGCAGTGTGGAGAGACCCAGGTCGTCACATTCCGGGCATCCGCCCTTGGTCAGAGCAGCTTCTGCGTGGTTCCGGCCCTGGCAGCGAGCGCAGATGATGTGACGATCCCCGTCCGGGAGAAGGTCTCTGCACGACGCGCAGGAAGGCATTTGAAACAACGCCTCAGAAAATTTGCTCTTTTACAAATGTCGCGGGGCGAACAGATGTAAAATACTTGCGTGTGTGGCGCGCCGGAAGGCTCAGTAGGATGGTGTTCGAAGGCGGCTGAAGGTGCCGACGTCCTCGTAGCAATCCCGCTGGTATGCTTTTCCACGGCGGCGAAGGCTTTCAATAATCTGGAGGATCCAGCGAAGAAGGTGTTCGCTGAAGGAGATTAAATCTAAAGAACTCTCATGACGGGGCGCCCAATATATAGCTTGGCCACGCCCATCTTGGCGGGCTCTGACGCGCGCGGGCGCGAAGCGCGTTCATTGGTCGCGCATTCAGAGTCGCCCCGTCATTGGTTCGAGCAAGTTGCCGCAGCACAGCCAATGACCGAGCTCCTTCGTTCATTGCTGTCAGCTGTGCAGCTGCAATGCGTTTTACATAAAGACTTCAATATTCTCGAGAAAAGGAGTTTTCCCATAGCGTAAGCTACTTACGCAATAGGAGAGACCTCTCGAAAGGGAACATATACTGATGATAAGATCTAAATAACGCTTGCCTTGAAAAACTTTTACATTTATGTGTGAAAAGGTTTAATTTAAATGTGTATTTAAAACATTGTTTTGTTTTGAGTGTATGGTCAATAAATAAAGGAATTAATAGAGATGGGCACAAAAAAAAGACCAAATTTCCTCCCATTTGTCGCGCCCCACTTGACCTTATTCACAGCAGCGCCATCTTTGATTTTTAATGGGAATGAAAGCGAGGCTGTGAGGGACAGACATGAACCTCTTCAGTGGGGTGTACAGTTATTTAATGTTTTTTGATTGTTCTGCTCATGAAACACTGGAAAAATATCTTTCCCAGAAATTTCAGTTGACAAAACTCCCGACAATATAAGCTGTGGAAAATTGTAAGTAATCTAGTAGCTTTACACAGCTTTTTACAGCAGATGCCATTGGAAACACGCAAGTCTATCCCTCACAGCCTCACTTTCATACCTGTCATGGCACTGCTCTGAATAAGGTCTATTCCCCATCAGTGGGGCGCGCCCTTTCTTTTACTGTCTATGGGCGCGCCCCACACTTTGAGAAACGCTGAGTTAAACTAATTTATTTATCCTCTTGGCCATAGGGAATTATTTAAAATTGATTTATTATAGAATTATCTAATTTTAATTTACAGCTGTGGCCAAAAGTATTAGCAGTGACAATTTGTTTGGCAAAGTTTCTGCTTCAGTTAAAGTGTTGATTCCCATTGTTTCTGGGTTTTTGTGCAGAGTGATCAGATACATTTTAAAGACTGGCAAAAAGCTTTATTGGTTTGTTTTTGTTTTTACTTGGGCATGACACAAAATGACCAGCTAACATTTCACTAATCATGTTATCAGCACATGGGAAAGTGTGAACAAGTAGAGTCGGTGAAATCATCATTCTGATTGGATCATAAGAGCAGACCAATTAATGTAAAAGGAGGGATGAAGTGCTTCCGGGCATTGTGTTCTTGTATTAGTAATAGTTACCTCCAAAGAAAGAGGTGGAGTCATCATCGCTTTGCATCAAAATGGCCTTGCGCACCTGAAATAACCTTTTACTGGATCAAGAACTTCAAGGAGAGAAGTTCAACTGCAGTAAAGAAGGCTTCAGGACATCCCAGGAGTGTCTGCAAGGAAAAGTCATCTACAGAATCATGTCACCACCAGTGCAGAACTTGTGATTGCAACTGCACGCACAATGAGGCAAAGTCTTTCAGACATGACCTGTTGTAAAGAAGCCACTTCTCTCCAAGAAAAATATCAATAACAGACTGAAATTCTACAGGAAGTATAAGGATTAGACCGCACGTACAAATATATGTTTTACTGATGCAGCCCTCTTTCAACTGTGGGACATCTGGAAAATTGTCCAGAGAAGGTAAAAGCTACCATGATTGTCATGTCATGCCAACAGTGAAGCATCCTGAGACCATCCATGCGTGGTGTTGCTTTTCATCCAAGGGAATGGGTTCTCTCACAATTCTGCCCTAAAACACTGCCATGAATAAAGGATGGTTTCAAAACGATCCAGGAGCAATTTGGTGATGATCTGTGCATTTTCCAGCATGATGGAGCACTGTCATAAGGAAAGTGGCTCAGAGATCATTATATTGAAAATTTGGATCTGGCCAGACAACTCCTAAAATCCAAATTTTAAATCTTAATCCCATAGAAAACCTGTGGTCAATCCACAAAAATGGGTAGCCTTCAGTCAGGATTTGACCCAGAAGCTGATATCCAGCATGCAAGCGTGAATTGCAGAGTGAGGTTATGAAGAAGAAAACGGATCAACACTGTAAATGTTTTTGCCAATAAAAGCCTTTAAAAACTTGTTAAATTATCAGTTACACTGACAACTTTGCGAAACAAAATGTATGTCACTGCCAATACTTAATCGTCATTTATTACAAATCACTGAATAGCATCGAGCATATTTTATTTCTTAAGTATCATTTAGAACTATACCTTTCACACACAAAACTGAAATCAACATAAAAAGATTTATTCTTTACAGAAATAAATACTTGACACATTTACAAAATGCACACACATTCTTTCACTTAAATTCATTCAAGGCCATGTTTTCCTTCCTTAAAACAGAGTATTGTGGATCATTCATGTCTTAGTGTCCATAATGACATGACCCTGTGGATCTTTTAACCGCACACGTCCTGTTGGGTATTGTGTCTCCTGCCGTCCATCTGAGTAAACGGTTTTAACTGTACCATCTGGATATTCCCGTCTTTTAAAATCTAAGGTGTGGATCTCCCGCTGGCCAGTGTTAAACTGGATCACCTTACTACCATCCCTGAAAGAAAGCAGAATAAAAATGCTTTGACTTCAATATATTAGGTCTCTCTTTATTATAACACTGAGGTGGAGGGCCATGAGTTGTACTCACGGATTCAGCTGTATTATTGTTCCATCTGTCAGTACACTTTCCTCTCTTCCATCAGGGTAAAGAGTCTTGACTGTCCGATCAGGGAAAGTAATTTCCTTACGACCATCTGGAAAGTGTTTCTCTAAAATAGGCATGGGGGGGGGGGGGGGGGTTAAGATTTAAAATGTAGTCTGGACATAATACTGGACCTCTAAATATTAATTTTGAAAGAAATGCAGGCCCACCTGTTTGATTGTTAGGAAACTGAAGGACTTCCATCCCATCAGGGTAGGTTATGTGTGTGGTCTGAGCTTCAGCGTAGTAATAAATCTGAAAGAGAATGGCATTAATAGAAACGCTTTGCTGATTTTAAATTCACTTAGTTTTAATTGTTAACTGTCAAAACACCATTACACCAAAAAAACAGCATTTAAAATGGATGGAAGAACATGTTTTCACACAAATTATTGATCATTACATGGGGTAAAGTTCCTAATAAGACATGAAAACACTCTTCAGAGTCCATGCCTCACCACTCTTTGATCAGGCATTGTATGTTTAACATCCCCGTTGAAAAACATGACTTTGACAGTCTGTCCGTCGGCAGAGAGCTCTTTCCTTGTGCCATTTGGAAAAACAACAAGTCGACCTCCATCAGGAAGAACCTTCTCAATCTGAAACATACATGAATATGAGTTAGACCTCGAATTCCATTAGAAATTGGGCATTTTGATAATTTTAGTAATGTGACCATAATTTCTACACTTCCCTTGTGGAAGGGTGTGGATCTGTTTTGTTTGAAATAGCATTCCCTCAAATGTCAGAACTATTTGAGCTTTGAATTGGAGCTGAACAAGACACATTACCTTGTTGTCAGACTGCGTGATCTCTTCCTGTTCCTCCTCTGACTGTCCGATGACAGCTGTGTTAATCAGTGGAGCATCATGGTTCCTCTGAGTCATAACCAGTCCACCTGTACACTGAGTTCCCACTAGACTGTGCTCCCTTTTGGAGCTTATACCCTCTTTCATTTGTTCAGGGAAAAAAGCTGTGGCAAAATGTGATTGATTATTTGTGAGTCATGCTACATGGTAATCACACTAGGGTTGGGAATCAAAAATTGATTCAAATTCTAGAATCGGATACTTGTTATAAAATTTAAATTTAGATTCCTCTTATCGATTCCTTTGTGTGCATTTTAATATGACTTTAAACCATTCAAGCGCAAGAATTCTCACATGGTGTTTTCTGTACTACACACATATCCAAAACGTGCACAGAAAGCTGTTTAATAGTGCGTGATACTGAACTGAGTCCTCCTTTGCGTCTTTTTGAACAGCCAAATGCACACAAAAATAAGTCGAAATATTCATAAACAAAGTGGATATAAACAGTTGACAAAGAAAACGCATGTGTAACTATATTGGATCTGTGTAGCTCTTAAAGTCCATCTCTATAATAACGTTGATCAAATAACAAAAGAAAGTTTACTCGCTGTTCTTGACTGAATAACTTTTGTAACGATATTTGTAATGTACATTTTATTTATAAAGTCCAGTGTTATTTTACATTTGATTAGTTTCTGTACCTAAATACCTGAAAATCTTAAAACACCTTATTTAAATCGTTTCTTTGTTCAGTTGTATTTATTTGTGTGATTGCCAATTTGTTTATTTGTCCTTTTTTATTGTTCACTTGTCTTTAATAATGCTTAAAATTTATATTAGTTAGGCTAGTTGTTTTTGCTATGGAATTTTTAAACAATAGTAAAAGTTCCTTCTGTAAGTGTTCTTTAGCCTGTTGATTTTTGTTCATGGTATTCAGCTGCAATGAAATGTTTTGTAATAAGACTTGAATATCTACTTTTTTTTTTTTTTTTCAAAATCAGGAATCGATAAGCAGAATCGGATTCATTAAAATTAAAAAGATACCCATCCCTAAAGCATGCTAAAAAGCACTAATGATGTTGATAAATAATACCTACCCGAGTCTGTGAGAGGAATCGGTGTCTCTGGACTTCCCTTTCTGCTGTTGTTGCTTTTTGCACTCAGGGAGGGACTCTAGACACAGAAACAAACATACTAGTAAGACTGTGAAAACTTACACAAATGAACATGTTTATAGATAAATTTAAGTTATTTAAATAAGCAATCCTTTGGGAATTATTGTTTAGTTTTATGCATGTAAGAGAAAAGCGTTGAATCTTACAATCTATGAAGGGAAGGACCTTCAGACCTGCCAATCCACACTTACCCTAGAATCTGTACTTTTGGATCCAGTACTAGCTCTATTGCTAGATGCAGAGAACCTTCCTTTTTCCTTCTCTTTCTCAGCACTCTTCCACACACTGAGACGCAGTTTCTCCAGTGTCCGCACTTGGTCTCTGAGGGACGCGTTCTCTGCACTCAAAGCGTCTACCTGCTGCCGAAGACGGCTCTGTGTGTTGCTCCAACGAGCCTCTCGTTTGCGCAGATCCTCTTGCAGCACGTTTAATTGCTGCTTTAGAGCCTGATACAGACATAAACCATCAAATTGAAAACACATCAAACAATTTATTATAATAACAAATAGTGTATTGTCCAAATTATACTTTTTCAATAGAGGATAATTAAACCGGACCTGGATCTCATCTCGCTCTTGTTTGTCCGGTCTTGCTCTCACAGTTGCTGCATGCTTTTCAAAAAGCTTCTTTTCACGCTGCAGTTTCTTATTTTCCTCCCTTTTAAACTCCTCCCACTTTGCAATTTCCTCCATCCTCTTCTTTTCAAATTCAGCCCTATCTTTCCTGTATTGGAAAGTTATTTAAGTTTTCAACAATATTGAAATATATATCAAATTACACATTTAGTATTTTGAGTATTTAAATAAAAAAGGTAAACGGCCACATACTTGAGATTATCTCTTGTTTCCTGGTTCTCCTGCTTTAGTTTGACCAATGACACATTCTCAGATTTGAACCTTTCAATCTCTGTTTCCAGTTCCACCAAACGCTCACGAAGAAGTCTCGATTGAGCTATAAAAAAAATGGTTTCAGGATTTAGTAGGATCATGCAAGTACTGTATGTAACCACTGCATTACATTTGTGCACATTCAGAAAAGAAGTTGAGATGTTTTTCCTGAAATGTAATCATGCATGTATCCCACAGTTTAAAACTTCGGGGTTAGTAAGATGTTTAGTAAATAAATTAATATTTTTATTCAGAAAGGATGCATTATATTGATCAAACTTGTCTAAATTTAATCTAACTGTTTTCAACATTGATTATAAGAAATTTTTCTTGAGCACCATATCAGCATGTTAGAATCATTTCTGGAGGATCATGTGACACTGAAGACATCCCTAGCAAATATATTTTGTTTTAGTTTTACACAGCATTGATTATGATCAGTTCTTCATTAGGAAGCAGGTCTGAAAATCTTGAAATGATAATGATTTAAAATATAAAAAATGTCAGTAAGCAAATAAGCACATTCAGTAGCTGTATGTACTTCTACCGTTACCTGTTCCTTCTTCACTGGGCATGTTCTGTGGCTCCTGCGCAGTTACTGGAGGAGAAGGTTTATCCTTTAGCACTGGAAACAGCTTTGATACCAACTGGCATGTTGATGGAGCTTCTTTGTGATTTCCAACTGCATGTGGACTACCACCTGGTTGTACCCCCTTGGAGAAGGCAACCTTCCTTTTCAGCGGCCTCTCTGATAAGGATTCCTCTGCAGGACAGCAGGACTCATCCTCAGGTTCATTCCAGGTATCATCGTCATCAAACTCTAACTGGGCCCTTGATTCTACAAGAGTAGAGTCTCCATTGTTACTTAAATTCCTTTCATCCCCCTCTGGACTGCTGGCCCCGTCCCTGTCTTGATAGGTGCTTTTATCATAAGGCAGAGTGGTGGGCACTTGAAAGCAGTGGCTTATGATTGGATTGGACATGTTGGGAAGGGGTTGCAAATCTGAGTTACTGCACAATTTGTTGTCATCCAACTTTTCATCGGTTTCCTTTTCAGAGAACCCTCTCATTAGTTCGTTCGGCCTTGTGCCAATGACGTCTTTCTGTATCGCTGTGTTTTTAGGAGGCACTGGTACACTATGACCCAATGTGGGACCAGGAGCTACTGTGGGCCCTTGTGCAGATTGATAGGCTGATTTGATGGGTGTGGAGGAGAGACGTCTACGATCTTTGTGAAGGAGGGTGCTGATGAAGGACGAGTTGCTGGAAAAGGATATTTCATCTGCTGCTCTTTCTAGCAACTCAAACTCTCCGAGTTCGGCACATTCAAGCTGGTGATCTTGTTCCCAGCGCTCCCTACGCTCCGTAAACCACACCTCAAATGAGTTTTCTGCAACACAGGCATTATCCTCCACACGATTACATGCTCTTTCTTCATTGTCGTTTGTTGTAGTGACACTGTTGATCTTCTGCTTGGATAAGGGATAAGGTTTTCGATGGAACAGAGCTGAGATGGAGCCCATATTCTGACCCTGGTGTGCAACAAGAACATGAGGTTGAACTGTCATCTTGGTGACTGGTGCTGTAGTTTTATTCTGAGGAAAATTTTCTTTGTTGAGCACAGCAGTCTTGCGTTGGATCACATGGTGTGCCGATTTTGAGCCTTCGGTTTTGTTTACTTTGGACTTCTTCTTGGACTTCATGTCTGGGCCTTGGGAAACTTTTGGATTTGGGCACAAGGATGGATTGGGGTTAGGTGGACTGTTTCTGTGTGATTGTACAGCGGCTTTCCCCCCAGTAAACCTGGCTAGACCTTCTCCTCGTTTAAGAAAGGGTCTCTTTACCTTCATACTTTCAGCTGGAGCATTCTACATAAGTAAATATGAAAAAATATGAGAAGATGAGACATGGATATGAAGATAGATAAGGCCAATCCACATTACATAAGATGAAAATGCTATAGATGTGCTTTGTACTGAACAGATGATACTTATATACACTTAACAGTTACAGCTTATCAAACTCTGTTTGGTCACATCTACTGAAAATAAAGATATTGAGAAAAACATTGTATTTATTACTGATTCCAAACATCATTGACATCATCTCCTCAGTCTTCAGCTGCACACATCATTCTGAACATGAACATCAATTTTTATGTCGTCTAAGGTTTATACACTAAGTAACCTCATGTTCTGAAACTGACCTTGCCCTTCAGTCTCTGGTCTTCCATCTTGAGCTGCTCTTCCAGTATTTCCTCAAATGTTTTCAAACCTGATTTGATAGGTCTAAAACAAATACACAAATATCACGTCAACCAGACTGACACAATACATTTGTCCATTATCAAAGCAATGTATTCCATCTTGCAGTTTTGAAGTTTACCTGTCCCGTGGCTCTGAGTTACACTCTTTTCTATATAGAGTTTGATCTTCTATCGTTGACTGTAAGGATTCTTCAGAATCAGGATCATTGTCATTATGTCCAGTGTTCAACTCCACCACACTTTGTTCCTGGTTCAACATACTGGTCTCTAGAGCAGCATATGGAGAAAGTTAGTCAAAGCTCATCCTGTCTTGATGTTATTGACCATATAAAGTGAAGTTTAGACCAAACAGTGTTTTGTATATTTAAAGTGTGATGCAATGCCTTAACAGCTTGGAGGGCTCAATTTTGTTATTCAACCAAGGTTACATGTAGGCCTGTCGCGATAATCAATAAATCAATTAATCGCACGATAAAAAAAAATGAGCTCGATAATTTTTCCAGCCGTGATCATTTTATTTGCATGCTTGTTTGTTTCCCTCATCTCTCTCTCTCTCTCTCTCTCTCTCTCTACCAAAGAGACTGGATGACAATATCAACGCTGACCGCCACACATTTATTTTCAAATGTTTTTTTTATTATTATTGTTTTTTTTTACTGAGACTATTTACAATCATATTTGATTGCAGAGCGCCGTAGCGCAAGCACTACATCTCGCTCGTCCCTCTCTCTCGCGCGCGCTCTCTCACACTCATATGAGGCGCCGTCTAGGGCTTAAATCAAACTTCATTCATGCACACATATATGAAACACTTGCATACATTAAGTAGTCAAACATACATGTATACTGCTGAATGCTCAAACAAATACATATGAAATGCACAACGACACACCTAAAGTCGCTCACGCACATACACGCAAACTCTACACACACCAGATGCGCGCACACACAAACTCTCCACGCACATAGCCTAATCATATGAGACACGCGTGCGCACACAAACTCTCCACGCACATATGAGACGCGCGCACACACAAACTTGCGCACACTCATATGAGACGCGCACGCGCACACAAACTCTCCACGCACATACTCATATGAGACGCGAGCGCGCACACACACACACACACACACACACACAAACTTGCGCACAAACTCAATGAGACGGAGCACACACAAACTTGCGCACACTCATATGAGACACGCGTGCGCACACAAACTCTCCACGCACATATGAGACGCGCGCACACACAAACTTGCGCACACTCATATGAGACGCGCACGCACACACAAACTCTCTGGGCACATACTCATATGAGACGCGAGCACACACACACACACAAACTAACACACATACTCATATGAGACGCATGCTCACACAGTACATGATGCATATGATTCTCAGTGTGAACGGAAGTCACACATTGGTAAGTGCATTTTTTGTTAACAGAGACTGAGAGTCCATTGCTTTTGGTTGTTTTGTTCATTTAAATAGTCTTTAGAAATAAAAGTTTATTGATCTTTGAAAAGGTGTACCTGCATTATTATGCCATTATCATTATTTTAGATGAAAATGGTCTCAGAACGACAATATTATCGTTTATTATCAATATTATCGTTTATCACAATAATTTCTTGGACAATTTATCGTCCAGCAAAATTTGTTATCGTGACAGGCCTAGTTACATGTACTAAATAAGAGCTCTTAGCATACAGGCGAATGACACATGCACCATAAATCCTGTACCTGCAGTATTCTGTGGTTTTCCCAGAAGTCTTTGATGTTCATGCTGTAATCTAAACAGCTGTTCCTGCTGATGGGTTTTTAGCTGCTCCTGCATGCGATGTTGCATTTGCTTCAGCTGAATAAATAAACAAGCCATTAAATCATTTACAAAACTAAACCTGAAACAACACATTCTAAATAAGAAATCTAAATTATTAGACTTATAAATTATTTCACATAAATGTGAAAAAAGTCAAATACCATGAAGCAATTCTAACAGATCATTCCTTTATCTTGACATATGAGATGAAATTAACTAATTAAAATACCCAAGAAGAAAAGAAGCAGACAAAATGTATTAAAGCAAGATCTCTGCAAAATTCACATTAATTGTGCACCTTAACTCACCTGTTCAAGCTTAGCTATTAATGGGAGATCCCGAGTGTTTCTTAAAACATCTTGAATACTTTGCATCTCACTGTTTAAAGATGCATCAAACAACTCAGTTTCCCCGAGTGTCTTGCCACTTCCACCTGGACTGCACACATCCACGCTGGCACAGCTGCTGCTTCGGGAGATAGGCAGCGGGGCAAACTGGCAGCTAAAGGAGTCATCTGGATCCTGAACCACCAGACTGCCACTACTCCGGACTGAACCAGAACCGGCTTCTCCTGGGGAACCGTTTAATATCACCCCAGCGCGGGAGCTATCCGGGATCCACTGAGAGAGGAAGTGAAACTGCCCTTGCTGGAGTCCAGCTGGAGATGGCATCATGATGATGTTGGCCGAATTCAAACCCTAAAAAGGTGGGTTCACAAATTCATATTTAAACTGTTGGTCATGTTAACTCCACTGAGTGCAATTATTCAGACAGAGAGAGATAAGAAGATAAGAGAGTAGAGTACTTTATTTATATGGCCTGGTTTCACAGATAGGATTTAGGATTACGCCTTTAGTTCAATTAGGACATTTAAGTAGAATTTTTTTTTTTTTTTTTTTTACATTTTCTTTAGAAAAAATTACTGGTGTGCATCTTGTGACAAAACAATGGAACTGACATATTTTAAGATGTCAGTGCAAGTTGCTTTCAGTTAAAACAGCTCAAAACTGCATTTTAGACTGGGACTAGGCTTAAGCCTTGTCTGTTAAACTGGGGGTATTTGTAGTGGGGTAAGCTGTGCCACCTTTTGCTTAAGTTCTGGTCTAAACAAAGACAAATGGAAAATACAATTTAATTATGCATAGTCCCATGTCTTAGTGTTACTTTGCTGCACACTTTTCACATTTTCATAAACCAGCCTGTAAAAGGGTTTAATATTTATCGAAGAGTAATATTATAATATTTATAACAGTAATATTATTTCCTGCAATTGAATGGAAAGCTCATCAATATCAGTTGAGTAAATGGCTCACTTCAACCCATTTACTTTTTTGGGGGGAGAAATGCGTTAACCACTGGGCATGACCAATTGTTAGAGATGGGCTATTACTGCATTAAAATTAAAATCCATAGCATCTCACTTTTATCCAATTCTGTAGTAACGTAAGCTCTCTATTTCACACACAGATAAACAAAACAATCAATTAAACAATGTCTGTCTGTCTGTCTGTCAGTGACTCTGAAGCTGCAATTGACATAAATGGAAACTAACGTAACGTTACTGAAACAAACTGCCAGTGACAACCAAAATCCTGTCTAGGTAGGCAGCGCATTTAAGTTTTAACACTGGTTCTGTTCGGCAATTATAAAACAGTATTTTAAGGCACAGAAAGATTGCATTTTCTGATATAAATCCAGTTTTCGATACAATATCATTTTTAAAAATCGTTAGAGAGCTGTGAATGAATATGTCATACCTTAGTCTGGGTTGCCAAGGCGGGTATTTAAAGATTTCAGCAGTTGACGTCTGAACTTTGGTGAGTTTCGAACGATACCGCCATAACAAAGCAAAGCCCGCGAGACAGACGACTGAAAACGAAAGCTCCGGTGCATGATGGGAGCTGCAGTTTTCCTATGCTCCTCCCCTCCGTCGTGTACTTCCGCCACGAAATAATGAGAATAATAAAATAAAAAAGGTAATTGCGACTTTTTTGTCCCACAATTCCACCTTTAATTTATATCTCTCAATTCGTTGTTTCTCCTCAGAATTGCAAGTTTATCTCGCAATTCGTATTTAATAAATCTGAGTCAATTCTCTGGTTTAGTCTTGTAACTTTTTTTGTCTCAGAATCGCGAGATATTATAAAAATATTTAAAAAAAAAACTTTATTTCGTTGCGGAAACAATTCCATATTATTATTCTTGAGCATTGGAAAATAACCGAGCAAATTATTATTATTATTATTATTATTATTATTATTATTATTATTATTATTATTATTATTATTATTATACCTCATTCTTTTTCATTAAGTAAAACTATTAGCCTAGAAGTGGAAGATGAAAGTTCATGATTTATAATTTCAACATCCGATACCACATTTAGGCCTACTTCGTGTAACCTCGATGATCCATGACTTAACCTTCATAGTATTTGATCAGGCTTCGCCTGGTGGACGATTAAAACATCCACGAAGGATGCATTAAAATATTAACATAGCAACGAGTAGCCATAGAACATTAACCCGAGAGCAACACCTTGGCAACCAACCGCCAACATGCATAGGTAAGCAGCATCACACACATTTCTCTCAGAAAATGTAAAAATGCATTATTGTATGCAGTAATAGTAGTGCTATGATTACGATCATGAAGCATGCTCACTTATAGAATCTACAGCAGATTGTATAGCAACAGACAAATGCAATTATATCAATTTCAAACATAAATTTTTACTAAATAATCCTTATCTCTATATTTCTGCTGAAATACTGCTATGAAAAGTTAATTTCCTGTAAAGTTCTAAAAACCCAAATCCATAGCAATGCCTCCTTTCTGGTCAATGTGACAAAATATCTAAACATCTTTTGTTCTCTTATACTGTTTTTCTGTATGGAATTTAAGTAAATCACTGTGAATTAAATTCTTTCTTTCAATCTTGCCCTCTTGCTTCCACTCCAGTCTCCAGGTGCATTGTGGTGTGCTGTAATAGCAGAAACAGTACAAGTGATGGCGCCAAAGTCCAAACAGCAGCATGTCATGCCATTCTGTGTGCACATGCGTGTGAGGTTTCCACTGGTTATATTCATAGACTGTCTGACTGTGTATGTGTCATCAGAGAGCCCCTTCCCCCGTCTCTCTCTGTGATGCTGATGCTGAATTGCCCATCACTAAAGGACAGAGGGTGATATTCTCCTCATAACGTCCACTCTCCGTCCTCCTTCCCTCTGGAGTGAAGGATGGCGATGATCTGGATGCAGACAGAGAAGACAGCCGTGCAAGAGCTACAGCGCAGATTGAGCAATGTCTCTCACAGCATTGGTAAGAACTGTAGCCTAAATGAGTATGTTTGTCACTCATCTTGTTTTTATTAAAGAGCTACTTTGGTGAAATGCCTCTACACACTGAATGGCTTATTGATAGCTTCTGTAATGTTTTTAAGTGTTAAGAATTACTCACCTTTGGAATATTACAGCAGTACTGTCTACATTATAATTTTATATGTGGCCACACATTTTGGTCACTTCATGGTCAAAGTATTGGCCAAATCATAGCTGAGTTGATATTTGATACAACAGCACTCTTGCTGGTTTGATATTGTTTAATTAAAATATTTACCCTGAAATGGGAAATAATAGTTTATTTTATATATATATATATATATATATATATATATATATATATATATATATATATATATATATATATATATATATATATATATATATACATATATATACATATATATATATATATATATATATATATATATATATATATATATATATATATATATATATACATATATATACATATATATATATATATATATACATATATTATATATAACAGTTTATTGAACCTTCAGACTAAATATAAATGAAAACCTTAAAAAGTTTGCATATATGTTTTATTTTGTATTTGATATACATCAGGCTTTTATGGCCCACGCAGTGAGAATATGGAGCTCACACTCCAGGAGAAAAAAACACCTTTTTTTTTTTTCTTTTTTTTTTCAAAGGCCCAAACTGAGCAAAAATATCCAACTGGTGCATTTGTTGTTATTTAAATGGACAAAAAGTTAGATGAAATTTTGATTGCTTGTAATGTAACTCAATGAGATTTTTGTAAATATCTACCAATAATATGTCGTTGTAAGATGATATTTAAATGCTGCAGTTTTGATTGTAGGGGGCAAAACATATAATGCAATGCAACACGATGACTGAGAGATGTTTAAATAAACATTCTTCAAAAGCCTGTTGTATCTTTGATACATTTTAACAAAAATATATTTTTTGATTAAATATAAAAAAATATAAATAATCAAGTAAATATAATTTCACTTCAGTCCTGTAAATGTTCATCTTGAAATATTAATAACATTATAAAAGTAATTATTATGTTTACTTTATAAAAATGTAAGATTTCATTTTTCAGCAGACATTTTTAGGATGATATTAGAAGGCCTTTTACTTGCTAAAAAATTATTAACTATTAATCTGAGGGCAGAAGGTATGTAGAAGATTGTGTACAACAAAGTTTTGATCATGTTGATAATTTAGAGGCCGTTGAAATTAATGTATGATTCAGAACATATTCAGAAGCCCAAGGCTGGAAGAGAATTCCAAAAACTGTCCTGTGAGATTCATGCTGGGGGTGACTTGACCAAAGTGTGTGTGTGTGTGTGTGTGTGTGTGTGTGTGTGTGTGTGTGTGTGTGTGTGTGTGTGTGTGTGTGTGTGTGTGTGTGTGTGTGTGTTTGGCAGAGTTACTGCTGAGTACAAAAACAGATACCATAAAAACACAGTTTTCTACAGTAGCAGCACGGCTTGCTGCAGTAGTTAGTACACAGGCTTTAGGTAAGCATGTACAGTATGCCATTTAACTATTGGTGTTCTGAAATTGAGTTTAGCTGAGGCTTTAACAATTGCAGTCAACTGTTTGAGGTTTACTGTAGTATCATAAAGCATAACTAAAAGAACACTGTGAGGTCAGGTATCAGACGGCAATAAAGGGGAAAGTTATGCTGAGGAAATCCAGGAAAAGGCATCCCAAACAAGGCAGTGATTGTGGACAGCTTCCTCTGGTCCCGCTGGCACAAGGACAGAGTGAGTGAAAGCATGCTAACACTGGCAAAAAGTCATCACTTTTATATGTTTAAAAGGTCTTTAGATGATTGTACAGAACAATACCATTCAGAATATTAAATATTTAAACATATTTTGAAAGAAAATCTTATGCTTACCATGGCTGTATTTATTTGATCAACAATACAGGAAAGTATAAGTATTTATTTGATCAACAATATTCTATTTTAATACATTTTTAATAATATTTATCATAAGAGTAATCCTTTCTTTAAAAAGAAAATCTGACTGAACCTCAATTTTTGAATAGTATGTACAGTGCGGTTAAAAAAGTCAAATTTTCTAATTTAATGTAGTTTGATTTATTACAAATTGTATTATCAGCATAATAAAAATGAGTTTGTGTAAAACCTTATGATCATGTTCTCCAGTATGATTTGAGAATGATCCAAAGAGGATATTGAGCTTCAAGAACATCTAACTATCTGTATACAAAGAGTTCACATGATCAGTGTCACAAATTTGCTTATTTCATTAGTAACCTATCGAAATAGTGCCAAATCTTAGAATTTTCTTAAGATTTAGAATCTTATTTTTTCAAAATAGCCTCTGATTTTTGGACCCCACTTGTTATGTGTTCCCTGGCTTTGTGTTTTGTGTGTTTTGATAATTGGACTTTTAGTTTGTATTTTACCCCGTTTCTGTTCCTGTTTCCTGTCCTGTGTTCCATTTTTGTAGTCCTTTTGCGTTTTTTTTTTTGTTGATTAGTTCTGTGATCATTCCCAGGTGTGTCTTGTTTGCCTATTAACCCTCTAGTACAGGGGTCTCCAACCTTTTTTAATTTGAGAGCTACTTTTTAAAAATGAAAGTGGCCGAGAGCTACTCAGGTAATACAATACTTAAATCTCTTAAATAATGTCTCATAACTCTCATATTGACAATTAAAAGAGTTTTTGTAGGCCTATATATGTCACCCTTAAATTTTTTTTATAGAAAATTGTACTTTGCATAATATACTGTAAAAACACATAATTATAGTTTATTTTATAGTGCATCATAACTAGAGATGAAATGGCATTAAAATTTTATTTCATGATTAGTGACCAAAATGATCACGGTTATCTCAGAATCCTGTTCAAAAAGTAATAATACTACACAATAAAATCAATTCACCAAATTTTATGTCAAAATCCAGCAAATAAAATTAGCATCAATATGCACTTTTTGTTTACATAAATATTAAAATAATAACATTAAAAATGATGGCCAGATTTTAAAGGAGTGTCTTGCAACATATTATACTAACATCTACAAGTTCAAATAAAGTTGACAAAAAATGTTTTATAAAAAGATAAACCTCACATATTTCAGCCTTTAAATAATTTTAATAAAAATAATGAGTCAAAGATAAATTACTGACATTTACAATGCACATTAGCTTATCTTTTATTCTTAATAGTAAAATTCGGTCTGATTTTCCCGTGACGTCTGTCGTTGCTATGCAACTATGCACTGCGCTCTCCACAACGACAAAGAAGTTTAAGTAGCTAATGGATTTCCACCACTGAAAAACGCTTTCTGTTGCAATATACCCGTAGTGTTTGGGTGCACCCCCATCCTTCATGTTGACTGAGCTTTCAATGTTGTTATGGAAAGGGTGAAGCTGATTGGTTGGTTCTTGTCACATGACCTGCGGTGCGCTTGCGGCATTCTGAAAAGTTTTATATTTTTTCATCTCACTGCACCTGGAAAAAATGAGCTCGTCGCTTCAATTATGAGTGCGCTTGCCGCACGCCTACATTTGAAATAACGAACTTGAGCGCGCAAAAGACAGGATATGTGAACGGGCCCCTTGGCGAGCTACCAACAATCAGGCCACGAGCTACTGGTAGCTCGCGAGCGACGTGTTGGAGACCCCTGCTCTAGTATTTAAACCCCTCTGTTTATTGTGTTCCTTGTCGAGTCTTGACCTACACAGATGTATGTTTGGTGCTGCTTATTGTGTTCCCTGGTTCCCTGGTCTTTTTTGTTTATTTTGTTATTAAACTCTTTTGCTTGTGGATCCAGCTCTCCCTTTGTCTTTGAGTTCTATAACCCAGTGTTATAGAAGACTCGACCAAGATGGATCCAGCAAATAGTTTAATTTGGCTCCGGCAAGGCAACCATTCCCTCAAGCACCACACCAACAATTTTTTGGATATCACCTACATTACAGACTTCCCAGATTTTGCTTTTATTGACTTTTACTGCCACAGAGTCTATAACCACAACCTACACATACTCATTTGTGATGGTCCTCGGGGGTCACTGAGTGAATTTATAGACTGTACACTTTTGTTAAGTGGTTCCCACTTCTCTGTGGGCTGCCTTGGAGCTTATCCCACCACGGATTCCTGTGCTTTCAAGTCTGTTGATCTCAAGTCCAGAGCTTTTTGCTTCCGAATCCGTTGGTCCCAAGTCCAGAGTCTCCAGCTGTCAAGACCACCATGCCAGAGTCTCAGGCCTTCTGCTGATGTCAGTGCGAGCAGCCGGGATCCAAGTGGTTCCAGTGCACCCAAGTTCAGTGGTCCTCAAACCAGTCATCTTAGCACCTTTTAGCCCAGTGGTCTCAGACCTTTCAAGTCCAGTGATACTGAGTCCGGGGGTCCGAGGTCTTTCTACCATTGAGTGCGTTTCCTGTGATGATGGTGGCTATATTGTGTGTTTGGGCCACACACACATCTCCTGGTTCTCCTGAGTTGGCAGCGACCTCTACAGCTTCTCCTGAAGTGGCAGTGACCGCTAAGGATCCTCTCGAGGTGGCGGTGATTGCTCCCGAACTTCCTACCTGCCCTGTCACGCCCACAGAGGTCGACAGTGAACTCTCTCTGCCCAGATACGACTACGAAGGTCATCCCAGCTTCCTATCTGTCCTAACACTACCATGGAGTTTGTCCCTGAACTTCCTATCTGTCCTGACACTAACACGAAGGTCTTCTATGAACTCTCTGTGCTCAGCTGGGGTGGTCTGTAGTTCCACCTGCTCCGCTCTGGTAATCTCTAGTTCCGCCTGCTCCGCTGTGGTGGTCTGTAGTTCCGCCTGCTCTGCTGGGGTGGACTGTAGTTCCGCCTGCTCCGCTGGGGTGGTCTGTAGTTCAGCCTCCTTCACTGTGGTGGTCTGTAGTTCCGCCTGCTCCGCTGTGGTGGTCTGTAGTTCCGCCTGCTCCACTGTGGTGGTCTGTAGTTCCACCTGCTCCGCTTTGGTGACCTCTAGCTGTGGTGGTCTGTAGTTCCGCCTGCTCTGCTGGGGTGGTCTGTAGTTCCGCCTGCTTCACTGTGGTGGTCTGTTGTTCCGCCTTCTCTGCTGGGGTGGTCTGTAGTTCCGCCTGCTTTACTGTGGTGGTCTGTAGTTCCGCCTGCTCCGCTGGGGTGGTCTGTAGTTCCACCTGCTCCGCTCTGGGGATCTCTAGTTCCGCCTGCTCCACTGTGGTGGTCTGTAGTTCCGTCTGCTCCGCTGTGGTGGTCTGTAGTTCCGCCTGCTCCACTGTGGTGGTCTGTAGTTCCGTCTGCTCCGCTGTGGTGGTCTGTAGTTCCGCCTACTCCACTGGGGTGGTCTGTATTTCCGCCTGCTCCGCTGGGGTGGTCTGTAGTTCAGCCTGCTCCGCTGTGGTGGTCTGTAGTTCCGCCTGCTCTGCTGGGGTGGTCTGTAGTTCCGCCTGCTCCGCTCTGGTAATCTCTAGTTCCGCCTGCTCCGCTGTGGTGGTCTGTAGTTCAGCCTGCTTCACTGTGGTGGTCTGTAGTTCAGCCTGCTCCTCTGTGGTGGTCTGTAGTTCAGCGTGCTCAGCTGGGGTGGTCTGTAGTTCCGCCTGCTCCTCTGTGGTGGTCTGTAGTTCCGCCTGCTCCGCTGTGGTGGTCTGTAGTTCCGCCTGCTCCGCTGTGGTGGTCTGTAGTTCAGCCTGCTCCTCTGTGGTGGTCTGTAGTTCAGCCTGCTCCGCTGGGGTGGTCTGTAGTTCCGCCTGCTCCGCTCTGGTGATCTCTAGTTCAGCCTGCTCCGCTGGTGGTCTGTAGTTCAGCCTGCTCTGCTGGGGTGGTCTGTAGTTCCGCCTGCTCCGCTGTGGTGGTCTGTAGTTCAGCCTGCTCCGCTGGGGTGGTCTCTAGTTCCGCCTGCTCCGCTCTGGTGATCTCTAGTTCCGCCTGCTCCGCTGTGGTAGTCTGTAGTTCAGCCTGCTCTGCTGGGGTGGTCTGTAGTTCTGCCTGCTTCACTCTGGTGGTCTGTAGTTCCGCCTGCTCTGCTGGGGTGGTCTGTAATTCCACCTGCTTCACTGTGGGGGTCTGTAGTTCAGCCTGCTCCGCTGGGGTGGTCTGTAGTTCCGCCTGCTCCGCTGTGGTGGTCTGTAGTTCCGCCTGCTCCACTGGGGTGGTCTGTAGTTCCGCCTGCTCCGCCGTGGTGGTCTGTAGTTCAGCCTGCTCTGCTGGGGTGGTCTGTAGTTCTGCCTGCTCCGCTGTGGGGGTCTGTAGTTCAGCCTGCTCCTCTGGGGTGGTCTGTAGTTCCGCCTGCTCCGCTCTGGTGATCTCTAGTTCCGCCTGCTCCGCTGTGGTGGTCTGTAGTTCAGCCTGCTCTGCTGGGGTGGTCTGTTAGTTCCGCCTGCTTCACTGTGGTGGTCTGTAGTTCAACCTGCTTCAATGTGGTGGTCTGTAGTTCAGCCTGCTTCGCTGTGGTGGTCTGTAGTTCCGCCTGCTCCGCTGAGGTGGTCTGTAGTTCCGCCTGCTCCGCTGTGGGGGTCTGTAGTTCCGCCTGCTCCACTGGGGTGGTCTGTAGTTCAGCCTGCTTCGCTGTGGTGGTCTGTAGTTCCGCCTGCTCCGCTGAGGTGGTCTGTAGTTCCGCCTGCTCCGCTGTGGGGGTCTGTAGTTCCGCCTGCTCCACTGGGGTGGTCTGTAGTTCCACCTGCTCCGCTGTGGTGGTCTGTAGTTCCGCCTGCTCCGCTGTGGTGGTCTGTAGTTCCGCCTGCTCCGCTGTGGTGGTCTGTAGTTCCGCCTGCTCTGCTGTGGTGGTCTGTAGTTCAGCGTGCTCAGCTGGGGTGGTCTGTAGTTCCGCCTGCTCCTCTGTGGTGGTCTGTAGTTCCGCCTGCTCCGCTGTGGTGGTCTGTAGTTCCGCCTGCTCCGCTGTGGTGGTCTGTAGTTCAGCCTGCTCCTCTGTGGTGGTCTGTAGTTCAGCCTGCTCCGCTGGGGTGGTCTGTAGTTCCGCCTGCTCCGCTCTGGTGATCTCTAGTTCAGCCTGCTCCGCTGGTGGTCTGTAGTTCAGCCTGCTCTGCTGGGGTGGTCTGTAGTTCCGCCTGCTCCGCTGTGGTGGTCTGTAGTTCAGCCTGCTCCGCTGGGGTGGTCTCTAGTTCCGCCTGCTCCGCTCTGGTGATCTCTAGTTCCGCCTGCTCCGCTGTGGTAGTCTGTAGTTCAGCCTGCTCTGCTGGGGTGGTCTGTAGTTCTGCCTGCTTCACTCTGGTGGTCTGTAGTTCCGCCTGCTCTGCTGAGGTGGTCTGTAGTTCCGCCTGCTCCGCTGTGGGGGTCTGTAGTTCCGCCTGCTCCACTGGGGTGGTCTGTAGTTCAGCCTGCTTCGCTGTGGTGGTCTGTAGTTCCGCCTGCTCCGCTGAGGTGGTCTGTAGTTCCGCGTGCTCCGCTGTGGGGGTCTGTAGTTCCGCCTGCTCCACTGGGGTGGTCTGTAGTTCCGCCTGCTCCGCTGTGGTGGTCTGTAGTTCCGCCTGCTCCGCTGTGGTGGTCTGTAGTTCCGCCTGCTTCACTGTGGTGGTCTGTAGTTCAACCTGCTTCAATGTGGTGGTCTGTAGTTCAGCCTGCTTCGCTGTGGTGGTCTGTAGTTCCGCCTGCTCCGCTGAGGTGGTCTGTAGTTCCGCCTGCTCCGCTGTGGGGGTCTGTAGTTCCGCCTGCTCCACTGGGGTGGTCTGTAGTTCAGCCTGCTTCGCTGTGGTGGTCTGTAGTTCCGCCTGCTCCGCTGAGGTGGTCTGTAGTTCCGCCTGCTCCGCTGTGGGGGTCTGTAGTTCCGCCTGCTCCACTGGGGTGGTCTGTAGTTCCGCCTGCTCCGCTGTGGTGGTCTGTAGTTCCGCCTGCTCCGCTGTGGTGGTCTGTAGTTCCGCCTGCTCCGCTGTGGTGGTCTGTAGTTCCGCCTGCTCTGCTGTGGTGGTCTGTAGTTCAGCGTGCTCAGCTGGGGTGGTCTGTAGTTCCGCCTGCTCCTCTGTGGTGGTCTGTAGTTCCGCCTGCTCCGCTGTGGTGGTCTGTAGTTCCGCCTGCTCCGCTGTGGTGGTCTGTAGTTCAGCCTGCTCCTCTGTGGTGGTCTGTAGTTCAGCCTGCTCCGCTGGGGTGGTCTGTAGTTCCGCCTGCTCCGCTCTGGTGATCTCTAGTTCAGCCTGCTCCGCTGGTGGTCTGTAGTTCAGCCTGCTCTGCTGGGGTGGTCTGTAGTTCCGCCTGCTCCGCTGTGGTGGTCTGTAGTTCAGCCTGCTCCGCTGGGGTGGTCTCTAGTTCCGCCTGCTCCGCTCTGGTGATCTCTAGTTCCGCCTGCTCCGCTGTGGTAGTCTGTAGTTCAGCCTGCTCTGCTGGGGTGGTCTGTAGTTCTGCCTGCTTCACTCTGGTGGTCTGTAGTTCCGCCTGCTCTGCTGGGGTGGTCTGTAATTCCACCTGCTTCACTGTGGGGGTCTGTAGTTCAGCCTGCTCCGCTGGGGTGGTCTGTAGTTCCGCCTGCTCCGCTGTGGTGGTCTGTAGTTCCGCCTGCTCCACTGGGGTGGTCTGTAGTTCCGCCTGCTCCGCCGTGGTGGTCTGTAGTTCAGCCTGCTCTGCTGGGGTGGTCTGTAGTTCTGCCTGCTCCGCTGTGGGGGTCTGTAGTTCAGCCTGCTCCTCTGGGGTGGTCTGTAGTTCCGCCTGCTCCGCTCTGGTGATCTCTAGTTCCGCCTGCTCCGCTGTGGTGGTCTGTAGTTCAGCCTGCTCTGCTGGGGTGGTCTGTTAGTTCCGCCTGCTTCACTGTGGTGGTCTGTAGTTCAACCTGCTTCAATGTGGTGGTCTGTAGTTCAGCCTGCTTCGCTGTGGTGGTCTGTAGTTCCGCCTGCTCCGCTGAGGTGGTCTGTAGTTCCGCCTGCTCCGCTGTGGGGGTCTGTAGTTCCGCCTGCTCCACTGGGGTGGTCTGTAGTTCAGCCTGCTTCGCTGTGGTGGTCTGTAGTTCCGCCTGCTCCGCTGAGGTGGTCTGTAGTTCCGCCTGCTCCGCTGTGGGGGTCTGTAGTTCCGCCTGCTCCACTGGGGTGGTCTGTAGTTCCGCCTGCTCCGCTGTGGTGGTCTGTAGTTCCGCCTGCTCCGCTGTGGTGGTCTGTAGTTCCGCCTGCTCCGCTGTGGTGGTCTGTAGTTCCGCCTGCTCTGCTGTGGTGGTCTGTAGTTCTGCCTGCTCCGCTGGGGTGGTCTGTAGTTCTGCCTGCTCCGCTGGGGTGGTCACCTGCTCTGCCGGCACCGCCCTGACTCTCTAATCCTCTGATCCTGATTCCATTTTTGTAGTCCTTCATAGTTTTTCTAGTTATGTTTTCATTACCAGGTGTCTTGTTTGCCTATTACCCCTCTAGTATTTAAACCACACTTTTTTTTTTGTGTTCCTTGTTGAGTCTTGTGCTGCATGGATGTACGCTTGGTGCTACTCATTCTGTTATCTGTTCCCTGGTTCTCTGGTCTCTGTTTTACACCACTATACAGTATGTGCAATGATAATCCTAATATTGTGTACTAAAACGTTACAGTGATAGTTAAGCTCCAATAGTTATTATTTTTACTTAGAGCCATTTATTGTGAAACATCATATGTGTGTTTTCATATGAACTTTAGTTTGACTCAGTCTGGACTGGAGCAATATTTTTGCCCACAGAGACTCCTAAGGAAAATGTTTATTTACATTTGTATGTGTCTGAAAGAGAGAGAGTTTTACCAGTGCTAGATTGATTTACCAAACTAAAAAGACTCTGTTTTCTACTTTTAAATGTTATCTGTTGGTATGAATGGCTACTGAGTAACTTGGTTTGAATTCAGCTTTTATATTTCCCTCCTCAGTAAGATCAGATGGCACTCTGAGATTCCTCTTATACTGTGGAGAAACCAACCAAACACAGACACACACAGGGTCTCATTCATCCACCAATCTGATGGGGGAAGGGGCTCCTGAGGGGGGCAGGAGACTCTTTTTGGGGTGATTGTGCCGACACAGACAGACATAGAGAGAGTATAAACAAAGGAAGTACAGTGCTTTACAGTCAGTGATCCATCATTGTTATCATTTATAAAAAAAATGTTGCAGGTGAAGGGAACTTGTGTATGTGCGTCAGGAGACCAGTTAATTCCAGGAAGTCTGGAAATAGAGAGAGAGAGAGAGAGAGAGAGAGAGAGAGAGAGAGAGAGAGAGAGAGAGAGAGAGAGAAAAAAACAGGAAGTCATTAACTGGTGCACCTGTCTCAGGTAGCTCATTCTGAGATAACTGCTTATGGTTACAAGACGGCCGAGGATTTAGTGAGACATTAGAGGAAGAGAGAAACAGAGGGATGGATGTACAGAACAGAGGGAAAAATGTGTGCATTCCTCTAGCTGAGGTTGAAAAATATTACCATTTTTCCAGATGTTGCCACTGGCTCCAAAGTAAGGCCTTATCATTTTATCTTATTTTAAAATGTAAAGTTTTTAAAAAATATTTCATACAATTATTTGATTTGTTAATTTGTTATTTACTCCATTTGCACTATTGTTATTTTACTTTCAGATACTTATTTCTGACAAATTTGGCAATGCAGTTTTGCAGTTTTGTCATACAAATGAAGCTCACTAAATATAATTGATTAGAACTGAGAGCAGGAGAGAGAGAACAGGCGAGCGCTACCATAAAAGCTCATTTGAAATGTGACAGATGATTTTCTGTCCAGTGTGTGTGAATATCCTAAGGGGATAAATCTGACTCCAATGGGACAACACACTCTTATTTTAGAAGAACAAAAGAATGCAATGGATATATTCTCCCTCTTTTCAGGCCTCTTCTGTCATTTCCTTTTAAATACCGCTTATAATATTTGATTGCCGAGTAGGTTTAAAAAATCCTGCAGTTAAAAAACATTGAGGCCATGATATACAATAGAAGGTGTGGACATGCAGATAATTAGTTGTACGCACTTTGAGGCAATATATCCAGGGGTGGTTTTGGTTGAGATAGATAGGAAATCACCTACTCTTTTCTTTCTAAACATATCTGATGTGCCATTGACCAGAGCATGGGAATTGCTTTGGGCAAGATTCACCTCCCTCAGATGGTAATATACACCAGCCAAAGACACAATACTTTCAAGACAGCCAGTAATATATTAGTGTGTGTCGACTCTGTAGGCTCTACTTACCTGTGGTTAACCTCTTCACCTGTGGTTTATTTCATCTTATCATCAATAACAACAATAAGAAACGTGCTTTTTTCATTTTGTTATTTGCTATTGTGCAAGTAAGGCACTGCAAAGATTTTCAGAAGAGTTTTAAACTTAATTTAAAGGGTAATACTGCAGGATTGTCTTGCCCTGGTTACAGGAAGAACTGGAATGCTCCTGTTATAATGAACAATGCTGTCAGCGTTGACTGTAGACGAGATGTTAGTGTGTCTCTGTGTGTTTGTTACAGATGAGATCATGCAGAAGGAGTCCAGTCCTCTTTTTGCTGCTGACATCATAACTGAGCTCAAGAGACAGTTTTCATTCCTGTCAGGTAAATATTCTTTATATTTGCATTTCTTTCTTTATCCATGAAACTGAAACATTATCCAGGGACCAACTGTAAAGATCCACAGGGAAATAGAAAAACAAATGAGATCTCTCAAATGAGATCTAAATTGTGTCACATAGAAAGCGGATGGATATTTTTGCTTAAGAGTTTCAAATCAGATCTCAACAAGGTCTCCATAGTTGCCAACATACTAAAACCTGGAGTCTGAGATTTCAATAAAGACTCGAACATTTCAAATTCCTCCAAGACTTAAGTTATGCCATCCACATTTTTATTTTAGGAGGAATTTTACTCATACAACACATTTCTAGTATATTGCTATAGAAACACTTTCATTTATCTCAATGAGGGTAATCACATTTTTTACATAAAACATATTGTAGAAATAAAGAGTTCTTCAATTAGAGCACAAAAAACTATGTATTTGAATACGTAACATTACGTTAGGGCACATGTGCGTATGTGTAGATTTGTTAGTCAAAATTCACTTCCCATAATTTCCTGCTTCTCTCTGTAATGGGTGGTTGGATAATTTCTTTAAACTGAATGTATTTCGATGTAGAGGAAAACAATATTTTGGTGTTTAGAAACACTTCTGTGAAATGCAGGCATGTGCATACACTGCAGCTTTAAGGATTTAATCTGAATATGTGTTGCTTTTGCTGACAGGTTGTTACCGTTAAACTGAACTGAGTAAACGATGCTTGCACAATCTCTGTCCTGTTGTCATGGAGACAGGGAAAGAAGGCATGACTTGCCAAATTTATATTTTTGTCACATTGGGACCTTTACCCAGTCTCTCTCTCTCTCTCTCTCTCTCTCTCTCTATTTCCATTTCATCACCACTGTCTTCTCTCTGTCTTACCACCGATGTTTCACCTTGTATTTTCATCCTGATTTAAAGGAGCGAAATAGATAGGAAGAATAAAGTGACATTTTTGAATCTCGATTTACACATTGGGGAAATCATAGTTTCTATCCTGAGGAAATACTGACAACACTTATGTGTCTTTATCTCTTCATTTGATCTTTTTTATGATTATATGTATTTATGATACTTGGTGAGGAGAGGATGACTCGCTATATTAGACCAATTGCTTTTCAATCACTTTTCAATCACTGTAAAATGGGCAAAACAATCCCACTTGCATGGGAACGGAAACTGGGATACCAGGATTTTAATGAGACTTTGTCTCTTTTGACAATAACAAATAGATTATGACTAACAATATGTCAATTTAGTAACAATATACACTACTGTTCAAAAGTTTGGGGTCCTTAAGATTTTATTTTTAAGAAATGTATTATTTTATTCAGCAAGAATGCATTAAATTGGTCAAATGTGACAGTAAAGTATTTTATATTGTTGCAAAAAATATATATATATTAATCAAAAAAATCCCAAAAAATGTATCATGGTTTCCAGAAAAATATTAAGTAGCATTGATAATAAGAAATGTTTCTTGAGCAGAAAATCAGCATATTCTAATTATTTCTGAAGGATCATGTGACACTGAATAATAAAATATAATATAATACATTCAACCAAATCCTTGGTGAGCATTCAGAAACATTAAAAAAAAATCTTTCCGACCCCAAACTTTTGAACGGAAGCTACATGCAAAATACCACTCAGAACACCTTGACGCTAACTGCCAAACAGATGATAAGAACACTAACAAGCCGATCTGGTATTATGTCACTGTTTGGCTGTTGTTCAATAGCAGCAGCACACATATGAAAACTGTAACATAGCATACAGGTGGTGTGAGCAGGTTTTTATTGGTTTGGCTGTGTGCTAATTTAAGATCTTTGATGCATGCCAACACAGACAACAGGACAGCACGGTTTCTGATTTTTAATGCCCCCTGCTGTTTGCCTGTGTAAAAGATTATAGGAGCAGGATTTTTCTCTTTGATTCTTCATATTTCTGTCTATTTTAGGGGGGAGAGGACAGGATGGAAGCCCTATCATTATCTTCCCAGAATTCCCTTCGTTTAGTGAAATTGGAGACCAAGAGTTTCGTAATGTTCTTACCTACCTGACAAGTATTCCCAGGTAAATTCACACATTAACACACATTTGAATATCATACATACTGACCGCAGTAACACATGTGCATGTATCTTCATCAGTCTGAGTGCAGCAGGTGTGGGCTTTATCGTAGTGATTGATAGGCGTCGAGATCGATGGGCGTGTTTAAAGGCAACATTACTGCGTATCTCAGTAAGTCTAACAGTACCTGTGGCTTCTGAATTTCTCCAATATAAATGCATAATAATATTGTCTTCAATAATAATTTTGCAGATACTTCACACACATCTGGATATTTTGTTTTATTGTCTATAATATATTAAAAAATATCTCTTTAATATATTTATTATGTATAATATGAATTTGAGTGCTTTCTTGTGTTTGTGTGTAGGGCTGGTTTCCCGCTAATCTTCAGCTTGTTCTGGTGCTGAGACCCAGTGCTATCCTACAGCGAACGTTATCCGATGTGTTCTTCAAACTCCACAGAGATGACTTTAAAGTACCGGTACGAAACCTGAATGTGTGTTGTTATGATGTATACAGGCCACATCTGTTTGTGTGTGTCATGTCGTTGTAAATAATAAAGCCGGTGTTGTATTGAAGGTCATCATGCTAAGCTCAGTGGCTGATCTGCACTCTTATATTGAGCGGAGTCAACTGACACAAGACCTGGGTGGCTCTCAATACTACTGTCACAAGACCTGGATTTCTCATCGCACCGTAAGAACGAATACATATCTTGAAGTTGTACTCTGTATTTTTTTATACTGACAGTGGTGTGGATGCAGCATCACGTGAATTCAAATTGTTTATAAATTCACTTGTAGAAATGCATAATTTGCAGTCAGCCATGATTCATTTATTTCATGAGGACATTGCCCAATAATCGGGTGGATAAAGTAAAATTTTTCATTCATAATAGTAATAATACATAATGTTAATAATACACAGATTTTCATGTGATTGCAACATTGCGGCCTTAATGAGACAACCTGCTTCATGTAGTGTAAAGGTGCACTAACATTAATGTAATTACATCAAAAATAGTGTAGCAAAGAAACACAACTCACACACAAGTCACTTTCAAACCGAGCAGCTTTCTGTTGGTCAACGTGGTGACTTCACATGGACAACTTAAAGCTGTTGCAAAATGGGAAAAAGTGGATTCCTTTTAAAATGACTGGATTTTTTTGCTGAACAATCTTAAAACATCTTTCATTGGGCTCTTGATAAAACTTTCTGGCATTTAATTGAATATGATTGAAACATATTGTAAAAGTGATTTTAATTACGTTTTATGTGTAATGTTTTTAATTGGAGAAAAATTGCACATTAATTGAGTGCACATTAAAAACCTATGCATAAACGAAATGAAACAAGCTACACCAGTGCTATACATCATATGTGAAATTATGAATTCTTTGTGCCGGTAGGATCTTGAAAGCTTCGCTGCATTACTGAAGAGGATGGCTCAGAGACTGCAAATGTTCGGCAGAGAGCTGGCAGAAACAGAGCTGCCTAACAACCACCTAACAGCCGGCAATCTGCTCAATGCACACTCCAGCAGAAAAGACAGTTTGAAAGTATAAAAAAAAGCATCCAATATGTTCAGTAGTATTCAGTATGTGCCACCTCACACATTCATTTGGTTTTTACAAAATTATTCTTTGCTTCATTGTTTTCTCTTTAGGAAGAAATGGCAGAAGCTCTCAGCCAAGGACGTAAACTCTTGGAGAACATCAGGGAACCGGTCCGCAGAGATCCGGACAGCAGTCTAAACCCCGATCAGCTTGAGAATCTTGCTACAGTGCACAGGCAAATCTCAGACTCTTTCTTAGTAGAAATCCTCTAGAACTCTTTCCTCTATTGTTATTCTGCATCTAAATCTTACAAATAAATATATATATATATATAATTCTACATTTATTTATTTAACTTTAGCATGAGGTAACAGTGAGATACAAGCGTAGAGTCACGTTAATCACTCTGCCAATGTGATAATGCTCATCCATAAATTTGCTGAATGGGTCAAAACATTAATAAATAGTATTTATTAATATTTTGAACTCAAAAACACTTTTTGTTTTCTTTAGTATTTTCAGTCTTTTTTTATTAGTGTTTTTAAAATATTTTTTATATACATTTAATATATTTTTATTTTAGTTCGAGAAATTTTAGTATTTCAACAAACTTATTTAGGCTATTTCAGTTAGTTGTCAAACCAATATTTTTTTACCAATATATAACAATTGTATATAGTTTTAGGTAGCAATAACAACACTGGTGGTTTATACACTATTTCATATTTCATCTAAATATACATGTAATATTTGTTTTGTTTAATGTATGCACTGTCAGTTACTTACTCATTCAGATTTCTGAATGAAAGTCCTCTCATATATCCCTCTCTCTCTCTCTTGTTCCCTGCCAACTTGCAGGCTACTATCCCAGATGAATGAGAGCTCTACAGCATTTGATGAGTTCTGGATTCAGCATCAAAATAAGCTGGAGCAATGTCTGAAACTCTGCCAGTTTGAGCACAGTTTTCAACAGGTCTTGCTTTTAAAATACACTCATATTTTACAGCTTATTCTTATTACTGAATAACATAGCATTTACTAATAATATTTGCACTCTGTTTTATTTGCTGTGGTCTTGTAGTTGCAAACAGAGCTGGAGCAGGCAACAGAAACAATGAATGCCTTCTCAGATATTGGAATAAGCCCCGCCCAAACAGAACACCTCCTTCAAGAACTGACCAATCACGAAAGGAAAGTCTTTGTGAGTCTCAGCCATCTGAATAATCTTATTGTGTTATCATGCATCCACAGACATATATGCATGGTCAGTCTAATTGATATGAAAGCTTTCAATAACCCTTGTGATGAATACCTCCTCTCTAACACACTTCCTTTTTCTGCAGGAAGTGCTGGACAGAGTAAGATCTCTGGTTGCCGAGGGCCAAGGATTGATTGACAGCTCTCAGAATGTTGATGACAGTGTTGCAGTAAAATGCAGTGAGCTACAGAAAGCGAGAGAGAATCTCATCCAAGAGCTAAAAGACAAGAAGACCATGCTGACACAGGCTATAGAGCTATACAGAAGACTGGACACGGTGATTTTTTATATAAATATTTCAGTTACCAGCTATGGTATTTAACCATTACCTTACACCAGCCATAAAGCTTTTAAGACAGATCTAGTTTAGCAAGGGAGACCTGGAGTGATGGTGCACAAAATCTTCACCTTCACTCAGCTACACGCAGATTCTCTACACACAAGCACAGACACGTAACCACACTTTCATACTGTATATGCAAATCTGTTTCCACCACGTTCTCTAATGTACTTTTTCTCTTTCAGGTATGTAAATGGTGTGATGATGGGATTTACATGCTAGCATCACAGCCTCTTGACAAGTGCCAATCACAGGAGGGGGCGGAGTCAGCACTGTCAGAGCTGGAGTTTTACCTGGAGACAGCCAATGAGAAACAGCAGTGGGAGTTCAGCACAGTTTGGCTAGAATATGAGAGCATACTGAACAATGAGCTCAGGGTGAGGCAATATGAATTCATAACTATACATGAAACTCACTTATAATTCAAATTCGATTCAGTTTAATTTGTAGTCAACAACACAAAATGAAATGGAAAAAAACATTGTTTGCCAATTAGTTTTTATTTAGAAATACAAATATAAATAAGATAAATAAAATAAAGACATCTTTTTTATATTGTGTTTTATTATATTACATAATGTGTAAGATACAGGAGCAGGTGAAGCGTGCATTTGAGAAGAAAGCCTCTCTACAGGAGATGTTTGAGAGGAGGAGGGTTAGCCTGAAAAAACTAGCAGCCAAACAAACACGCCCTGTCCAGCCTGTGGCCCCTCGACCAGAGTCACTCTCATCTCCTGGTATCTATCTATCTGTCTGTCTATAACTTTTTTAAGTGTACAATGGAGGCAATTGGTGTATTTCTCTCTTTCAGCTCACAGGGATCACGAGAACATCTGTATTAGCGAGGACTCAGACAGCAATGTGCCCTGTAAACAAGTATGTATAATTCATCTACTATGCCCACAGTGTATTTTCCTCCCTTTTCAATTATTTTACAGTTTTTCTCAATCGCTTTGGCACATTTTTCGAAACAGTCTTAACATTCTCTAAACTGTAAGTTCAATTTTCACAACTGTTTGCTGGAAAATCAGAACTCTATTACATGCCTGCAAAACATAGTAACTCACCCAAAACGTTTAATACATGTTTCAAAATGTAGTTATTGTGTCAGTAAATTGCCAATGCCACCAAAATAAAAAAGTGTTTTGTCATCGTGTGAGCCACTCTGGTTAAAATGTTTAGATGCTTTTTCACCATGGGAATATTTGTTATATACAAAGTTTGTTTTTTTCTACTTTTTTTGTTGACAATTTGTTGATAATTTGTTGCTTTTCTACAGCCTACTATACAAGATTGTCAGTTCAGTCTATAGCTTCCTATTGCTCTTCCATGCAAGCAACTGAATTTTCAGTTTATGTGTAACACATTTATATACACATGTATAAAAACAAAACTAAATGTACTGTGTGAATACAAATGTATTCATCCAGTACTGCTGTAGCTGCTGCTGTTTAGGATTGTAACTTGTGACGTTCTTCTATGTTCAAAAATAGTAGTGATTGTGCTTGGCAAACTCCATACAGTATTTGCTTCCAAACTTGATTGGTTAATTAGTAAGATTGTGATTACAATATGTCAGGCTATTTACCAATTTAACAGACATTACAAACATTCCATGTCAGATATTTATGTAATATACATACTGTACATGTCTGATAGATTTTGATAACTAAATACATAATTTTCCATGTGATGGCTCACATGATGAAAGAATGTTTAGAAGTTGTGAAGAGTTTGACCATTTCACTGAGAATCATTTCATCAGTTCTGATAAAAAAGCCATGTGCATTTAATTATTGTGCAAATTGTAAACAATTGTACTTACTCTTTGCACACGTGCCAAAACACATGCTATTTGCTTAAATCAATAAGAAATTCAAATCTAATGTGAACAAGAAACTAATTGATCACAGAGATCTGAATTTATTGTTTCGAGAAAAAATTAATTCCCATTCGAGAATTGAGCCAAAGCGATTGAGAAAAACTGTAAATCACTCTCTTTCTGTAAGCAAATGCTATAAACCTCTCTCTCTCATGTAGGGAACTCTATGTAAGTTAAGGGCCTTGACTATTACTCAATAATGATCCTCTCTATGTAGGGAAGTTTTGATCAGGTTGACAGGAGCAGTCGCAATCATTCTGTATCTGAGGAGGAGGAAACCCTGGCTGTGCTGCGCAGGTCAGTCCAGGGTCAAAGGGGAAAGGGGGAAACACATGTACCTTACTAGACCATCAACACCCCTCTACAGTGTAGTAATTAACTGTTCCTCATTGTGCGTGTGTTCTGTGTTTGTTCACAGGCATGTAATGAATGAGTTACTGGAAACAGAGAGAGTATATGTGGAAGAGCTTTTGTGTGTTTTGCAGGTGAGTGAATCTGTCAGTTCTTTCATAAATAATTCATCTTCACATCAAGGAACTACTTCATTTTATTATGTGGGAGGATATATTCCTGAAATGTTGTTAAAATGGCCTTATCCTGTTTTAGCCGTTTTTGTCCCATGAAGTCCTCTTGGACCTGGGAGGTAGATTATTGTTGTGAAAGTTGAAGCAGGTCTACACCAAACTCTTTATTATAGTGCCATGAAAATCACGTTTTCTGTGATATGCCCCCATTAAATGTGTCATGTGTGTGTGCGCTGTAGGGATATGCTGCTGAGATGGACAACCCCTCCATGGCTCCTCTCATCCCTGCAGCCCTGCAGAACAAGAAGGATGTGTTATTTGGGAACATGCTGGAGATTTATAATTTCCACAAAAGGTGACCGCCATCTAGTGGAGTGGATAAACAGCATTAAAATGTAAACGATTATTTGGAGAATAGTTAGTAGCATCATTAGTTAGGATGTAAAGTCTAATTCATTTTAGTAAATTATTTGATCGCAGATATCACTGATTGATTAATTAAATGAATGAATGTATCACAGCTCAAATAATTGTTTCATAATTCATTTTAAATTCCTTTCAGAATATTTCTAAAAGAGCTGGAGACTTACACTGACTGTCCTGAGCTTGTGGGCCGCTGCTTTTTAGACTGGGTGAGTTTTGTACAACTAGCAAGAAAACAAAGCATTTTTTGAAGTATGAAGTAAAAGTGAACTTTTAGGAGCTCAGACCTTTGGTCATTGTGGTTATTTAGATGAGGGAGCTGCAGATTTATGAGAAATACTGTCACAACAAGCCTCGTTCTGAGAGCCTGTGGAGGCAGTGCTCAGACTGTGGCTTCTTCCAGGTATGTACACATACATATTTAAAACGGCATACTACTACTACTACATACTATACTTGCAGTATGTAGTGTATATATACATATACAATGTTCTGTTTGCATGTAATATATGGATGACCTACTACATTTGCCTAAAAGTTCACTGTGTGTGAAATACTATATACCACAAACCAATGTGCTACACTTGACCTTCCATATTCATGGTGACAAATAATCCATCTTCTTCTTTGTTATTTGATTGCCCTACCAAAATAATTTTTTACAAAAATTGATTAAAACACAAAATTAACACAGTTTAAAACATGTATCTGTGAATACTGAAGACTGTTTTCCATTCTTGTTTTTTTAAATAGTAGGTAACATGCAGTGCATATTGTGCAGTATGCAGTAGCCTACTCTAGTATTCTATTCCAAACTCACACTCTCAGACACACATACACACTTAACACAATCTGTTGATGACATCAGGCCCTCTCTGTGAAAGAAAGCCGTTTACCACATTGTGTTTGTGCATCAGGAGTGTCAGAAGAAACTAGAGCACAAGCTGGGGCTGGACTCATACTTACTAAAGCCTGTGCAGAGGATCACTAAATACCAGCTCCTGCTGAAGGTACTAGAGTGTGTGTGAGTGTGTGAGTGTGTGTGTGTGTGTGTGTGTGTGTGTGTGTGTGTGTGTGTGTGTGTTGCATGTTGATTTTATTCTGAACGATATCTCCTTGCATTTAATTAAAATATATATATATAGTTTTGAACTCGTAATCTTCAGTAAAAATGTATGATCTCGATCTTCTGGTAAAAACAACTAAAATCTCTGGTGATGTATGCTGGATTTCTCCAATCATTTAGTCTGTTTAAACCCTGCTCCTTTCTTACAATCGACTTTTAACTCACAGTCAGATCTGCCTCTGCCTCCAGCCAATCAACAACAAGTCCCCGCCCTACATTTATTTTATTTTTTTCGATGATCTGTTTAACTTTAACTATACGTCACAATGGGCCATTTCCACATTTTGCTGTAATAACAAAAGAAAAGAATCTGTGATAGAGTTTCCATGACTTTCCAAAGAAGTGAAAAATATAGAGAGATGGATTATGTTGGTCAGAAGAGAGAAAGATGTGAAATTTGCCATCAATCCCTCAGCCGTTGTATTTGTTCATCTTAAAAAAATTTTTTTAAAACAACACAAAGTATAGCATTATAAGTTTGCATATCATTTTTTAAAAATGAAAAACTTTACTAGATTTGTTAATAACTAAGGAAATGTGCCATCACAGTCTGTGAAAAGAGTCCAGAAGAAAAGATCTGTCAATAATTCCATTTCAGGGGTCATGTAATAGAAACCAGAATTTTTCTTTGAAATGTGTTTTAGGAGATGATTAAGTACAGTAAAGGCTGCGAGGGCTCAGTGGAGCTGCAGGCAGCTCTTTCCTCCATACTAGGGATCCTGAAGGCTGTAAATGACTCAATGCATCTCATTGCCATCACAGGATATGAGGTAAAAGGCATGCACACGCTTTACTCTCGTCCTCTCCTTTAATATTTATTAATGTTTTCTGTCACTCCTATTTATTCCACATCTGCAAGCAATATGTATTGATTCCATGCAGGGTAACCTTGGAGACCTGGGTCGCCTGCTGATGCAGGGGTCGTTCAGTGTGTGGGCGGAGCATAAGAGAGGTCATGTGAAGGTGATAGAGTTGGCTAGGTTTAAGCCCATGCAGAGACACCTTTTCCTGCACGAGAAAGCCTTGCTCTTCTGCAAGAGACGAGAGGAGAGCGGAGAGGGATATGAGAAAGCCCCCTCATATAGCTTCAAACAGGAGCTTAGTGTGAGTCCCATAAGTCCCATCTCTTATGTTATGTTCATTCAGCCATAGCATTTCTCCCAGGCTGAGGGAAATGTTGTAACTTCCAGAGTTGCATCAGGCAATTTTCCTGATCTGACTTTTTTCTAAAATAGCAAATGTAACATTTCAGATATATTTTATGGATCATTAGAATTTTATTGGCCATCTTAAATTGTATTTATTTATTGAAACATTTTTTTTATAACATGCACAAACTCAAATATTATAACCTTTTTGGTTAAATGCCTTGCCGAAAACACTTTTTTTTGGAGTCTATAGTGCTTTTTATATAATTCAATTTGTGCATAAGAGTATGCCTAATTTGCATGTTTAAATGAGTAAGGTCACTTTTTTTTTTTTTTTACGGACTTCAATAGCCTATTTACCTGATGGGTACTGTTCTGTCTTCATTAGATGGCTGCTATTGGAATAACAGAGCATGCTAAAGGGGACAGCAAGAAGTTTGAGATCTGGTCCAGTTCAAGGGATGAGGTCTACACAGTACAGGTGAGCACAAGAGTGTGTGTCTTAGTTCATATTCCTATTATTAAAAAGATGCTTTCAGACATGTGTTAAGTCTGGTATATGTTATCCTGTAGGCCGTGTCTGAGGAGGTTAAGACTATCTGGGTGACAGAAATCCGTAAACTTCTAACAGGACAGTTGGAGGCCTGCAAAGGTATTGGTCTGGTTTTATGTTTATTTGGAAAGAAATATGTGATGCATTCAGATGACTGATTTAACACAAAGATGCATTAAATGCGTGCTCTTGTTATGTAGAGGCAAGTCAACAGAGGGCACCTGATCAGTTCACCTCAGATACCAGCTCAACTAACGGGTATGATTACACACAATCACATTTACACATTTATTTTGGAGCTAATTTTAAAACATGAAATTAATCACATCTTAAGACTGGTGAAAAATGAACGCAGTAACCTCAGGTGTGGAGGAGTGGAGAAACAGAAGACAGAAGAGGAAAGAGGCAAAGAACTTGAGAACATTCTAGAACCTGGAACAACACAGAGAGTGAAAGGTGAGTGAAAAAATCCAACTCTACTACATGCATAAAAACATCATATCATTAGACTTTTCATTTTTGTTTAAACTTCCTCTTTAACTTCTTTCTGTTTATTTTGGTGGTTTACAGGGTCTTCATTCAGCTTTGAGACAAAACCAAAACGACAGGATATCCGAAGTGACCCTACACCTCTAGGTGACCTATTTTAGCAGACTGAAAACAAAACATGAAGTTCACATTTTCTTGATATCTTTTTTTCCAGAGATTTTAAAAAATGAAAATAGAAAATGGCTGATGCTAAAAATAGCTAATTCATTACCACCAAGCCACCAAGCTCTCTAAATATTAAAGACAGAAAATGAGCTGATCCTCAAAGGAATAGCTCACTCAAAACTCTGTCAGGTGTACTTCAGTTCAGGCAATGTGCCATACTAAGAAGATGCAGAGATGCCGTCTGATTGGTTATTTTCCTCCCAGAAACAGGGCCACACCCTAACTTGGGCGGAGTCAGGTGGTTCAGTACATCAAGCCTGTTTCAGAATCATAGGAGAGGTACACATACTGAGTACACACGTATGTGCACACTCATGCATACTCCACTGAGGACTTACTAGGATAGCATGTGCTTGTAGGTTATATGTGTGTCTCATCTGATGCTTTCTGAGTGGTTCTGACCACGTCTTTGTCTATACAAGATTGTTTCGGGTTAAGCTATATCGACAGCATCGGTTACACAAAAAAAAATATTGACTAGACCCTCAGTTTGTAAAAACAAACAAAAACGTGTTTATGGTAATATGTTTACCACGGAAATTAATGGAGCAAGACATTACAGAGGGTTTTAAAGCAGAAATGTGCAGCACATTTTGTCAGAGTGCTTTTGTGAATTCTTCTGTACAAATATGTGTTATTTTTGGACAGATTGTCCTTTTATTTATGCTGTTGATAGACATTAACGTGTATTGAACCCGGAACATACCACTGACACATACTCACGCATGCTCTTTGTGTGGTTTTGGAAATGTTCACTGGTCTGTCCCGTCTATCACGTCACGATGAGGCTTCAATGATATTTTCTCTACATGGACCTTATTTATGTGCTCACTTGCATTGCTCACTTCCCCATCCTTTTAACTTTGATCTATTTTTTTCTCTCACTTCTTTCATTTTCTTCTGTTTGTCTCAGGTTGGTCTAAAGGATCTCTTTCGCTGGATGCCTCTGTGGAGCATGACGGATACTTTAGTGCAGAGGAGCAGATGACCTCTGACCCCGAGGAAGAGAAGGAAGATAAACTGGTGCATCACCATGTCTGTTTTTTACTGTTAGACTTAAAGCAAAAGGGTGTCATGTTTTAAGCATTTCCTCATCTTTATTTCAGTGTGAAGATGAGCTGCAGTCTATGAGGATAGAGGAAGAGTTTCAGCTTTCTGAAGAGACTAAAGACCCTGAGGAATGAGAGTTGAGTGTGAATGTGTCCGTTATGCCATCAATGTACAGCATATACACTATGTGTCATGCATAACTCTGGAAAAGAGGAAAATTAGACATAAAACATTGACTTTGATTTTTTGCATACTTTTAAAAATAAAGGTTCATGGGTGAACCACGAGGTTTGGAATACCTGGAGAAAGCTGTCCATTAGCATTCACATTCATTTAAATGTCAATGTGACGACAAGTGCTTTTTATGAGAATACACAGCTAATTTTAAATAGTTGTCAATGGAGAAAAATGCTTTTTAGAACCATACATCTACCAGCAAGGGTGATACTAACCAGCCAAAAACCAAAAGGTTAGTCCCAAAAATAGGTTATCAGCCTCGACATGGACCTTTTTTATTATTTAAATATAAGAAACCATCTCTAGACCATAATGTAAAAACCTATAATGTAACATCAAGAACTTTAATGTAACATTCCAAAGAAATGTATACAGTGGAAAATGACTCTTGTTCTCATAACTTCTCCGTGTAGTCTTAGAATGCACCAAAATAATGCATTTCGCAGAGACACCTGAGCTGGCTCTTTACGCACTGTCTTATAGTATGTTGTGATACATGTTTCATATCCCTTAAAGCTTAGTAGTAATTTGTGCCACAGTAAATGTGTCTATAATGGGATATGGCATGTCTGTTGTCAAGCCCTGTAATCTCCAATGTGAATGCATGTGACAGTTGTTATATCATTGTGTGCAGGAAACTAGGACCTACTGTACATGTAAAACAAGCATATCATATATGCAGGTGTTGTTTCTCAAAGTGACTGTGATCACCCTGTGCCATTTCTATGTAAAATATGTTTACAAATCAATATTGTTTTATATATACATATAAAAATAAAATCATAGTTGACTAATGACTTATGCCTATTTTGATTGAAACGTATCAGGATTGTAAATTTGGCTAACATTCAGGGGCGGATCTAGAAAACATTTATGGGGTGGCGAGAGGGAGGCAGTAATTTTTGAGGGGTGGCAACATATGACAGACGTATATACTGAATTTAATCATAGTTATCACTATTTGATGAGAAATGGTATGTACACACTACAAAAGGGCACAGACTGCCATTTACAAACTCAAACTTATGCTTTCTGTACACCTAAAGACTTTGAAAAGATTTAGAAAAGACTTTATAAGATTATCAGCTCACATCTAAAGACTTGGGTTCACAGTTTTTAGTCTCAGACTAAAGACTTGCGATAATATCAAACATGTTTGATATGAAAGACTAGAGAAAGACTGGCATAAACCGACTGCAGATTATCACCTCACATTTAACGATCGAGACGACGGGAGCGCGCCGAGACTCCAGTAAGATTCCTAAAGACTGCCGGTCGTTAGTCTGGGACTGTGAAAATCCTTTGGTGTACGCCCGGCATTAATCTCATGCAATCATGTCTTGCATTTGAGGTTTCATGTGAAACTGTTCATATTATGAATAAGCAGGGGTTAAATTGGGAATTATTATGTGGGGGTGCTCTCCCTAGGGGGGTCCGGGGGTATGCCCCCCTGGGATTTTTTTTGAAAAATAAACCATTAAATGGCACTTTCTGGAGAGTTTTGTGCAAAGAAATGGAGAAATTGAGTATTACATGATATGTGAAAAACTGCAAGGTTAAAAGCATATACTTTGCATTGTTGTAGTATCAACAGGTATTAGGACATTTAGCATTTACATTACTGTTAATCAGTCATCACTTGATTACACATTGTATTACCCTGTTATGATATAGTGGCCCATACAATGTGCCAAACATAATGTGCACATGAAGAGACAGTGCAGCATATTACAGTAGCAACAGCTGAGAAGATTTGGGTCTGTGGTGACCAGGTCCACCTCACACACACTTCCTTCTCCCAGTCTCTCTCTTTACAACTACAACCAGTGCTCGAATTGAGGGGGGGCTGGGGGGATCCGGGACCCCCCATAAGGTATTAGGGACCCCCCATAAGAAGTAAAAAATAGAATTAGGGGGGGTCCCTCAGATATTTTTATTTTAGTAAAAAATAATAACAAATCTGATTAAATGCATGCAATGGATACGGTAAATTTCGTGAATTGATTATTTACAATATTTTTTTTTAAAGTTGGCTAGTTGCCATGTCTCTTTAAAATGGAAACGCCCCGCCCCACATCTAAAGAGTGCTGTGCGCATGACATCGTTGACTGACAGGACTGTTTGATTGGCGCCGCTCCGTTGAAGCTAAACAAAGTATAAAGCAGCCTTTTTCACTGAAATGGTCGTTGAATAGTTGCTGACTTACTCACTCATAACAGTGCTTTCCCGCCACCCCTACTGGACGTAACTATGTAAAAATCGCATGTGCTGAAATAGTTGAAAAATCCCCAACAACACACAGACTGACAGCCTGTTTTGTCACAATCTATATGTTTAATATCTAATAAACAAGTTTTATCCATTTAATCAAGTCTTTTGGAACAAACATTATTATCACACTGTCACATAATCCACATTAATCATCCAGTTGTTTTTAGGGTAAAAACTACATTGGAAAAAAAATACCTAGAATCATTCTGTTGGATGTACACTACTGTTCAAAAGTTCAAGAGTCTCTTCTGCTCACCAAGCCTGCATTGATTTGATGCAAAATACAGTAAAAACAGTAATTTTATGAAATATTATTACAATTTAAAATAATAATACAATAAAATATCATTTATTTCTGTGATCAAAGCTGAATTTTCACCATCGTTTCTCCAGTCTTCATCACATGATCCTTCAGATCTGAAATATAAACTTTTGTAGCATTATACACTACCATTTAAAAGCTTGTGGTCAGTAAGAATGTATTTTTAAAAAATGTTGGGAAAGAAATTAATACTTTTATTCAGTATGGTTGCATTAAATTGATCATAAGTGACAGACATTTATAATGTAACAAAAGATTCTATTCCAAATAGAAACTGTTCTTTTGAACTTTCTATTGATAAAAAAAATCCTGAAAAATAAAATAAATGTTTATTACATAAATGTTTGTTGATCATCAGATCATCATATTAGAGTGATTTCTGACGGATCATGTGACACTGAAGACTGGAGTAATGATGCTGAAAATTCAGCGTTGATCACACATTTTACTATATATTCACATAGAAAACAATATTTCACAATATTACTGTTTTTTTATCAAATCAATGCAGCTTTGAGCAGAAGAGACTTTTAAAAACATTTAAAAAATTGTATCGATCTCAACTTCTGAATGGTAGTGTATATTTAATTTCATTATGTGTATTTATTTAAAAATAAAATATTGAAACCAAAACATGGCATTGTCTAGTGTGCAGGTAAAGATGACCTCCAAGGCAAGCACAGTCCATTCCAGTTTAGCAGAGGGCAGTGGCAGGAGCTCAGCACAGGTTAGCAGCGACAAGATCTCAGAAGAGGACAAATGCAGTGATAACAGCTTTATATGGGTCTGTACCACCAACAGCAGCTCAGCACAGATCAGACAGTGATACCATCCAGTGACTCTGGAAGCCATCTGATTATTTTCTACTGTTTTTGAGACATTTCAATGTATTTTGAAGTTACTTGCTTTTACGGGTCTTCAAGAGCCTTATATGTAGTGCCCTGGTATATTTGCCATAGTTGCTGTTTTGGGTCTGCTGCCCTCTAAATCCAGTATTACTTTAGTGAGTAATTTAAAAGAATAATTATATATATAATTTTTTTATCAACAGTTTTTAATAAATAAGATATATTTATGCATATTATGATCAAATATATTGTATATTTTGTATAAATATTGCAAGACTAAACCTACATACACCCCCCCCCCCCTCCCGTAAAAAAAAACTTGGGGACCCCCCCATAAGACTTGACTCAATTCGAGCACTGACTACAACTACAACACACACACACACACACACACACACACAGCCTACTCTGCGTCATTTCACATCAGGGTATGCACAAGTCACAAAAATTAAGATCAATCTATCCTTGTGGAAAGGTTGCTTGGTAGCTAAAAGTAGGTCTATCAAGTCTTATATTTCTGTAATTCACACAGATCAAATACAAATATGCTGGCTGAATAGATTGCTAGTTTATTTTGAGTAGCCAACTAAGTTAGCAGTTCTCTTGTCAGTTTGCTGATAATCCGGTGTCTGAAGTAAAATGCTCAAAACATCTCCTGAGATAAATCACATGGTCAACCTAGTCTTGGTTATTTAATTTAATCTTACTTTCCTTACCTTGTCATTCAAGGCCAGGGCACTTTTTGTACATTTCTGGAACTTTTGCGCGATTCCACATCCCACGCAACGGATCTCCCAGGAACATTCATTACATATTGCTGCGTTTATTTATCCGTGTCACCTAGATGCGCATGCGCGAGCGGTGCACGATCGACAACGAGATTAAGCCCCGGCCCAATTTAACCACTGGGAAAACGTGACCATACAATGTCATCTCACGTAATAGGAGATAGAAGTATGATAGAAATAAGGGGCATTATCACAGGAAATACATTAAGGCGAGACACAGGTGATGAGTGGCAGATGTGTGAGAGGGGAATCAAACAGTTTTCAAAACAAATCAGTCTCTTGCCGCTCTGACGTCATCTCGTGCTGCATTCACTGCAGTCGGACATTGGAGATTCGCGCTCGTAAATTGTCAAATTGGCCACAACGTTTAATTTGTTGCTGCCAACTGGGGTGGCAGCAGGGGTGGCAAGGCTTTCTTTTAGGGTGGCATTTGCCACCCTATGCCACCCCGGTAGATCCGCCCCAGCTAACATTCTATAAGAATTTGTTATAACAATCATTCATATATGAAATATTATAATATATTTATACTTGTAATATATGTAACTTTTGGCGCACTAGCAGTTAATAAACAGAACTGCATGCGTTTTGCGAAAGAATTGTAGACGGAGCTACTTCTCTCTGTTTATGTCACGCAGGTACTGCAGCACTGCGGACCCGAATGTAAACACTTATTACAGGTGTAGCCCAGACCCGTCGCCAGACCTCAGTCTTAAGGGGGGCATATGAAATGCATGGGGGGGCACAATTATTATTAGCCTACAGTACGTATATTTATAATAATCAACTCTAGTCGCGCAGCACGTAATCATCACTTTAAACATATAACCAACAGCAATATGACCAGGTCGCCTATAGCCTACACCACATTACATATAAGCAATGTTATGAATATCCATAAAACACTTGACTATACAACATATTAGATGTAACACCAGAAGCATCTCTCAAACATTGAGAGATATGCATTGCCATGAGACACACACAGGCACGCACATACACTCGCACAGAGACTTTGAATCTACCGGTACTTTGAGTGGAGGCAGCGCTTTCCACTCTCCATCCTGTCAGTACAGCGGGAGGCGGCGTTTCTCCGAGCAGAACCTCCTCATCGAAGTATCCTTCCACTCGGAAGGAACTGAAGCGAGTAAGCCGGGGAAACCTCGTTTTGAAACAGCTTTCAAAAATGCGCGGTAACTGTTGAGCGGCTTAGTTGAAAGTACGTAGCCTAAGGTTATTTTTAGTAAGGCCGTGATAGGCTGTTGCAGTGTAGATTCCCACCAATCAAACAAAATCCCATAGGCGGAAATCGCGGGGGGGTCGGGGGGGTCAGGACCCCCCCTATCTGAGGGTTGTCCCCCCTAAAATATCATTAAAATATGTGTGTTGTAAATAAAATAATGATATATTCTTAAAATAATTGTTTAAGAAATAAAATAATACAAATGCAAACGGGGCAACAACAAAAAACCGTTTTAAATATTTTGAGTCCCCCCTCCCTTGCCTCACAGTGCTTTGGTCCACTGCCTCCGCCCCTTTTACCTCACCACCGACACACACACATTCCGGTGGCGGGAGAGATGAACTAAGTTTGAGTAGTTGTGGAACTCCAGTAAGTCAATGTTTTATTCACTTTAAACATCGGATGAAGTGATTATTTTCTCTTTAATATAGATGATGCTGAGTCATTAATAAATCATGTCAAAAAACAAATATATGATGGTGTACAGTGTAACGTTACCAATGTACTTTTGTCACTGATGTAGTCTGCTATGTTAGCGATTATAACGTTTAACGTTAACTTACCCTTGTTTAATACAGTCTGCGTTTACCTAGCTTGTTTAATACAGTATATCCCCACACACCCATAGAGTTTACGCACTACGTGATGTAACGTTAACGTCAGTCTTGTAGATTAGACTAGTCCGGGTGCGCATTTAGATTTTATTTAGTCGGTTTATATCATTTAATATTATAGTTGATAATATGATATGTTAATCTAATATAATATCACACGAAGAGTGCAGTTTTTCTCCAGATATCAGCATGATAACAAATGTGATTTTGATTTATACAAGTTTAATAAACAAGAAGTTAATATTTAGTGATGTACATTTTAGACACCATATTACCAACGAAAATAGTTGAAAACTAAGCCACAGCACTGAAGAAACACACCGAGGTGTTTCCTTACTGAATGAATCAGCGTTTTGAACAATCAGTTGAATGAATCTCAATGACTCACTCATTAACAGTGACTTACTGCCTCCTACTGGCGGTTTTAATTTCACATTTAAAGTATCTTTTCATGTTTTAAATCATTTCAAATATAAATATTTAACATTTTATTTTTAAAACGTCATAATATTATTTATGTCTGTGTAAAAACATCTAAATGCTACTTTAACCCTCATTTATCTTTGGGGTCTATGACCCCAATCGACTTTCCGTAGTAAATAAAACATGGTTCCCGTCACCGTCAATTGTGTCACTTTTTCTACATTATCTATACACAATATACACTATAGCCTACACTGGGCTTGATTCGGTTGTTCTAAAGGCATGTAAAAAAAAAAATCCATTGTATTTTAGTGGCTTAATGAATGAAAAAGCTAACTAAATTGACCAAAAAATTCTTCAAAACCATACATTTTTTGTAAATAAGTTGGTAAATTTAGTCAGCTTTTTCATTAAACCAGAAAGAAACTTTGAGAAGAAGGATAATGGAACGGTCTCCATGCTACACTAATAATAGTAGTACGTTAAGGCTTTCCTCGGTGTACACGTATTTTACATTTACATTTATTAATTTTAGCTGACGCTTTTATCCAAAGCGACTTACAATTGCTATATTTCAGAGGTCGCACGCCTCTGGAGCAACTAGGGGTTAAGTGTCTTGCTCAGGGACACATTGGTCTCTCACACCAAAGGCATTTGTCTTATCCACTGCGCTATCACCACCCCAGCACGTATCCTTGCAAGTACAATTTTGCCTGTATTATTGGTGTCCCCTTCAAAAATTGCTCTTGAGAGTTGTTATGTTTATTGTCCCCCCCAACATTTTGATGAAATTTTCGCCCCTGCAAAATCCCACCATTGTTTCTTTATATTTTTTAACGTTTTAATGATAAAGAATGCAACACAAAATTAGCAACTATGATAATATTAAAATTAAATTATCTGTGCCTCAAGTGGGGGGGGGGGCACAAGCATTTTTGGGGGCGGGCCCGGCCCCCTACGGCCCGCCCATAGCGACGGGTCTGGTGTGTAGCCAAAGTCCTTTTAGGCAAGTCATGCCACTCGGCCGCCATCTTTGCAACGCCTCCGGGCAGCTATTTCGGACTAACAAGACCAGGCTCCTATCTAAATGAATGGGCAGAGAGTCAGAACTGCACTTTCACAGGTCACCGGGACATAAAAACTGCATGTATAGAGACAGCAGTAAAATATGATAAAAATCGCTGAAAAAGTTTGATGACTTTGCCCCAAAATACGGTTTAAAACGCCTTTTCCCCCTACATGTTATACTTTACTACGCATGCGCCAAGGTTTTCTCCCTCTCTGACGTGCGCGCGCTGCACCGTTTGAAGCACAGTATGTGTGGGCTCTCGCTCGCTCGCTCTAGATTCTGGGAGATTTGAACTAATTTGCGGGCATCAGGGAGCCGCTATAAATATGCGGTAGACACTTGGGATGTCTGATATTTACAGAACGCACACATACACTGCATATCAAATCTGCCGCCTTTTCAAACAGTAACGTATTTTCCACTATCGCAAACCTCAACTGTGCGCATGCGTCAGTGGAACCAGACGATAGGCTTAAATGTTTCCCGGCTTGACTGTTAAAGGCAGACGATTGGCTTTCCAGTGGGAGGGGCTGGACATGTGCATTCAACCGCCATCTTTGGCGTTACGGGTTTTCCCTATATAGTTGTATTGAGGATTGAGTAAGTGGCATGTCTCTATATAAGTAGTCTCTGGTGTAGCCTACCGTAGTGATTCGGGATAAGGCAAAAACACGGTTTGGGAAATTGATTCATGATGTTCTCGCTTATTATATCAATTTTAAACACACAAAAAAGTTACGGACTGCAGCTCAAATATATCAAATATATAACATTTCTGATTATTGATATTGATACTTGACAGAATTGACTAGCTAGCGCTCCGTTTGTGATTAAATTATTAGCGTTTATATATATATATATATATATATATATATATATATATATATATATATATATATATATATATATATAGATTGCTATTTTAGTTTATTCAATTCGTTAGTTACCAATTAATAGATTTTAGTTTGTAACACAAAAGGTGAACTCAGCTGAGAATCTGCGCCCCCTTCAGGGAGACTATGACAACAACAAAACAAAACTTTTCTATAGTCAAATTAGAATAGGTTTCAAATTGGTCTAGTTTGGAGATGTGTTTGATGGAATGTAGAAATAGCTGAGATTTATGTCTGTTCGAGAAGTCAAGTGGTTTCGTGCATGCCGAAGATGATGACGATGCGACCCGCCTTCGACGCAGAGAACCGAAACCGAAACTTAACACTACTGGAAGAAACAGTCCGATAAAAGCACGAGTCGTCTTTGAATGTCAACCCGTCCCGCAGAGCTCAAGATGGGATCGGATCAATATCGATCACCGTGCAAAATTATTTGTGTATTGTGCGAGAAGTCAGACGAAGACGAAATCACCGGACCACTCTCATCCAAAGAGAAAATCTCTGCACACCAGAACTGTTTGGTAAGCAGTCTTTGTTTTCATATTGTAAGCCGTACAGAAATGTATTATTAATGCTGTTCGGTAAAGCTTATCGTCGGTCATATTTTTGTTAAGGGGTTTCCAAAATACTGGGTGCGTGCATGTGTTTATTTATTGTGTTCTCAGTTGTTTGCATCAGGGATCTACTGCCGAAACTCGCCCACCTATGACGACCTGTTTGGATTTACAGTAGAAGATGTACAGAAAGAGCGGTTGAGAGGAAAAAAACTAGTGCGTATACCTGCAGAAACAAATGCACAAACACACTTCCGCTACCGTCTGAAATTTCGTAATTTATCTTAACAGGATGACATTTCTCTCAAAACTTTGTGCAGACATTTTTCTCAAAACTTTCTGCAACACTTTATATAACACATTGTCTATACACAATACATACAATAGGTATTAACAAAGTGTAATTGCATAGCTTAAAATGATTGTAGTTAGGAGCATTTTATGTCATATCCCATATAAGTAATTAAACATGTCAAAATATGTAATTTGTATTGTTCTGCATATTTTATGTTTTAAAATGTGACCATCATATTCCGGTATTGTTTCTCTGTTGATGCATAATTTCTGTCATTATTTTTAGTTTTGCCACCACTGCAAGAAAAGGGGAGCTACAGCAGGATGTGATGTAAAGCGTTGTAAGCACTCATACCATTATCCCTGCGCCATAGAGGCCCGTGGCAGAGCCAAGGAAGACTATACTGCAGGCAAATATATGTAAGACGAAAGAATATGTTGTTTTAGATGTCTTCATGATGACAATGTAGTCAAATTAGATCAACTAATCTTTCCTTTTAGACTGTTCTGTGAATTACATGATCCAGACCTCAAAGAAACAAGTAAGTGTTCAAATTTTTTTGCAATTTTATTTGTATCTGATGCAAATATGTAAGCAGCAACTTTATTTAGTGAAATACTCATATTTTCTATTTATTAAGTTAATATTTTCTGTTTATTTTTGTTTATTAGGTTCAGTAAGTTTGCAAGGGGCCTCAACGTCTGGTCTCTGTGGCTCTAAGAGACGAAGGTCGGTAGACAGTCATGGACCAAGGCCTGACAGGGTCAGCACACACACACACACACACACACACACACACACACACACACACACACACACACACACACACACACACACACACACACACACTCACACACTCACTCACACTCTTACAGCTCATATTTCCTCTTCATAAACTCACACTGACTTTTGCCTAACCACATTACTGTCCAACTTAAACCTTCACTGCACAATACTAAAGAGTGGCACATTCATTTTGGCTACAATGTGAAAGTCTAGATGTGATTTTTCTTTTTCTTCATTTAATAACAGAGTGAATCTAATTCATCTATAGGGTAAGTGTGCAGTGTGTGTTGCTCCTCATCTGAACTAGTTTAATCACAGAACATTGTCAAATTAAGAATCACAATGTGAATACTACTGATTATCTTGTGCTTGCTCTCTTTCAGGTCGTCAGAAGCTAGTTTGTCCCGAAAGAAGAATAGTAAGTTACTAGTTTTTTTAGAGTCTGGTATTTGTAAATACAATTTACTAGTACTCAATAACCCAATTCAGTTCAGAGTAGCAGAGTGTTTTTTCACAGTTCATCACATCTGTTTATTCATCAACATGAGAATAATAACTTGTTTTTGGCATGTTGATGACAGATATTGTAATTTAAATGTAAAACATGAATAAAATTGGACTATTATGATGTGTATTTATCATAGAGGATGATGTTGATCCCATGTTTGCTCCAGTAGAGTCAGATGTAGAAGAGTGTACACCTCCAAAACAGCACAATGTGAGTTTTCATGATATAATTTGGCTGTTTAATCTGCGCCTGTGTGCATCAAGTGTAACATTACAGTAGTTGTTAGTAATGTTGTAGTAATTGCTCTCTTTTCTCTTTCAATAGCAGTCAACTCCTAACCCTAAAAGTAAAGGGTATGTTGACCTCTATTCACCCATTAATCTACAGAAAGAAATAAGTAAATGTGATTAGTACTGTAATCATCTATTGTACTGACAAGTTTCTTGTTTATAAGTTTCTTTAACAAGTTTCTGTCTATTTGTAGGCCACGTGAAGAACTCAGTCCATCAGTTACAGGTACAATTGAACACAGTGTGTGAAAGTAAAGGATAATTTTTCATTTCTTACTGTAAAGAAACATAATCTCACTATTTTCAGGAGCTGATTGTTATGATGCTGATATCACAGTGGCTTATCTGTACAGTTGATTTTCTAGTATTAGATGCTTCTATGTGTTTGTTAGGTTCATTTAATGAGGGCTTAACATCTGATCAGAAGGCTTGTGGATCAGCAGACAATCCAGGAGAATTGCATGGCTGGGTCAGCTCTCTCACACACACACACACACACGTTTTCGTGTTTTATGGGGACATTCCATAGACATAATGCTTTTAATACTGTGCAAACAATATATTATATCCCTTACCCTTACTCCTAAACCCATCCATCACTGAAAACTTGCATTTTTAATTCACTTAGTCTGATTTATTTATGTCTGTTCTGGTGTCCGTTCTGGTGGTGTCCGTGCCTGTGTCCATTTCGTGTGTCTGTCTGTTTTTTTTCTCGTGCCAGTGTCTGTGTTTATGCCGGTGTCCGTTCCGGTGGTGTCCGTGCTGGTGTCCATTTCGTGTGTCTGTCCATGTTTGTGCCGGTGTCCGTGTTCATGCCGGTGTCCATTCCCGTTACGGTGTCCGTTCTGGTGCTGGTGTCCGTTCCGGTCTTCGTGCCGGTGTTGTGTCCTTGTCCGTGCCGGTGTCCGTATTCGTGCCGGTGTCCGTTCCGGTCCCTGTGTACATGCCGGTGGCTATTCCCGTGCCGGTGTCCGTTCCGGTGCTGGTGTCCGTTCCGGTGTCTGTGTTGGTGTCCATGTTCCAGTGCCGATGTCCTTTCCGGTGCCGGTGTCCTTGTCCGTGCCGGTGTCTGTTTCCATGCCAGCGTCCGTTTCCGTGCCGGTGTCCGTGTTGGAGTCCGTGTCGGTGTCTGTGCCGGTGTCCGTGTTCGTGCCGGTGTCCGTTTCCGTGTCCATGCCTGTGCCGGTGTCCGTGACGTGTCCATGCCGGTGTCTGTTTCCGTGTCCGTGTCCATGCCTGTGCCGGTGTCCGTGACGTGTCCATGCCGGTGTCTGTTTCCGTGTCCGTGTCCATGCCTGTGCCGGTGTCCGTGACGTGTCCATGCCGGTGTCTGTTTCCGTGTCCGTGTCCATGCCTGTGCCGGTGTCCATGCCGGTGTCTGTTTCCGTGTCCATGCCTGTGCCGGTGTCCATGCCGGTGTCTGTTTCCGTGTCCATGCCTGTGCCGGTGTCTGTGACGTGTCCATGCCGGTGTCTGTTTCAGTGTCCGTGTCCATGCCTGTGCCGGTGTCCATGCCGGTGTCTGTTTCCGTGTCCGTGTCCATGCCTGTGCCGGTGTCCGTGACGTGTCCATGCCGGTGTCTGTTTCCGTGTCCGTGTCCATGCCTGTGCCGGTGTCCATGCCGGTGTCTGTTTCCGTGTCCATGCCTGTGCCGGTGTCCTTGACGTGTCCATGCCGGTGTCTGTTTCAGTGTCCGTGTCCATGCCTGTGCCGGTGTCCGTTTTTTTAAAAGCTATTTAGTTTACAAGGACACAGGAAGCATGTTTTACATTTTAATACCCATATCATTATACACATTTGTGTCCTCGTAAACCACATATACAAGAACACACACACACATGTTGGGTTTTCGTATTTTATGGGGACATTCTATAGACATAATGATTTTTATACTGTACAAACCATAAATTATATCCCTTAACCTTACTCCTAAACCCACCCATCACTGAAAACTTGATTTTTTTATTCACTAAGTCTAATTTATTAGCTGTTTTCCTCGTGGGGACCAAAAAATGTCCCCCACAACGATTTCGGATATTGCCATCTTTGTGGGGACATTTTGTCTCCGTAACGTAGAGTATACCTGAACCACACACGCACTTAAGCTTTCCTTCTCATAAACAAATCTATTTATGTTTTCTTCAGTGCAGTCATCTTCACCAAGAAAACTTGACCAAAATTTCTCAGTATTAATATCACGAAATATCACTTCATAATCCCTAATTTAATAATTTAAGTTAATAAACAGTAAAATAATTATAAATGTGTGAGGTTATGAGATAAGCAGCTGCAGAGTTGTACTTGCAGCATTTCATCAATGGATATGATCCATCATCAAACAGATAGTGTCTTGTCAGAATGCCTTTTGAAGACAAATAGACAAACTCAGCTGAAAAATTATGTTGATTAACATAAATGTATAGCTTATTCTTATTTTCTGTCTTATATATATATATTTTTATTTAATAACAGAGAGTATCTGATTCACCGACATGGTAAGTAGTATAAACTTTTAATTACAGAATAATGTCCAGAGTTGTCACAGAGTTGTTGTGATTATCTTGTGTTTGGTTTCTTTTAGGTTACTAGAAGTGGAAACGCCCAGAAGGAAAAAAATAAAATACCCTTATTACTCAGGTGTTTAATTTTCATTTTATTTCTCTGTGTTGTTCAAAACGAGAATATGAATTATAGATATTCATTGGCCTGAATAAACAAGTCATTCAAAACAATTTGAATAATATGTCTCTCTGTTTAGATGATGAAAGTCCCAACGGCACTGACCCTGTAGTAGTTCCTGTAGTGTCAGATCTGGAGGAGTCTGTGCTTCCAAAACAGCCCAATGTGAGTCTTGAATCATAAAATCTCACTGTTTGATGTGTCTATTTTCACCAAAGTTTCATATTAAACTTCACTGAAACTGCTAGTCCAAGTTTAAAGAGACTGTTCATCAAGAGATGAAAATTCTGTCATCATGTACTCATCCCTTTGTTGTTCGAATCCTGTATGACTGGACCCCACTGACTTTTGATATGAGTGGACCACAATCTGTTAAAAGCGCTATATAAATGAAGGTGACTTGACTTTTAATATGGACAAAAAAATTATATTTTTTAAAATATTTTCTTTTGTCCAAGAGAAGAAAGTCATTTAGAATTTTCATTTTTGGGTGAACAATCCCTTTAAAGGGGTCATCGGATGCCATTTCCCACGAGTTGGTATGATCCTTCAGGGTGTTCATGTAAAGTTTGTAATATACTTTGGTTAAAATTCCACAATGGTTGTGTAAAACAACACCCTTTTTACCTCCTCAAAAACAGCTCTGCTCACAGTGGCATGTTTCTTTAAATGATAATGAGCAACTGCTCACCCCACCCCTCTCTTCCATGGGGGTGTCCAATGGTGTCCAGAAATATGCTAATACGGGACAGTCCGTCAGTGGTCGTGGGCGGAGCATGAGCATGACATCATAGTGCTCAGAAAATTCAAATGGCCTGATTATTAAGAGTGTTTAGACTTTTTGAGGATTTAAAAAAAATGAGTGAATGGATTTTTTCATTTTATAGTGGTTGTGTCCACACACTGCAAAGACACATTTATATGCAAACACCATATAAATGGGAATTTTGCATCCAATAACCCCTTTAAGATATTATTTGCATCACACCATGATGAGTGCATATGAATCAGTTTCAGTATCAATAACATTGTAGCAATAAAGTGTTTCACTGTTCACTTTTAATAGCAGTCCCCTCCTGTGCCTGAAAATACAAGGTATGTTTTGTGTTCAGAATTTACTATAGGCAACATGCTTCTCAAACCTGTAATCAGTTTGTATTTGTTTGAAAGCAGTACGAATACAAGGTTACCACAGTTTACTATGGTATTTTTGCAAAAACTTATTATAATAAAGTTATGTAGGGGAAACCTCCAAAAATTCACTTTGTCTGCAGGCCCTGTGAAAAACTCAACTCATCAACCACAGGTATAACTGCTTATGTTTTTAATTAAAAATATTATTTATCATTCCTCATTGTAAAGAAACATCTCATTTTTTTCAGGAGCGGACGACAATGACACTGACATTGACTCGGTGAGTCCATCTGTACAGAATACATCATACTCACATCACTCCGTAAACAAGTCTGCGTTTTGCAGTTGTATTTACTGATATTTTCATGTCCAACACATGTCAAGAAAGATTCAAGGCTTGAGGAAGATATATAAATGAAACCAACCATCAGGCCAACACTGAACATTGAGTGCAAAGTAACATATTGACCTGAGCTTTCAGGCAAAATTGCCACCAAAAGTAACAAAAATATTTTTTATATTTGCCCCCACAATTAATTTTTCCCTGTGAAATTAAAAGCTCAGAACAGTAACTCCCAAATTTTAAACATGCATCCAATAATACCATATAAAATGTAGTATGTTCGATATGGCAAATCCATCACACTGCAGTACAGTTATACTACTGTTCAGAAGTTTGGGGTTGGTACGATTTTTTTAATGTTTTTGAAACGAGTCTCTTATGCTCAACCTCTTGGCTGCATTTATTTGATCAGAAATACAGTAAAAACTGCATTATTGTAAAATATTATTACAAAATAACTATGTGCTATTAATTGTAAATTTACCCCAGCCATTACTCCAGGCTTCCGTGTCAAATGATCCTTTTAGAAATTATTCTAATATGCTCTATATGCTGATTGGGTGCTTAATAAACAAGTGTTGAAAACACTTGTGCTGCTTAATATTTTTGTGGAAACTATGATACATTTTTTCTGGATTTTAGGAATCTTTACTGTCACTTTTGATCAATTTAAATAAATCCTTGCTGAATCAAAGTATTAATTTCTTTAAAAATATATCTTACTGACCACAAACTTATGAACAGTGTGTCATACTCACCACTATACTCAGTCACTCTTAACTAGCCTGCATTAGTTAACAGGGTGATTGCTTAACGGTGTTTTCTCTCTCTCTCTCTCTCTGTCAGGAAGAGTCTCAGAGTTTGTTATCATCAGAAATGTATCATACCACTGTTCCATTTAACGTTATTGTAGACTCGGGACCCTCAGCAGAATCAGGTGCGTTTATCTCTCTTTTGTTGTCTTGCTGCTGTCATTTCAATGAGGCGCGAATCTGTGTGGCAATAGATTCTCTCTGTATTTCAGAGTACAGTCTAGAACTTGGTTCACCTGTCAGTGCTGCCCCAGAGGCTGTCTGCACCTCACCTGGGCTTGTCGCAGCCCCTGAACATGAGGAAGCACCATCCACAAGTAGAACCTCTCCGGTACCCAGAGCTCCAACCACTGACACAGTCTCACCAGGTACTGCTGACTCTACGCCAGAACAGCACCATGACAGCAACGGTCCCTCAGGTCAACCAGGGTCACCTCAGCATTCAAGGTCAGAATTCAACATTGAGGAGCTACCAGAAGCTTCTTCTCCGGCTGGGGTGTCTACATCAATAGATCGGGCCACTGCATCCGATGCTTGTCATGTAAACAGCACAGGAAGCACCCAGTCCAATGCCGTCATATTCTGGACTAGATGCAATCAGGCCGGGTGGACTGAAGAAATCTTCTCAGAGCTTGTGTCTCAGCTGGGAAGCTTGGGAGAAAGAGTACAATCACAGGAAGCCAGCCACCAGGGTGAGAACAGCCTTGATTCAGAACGTTTTTTTGGAATATAAGTTAAGCTCAGTCGACAGCACTTGTGGCATACTATCACAAGCATTAAGTTTCACTTGTTTCACTTTCACCTCCTTTTAAAAGAAAGTAAACATCTGTAAGTGAACATGGTCATTTCACAGACATTAAAACATTCATTACAATTGTATAGCCACAAGTTTTTGCTGTGATCACATGTGAGTGACAGGTTGAAAAAATGAAAAAACTTTACAGATTTTTTTCTTTATACAACTGAAAGGCTGATGGCTTTTAAATGTTTCACAGACTATGATGTTGCTCTTAAGCTACTGGAGGCATCTGGACGTCTTCCTTGCATTATTACTCAGCTGGAACAAGGTACAGCATTTCATTTATAACCACTTAAATCTAAAGTTTTATATTATTGAAACCGTGTAATAGCAAGTTTGAATGTAATTATAATCTCATTGAGTGCCTTGTAATGAATCACACATTATAAAGGAATATTATTGTGGGGACTCAAATAGCATTGCTTCATGAGATGACATTGTCTTTTGTGTTTCCAGACTTGGAGGAGCAGGAACGTGATTTGCAGAGGAAAAAAGCAGCACTGAGGGATGCCAGAGCTGTACTGGGTTTAATATAATAATTTAATCATCTACTCTATAGTAGTATTAGTGTCTTATTCAGTTGTTGTTGTTTTTTGGCCTACTTTTAGATGATATTATGATATAATACAACAAAGCTGCTTCAAGCAGTCAGTCTTTTATACATTTTTTATACTCAAGTGATGCCACTGTTCATACAGTATGTTTACAAAAATCTAATCTTTGGTTTAGTTTGTTTTTAAATGTTTACATCAATGTCAGAAATCTCGTTATGATATGAATGATATATCATTTTGATGTTATCGCTTTTCAGTGAAATTCAGTGTTTTGTAAAAGTACAGAAGTACTCATTTTTAGAAGTACTTAAGTAACAAAAGTAAATGTCAATGTATTGTTTTATAATTGTTGTATGAAATACTGTACCTTATGCCTCTGAATCTATGCCTGCCTACCTACCCTATCATATCAATATCAAATTTATTTCTAGAACACAGTACCAGTAGTAAGATTGAATGTGAGATTGAATAAATGCACTCAATAACGTCCACAATGGTTTCGGACACCCAAATGGCTGTTCCCTCAAATAGTGCCCTGTTTAAAGTTTTTTGGCTTTTAGTATGAATATGTTTGCCTTACTGTTATCTGTAAGTTAGTGTGGTCCAAAACAATGACACAATTCGAAAATCAGGTTGATGTCAGAATCCAACGTCAGATTGACATCAATCTTCAACATTGGACAGACGTTGTATTGTGTTTGAAAATGAAAATTGGATTAATGAAAACATCAGTCGGGTTCTGACATCAACCCGACTTTCATTTCCAACCAAAATCCAAGTTCTAAGAGGAAAGACACTTCATTCCCAAATATCCGTATAGACACAAGGTGGCAGCAGACACTCATCTCAACAGCTTTAAAAGGCTTACCAAAAAACAAACAAAAAAACTGCTCATTGATCTTTCAACAGCATTTTGCCAGTTTAGTCCAAACTTTGTCTAAACCTTTTTTTAGCTAATTAACTTTAACAAATATTTTGGTCTAAAAATAACACTTGTGTATTCAAATATGAAGAGTTCAATTTTTAGATATTTAAAGTAGTTTCATGACTTTTATTCATACATGATTTTTGTTATGTATGAATGTATACATGTAGAAAATGCTGCCTTTACCTCTAATTTAATTCAATTTTTGAACCATCAAAGCAGTACACACTTGAAAATAGTAGGATGCTTTTTTAATGTCTTTTTCAAAATGTTCACTGAACCCCCTCCTTTCTGTCATTACTAATGTCTAGACCAGCTGAGAAATCAAGACAATAGGAACAATAAAAAGTGTCTGCTCTGGGGGGTTTACAAAGAGTTACTCACTCATCCCTGGTAGGTATAATATTACTAGATGATGCTAAATGGTAGTGTGGCATGAGTAAAACACATCAAAATTAAGGGGCTTTTTTATTTTATATACACACACACAAACACATAATGTTACAACTAACCCACATTATTCCTACAGTTAACAATGAAAGATCTAGAGACGCATTTTCAATTTTAGCTAAATAGAACACTTTATTTTTGCAGACGTGCTTGGTATGTTGTTGACATTTTACATGGTCATAGATGACTGTCCTCATTTCACACTATGACACAGACACAGAATACTTCATTTTATTAAATACAGCACTTGTGGAATGTACTATAAGACACAGTGTACAGAGAGAATTCAAGCTTTCTTTGGGACCAAAAAAGATTATTACAGCACAATGTTTTCAGAGAACCTTTTTCTGAAAAGCACATTGCCTTTGGGTAACTGCATGGCCATTTTGTTCACGTTCATTTTTTGGATAAAATGAATGTTTGATTAAGAGTGGTTTAGTGTTATGAGTGGATAACATTCTCTGGTAGAATAAAATTTCTGCTGTAACCAGCCAAGTCATTAATGTCGCTGTGAATAACTGGGGTCAAGCACAATATCATTGGAGAAAAACACATCCAAGGCAAAAATAAATGTTTAGTCTAACACATTTGAAGGGTTTTGGTAAGATATATGCTAATGCATCAAAACTGGCATGTTAAACAGATTAATGCAAATCTTAAACATTTTAGAGGTTATTTAGCACTCTGGAGCCTTTCCAGCCAGTCACTTATTTAATATCAAGTGCAATAGAGATCATAGAGGTAAAGTGATAAAATACACTGTGGAAAATATTGAAAATTGCTATTGTTAGCAATCTATCAATATGAAGAAAACACGCGCCTAGTTCAGATGAAAGGCAAATAACAGTAACAGACACATAAAAAAACCTATCAAACTGTTTCTGATCATATATTTTAACAAGAGAGGTTTGTTTTGATTTTCAACCACACATAACTAGTGCAAATACAATTGGTTCATTCAAGAAAACTGATATGTGTAGATAGAGAAAGTCAACAATTTCTACATAAATCTAATCAAATAAACATACAAAATAAGAACAAAAAGCTGATCAGCTGCTAATAATTTGCATTGTCATTAAATAAAGTATAAGCTCAGTTTATCAATATCGCCCACTTCAAAAAAGTAGATATCAGTAAGTGTCTTCAGTGCTTATGTAAAGTGATGTCTGGGTTGTATATTCGCTCTCATTTGTGTGTGTACAAACACACACACACACACACAGAAATAAAGCCTGGTTTGACTTTCAAATGGACAAGAGCAGCAGTAGTAACAGCAAAGGCAGAAGCAACATTGAAAGAGAACATAAATCACGTACTGCCACACACACAGTTCAACTTCACACTATGTGTGTCTGCACACGTAGCTGACGATTTAAAAGATCTGCTGTTCAAACAGAATCTTTTCAAAGCCTTCAGGTGGAGTATGGTAGAAATCACTGAACTGGCAGTCTATGATGGCACTGTCATCCACTGAGAGAGAACAGATTACAAACGTCAATATGATGTTAGTTCATCATATGAATGGCAAAAACATTTCATGACAGCTCGTCTCTGCAAACAGCAGATAATAAATCATGAAAAATCCCTTGAAAACTTCTACTGAAAGATACAGCAAATTAACAGCACATTACGTTTATTTGAAATGTATTATTAATAATTGTTGTTTTATATGTTCCTTCAATAATCAAGATTAATTTGGACATTATGAAAGCTTTTTCTTTTAAAAGATTTACTCACTCATCCCTGTTAGGTATAATATTACTAGATGTTAATTAATATTATTATTATTATTAATATTATAATATTACTAATTTTTTACCTTAAAGAGACAATTCACCCCAAAAATTTTGTCATCATTACTCAGCCCTAATGTTGTTCTAAACCTGCATGACTTTCTTCTGTAGAAAGAAAGATATTTTGAAGAACATAGGGAACCAAACAACATTGGAGCTCATTGACTTTTGTGCTCCACAGAAGAGTCTTACAGATTTGGGAAGATATGAGGGTGAGTAAAAGATGACATCCCATTAATTTGCACAATAGAAAAACAGAAAAGGAACACTGATAGGAAAATGCTAAATTGCAACACTCTGGGAAGTGTCCCAGTTTTGAATTAAAAGAGCTAATTACATTTTAGGAAAAGGCTTTGCTTATTGCTTTGGAATGTTATTTCTTTAGCAGGACTACCCTGAAAACTAGTTTTTAGCATGAATGGAACTAAATAAATAAATAACTGGAAATAAGTTGAGAAGTATTATATACAAAATAATGCAACTATAGCAATATTATTTAATTTATATGTAACATATTACAACTTCAGTATTATTACTGAAATGTAATCTTGGCATTTCAGTAGCTGTTACAAAGATGGATGGGTGGGTGGTTGATTGGTGTTTTAACCCCATGTCGGCTTCCTTGTCAATGTTAAAATAATATAAAAAAAGCAATACAATTCTTTTTTTTTTTTTTTTGCTTAAAAGGTTTTTAAAATTTCCTTTAGATTAAATCTCTAAAATGAATTTAGGGTTTACCCTGTTAAAAATAAATTGAGTCATATTGAGTAATCTGAGTAATATAGTTTCCTAAGAGAACTCAAACCAGAATTATTTAATAAAATAAGAGATTGGACCACCGCTATGCTTCTTAATATAAAACTTAAAATGCATAGATTTTCACCTGATATTAAGAAATTTTATGTGTGATTCTGGAATGCCCTATTTGGCATTGTGTATATATGATCTGATCCCAGCAAATGTTAAAAATAAAGACAGTAGGGTTAAAAGTTTGTTGGTTGTACACTGGTCCCATTCATTTTGCCATTTGTTGATAACATAAGATACCATGGCAGTTTTAAAATCTGAGGGTGGTAGGTAACATCTTTCAATCCCTTACCAAAATGGCCAGCAAATAAATCAAATTGCTCCAATAATGACTGTGAAATTCCTATACCTAAAAATATAGCAAAAATGATGATGTCCTGTATCTCTCATTAATAAAGAAACAATACACAACTCACCATAAACTATGGGGAACACAGTCCCTCGAATACCTGAGGCTGGACAGTGCATGCTCTTTCCATTTAAGTACAGGTTCAGTTCCACATGATCATAGGTCAGGCCCTAAAAACAGACACACACACTTACGACCACAAGCAATATGTCTTCTACAGTATATACTAGTAGTATTCCACAATTTAGCTATTTATCACAATCTAGAATGTAACCAACACACAAAAAGAAGTACAAACGTACCACTATATCCCCCTCCTGAGGCAGGCTGTTGGCAGGTAAACGGTTCTTCTCCTCGTTGTTGTGGTATATGGAGCCATCATGTCTAAGTACCAAACTGTGGCTGTCTTGACCCAGTGGCACCTGGTTCAGATTCACCTTCTGAGTGGCCACACCGATCCCCCAAACACCTGCATCGCAAACACAAACATCAGCAAAAGTTCATAGCCCACAGATATATTAAGCTATACATACCAATATGTATATCTAAAGACCAATAATACAGAGATTTTGGAGGTAAAATTGTACTAAAATTAATGTCACAATGCAAAACAAATCTAAGGGTCCCAATAATGTTATTTTTATGTTTTATTTTTCTTTATGCAAATGTTTTTCTTTTTCAATTTGGTGAAATTTTTTGACTTATGTGGCATCACATGATTAACTTTTAAATTAAGGTGAAATCTTGCTCACTTATAATGGTAAACAACTTTTTTTTTGTCAGAATCCACTTCATAGCTACACACTCAACAAGATACCACTTTAAAACAACAAATACATCAGTCTGACAGCTACAAGTTACTACAGTGTTTGCACAATAATTAGCAAAATGTTAAAAACCTGATTATCTGGAAGCCATGATTGAACATGATTCATTTCTGACAAAAGGGCACTCACCCGTGGATTGGATCTTGAACTCAAAATAGCTCTTGTTCTGGTGTAGAGGGGCGTTGGCGAGGCAGGCTCCAGTCCCACAGATCCGCCTCCCACTTTTCACTATGACCACATCCGTCCCTGGGAAAAAAGGCCGAACAAACTCTCATGCCCACACTGCTACAGCACAAGGTAACGTTATGTATTTCAAAACGTTTTCAGAGATACCGGCAAAAAACGAGTCTGAATTGAACCTCACCTCCTGGATTCACTCAATTGAAATACAATCAAAATAGACACTGGATCTGTCAGCTGTATAATAGCAACTAGCATCTGATCCAGAGTAGTTAGGGCTAACTTACTTGACATGATTGATTAGATATTATTACGACCGAAAACATACTGTTTGTTTAAAAACAGTGATGGCAATAGTTATTTTGTGTTCTAACCTTTGTTTTTAAGATATAGCATTATCTGTTAGCTTGACACATCTCTTCGTGTTAAAATTTATTTGGTGAATTTTATGACCCCGTTGAGCAGTGGAAATGACCTCTTACCCATGTGATGCGTGTCTAGCTGTACGGTGGGCATATCTTTGAGGGGAGCGTGACCCGGTCCGCCATCCCCGCAGCAGCCCAAACAACACGTAAAAACTGCAGCCATTCTAGCGCTGAGATCATCGGAAGTGCAGTTACACACGTCAAACTGAAGAGCGCACAGCTCAGGATAGAATGGATCTCATGGAAAAATCATTGTCGACGGCTGGTGTTTTTCTCGTTAACCACCTCTAGGGGGCGCTAACCGACTCAGAAAGCAGAGTCCTTCTTTGGACCACATTCAAAACAGTTTTATTATTAAATCATTTTACACTAATAACAATATTTAAATTTGGAGTTGTAGCAGATTTTTGCATGGAGATATATATATAATTATATATTTTTTTATTTACAAATTCTTGTGCAGTAATTAATCAAACGACAGAAAATGCCCCATCCTGACCAGCTCAGAGAAAAGTACAAGATAGATACAGTCGGCCTGGAAAATAATTTATTGAAAATACACACTGAGGCAAATTGGAGAATTATTATTTTGACCGCTAGACACCACCAGATTAAATCCCACATTCTACATAACAAAGAGTTAGATTATATTTAATTTGTTATAATACTTAAATTATTTGTATGATAGGTAAATATCACAATCAGGGCAATGTGCTTAACATTCAAAACCAAAATATGGATAAATGGTTTGCTTTTTTAAGTGTATGTGCCCCCCTTGTGGATTTTGGTTTATTTTATTACCGAATTAATATGCAATAAATGAAAACAATTTTAAAAGCCTTTCAAGCGTTATCCTATTTCTTTGACAAACCTGCGGTTCTCTGAGACTCTCGCCCTCTAGTGGCCAATTACGTCACTGCACGCGCTTTCATCCCTGATTCGACCAATGAGCGCTGCGCCTCTGACGCCGTTCTCTTCCTGATGGCATGGAAACAGGGGAAGAAAGATCGAGGTCAAAATATTTTGACACGTGACTTGGTAGCGATTGGTTATCGATGCGTCAAGACCCTGACACATGGCACGGGCATATGCGACCAAAGTGGCGTAAAGAATCATCCTTGTGGCAGGAAATACGGACGTGCTTTTTTGGTTGTCTGTGTCTGTAAACCATGACTAGTTGTAAGTGAAAACCACGTAGTTATAGTAGGTCACTGAATAGATGAATTATGCGTCAATGTAGGTAGATGATGGGGAACGAAAGTATTGACGTAATCTGAAAAGAAACGCTGATCTAGGAGAGAGTGAGTGCTCCCCCACAACAACACCATCCAAGAATGAAGGGATCCTCTGCATTTATTTCTCACCGCACAAAACGTGTTCAACTACCCGAGTCTGCAAATACAATGTTACGCGGATATGAGGCTGAATGTGGCATTGAAATGTTTAACTTTAGATTCACTGTTCAATAGCTGTCTGTGCGAATTAGTTTTAATTACCTGGCCATACTGACTTGACCTGAACTAGTTAAAATTTCCCAATTGGAAAGGGCGAAGTCTGCACAGCAACAAGAGCTATGATTGCGTTGCACACTGCCTATGCAGCTAGTGCACTTCTGGTCCAATTGCTGGTGCTTTCTGCCTGCAAAATCTGCCTCAACAACAGTAATACCTTGACAACCGGACCCGGGCATAACATTTTGACAACTCGACGGCGGGGATATTTTTTCCCCCAAATTAATTCCTTGAAGTTTGTTGGACAGGTCCTCGGATATTCCTGCACGAAAGTTCTCACGCGGGCAATTAAAATGAAGTACTGGTGCACTCAAGAGACTTCATCATCAGGCAATCTGAACTACTACATTTGGTTAACCTGCAGTGCCTCTTCACAGAATCGCACTGTAAAATATTGACTGAAGCTTCTGTTGCATTATTTATTCACTGTAGGATCACAACGCATTCTCGCAATATAAAAACATTTTTCGATGCAAAAATATATCCTACTTGTGTGTGTAAATCTTTGCTTATTGCGCGTAATGTAGTTGGTGTCAAAAATGACACTGGACAGCACTAAGCTCTCTAGACTTCACAATCGGTGTGAGATGCACGAGAGAGAAGCTTGCTATGATGAGAGTTGTATTGATGTGTCATGCCCCCGACAAGCTTTCATATTGATGTCTCTTTCCTCTTTAGGATACGATGGAGCTCTTGGAGGAGGACCTCACATGCCCAATATGCTGCTGTCTTTTCGAGGACCCGCGTGTTCTACCGTGCTCTCACAGCTTCTGCAAGAAGTGTCTCGAGGGCATCCTGGACGGTAACCGGAGCCCTGCATGGAGACCCCCGTTCAAATGTCCGACCTGTCGAAAAGAAACCGTGCACAACGGCATCGCGAGCTTGCAAGTCAATTACTCACTGCGTGGCATCGTGGAGAAGTACAACAGGATTCGAGTGATGCCGAGGATGTCTCTCTGTCGAGCTCACAGCGGACAACCGCTCAATATCTTCTGCGCCACGGATCTGAAGCTAATCTGTGGTTTTTGTGCCACGACAGGTGATCATAAAGGACACAAGTTTTGCGCGCTGGAGGAGGCGTACGAACGCGAGAAGCTCGCGTTTGAGGACTTGTTTCGCGTCGTGGAGGGCTGGAGGGGCGCGGAGGTGCATTCGTGCCTAGAATCGTTAGAGGAAGCTAAGAAGAAAGCGCTGGAGAGGGTCTCGCGGGACGCGGATCGAGTCTTAGAGTACTTTGACAAACTTCAGCGCACGCTGGACCACAAACGGAGCGAGATTCTCTCAGACTTAGAGACTCTGAAGCTCGTGGTCATGCAGACATTTGACCCCGAGATCAACCAGCTGCGCTCGGCGCTCGAGGAGCAGCGGCGCGCGCTCAACATCGCCGAATCCTTCCGTTCGCTCTCCGACCCGCTCACTTTCCTCCAGCAGATGCAGGACTTCAGAGAAAAGCTGCGTGTCATTCGGGGAACGCCACTGCCATCGCGGACTGACGTGGACGTGGGGTTTCTTGGCCTGCAGAGCTTCGATGCAAAGGAATGGGACCGGGTGCGTCTTGGAGAAGTGGACAAGCTGAGCGCCCCCTACGAGAGCAGCGCTTACCTGTCTTCGCTGCCCCCTGCTGCCGCTCCGCGCTTTTCCCGTGTGATGTGGAGAGTTGTTCTGGTTGTATGTGCGTGTCTCCCCGCGCTGAACTTTCTCCCATCGGACTGTCTCGCTTTGAGCTTCCATGATAAGATGGTCGCACTCAGTGGCTTTTCTCTGCCCGGTCCTGGAGAGATCGTGCGCTGGCTCGGGTTCTGCTGGACAGAAGCGGCTGAGATCTGCACACTATTAACTGAGATGTGTCGGAACTGTATCTTGGACCTGATAAACACGACATCTGATTTCATCAGCTGATTTTATAACTCCATTCCTTAGGTACTTTTTTATGTAGGCTACTACATTGTGCCAACCTCGAGTAGGCCTTTCTCGTAGATTTGAAGCATTGGAAAAATTTAGTTCGTGTCTGTTTTTGAATTTGTAACAAAATATAACTAGCATTTTTGTGTGCTTTAAAATTGCACTGATTTTGTCTGTTGGTTTTAAATGGAAAAACAAGTGTGGATGGATCGTGGTATAGGCTAGCCTATGCTACTAACAACATTCCCAAATCCTAAATTATAAAAAAAAATATCCTTATTCACTTAATTTATATAAAGCTAAATAGTTCATCTCGAATACAAGCAGACAGCTTGATTGAATAAATTATACCATTTTGGAAGTTAACTAAAGAAGAAGAACACTTATTCCGAAAGTGCACTGAAATCTTTTACCTTCTCTGTGCAAGTTATTTGGATACTCCAGGTTAAACGTTATGTAACAATGTCAGACTCACACCAGGACAGGATTTCAGTTCTTCAGCGATTCATTTACAATGTTTACTTAGAATGAGCTTGTATCCTGCTATAGCCTATGTTTGTTTTGTTGTTGGTTTAACTCATATTATTGCGATAGCATTTGGTATCATGAGAACAATTTGAAATTACTATAGTGCCGAAACGAAAGTCTACTTGAACATATAGCTAATGGAATGTATACTTTTTTTTGGTTGCTTTTGTGTTGATTTCTTTTCTTTTATATTTTTATTCAAAGACCAGAGGTCATCAATGTCTTTAATGTTTACAATTTTACCCAAGAGAGACATAAGATGTGCAAAATTTAACACAAAGTCAGGACTGTTTAGAAAAAAAGAAGGAAGGCATCCCCTTTTCCCCACTGTTTAAGTAGGAATCCTGAGAGATTCTCGGACGACTGTTCTGATATGACGTCACCGCTGGAGCCCTTCGCACGTCACCGAACATATATTTAGCCGACTGTTGCCAGGCGAATTGGGGATGAAAAGTGAAATTACCTACTTTACCAAATACAACCTTACATAAATATATATAAATAAATATATATAAATATAGGCTACATTTTCTGAAGCCATGCAGAATGCATTGCCGACAAATAGGAAGCTCACTGAAATGGCGCCATGTGTTATATAATTTCAATTATTTGATTTTCTTTCCCTTTTTAGCGAATGAACCATTGTGTCTTAATAATAATGACACCATCTTCACTCTATCGCATAGCCTACACTATCTTGCACCAGAAACTTCAATATTATTTTAAGGGAAAAAAGGCATTCATCAACACGTGCCATTTATTTTTGGTCTTGTCTTTCTGTGTTTAATGCTTCTAATGATTCAATTGTTAATTTCGGTCAATACTCGTCTCTTTAAGGACCTGACTGCACTAAAAAAATACTTTGCATGTTGCTGTTTTTCTTTGTAAAGTTGAAAATTGTTATAGGGATATGTCCAAATAAATTTCCCGTCATATATATACTATTTAGTTCTAGCATTATGCTTATTTCTCTTTAAATTTTGTCAAATGAAATGAATGGCAAAGCCTACATCGGCAATGACTAGGCTATTTGAAACCTAACGGTCTATATAGCAAAATATATTAGTTTTGTTACTTTCTTTGCAGCAAGTCACAACTTTCTTTCTACTCGCATGATACTTCTCCGTTTACAAAAAGACCTGAAATACACCAGATACACGAATTCATATATTCACCGTTTAAATGTCATGAAATAAAGCAATCTTGCATGATGAAAAAATGATAAAGCAACAGGGAATCCAATTAGGTTATAGTTAGTTATGCTATGTCTCAAAACTCCAGGGAAAAGTGTCATGGTTGTCGGGAAAGCAACAAAGAAATAAAATACATGCTGTATTTTTATTAAAATTACACATAACCTAAAAAAAAATCCTACATTTAAGGCACTCGAAAGGACCGTAATAGGATTTGAGACTTCAGTCTCATTCATTTGTCTATAGAATTAAAGCGTGACGATCTGCAGCTGTATATGCACAGAAAATTTCGAGCTGTAAAATTATTTATCTGGACCAAGTCGCTCCGACATAAACACACTCACATAGCCTACTTGAAAAATAGACGGACTTTTTTCCCCCTTGGTCGTTCTATCTAAACACACGTTGACCAGTAACTGTGTTCTATTCAGGTCATGTAAAACCATTCTAATTGAAATTAAGCAAAAAAAAAAAAACGTGTAGCCTATTCTTTGGCGGATAAATTAAATAAAAGATCCAAATTAAATATAATGTCTAACAGCCATGCTACATTAGAACATCTTATAAGAGGACTTCTCCGTGCATAAAACATAGGCCTAAATAATAAGTTTAAAAAAATAAATAATAATAGGTAGGCTACACGCGGGAAACCGCATATAGGAAATTTGGATCTGATTCAAAAACGTAGATTTTTTTAAAAAAAATACGTCGCTTACAGAAGTCCTCAAATCAAATCGTGATTTGTTTAATAAATAAAAAATCAAGACATTATAGGCTATGTCCAGACTGTAAAAAAAGGCTACGTCTTATAGGCAGCTGCATCGTGGATGCACAATTTTTTTGTGAAAAACCTTTCCATTAAATTGTTAAAATGTGTTTTGCTATAGCCAAATAATAGATTAAAATCAGCTCTATGAAACTGTGCACTGTTCCTATTATCACAGCTGTGCTGACCATCTTTAGTTCAGATCTAAAAGCATCATATGACTAAAACGAAGCGTCAGAAGATGAAATCGACATGTGTCAGAAGTGGTCGTGTTACTAGTTAAAGGCAACAACGGTTTAAGTGCTGGTCAATTAAACAAACCAAAAAAACGTAATTTCTTTATTGCCAAGGATAAAAGATGTTATAAAATCAGAGGAAAACGCAGCATTCAGACATCAAAAAAGTTATCCTATATAGCCTATTTTCACCCCGTCAAAATAATTAATAAATAGATTATCATTAACCAAAATACAAGGATATGGCAAGGACACGATCAAATCGTGGTTACATAATTTAGCCTGCTCATTTTTTATTTCATTTCATAAAATGGCGAAAATAATTTCAATGGAAATTGACCTGTTGCGAGATACTGCCTTTTACATTATTACTGTTTCAGGGTGACAGAGCTTTTTACACTATTTTACAAAAATCACAAACATATTGTATTATTTTATAGCCTATAGGAACAGTCACGTGAGATTACATAATCAAAGACCTGAACTGTTAACATCACGAAATTTTACATCATTTTCAGCTATCGGGAATACTGAAAAATGACTTGCCCACAACAAAATGTCGTTGGGCGTTAAACTTTTTAATATTAATGTTATATAAGAATGATGCTCTACGCATGCGTAAACTCTCAAGCGCAAAACTGTAGACATTTGCCTCCATGTTAATATATCTGCAACTACCGGAATAGTCCACTTAAATGTGTAAAACTTGCTTATTGGTTATTATCGGGGAAAAAATGCTATTGGAGTCAATTTTGTTAGCTCAATGTAGTCACCGGAAATGAAGAATACTTTGAATAATGAATGTTCTTTCATGTAAAAGAAACATGAATACACGTCACGGTAGGGTCCATCCACCAGAAATATAAAACACATTTCTACAACAGTATTGAAACACATCAGATCAGAAAAGCGACCACAAAAAGTAGATCTCATTTGACAACAGTTGCGTTCCCTGTAAAAAAGTGTTTAAAACAAAAGCTGAACAGATAGGCTACATCGACAAACGGTGCCCTAACTACGTCAAAATGAGTATTTCATTTTGGTAATTTTGTCAAAAAACAGGTCAGTTTTTTCCTTTTTTTAAATTTTAATATTTGTTTGCATTAACACAAAAAATTCAACCACGTTTAGGAAAATAAAATTGGAATATTTAATGAAGAAAAAACAGACGATTGAAACAAAAAAGGATACATATTTTACATAAAGGAAAACAAACAAATGTAAACATTAAAAAAAAAATTTTGAACATGAACATTATCAAGGAAAGAAAAAAGCAACATAGATTAAAAAAAAAGCTACTTAACTCACTTTCCAAAGAAAACTAAACTGCATCTGTCTTTACCTTTGACCATTCAGTTCACTCCGGTGAGGCTGAGTGTCCTCCTAACTTCTCTATGTTGGATTGATGATTCAGTCCATGAAGGTATTTCTGTACCTGTGAGTCAGCCATACCTGCACCGGCTAGGCCCTGGTAGCTGTGATAAAAAGATGACGTGCATATGCTGCTTGGTGACTTCTTGCTTCAGCAGCACGAGCAATATTGGAGGCATTGGCTAAGGAGTAACTCCAATATTTACATGCTGCTAAAGCAAGACAACACACGCACACGCATTCAAACACATGCAATCTCTCCTTCTGCTGCGTAGATCCCAGGTATTGATGCTGCAGCACATCACGGCCTGCATCTCTGTATCACCACAAACCATTCTGTGCTGCTACACCATCACCTAGAGAGGGTTCCTCTCTCTCAATCACGCACTCACACCCTCGGCAAAATGACCAAGCACTGCCAGAATCAGAGCGAGTGACTTCTCTCCTCCCTCTCTCTCTTTCTCTCAGCAGGGCTTGAGGTATTCCAGGACTCTATCTGAAACACAGAAGAGAGGAGGACGCTTGAGTGAGAACATACACACAGCAGCTGGATGTGATGCTGTCAGTTTGCAGTAAAATATTTCAGTGTCTCCTACTGTGTTTGCCTGCAATCCATTTGCATACAATAAAAAAGTGGCATTGCTACATTTGTGTGCAGGACTTAATAATGAAATACATACTTGAAACTATTATTTTATTTAATATATGACTTATGTACATTTCTAATTTTGTTTTATAAAAAAAAAAACGTAACACAATAGCATACATAAAGTTGGATGTATACTTTTCACAGATGGATGCCCACTGAATCAGAATTTTTGCACTTCAGTAAAATAGCACCTATATATGTATACTGATGTTATGGGACGATTATGGGTATTTTAAAATAATCATCATTTCCAGTGGACTGTCATGTATTGTTGTTTTGGCATATTTACATTTTATTATAGTTTGGGACAATGCACAAGAGACGACTGAAAATAAAGCATTACAAGAGTTTTAAACGGTAATGAAAATTTTATATATTTTGCAGCACATCATTCTGATTTCCTACAGGCTGGACTCTATGGAGACCATTGCGGACACACCTCTCAGCAACTTTCCTGCATTATACTAAAACCTGTCCTCTGGCTACTCCGTCAAAAAATAATTTTATCAGGAGAAACAAGCAACTGGTAATATTGTCTTCTACACCAGACTGGATTTTTAACCTTCAAGATAGTGATTCAGCACTGACAACATCCTGCGTCGTAGTCATCTCCAACAGCGGGAGCTGACCTGACTGCCACCAGCTTCCCAAAGTGCTGTCCCACAACAGAATACATCTCTTATGCCTCCACTATGCTAAATAAGATATCTCTACCTAATCAATCAATCACTGTGGTCTGTGCCTTATGTACAGTTATGATTTGAAAAAAATCTAATTTTAATGTTCGCCAAGTCAGAGTTGACATGAGACATCATTAAGATCTGAATTTTAAATAATTCTGAAGTACTGATAGTAATATTAGAAATATTTATTCAACCAGAAATAGAATGGCGAACTCAGAATCTTAATAACCAAGTATTTTCTTTAACACACAAGCTTTCTAAAGACTAAAAGTAAAATATAATTGTTTTGAAATAAATTCTACTTTAATTAGAAATTGGAGTATTGTAGCATAACACAAAAATTCAAGTACATTTTCATGCCTGCTGTGTACTCAAGACAGATGAATGAACTGAAGCAGCATAAGGGTGAGATCTGCAGTGAGAGTACTAAATAACACACCATTTTATAGCCAACAACACTGATTGTAATAAACCATCACATATATATATATATAAAAAAAAAAAACACACAGTTTGTTATTATATTAAAATATATTAATTATAACAAATATCAACTGAAGCGTATGTTTATTATGAGCATTGACTTGTAACACTGACACAAAGGTTACGACCTGACTAACATATCTATGGAATTTGGGTCAATGATCCAACATGGATTCACAGCCAAGAAACAGCCATTGTGATAATGCTACAATATTTGTATATAATGTTTAGCTCCAGATGAAGTCACTGAATTTTTTTTTTTTAATTATGTAAAAAACTAAAATTAGCCAGTGCTTTTTTCACTCCAACAAAATCTAATGCCTAGTTGTGATCTCAAAGACTGACAGGAAGACATCTAGACCCTTTCTCACACTATACGGCCAATGCTAGAGTAGCCTATAAGAGCCTATGACCTGATATTGACAACAAACTTGTAATTGCTTCCATTTGTAATTGTTGGCATCTAAAAGCTAAAGCCAACCCATCACTGCCTGAAAAACTGAGTGAATTCAATACCATAAGAGGCAAATGTAAGTAATACTAAAAAAAAAATAATAATAATAATTAAAAAAAAAAAAACTTTACACTTTGCTTATGCAAACAACCACTGTGTAGATCTAAAGCAGCCACTTCATTGCTTGAAGGGGATTTTTAAGCCTTAATACCATAATGGCTTAATGACATAAATGAAACTACATAAATGGCAAATGCTAAAAGTGTCCTCTACTGGGTGTATATAACACCTAAACTGCCTAGTTGCTGTAAAAATGTGTTTTAGCCCATGATCTCTTAAAACAATTAACACACAACACATAAATTAAATTGCAGATAGATGTTATTACCTTGATTTGTCGTCTGGTTTCTGACATCACAACTAGGCAAATACTGGAAAAAAAGAGAAATTCATCAAAATACAGACATTACATTAGAAGCTGCAGTTCTAATAATCTGATGTAACAGACAGCATCAAAACATAAAACCAGATGCTTAAATAGTTTTAAAAACATACACCTAGTTTAAAAATATTAAATAAAATTGATACACCTATAGTTAATATTACAGTGTGTCTGTAAGAAAGTTGCTGTCAACTATGTGAGTGGATATGTGTCTTCTCTGAGATCAGTGCAGTGTGTGAGGTGTAAAATATTATTTTGTGTATATTAGTCAGTTAAACCTCAAATGCACCCTTAAAAAATGCATACCCTTCAAAGCAACAAATAACAATGATTGAAAACTATTGTTGGCCTATGAATTATAAAACAGAAACTTTCTTAAATTTACATCTAATACCTCACATAAGTTTCTGTCTCAAAAAGCTTTTTCAAATTCACGAGATATTTTTTAGAAAAATAAAAACAAATTATGCGTGCATCTCAGATGTGTAGCACAAAAACAGAGACTGAGAAAACGTTTTTCCCACTCCTTTTACTAACTCCCACATTTCTCTTCCCCCCCCTCGCTCTCTTTCTCTCACACACACAGCAAGCCTCATGCTAAGATATTATAAATGAGTATCTTCACAGGAAGCATCTGACCACAGTAATTTTTATCACGGAGAAAAAAAAACATCAGTCACAAGTTATCAGACAACTATCAGAGCTGAAAAGGACAAGCAAATGGAATGACTGAGTAACAGAGCAGGTCAAACAAAATACAGCCTGGTTAGACAACTCAAACGCCATAAATCAAAACCATTTCAAAAATGTGTTGGTTTTTTTTTTTTTAGGCTTAAAAAATATTTTTAAGCGTTGCCATCAAAAGAATATTAAAAGCTCTTCAACTCGATAATGTGTGTAGTTGGCCTAGCCTCCATTTTGGTGTTTAATCTTGAGCACCAGCAACATCGTAATCCCACAAGATAAGTGCACATTATGTGCACCATATTACACTATAATTTTAAATCGTGAAGCAAATATATAATTTGATTATATACAAGCAGTGCATCAGCACATAACTCTTAATAACCTAGAGAGTGGTCATGCACGTGTGAGTGAGTGTGTGCGCGAGGAGGACCGTCAGAGCCCCTGAACAAGACTGTGTGAGTGAGAGGGGGTGTGAATGAATATATAACATTTAACCTCTCTCTGCTTGTATTTTACTGAGCTCACATGACCTCAGGGTCAAAGGGTATCACCTTCCACTCCTCCATCAACATCAACATGTGACACGCTCACACACTCCGAGACTCTGCCTTATGCAGGAAACCCTCCCACATAATTATTTTGCCAGTTATGATCAAAAGAAAATGTATTTTCTTATATAAAAGTTTTATTTTATAGGTATAACTTAAGATCACTGAAATAGCAAACTTTGGGGGGAAAAATATATTTGTATATTTATAACATATATTATAACAACTATAACATGTATATTTAATTACTTCTCACGAGGGAAAATAATACACACTATATTCAAATTCAGACCCTGTAAATTAGCTACACCTCTGCATTTGTAGTAATGAGAGGTGTGTGTGTGTGTGTGAGTGAGTGTGTTTGTCTCTCTCAAACATTTTCTTTAATCTAATAAAATAAACTCTGTGTAAATAAGTAAGTCTGTGCAAATATTTTGTCAAAGAAAGATTGACAGCAGGCAAGCCTGCACACCTGTATGGTACCGCTGCACCTGAGTACGGATATAACTACACACACCTGTGCCCTGACTGCAACCTCTCACTGTTACACACATCCATTGATCAAAGAATGCTCTGCAACAGCCTGTATTCACAACTTGCATCCAACCCAAACTTAAACTATCATTAGTTAGAGGGATGCTTTAAAATAGTCAAAATCAGAGCTGTAAGTCTCAGAATAAGGGCTGGCTGGTTTATATATTTAAAAATAAAAAAATTTCACATCCACACACTACTTTCCCTATAATCATTAAAAGAGCGTGGGTGATGTCACAGAGACGTTCTGTGTGCTTGTGAATACACATTTGTTGCTGCACATCACAATGGGTCAAAACAAGTACAACACGGGTTTCTATTTATTCAAAACAAATAATAAATAAATAAAAAAGTCTTGTCATGTCACCACTATTGCACTGTTATTACAGTCAAATTACTACAAACAATTTTGTGAACTCAGAAGGTCTTGGCATGGTGTATGATGAACATGTTGTATCTCATAAAATTACCCGCACAATTAACTGATAAATAAGCCCCATATTAAAACTGTGTAGATGATATATGCATATAAACTTCAAGTGTAAAGAGTAAACTGCCTAAAATAACCTGTAAGTTAATTGATTACATATTTAGATGGCAATAAATCATGGGTGTTCTGTCAGTGTTATGGAGTGCATTAATTTTAACTGTGTGTGGGATTAAGTTTTAAAGTGTTTCAAATAGTGAACTTCTTTGAAAATATAGATAATACAGTAATTTACAGAACTTACAGTAAGTTATATTTTTTAAAATATAACTACAATAGTTACGACTAAAATGTTTCTGTGCACTGTACAAAACCAAGCAAAAATAAATATTGTAGTATCAGCACTGTCACTGAAACTGTGGGGCGTTTGAGTGGGTGCATGATGTGTCTGTTGATTAAACTGCAATGTTGCGAACATGATAAAGAGATCGTTGTGGTTTACTTGTGGGGGTTTCCCTACGGTCCCAGGCAGGATCAACTCATGGGAAGAAAAACTGCCAAGAAATTTATTTTAAAAAACACACACACACACACACACAGGAACTGATGTGAAAAGACACTCTGACCAACAAAGCTTGGTATTGGGCTATAGAGTTGACTACATTAATACAAAACAAATAGAATAAAAAAAAAAAATTCTGACCAAAATGGGAACCATCTCCATATTGCAGGAAGAAGCAGGCTAAGAATTTTGACTCTTACACTCACCTACACTGCTATTTTTTGGGCCAAGTGAATGTGCAATTCTAATTTGCAGAAATTAATTACGGTGGCACCTCAAATGTAAGTTCTCAGTCAAATTAACATTTAGACTAATAGTTTGTGCCTAGTAGTCAGTCTATGCTGCAATGGGTCTTTTTCATAATATAAGATTTGTGTCATAGGAGTAATACTGGTGGTGTAATTTGTGTCACTTATTTTTTGTGAATGGCCATTAAACAACTCACTCCAAAATAACTTAAACTATTTAGGCAAAACCAGACATCCTTTAGACCTGCAAGTTACAACACAGAACTAAAAAAAAAAGGTTAGCATATTTTTAACATTCTGTATGTAGCCACATTTATATAGGAGTGAGTAATCAGAAATATACATATATATTATTTTTTTTACAAAATCTTGTAACTATAAAACAAAAGCTATACAAAATGGCACATAAAACTAAGATTAGGTTGATATTTTGTATTAAAAAGATTAAAACTGGATTCTCTGAACTCACTTGACCTGTTTGGGCTCAAAGTGAGCCTGGGTCGCTGCTGGGTTAACCTTTCATGACATCACATGACATGGACAGGCCTTTACATCAATCAACAAAATTAGGAGGTCAAAGCATCACGGTAATGACTTCATGACCTTTCTGCATGTGACCTCTACATTAGACAGAACAAAACTACCCGAAGTGACTTTCCTTGAGGTATAAAAGATTAGCGATGGAATCGTGTTCAATGCAAGAAAAACGTCACCAAAACAACTTTAAGAACAGTGACTGAAAAAAATAAGGAAAAAATACGGCGCTATTATAAGAACTGAGGTGCACACGCTGACAAAAAGGCCGTCTGCTGACCCAAGATCCATCTAAAGATGATTAGCTTTTGCTTTCTTTACAATAGACATCAAAGTTTATTTTCTACTAACCCCTAACACAATTAATATAATGAATAATCGCATTTTACCATTACACAGCCAGGCCTTAAATTATCTGACAATGCAACCTGGTTATGTAACGTTAATTTAAATTTATAGGCCCGCTCGTATAAAAGTATGAATACACGTTCATAACACTAACGTTAGTTTGATAACAAAGGTTTCAAATTGCTAAAGGGAAATGTAACCGAGTTAAGTTGCAATAGCGTGGTAACGTTACAGTTGATCAAACACATTATGACGTGTTTTCTCGATCGAGAGATGATATTGTTCTACAAACTGATCAAATCACTTTAATCTCGTCTCCAACTCCCATTTACTTTTGTGAGAGAGTTTGCGCTTTTCACACTTTATATGGCAAATGTTTGCTATTTTAATACATTTACCATACACTCACACACGCACAAAACATAAATAGTAATTTTCATGGTAACTAAACAAAAAGACGCTTTTATGAAAAATGTTACTTACCGAAAACACCTGAACGTTCATAATATTTGTAAATCCACAAAAAAAGTTTGCAATTGAAAATAATGACGGCGCACTGTTTTTATATAGTTTGTGCAAAAAAGCGAGAGAAAAAGGCACCCTGGTCATCGTCGCCTTTTTTCCGTTGAAAGAGGAACAAAAACTAGTAAAGAATAGGACAGTGTTGGTCGGTGTGGCATCCCGGTGTATCGCACGCTGATAGGCTGTCGGGCTCGCCGGCCGTCTCGCTCACATCACCAATCCCGCTCAAACTTAACGTTTAAAAAATGCACAAAAACACCTCGCTCCACCAAACAACCCACGTCATTTTATTCGTCGTCGCCTGCGATAATTTTTCGAATTTTTATTGATTTTTCAAATCATCCACGTAATTGTTGGATTTTTTCGAAAAAATAATACAAAATATATCGTTTCCACAGCGCGGCTCCAATCTGACGCCCCTTCTTGGCTGGAGATGCTAGCCAGATTAGCCTGCTAGCTCACTTCAGACTCCACTTCACTATTTGTTGTCACTACACATCGTCTTTTGTGTCCGCTGCATCCATCCACCAGGAAACAGCCGCCTAAAATTTGTGGTAGATTTCAGGAAAAAAATCCCTCTTTGTTCTCTGGAAACAAAAAGAAAGAAGTGTCCCTTCGCTCAAATTACTAGACTAACGTTACAGTACGGAGCCTCTCTAGGCAGCTGCTGTTGATATAGCTGCTCACTCGAAAATGGCGCCGAAAGCTCCAGTCTTCATTCAAATTGGCCGGAGCCTCCCCCTGCCCGCATTGGGCATGCCGGGACCTCGAGCACCGCGCAGGATTGGTCGAGACAAAATGCACCCTTAAACCGGCTAGCAACCCAAAACCCACGCACAATATCCTTACACGGCCAACAGAGCACGGTTTAACTGTAGCTCTGTTTGTCTGTGTTTGAAAAAGCGATTGTTACCAGTGCAATCGCGTTCACACCACTGATCATTTTAGGCGTAACGTTACGTACATAGTTATATGCAATACATAGCTTAGGGCTTTCAATTGCTTCCAAAATCAGATAGCTTTCAACGCTGTCAATGATAAATTCACCCTATAGAACGTGATTTAACCCTAAAATGAACATGAAATGAATCGTCTGCTGAAGTATTGGTTTTCTAGTTACTATATTGAGCGTTTTACCAAGCGAACAATCTTTATTTATTATTTTCCATCATTCGTGATTTTAAGAGGTAATAAAACGCTATCGCGGTTCAGATTTCTTTTTTTATGGCCAGTTGTGAAGGTGCGTGTACTGTTTCTATAAGAAGATGAACGCATGCATGACTTTAGTCATAAAGACGAAGCAAACGACCACAGCACTGACTGCACGTAGCTTGACAACAGATCCTGTGCTGCTTTACTACAGCAGACAGCAGCAGCGAGAGCAACTGCGAGCTGCGTCACTCACACCACCAGCAGCGTGAAGGTTGATTGGGAGAAGAAAGAAACTGCGCTCCATCTGTCAAATCCGCCCCTTTCTGATGACTGCCGACTGCATCATTCGGATAATGACTTAAAATTTGGCACCGCTTTGTGATTATTTGACCAGCAAACCCCGATGATTCATCTGGTGGCTATGTGACTAAATTGCTTTCTAAACTTCAGCCTTATTTTGCAGGCATTAACTGTAACTGTACACCAAGACAAAAGCTATCTATAGGCTATAGTAGTTTTTCTATAAGCGATGTCAAAGAAAACATGATGGCTTAATTCCACAGCTATAATCTGCCCACCTTTTTAGCTATATTGGGTGGCATCATTGCCTCATGCATATTTCTTATTTTTAGACACACCCACATAAACTCACATGCCACAGCTGACTTAAACAAGCATGAAATAGGCTATCTGCCAGTGAGTGCTCCTACATATAGGAGAAAGTGTAAGGTGTTATAAATGGATGTAGACATTGGGGAAAGGAAGTGACTCCTCATTTTATTTAAAGATACACTGTAAAAGAGAGGAAGTGTGTCAGCAGTAAAAGAAAATAACAAACTGTTCTATACTTATCCCCCATGGATGACTAGGCCGAACACTACAACTCTAATCTGTGCTAAGCCTATATGTGAAACCTTATGGTCCTCTTTTTAAAGTAAAAAGCTTTTTGGACAATTTTATGCTCTTTGCATGTCATCTTGAATTTAATGTTAGATAGCCCACACCTTGAACTTGAATGGCCATTATTATTGTTATGGTCTATTTCCTATTTACCCATGCCATATAACAAATCCCTTGTTTTAATTTTCTTTCTTTTTTTGCACACACAACTTTAGACTATTCGTGTTATTTCCACCCCATCACTTTGAACTGCAACAAAACCTCTGTGTATAAGTTGAAGCATGTCATAAGCTGCTATTTCCTCCCACCATCACAATAGGTGACTAATTATCTGAACATCAACATCACCCCCCAACATTCATGTTCTCACCAAAGTTTCAGTCAAGACTCCGTCTTCTCCTTTCTTTTCATTTATCCACCAGACTTATTAATGGAATTAGTAAACTACTTTAGGATATTTAATAAAATCATATAGCCTAACTTTTATCCTTCCACACAACTGTCAAAGTAACCAACTTTACATTTATTAACCACAACAGATCATTCATTAACCTTTCATTGTAAGAAAAAAAAAAGAAAAAGAAAAAAGAAGTCTATTGGTCCTATGCTTTTAAAATGTTGAAAGAACATGCTTCGTGTTTTGATTCGTGACTGTTTTTTATATAGGCGACTGTATATATTTTATCAGCGGTGAAACTAATAACAAAGCGCACTGCAGGGCAGGCAAGTCCAGACAAGCGCGTCAATCCTTGCGGATGTCCCGCCCCTCAAAGGCAGTCCTCCGATGATGTAACTCTTTCCAAATATAGCGTGTTGCCGAAGCAACCGTGCCACGCTATTGGTGCAGCGCTCTGTCAATATTGCAACGTCATGAAGCTAGTGTTATTATTGTAAACAGGGTGCTTACTTTCCACGGGCTCTCGGGTCCCGAGCCTTTGCTACGCGCTTCTTTGTTCACTACATGAGAAGATCAACACGACAATAGACTACTTACGAAAAGACGTTGTAAACGTTATGGACCTCATGTAGGCTAATCGTTAATGAACAAAACAAATAAAACGGAGTAGTTTAATACGGTTCTCAATCAAACCCTTAGACACTTTAAAATGACACGACGTATCTTCGAAGACAGCCGGTAACTTGTGCGTATACAAAAATGTTGCTGAAGTTTTGACAAGCAGCTCGTTTTTTAGAATGAATCTAACGTTGTTCAATTTGCAGTAGGCTAACGTTCTTAATTCACGGAACGCTAGAATTGAACAACTTTTTAGAACATCCACATCATGATGTAAAAGCAACAAACCGGTTGAGTCAAAAACTTTTCGACTGTAGTTCGACGCCGATAGCTTGTTGTCGAATGTTGCCCCTCCTGCGCATAGAGTTTGTGTCAGTGTTTCAACAAAAACACATTTCAGTTTCCCCTATGCCACTGAAATTCTATTTCACAAAATGCTCAAAAATCTATCAAAAGAGCCTAGTTACGCCAATTCCCTATGCGACGAGACTGATCAGAATCTACATCAAAGTCGATATGAAAAGCACTTACCCAAAGCTCTGGGGGGAAATTGAGGATGTGTATGAAGACATCACTTAGTGGGAGTTAATAAATCGCCTACTCAAGCACGTTAACGGGTTAATTTCAGTTCGCACAACAGTTTCACCTTATTTAGGCTACTACTGCCGTTTCACAAGGTATCGAGGAAGTTCTTTTGTTCCAGTATTAATGCACAGCGTCAAAGTTGCGCGTTGAGGAGGCGGAGCGGTAGCGCTGCGCGAGAGGAAGAAAAAAGACCAAACACCAGCGAAAGACCAAGCGCCAGCGCTCGACCTTAGATACTCAAGACTCAAACCCTACGACCCACACCGGATCAGATTAGGTCACGTGCTGGCTGCAGAGTGGCGACCGAGTTGGGTGTCATAACTGCAAACTATCCTGATCTCGACGACATGATGAGACCGGTGTTCCACAGCATGGCGTGGGAACGTGGCTTTACCTTCAGCTGCTGAGATGCCAAGTGTCTTACTATGATCCGCTCAAGTGCACGTTCACAGATGACTATTATTGCTAAGTCTCCTTCCAATGTGATATTTGATTGAATTTATGATAGAGGTAAGAAACTTCCATCACGAACAGATTTGAGATTTCTTCGAACTGATAGCCTACGATAACAAAAACAACACCCAACAAAAATCAAAGTATAGGCTAGCCTAAGTATTTGGTGCATTATATTTCAGCCCAATAAAGACAATTGCATTGTTTAATTTCAAAGTGTGAGGTGGCTCTGAATGTTTTTTTCCCACCTTTCTTTCTTTACAGTATACCATAAGAGAATTTGAGGATATATTTGTGTTTTATGGGGAAACAAAGTATAAAATAGAGAACATACTGTGATTTGAAACAGCTGCCTTCTGCTATCGGCTGTGCGTTCAACTGCATCAGAGCATCTAAAGCCTGTCAAATATCATCTACTGAGCCCCACTTTGGTTTGGATGCGTGGCACGAACGTTCAACAGTAAACAAAACTGCTTAAGCACATGTTTTCTAAACAATTTCATTTTTGAACCTATATAACATTATCAGGATTACATATTTTTTTCTGAGGCAAATAAGCACTTTTCACCTTTAAGTATTTTTTGTTTTGTGTCAAAATGCACTTATCAACTTTATGGTTATACAAAGACATTGACTTTGGGGTTAAAAGTAATCCAGCTGCTGTAAACTAACAGGGGATTCGTACAACTAATTCATGCAAAATTTTGCTTACAATGTGAATATTTTATTTGAATAGTTTTATTTTGGATGGCACGTGGCGTTTAGGAAGTTAATTTGAAAGTGGTGCTATTTATAACAAGGAAAAACACACGGCCTGTTGACACAGCTGAGGTGAGGTTTTCAGCATTTTCCAACCTTGCTCTCACTCTCAACGAGCAAATAGCCATACAGGCGGACGATAATCACGTGGCTGTAAAGTGATTTTAGGATATAGTAAAATATATAAACAGGTATCCATCAAAATAGCATGTTATCTAATAAAATAACAATCACCTAAACAATTCAGGCTAATTTATTTAATATGCCGTTCATCACTGAAAACAGTCAGATATTGCCTGATTTCCTTATTATTAGGCTATCGTTTCTTTTAGTGATGAATCAAAGCATCTTGACCAATTCCAAACACAATCAATCTGCTGGTAGCCTATTTCACAACGACTCGAGACGTAAAGTAATGGAAGTAAACGTGAAAAATTGCGAGAAAAAAAAAGTTTAAAGCAATAAAATAGTCTCTCTGCTAAAGAAAATCAGTAGTCTCGGATTTCAACAACACAAATGAAAATGTAGAACAACGAATTAATTAATTCGACTAATTAATTTAGACTATTAACCAAACAGGCTGGATGAATGGCTAACGAATTTGTTCGTATCCTTTCAGTTACTAGGCTACTATAGTTTAAAAATGTGAAAACGTAATTTTTTCACAAACAATTTTCATGTATGAAAATAAATCCATCATCACATCCATATCGTAAAGTTGCTTATGTAAAAACGCGGATTATGTGATTTAAATAGGCTATAGGCTACAGGCTACATTTTGTTAAATGGCACACAGTTTATATAGCTTTGTTACTTTTACAGCATTGTTACTATTACATAGTAAGGTTAAGATTACATTGACAAAATTAATTTGATTTTATTATCACAGACGCCTCAGACTTTTTCATCAAGCGTGATAGGCTATATAATACCTTCACGATTAAATTTTAGCCTACACTGAAACTAAAACGCTAGTTCGTATTATAATCGCGAAAAAACATATTTTTACGACCAATTTGTGGAAAATTATATTTTATCTGATAGATTGCGCTCTGTTTGACTCATCAAACCTCCTAATGCCAAAACACGATATTTTCATCGAGTTCATCGAAAATGAAAATGAACGACGATTGGTGGTCATTTTATGCAACGCATCTTTATAAGGTTGCCAATCGTACTAAAATAGCTATAAATTCAGATGCACCTCAGGTAGCCTAGTTTACATAATCCACACATTAGAACAAGACAAGTTAGCGCGTGAATTTTAGTTGACGATGAGCGATAAGATTTCACGGCTCAACCCAGTTTAAACTGATGTGCTGGTGCAGCCTATATGTGCATTTCCCTCCTGAGTGTGTGTTCATGCAAGAATAAAACTAAAAACACGTCCCCTGTAAAATGCCACTATTTTCTTTCCAGCTATGTTAATGTGCAAGATAATTTTGCATGTGAGTGGGAGGAGGTAAGGAGGTAAATCGTTATTCTGATCTGCGCCTCCATTAACCAGATTATGAAACAAAGCAACAAGTCAGATGTGGAGAACGAGTCTGAGCTGGAAATGTCACTGTGTGCATGCCTTTAAGTTTTTTCCAACCAGATTTCGTTGTCTGCCTCTTACAACACAAATTAAGTTTCTCAATATAGGCTAATGGTGTCTGTGGAGGAAAGATAAATGAGCAGTGAGTGGATGAGAGGGAACAATACCTGCACTATTAGAGTATCTTAGACAGATTATTGTTGTTAAAGACATGTTAATCAGCATAATATTTTATACATACATATAGGCCTATGACAACTTACTTTGCTATATAAAATAAACTTCTCTTTTCTTCTTCGATGGTTAATTTCTTGTACAGCTGTGATGTCCTGGAGTCCCTGCTCCCCCTCCATGTCCTTGCTCAGCAGACCTTGCTGACCTGAATACCACAGACTTATGGCAGAACAGGGGGTCCCTGATTCTCAACCAGCAACACATGAATGCACACCCATAGATTCTGTCAATGCATGTCTTGGTTCGTTATTTTAATGAGTGACAAAAGTGTAAAAAGACACATTTCCTTTGCTCTCACAATATAAAGTGAGATAAAAAAAAGAATGGTAAGCTGAGTCACATTCTGACCAAGTAGCCGACAGACTCTACGAATAGCCTTGTTGTTATAAGATCCTGAAAACCAAATGGGGGAAAAAAGAAAAGAGAGGAGAATCTGTCATATTCAGTCTCATGGACAGTTTTCAAACACATACTGTAACACACTCACACTTATTTATTGACTTTATGTAAACTATATCTGTTCTAATTTTTTAGCATTTGGTCTATTTATTGTAAATTATTTTACTTTTACCATTTTCATTTAATTCCTGTCTAAAATATTGTATGCTATGTTTGAATTCTTTGATATTTTATTGAAATATGTAGCCAGTAAAGCGTTGTTCAATGTGATTGAGAAGACATGGGAATAAGCTCATTATGATTTCTTGAAACAATGTCTAGAACTTTCCAGCAGATAATCAGCAGTGCTATAGGTGAATTCTGCCTGAGGGAGTTACATTATGCATTTTCAAGATACTGGCGCCATCTTGAGGTGACTTATAGAAACATCAATTTTGTATAAAGGTTGGTAGGCCTATGTTTAGTTTGAGTTTTGATCTTTTGTGCTGAAATTTGTTGATTATATTAAATGTGTTGTCTGTTGGTCATCAATTTTTGAAACATGGATTAACCCTCATGTTGTTTTCAGGTCATTTTGATCCGGGAATGATTTTCTTGCTAGTTAACATTATCGCATTGGACTAAAACTTAGGCCACTGGCTTTACTCACCCAGCGTATCACTGCTTCCCCAATTTTCTTTTGATGAGAATTTTTGTTCTTTTTTGTGACCCCCTCTTTTTTTTCAACTTGTTGTCTTTCAGTTAGGACAGGTTTTGTATTTATTTTTTTAAACTGATTGATTGTAGGCCTCATTGATCTGAGCTTATATTGGTCAAAAATGGCCATCCATTGGGGGAGACTGAAAATATGAGAATCATTTAGTGTTAAGTAGCATGTTCATCCTGTTCATGTTCACATATGTACATGTGTGCTTGCAAAGATAAAGGTCTGGGACCTGTGCATGTGTGGATACATGCACACTCGCACTACCATGCACAAACATACACGTTCATGTACACAGAAATGTACACTTTCTTTTTAACAGAGATTAACTTTATCCTCAGATCAATGAGGCCTATACAAATCAGTTAAAAAAAAGAAACAATACAAAAAATGTCCTAATTGAAAAAAGTTGATAAAAATAAGCTATTTTTTGTAGGCTAGTCATTTTTGCCTGGAAACACCACAAGTGTGACTTTGACATTTTGTACAAAATAAAAGCATTTTAAAACAAACTTCCTGGTTAAACATCAAAGCACACTGTGTGATAAACAGTGCAATTTTATCCATATTTTGATGAGTATTAACAAAAGTATCCACAAATAAAACTTTTTTTTCACTCAAAAACTAAGGTACAAAAGCTAGATCAGTTCCAAAAATAAATACAAAACCTAGTTGTCCTAACTGAAACAAAACAAGTTGACGAAAAGATTGAATCCAATATTTGGTGAAAATATTGCTTAACGAGCGATTTACAAGCAATTTTTAAAAGGCCGGTCATTTTTGACTGGGAATACAAAAAGTCGTAGGGTATTAGGCTAAAAGGTTTTCCACACGGGTTAACATGTCACACCTCCTAACCTGCCTTTAAATAATGTAGAAACAAAATGTTTTCACTTTTTTGTTATTTTTTAATTTGATTTTTTCAAAATCATGACATTATACTGTCACTAATTTTTTTATTGATTAATTTAGTTGAAGTTTTCTCAACATTGATAAGACATTTTAAATTGTAGCCTAATAGTTTACACAGAAAAATCAGAAGGCTGTACTCAAAGTTAAACAGATACATTTATTTTCTTTATACATAAACTATTTTTGTCTTCTGCTTTGTTCCAGTACAAACGGTAAAATTATGCATTTATATAATTTAGTCATTTTAAGGCTATATATTACATAGATTGTAAATCAGTAGTTATGCGACAGGCAGATGACTTTTAAATAAATAGCATATTACAAATTATATCTAGACAATATGTGAAGAATATCGAGAAATATCTTACAACTGTATTTTTAATAATGCTTAAAAATGTGCTACTATGTCTTTAATTCTGGAAGACTGTACCATTTTGAGAGAGGGGTAGCTGTGTAGACGCAATTTCAAATGAGGTGTTGTTCTGTCTTCACATTTGTTAGACATTTTGAATAGTATTTATGTTTTACTTACTTTTGAGAAATCTATTATGTTTCAAAGCCAGGCTATTATGTTATATTTATGAAACATAAATATTGTATGTTTCACACACCTATTTGAACTGTACACAAATATTTGCCGCCATTTTTCTAGAGGCAGAACATCTACTCATCGGTCTTGCGCGTTTACTTTATTATACACATCAGAAAACCGGTTGTTACAGTTTAACGTTTTAACTCAATCCTTGAAATGACCACTAAAAAGAAACGCACTGCGCACACCGACAACGACAGCTGGGTTGTCATTGCTCCAGGTACATTTACTAAATTTACACTGTGTTGCATGCTAAGGTTACACACTTGTAACGTTACTTGGAGAAAAGTTGTATACACAGTTTTCAATGCACATCTTTTTTTTTTTTTTACTGTGGCTTTATTATTGTAAAAAATGTTTAAATGTGCATTATTAATGTAAACGTTGGCGTGAGTGTAAGTTTCTTTTTTAGCCCACCTAAATCTACTTGCAGTTCTGTTATGCAGTTGATAAAACCATATTTAATTGAGTTTTGTGGCATGTGCTGACCCTTCATTCACTTTCAGATTCCGCACTGGACACAGGCAGATCCGAAGACAGTGATCCATCCTTCATCAAATTAAAGAATCCTGCTACAGGTGGCTTTTAGTGTTACAATAACAATTTAATCAACTGCAACTGACAGTTTAGTGGATATATAACTTTATTTAGTCATCCTGTCTATCAGCTAAATAAACTGAAACTGACTGACAGATCTGTCATTGTGAGTGCAGGAAGTTCTTCGCTGTACCTATTTAGCTGTGGTGATATCAGTGTTTATGAAGTCAAAGCCTTTTCTGAAGACTTTCGATCTTGGTTTATTGGACAGACAGTGCAAAGAGGTAAGCTCACCTTACAGAAAGTGAACTATACATTCAACATGTGATTGTACTAGTTGTCTAGTAAATTGTTGATGCCATTTAAGTGAACTAACAGCTCTTCTATTCCTGTGTCCTCAGATGGTAGACTGCTGTATGTGACTTCCATTGATCCTTTATTTCTGCTTTTGCCATACATTAGCAGTGTCGCCACCGAGGTAAACAATTAGTTGAAATGCAAATATGATAGTAAAAGTCAGTTTGTTGTTCACATGAGCTTCACTAGTAATGCTAGCACTCTTCTCGTAGGGAAAGTTCCAACCGGTGAAGCAGATGGTGATGGATGAGGATTACCCTGGATGCACAAGACTTCTGCAATGCAAACAGGGAATAGACTCTCTTCATCATGTGGCTGATGAGAAAGGTGTGCGAGTCTGTAGGCATGTATATAGTGCCAGATCAAGTACAGATACAGTATGATGTCCAAATTATGTGCCACATATATAAATTGAATCCTGTTTTTCAGAGTGTGGTGGCCAGAAGTTTCACAGATATAACCGTGAGAAGACCTTGGAGTGGCTTAAGAAAAAGGTTCAAGCAATTTTGAACTTTTATGATATAAAACCCCATTTCGATAAGGGCTGTCACGATTCCTCGATTAAATTCGAGTACTCGATTTTAAAAAATGTACCTGTTTCGAGTATCTGGCAAAATACCGGAAGTGGCGCATTTTACAGACGAGAATCTGTGAACCGCATTATTAGACCGTTTTCTAAGGCTACACGATGTAAAAACCATACTATAGCATAGTGCCAGTTTTGAATTAACAAAGACTACGATTCAGTTGAATAAATATATTAAAAAAATATATATATATATATATAAATTATATGCCTTGTGGGTTAAATATATATATATATATATGCGCTGTGAGTTTGGGTTGCTTATAACGTTCATCTGAGAATATGTATTTGTATATATGTATTTTAGGTCTTTGCTTAGGTCTATTTTTATTACCACAAAAATCTGTACAAGTTTAATACAAGTATCTGATTACTCGTCAAAATAATCGACTGATTACTCTATTGCCAAAATAATAATTTCTTACAGCCCTAATTTCAATAATAAGAATTTTCATTCTTACCTTAACCCTATTTGAAAGGAATTTTGAAAAATTCTTTCAGGTTCAGCAGACAGTAAGCACACTCAAAAAGAGCAACTTATCTGTGGGTGGAGGAGTGAAGTCCAGCACATTTGTCAGAGTCAAACAGGAAGATGCTACTGAAGGTAAAAAAAGGATGAATAAATAGTGGTAAATAGGATCATGCTTGTATGCAATCTGTTGCTAATGTAATGGTATTTGTTATTCTTTTTAGAGGACTACCTCCGTTACGCACATGGTCTCATATCAGAGTACATTAGTGAAGACCTGAGCAAAGATCTCCTCAAGTATTTGCAGTATGTACACATACATGTGTTTTCATTCACTCATCGTTCACATAACCTTACAAACTTGTCCTCACAAACAAACATTGCCAGACTGTCATTCACATTTTTACCTTGTTATCCAGTCACATTTAGTCTCTCATGTTACAAGGTTGCCAGAGATATCCAGCCCTAAAGAGACAGAGCCACCTTCTAAGGTAATCTTACTGCTTGAAATACTAAATATTTTCATGTTACCGCCATGCTTGAATTTTAATATTTAAATTATGTCTGGTCTCGCTTTACTTGATTTTATGCAATGTTACCCATATCTGCTTGTAATTGTGTTGTGATTTGTTTTCTGAATTCTGTTTCTTCTCAAACTCAGTCAGCTTTTGTCATTGGTTCAAGAAGCATCATAAATGCTTTGTTTCTGAATGCAGTTAGTGGAATGGGTGTTGCAGTTCACTTCGGTTCAAAAAGATCTTTTGGTGGCCTGGTTTTTCTGACTGCTGTCTTGCATTTGATAGAAACGGAAACTGTCAGATAAACCAGTAGAGGCCGGAGAAGACTACACCAAGTTCAACAGTGGCGATTTTGCACGAAAAGTGAGTTAGAATAACAAACAATGTGGTGATGGGATTAATGATGCAAACATTGAAAGAAAATGAATGCCGCACTTCTGCAAAACTATCTTTTCCTCTCTGTCTATGCCTAAAAAGAATCATTCAGCAGTTCTTGCTTCAAATATTAGTGGTTGTAAATGTATGTTTTCTGATCAATTTTAGCTACTGTGCTACAGTTTTGATAATTGTAATATTTTAAATATGGTCTATGTTATCTCAGCCACCAAAGAAGATGACTGCAGCTCAGAAGAGTCTTGCCAAAGTAGACAAAACTGGGATGAAGAGCTTGGCAGTGTTCTTCAGTCCCAAAGTCAAACAAGAGAAGAACTGAGTGTTTGCGTGAGTGTCGAAACATTTTTGTTAATAAAGTTATTAGAAAATAAATTCTGCTCTCTTTCTTTTTTTTTCTTTTTCTTTTTTGCTTCTCACATTGTGCTGTGATATACAATATGATAATGATATACAATACAGTTCAAAAGTTTGTGGTCGGTAAGATTTGTTTATGTATTTGACAACATGTCAAAGTAAGACTTGGTAAGTCTCTCCTCACCAAGACTGCTTATTTGATCGGAAAAAAATAAAGCGAACCGTAATATAGTGGAAACAGTATTACAATTTAAAACTGTTTTCCATTTTAATATATTTTAAAATGTAATTTATTCCTGTAATGCAAATCAGAATTTTTAGCAGCCATTACTACAGTCTTCAGTGTCACATGATCCTTATAATATGTTGATTTGCTGCTAAAGATACATTTTTTTCATATTCTCAGTTAAAAAAATAGTTGTGCTGCTAAATATTTTTGTGTTTTTTCAGGATTTTTTTATGAATAAAAAGTTCAAAATAACAGCATTTATTTGAAATAGCAAATTATTGTAATAATGTAACCTTTATTGTCACTTTTGATAAATTTAATACAATTCTAAATATAGCGTTAAATTATTTAGAAACAATCTTACTAACCCCCGAAATTTAAACAGTAGTGTATGTAATGTAATATAACACATTCTTCTTTGGATAACTTTAGTTGTATGTTGTTAACTTTTTCAACTTTATTCTCTATTATTGATAAACACTCATTGCACCTGGTCTGGTGTTGGTATTTTGAGTTTAGTTTTTATAGTCTTAAAGGGTAATACCCGATTCCTACTTCCTTTTTTCAAAAAAAGAAACCTGACCTATTTAGCTCTGGATTCAAACACATGTGTTTAGTTCCTCTTTATAGGTTTTAATGCTAAAAAACAGTCTCAATAGTAGAAATACATAACTTAAACTAGTTAATGTTGTAAGCACGATTTAGCATTCCTTTCCGGGTAAATGATATACTTGCAGATAATCATAAACAATCATAAAAAAAGAACCAACGAAAAGCACCTACTACCAGTTTGAGGGATATCATACAAAGAAAGACTAAAGTAAAAAAGTTTTACTGTTAATGTTGTCTTAGTTGTCAAATTGTCTTAGTTTTGCATTTGGCTAATAAAGTCTTCTCACCTATCGTGACTAGGCAGTAAATAGCTGGCCCCTTGGCCTTGATGTGTTTTGGATCATTCATATGTCTGATTATCTGGCGTGCGGGTCTGAATCCACTCCTGGTGGAGCTGCTGCCCTGGGCTCTACTGGTGATCCTCAGATCTGAGTAAATGTGATAAGGAAATTCCAGTTGCTCTGTCTGGAATCAGTGCGTATTTGTTCCACGTCAACCAGAATGGTTACGCTCTGCTGATTGCCTTAAGTGTTTGCTATGGAGAGCAACTGAAAAAGAGATTCTAATCTGCTGTGGATTATTTATGAAGCTTGGGCAGTGAGTAAGCACTGACATGTCACAGAGCTCACGTCCTCTACCAGGCCCAACTTCTTGATCACACAACAGTGAGCATTCAGTTGTCCTCTGGGCACAAACAGTGGAATAACAATGTTGATTAAGCAGCTAGTCTTTCTTCTTGAGCTTGGGCTTGAAGCGCAGAGTCTGAAAGGCACTCTCTACCACTTTTGGCAGGTGGATAGGGTTTCGTTGCAGACATCTCCTGCTGCCTGTGCTTCCCATGTGTCCCTTCCGTTGGGCTGCTTGCCCATAACTGATATCTGAATTCTTGGGCTGTGACTCCGTCATGGAGATTCGACGAGGGTCCCGAAGCACCCAGTTTGAGTGAAGGTCATGCTCACTGGTACTGGTTGCCACTAGAAAACATTAAAATTGGAGGAGGGATAGAATCAAACATGAAACAAAAAAAATCAACAACAAAAAACAACAACAACAGATGGCTGAACCATTAAGGGAAAAACCAAAACTTTCATTTTTTTATGTTTCCTGAAGGTTCATAAAGTACAATATAAGAGTAAAGTATACTTTCTATTAAAGTTGCAGTAGGGAGTTTTGAGAAAATGTTGACTTAGCCTGAAAATTTGAACAAGCACAACTTCCAGGTCCAACCCCCTTGCACTCTGCTGCACTACAGCCCTCCCTCCACAGCTCCTCCCCCACAGCGGAGCCTGCCGTGAACGCGCAGGCTAGTAAACAGGACCACCGATGACGGCAGATTATAAACAGTTATGGAACATTCACTAATAGGGACGAAACATCAACAATATGCTTTACATTGACTATGGCCTGCCAATACTTTGACTACAAACTTGGTCCTCAAATCATTATGTATTTTGCAATACATGTAACTTTATAACGTTGCACTCTTTCTATAAGTTATAAATAGCTAGTAAGATAACGTTAAAGGATTAGTTCACTTTTAAAAAAAACTTTTGCTGATAATTTACTCACCCCCATGTCATCCAAGATGTCCATGTCTTTCTTTCTTCAGTCGAAAAGAAATTAAGGTTTTTGATGAAAACATTCCAGGCTTTTTCTCCATATAATGGACTTCAATAGGACACAAACGTTTCAAGGACCAAATGACAGTTTCAGTGCAGCTTCAAAGGGCTTTAAACGATACCAGACGATGAATAAGGGTCTTATCTAGCGAATCGATCGGTCATTTAAAAAATAAATAAAAAACTTTAAGTTTTATAAGCACAAATGCTCGCCTTGCTCTGTTGATGCACTGTGATGCACGTTCGTGACTCTCCTGTTTGAACTCGTTCATCAAAATGAACAAATCTTTTTCGAATCATTTCGTTCGTTGAATGAACGAAATGCCTCCGAAAAAGACTCGTTCGAAATGAACGAATCTTTTTGCGAGTCATTTCGTTCGTTGAATGAACGAAATGACTCGAAAAAAGATTTGTTCATTTGGATGAACGAGTTCGAACAGGAGAGTCACGAACGACGGTACGCGCTCGCGCTGTGCAAGAGAGGGGTGATCAGCGCGTACACGAGCGTGATTGACACTGCTAAGACATTCCTCCTGGCTCTGATTGGTTGTTTCTGACCGGGAGCGGTGTATTTCTGCAAATGGCAATAGGACCACAGGGAGGAGCCAGAGGAGCTCGATTTTTTCCACAGATTATCTGTCTCATATTCTACTGTGCGGACATAATGACAGTTTTAACAAATATTTGTTTACAAAAGCTACCTACTGGAGCTTTAAGATCTACAACATCCCGCAACTCCATCTTCCATGCTGCCTTTAGAGTACTTTGGAGTATTCTAGAATTTGAATGTAAAGATAGCCTTATTTAAAGTTCCATACACACCTATGAAGTCCACATCTGCATGCCCGTTGTCCACATGTGGTTTTCGACTGGGTTCTGAGTCACAGCTTGCAATGACTGCATCAAAGAACTGGAGAGTGTCTTCCTCATTTGGGATTGGTGGAGCAGAAGGTTCAGGCCGTGAAGTCTTTGAAATACAAAAGATGATGTGTGTATTATGATTATAAGTTGCATTGCTGATTCAAACAGTATTTCCTTAGGTTTCTTCAAGGTTGTTGTTATTCTTAAAACTACTGATAAAGGATCAAACTAAAACTACAGTACCTCCTTAAAATTAAAAGCCTCCTTCAATAGGGATTCTCCTAATCCCTATTGTATGGAAATCTTCTGAATATTAAACCTTCTAAATAATGCAAACTAAGATTGAACTTTTTAAAAAAAAATGCATCTTCATATTTTAACGCAGATGATAAAATGAAGAACACGTTTATGGCCCTTTAATAGGCTATAGATTTCACAACTTACCTTACTTTGCCCTACAATAATGTTCACTACTTCTTCCATAAGGCGTAAACATACACAACATACAGTATAAACCTTGCCATATTGCATCTCACCTGTGCAGCTCTGTTTTGAGGTGGCCGAGGTGCGGGGTTCTTCTTGCGGGACGCGGTCTCTTTCCGCTCGCTGTTGTTCAGGTCATTGATGCTCTTGGTGTACTGACGCCTGAGCGCGACCAGTTCCTGTAAGTACTCTAAGCAGTTCTGGTTCTGGGAATAGAGCCATACTCGGTCCTCTCGACTCTGGTAGTAGTACAGGGCCGTGCTGGAATGAACACTCACGGCGCTCACGCTCCTCTTCAGTGTGGAGTCCTGCTGCGCGCGACTGCTCTCCCCGACTACGAGCATCGACGTGCTCCGGACCAGTTTCACGGTGCACGCGCTGTGGTAATCCTCATTGGACCTGAACCTGTCCCGTGAGCGAGGCCCAAGATGGTTCGGACGAAAAACTGCGTTGATTTTCTTAAACATCACAGTCGGTGTCCGGGTGCTGTCGTTTAGTGGTTAAATATCCGGGCTGACGACTGAAAGGATGCTGGTTCAAACCACACGAGGGTTCTATCATCATTGTGCCCCTGATTTATACTGTTAGTAGCGTAAGATTAGTAAAATAAATGACTGATTAGCTGGCTTGTTTAGTAATGTATAGTAATGTACTATATAATTATTTATGACATTCAGCCTGTTCTGTTTCTCCATATCCCTCTCCACTTTGCACCAAGCGCGACAACTTACTTTATATCTTCTTCATGAAATTCAGATCCAAGAGTTTGTTGTTTGATCTTGTCCATGGTGCTGAACTCCTGTTTTGTTCCTGTGATGACCATTTCTCAGCCGTAACGAAGGTAGGTTTCGAACACAGAGCCATGACAACGGAGCGCTTGTAACTCTACACTAACAAATTAATAATGAACCAACCTTGGACATATTGGGCTACACACATGTGCTGGCCATCACAGTTAGCCCTATGATGCGTTGGATAACATTAGATGCATTTTCTTATGCATAAATTATTTAATCACAATGTATGTGTGTTCACTTGATTTTTAGGACGTTGCATGCGGGTGGAGTGTTGTCATAATGTAAATTGCCTATAAAAGATCTACTAAATTACAGTTTGATATTATTTTCTATTTACTTTCCTGCGAAATATCCTATAAATCGGAACATTTAACATTGACTATGTAACTTAAATATATAGACAGTTAAATATGGAAAATGAAAAATAAACTTGTAGGCTATATGACCAGAAAAGTAGGGGTATTAATACAAACCTTCTTTTTAATATAAAAAAGAACCCAATATCTTACCGAACCCAATTCATGGTTCCCATGCTGAATATAGTTTTAGGTTGATATGATGGAAACATAGGCTATCACAAAAGAACTTGTTGTGTTTCCTGACAATCTGCAAAAAAGATAAAGACAATACCATCACATTTTTGCAAAATGATTTTACATTTTTTTATAAGTTAGTTATACAAGATTCAACTCATTTGTATTAAGTAATTTTAATGTAATTTAAGTTGAAATGACTTAAACATCCAAGTTGATTGTACTTTAAAACTTAAGGCAGCAAGTCTTTTTTTTCCCACAGTGTGGTGCTTAGATCCATGTGTCCATATTCAACTGAGTCAGACACTTGAGCTAGAGCCACTATGGGATGGCTAAAGTTTCTGGTGAGGTATTGGGTGGATTCTGGGAGCTGTGTGGTCACCATAGAGAGAGTTTATTATTTTTTCCCTAGGTTATATATTAGATAGTCATCATTTTAGTTGTTTATTTTTAACCCTTTCTCTGACCCTTTTAATTAAATGGGTTGTTACTTTTTTTTTGGTAAAAATGAACACCTTTATTACAGTTTGTATAGACTGCACCTTATTCTGATCAAGAACCACCCACCAAGACTGGAAACGACATGTAAAGCTACCAGTTTTTTCTTTTTGTTCTGCTTTTTACTTGCTGTTTTTGGGTGGGTTGTTTGAAATATAGTAAAGCACAATAGTAAACCAGTAGGCAAAAAACTATTCATACAATGGCATGGCACTCTCAGGTCGCTATACACCTTATAATGGCAGAAAATTTGACTGACTTTGTGATCAGAATTTCTGTCTGTCTAAAAGTAATACGTACTGATTAATTCACTGACATTACTCTAAAAACAAGTAAAAATACAGTTCTTTGTGTGCCTTATATGTTAAGTCCATACTGTGAGAATATTGTGAGAAATAGCCGAATGCATAAAAACCTAAAAACAGTATAGAAATGTGTTGAGTTTGTGCTTGTTCAATTGTTTGTTGGTTTATCAGGTAATCTTTCTTTTTACCACAGATAGACAGATGATCACATGAATAATGAATGTAGGTGATGCAGCATTTTGTCACTAACCTTTTCTTTCGCAGATTAACTAGTGCTAGAGGTGTGTTCAATCTACACATGACACATCAACCAGTGGTTTCAATTACACTGGAATTGGATTATTTGGTTTCAATGAGGAAATGAAGATTAACTGTTACATAAGAATCCAAATAGCTGCAGGTGCAAACATTGATATTAGAAGAAATAGACTAGACTAGAAATAGATTAGTTTTTATTCTAATGAAACTGCAACATATAACAGCTGCATGAAGTGTGAGAAAAAAATTACAGATTACAACTCTGTGCCAATAAATACCCACAACAGGACCATGGTCCATCTCTTATTAGCACAGAGTTTTTTTATTCACCAGAAAAAATATACAGGTCTAAAAAAATTAGCATATTGTGATAAAGTTAATTATTTTCCATAATGTAATGATAAAAATTAAACTTACATATATTTTAGATTCATTGCACACCAACTGAAATATTTCAGGTCTTTTATTGTTTTAATACTGATGATTTTGGCATACAGCTCATGAAAACCCAAAATTCCTATCTCGAAAAATTAGCATATCATGAAAAGGTTCTCTAAACAAGCTATTAACCTAATCATCTGAATCAACTAATTAACTCTAAACACCTGAAAAAGATTCCTGAGGCTTTTAAAAACTCCCAGCCTGTTTCATTACTCAAAACCGCAATCATGGGTAAGACTGCCGACCTGACTGCTGTCCAGAAGGCCATCATTGACACCCTCAAGCAAGAGGGTAAGACACAGAAAGAAATTGCGGCGTGGCATGGAGGCAATCAGCCTGTGGCACTGCTGAGGTGTTATGGAGGCCCAGGATGCTTCGATAGCAGCCTTAAGCTCATCCAGAGTGTTGGGTCTTGCGTCTCTCAACTTTCTCTTCACAATATCCCACAGATTCTCTATGGGGTTCAGGTCAGGAGAGTTGGCAGGCCAATTGAGCACAGTAATACCATGGTCAGTAAACCATTTACCAGTGGTTTTGGCACTGTGAGCAGGTGCCAGGTCGTGCTGAAAAATGAAATCTTCATCTCCATAAAGCTTTTCAGCAGATGATAGCAGGAAGTGCTCCAAAATCTCCTGATAGCTAGCTGCATTGACCCTGCCCTTGATAAAACACAGTGCACCAACACCAGCAGCTGACATGGTACCCCAGACCATCACTGACTGTGGGTACTTGACACTGGACTTCAGGCATTTTGGCATTTCCTTCTCCCCAGTCTTCCTCCAGACTCTGGCACCTTGATTTCCGAATGACATGCAAAACTGAGCAACAGTCCAGTGCTGCTTCTCTGTAGCCCAGGTCAGGCGCTTCTGCCGCTGTTTCTGGTTCAAAAGTGGCTTGACCTGGGGAATGCGGCACCTGTAGCCCATTTCCTGCACACGCCTGTGCACGGTGGCTCTGGATGTTTCTACTCCAGACTCAGTCCACTGCTTCCGCAGGTCCCCCAAGGTCTGGAATCGGTCCTTCTCCACAATCTTCCTCAGGGTCCGGTCACCTCTTCTCGTTGTGCAGCGTTTTTTGCCACACTTTTTCCTTCCCATAGACTTCCCACTGAGGTGCCTTGATACAGCACTCTGGGAACAGCCTATTTGTTCAGAAATTTCTTTCTGTGTCTTACCCTCTTGCTTGAGGGTGTCAATGATGGCCTTCTGGACAGCAGTCAGGACGGCAGTCTTACCCATGATTGCGGTTTTGAGTAATGAAACAGGCTGGGAGTTTTTAAAAGCCTCAGGAATCTTTTGCAGGTGTTTAGAGTTAATTAGTTGATTCAGATGATTAGGTTAATAGCTCGTTTAGAGAACCTTTTCATGATATGCTAATTTTTTGAGACAGGAATTTTGGGTTTTCATGAGCTGTATGCCAAAATCATCAGTATTAAAACAATAAAAGACCTGAAATATTTCAGTTGGTGTGCAATGAATCTAAAATATATGAAAGTTTAATTTTTATCATTACATTATGGAAAATAATTAACTTTATCACAATATGCTAATTTTTGGAGAAGGACCTGTATATACCTGCTATAGCTTTTATATATTTGAAGTTAGTATACTCTCCATTAGGGAAATTACCCATTACCCAAATTACTCTCTTCCTAATCTTGGGGGAACACAGCAAAAAGAATTGGTTGTGCTCATCTGAGATGCTGTGGAAATACACTTAACATGGTCATGGCTAATAGCACACTCCATAAATTCAAACAGCAATTTGAATGTGACAAGCTTGTATCATGACAAGAGGCATGCTAAATAAATGCACTATAAAGTGGTTCCACATTTACACAACACTTTCACTTCCTCCCTTACTGGAGCATAAAACTGAAGAACTATAGCACAACTTTCACTTACAATCAAATAAAACCCTATACAGCAGTGCTTAAATACTGCAGAGACTCGGAGACAGAACCACCCCAGCTCAAAAGCCAGAGATTCTTCAGTAGAACAAAAGGTACGCTTTAAGGAACTTTCTATCTGGGTAATCTGGGTGATGTGAGGTGGACAATAAAATTACATTGTTGGGGTCTCAAACTACTGGCCGATGGGCCACATTTGACTTTGTTATTTCATATGGCCCCTCAAGTGTTTATCCTTAAATATATTTATATAAAATAATCTATTTAGTTTTAGTTTAATTACATTTATTTTTATTCTTTTTTTAAGTATGCACTACTGTTCAAAAGTTTGGGATCTGTAAGATTTATTTATGTTTTAGAGACAAATCTCTTTTGGTCACCAAGGCTGCATTTATTTGTTAGTGTAAATACATTTTGAAATATTATTACAATTTATAATAACTGTTTTCTATTTTAATATGTTTTAAAATGCAGTTTATTTCAGATGTCAAAGCTGAATTTTCAGCATCATTACTCCAGTCTTCAATGTCACATGATCCTTCAGAAATCATTCTAATATGAAACATTTTGACAAAAGTTGTGCTTGTGGTGCTTAATATTTTTGTGGAAATAGTGATACATTTTTTTTCATGAATGAACGATGAATAGAAAGCTCAAAAGAACAGCATTTATTTAAGAATAATGGTTTTTTTTTGTAACAATGTAAAAGTCTTTTCTGTCACTTTTGATCAATTTAATGCATCCTTGCTCAGTAAAAGTCTGAATTTATTTATTTATTTACTGACACCAAACAACTCTAGATCATTTGAGTTTGAGACTCCTTTTCTAAACGGTTTAGTGTGAACTTATGTCCACTATAACTTCTGTGTATGTGTAGATGCTGTGTGAAGGTAAGCTGTGGTGTTTGGTGTTCGAAGCTGAACCTGAGTGTGTTAATCCTCCTACATGTGACACGGCCACAGCACCGTCATCGTCTCCGCTGACTTATCCCCTCTCAGCACAAACCCCCGTCCTCTCACCTTTAGAGACCCACGCTAATACGACCCGGACAAAGACCCAGCAGGGCGAAGCTCACCTTTCGTCTACCGCCCCTGCGGCAGGACGGCAACCCGCCTTAAGTGTGGATATCCCCAGGCAGGCAGACATAATAGAAGCAGAGGCATTTTTAGTGCCTTCCAGCTGCCAGAGTATCTGTCAGCATTACAATGATTTACACATTGCTGGTGGCCAGGTGCTGCCGCTCAGCCCCAGTGCAGGGGACGTACAGGGCAATCACATTCAGGACCCCCAGGCTGGGCCCTTTCTTCTGTCTGGAGATGTCCCCTCACCCTCCCTCCTGCCTCCTCTTGTCCATGAGTACAGGAGCTCGAGGCGCTGGAGGGAGGAAAGCGGGCGTGAACGGCCCTCTCTTCTGCAGTTCAGCCAGCCCCTCTCTAACTCACAGCTCAACGGCTACCTGGAACAGAAGCTTCTGGAGCTGTACAGGGAGTACCTGACCGAGGGACCCACGGCGACAAGGCCGGTCATGGCCTCTGAGCTACTGCAGACCAGCCTGGACCAAATGACCCTCCAGCTGAGCCGTGAACAGAACATGGAGACGGCACGGGCCAAAGACATGCTGCTCAGCTGTCTGCTGAAAGTCACCAGCAGTTATCAGTCCAGCGAGATCAGCACCCCTCTACTGCAGATCTCCACTGAGACAAAGTGAGCTGGATACGAGGCAGAAGTGGGAAAAGAAACGTTGTGGCAGTAAGACCAAGGAGATGGACTTTCATATAACGTGCAACAAGTTCTAGCTTGAAACACGTTACTCAGGGATTTATGTAAATTATAATTTAATAGTAATTCTGAAAAATGCAAACTGTGCAAAATAAATACAATTTTTAATTAGAATGCTGCTGATTATTCAAGGTGTCTACAGTTATTGAAAGTCTGGATGAATAAAATCTAAAAAAGGCATGGACATTTTTCTGTTGAATATACAATAATGATAAGCGCTCTAATGTTTCATTACCAAGAAATTACTCTCTGCAAGTCAGCGTTATTTTAATATTATTTATATACTATTATAGTACTTATTCATATTTTATATTAGCTATTATTTTCCATTTTTGTTTTTAGTTTAAGTTTCTGTAATATTATGAACTTATTTTTATTAGTTTTCTATTTCTATATAGCATATATATATATATTTCAATTAGCAAAAACTATTTAAATAGTTTTAGATAACTACACTAACTGTCAGTGCAATATTAATATATAATCATTTAAAAAATCCATTCATCACAAATGTCTATAATCATGGAATTTTAGTCAACTGGTGTTAAAAAACTGTTATTGTTCTAATGGATATAATTAGAGGTCAAATCTGATTCAACTAACCTGAATGTGATGAATAGCTTATCAATTTGCACACGCGCGCGCGCGCGCGCACACACAAATACAACAAGAAAAAAACTTAAGCAATATGTATCACAAGGTGTTCTGTTTTACATTTTGTTTTATTTTTTGCTAATAGATAATTACAACCTATGAAAAATGATTGACTTTCCCTTTCTCAGGCAAAATGTTTTACATGAAAAAAGTGAAAAGGAATACTCCACCTAAGAAATCTCTCATCATTTACTCTTATCCTGTCTCAGATGTATATGACTTTCTTTGATGAACACAAACAAAGATTTTTAGAAAAATAATCGATCTCAAGTCCATACAATGCAGGCGTATGGTCCATCAAAGTTGACGCTTCAAAAACCACACAAAGTGAACACAACGGTAATCTTAAATTATGACTCCAGTTGATAAACCCATTGACTATAATCAAGCTGTGAAGCATAATGTAAACGCATTGTGAAACTTGCTGTTTGTTTGATAAACAAAAACATGTAATGGGTAATAGAATATATTGAGACTCGCTACTGCCACCTACTACAAAAATTGGGCTTTAAAATTATTTACATTTATATTTCCATGCCATGATTGTATCAGAGCATTTTGGGGACAACTGCACCTAGTTACACAAAATACCACCATTTACACTCTTGCACTGTAAAAAATAAAAAAAATAAATGCATAATAAAACGAAATTATGTGGCAAAAAAAAAAATTGTAAATCATTTGTAATTTTTATCCTATTGTTTACAATGTTTATTTGCTTGGTCAGTGTCGTTGTAGTTTTTGGTTCTTTTGCTGTTATAGGCTGAAAAGACCTTTGAAATAACTAAAATCATTTGGCAAAGTGATATAGACATGTAATGCGGTCAATACCTGCCTGGAACTACTTTAGCCGTGCGTCTCCTTAATTGCACACCTTAGAACGTTCATAAACCAATCAGATGCAAGCATTCAACAGCCCCGTAGTATAATTATTTATATATGATTTACATCATCAGCACAGTCAATTAAATAAAAATAAAAAAACAATTTAAATTTAAAACTTTTTTTAAACTAAAGTGAGTCTTTTTTTACTGAGAAATTTACTGGTAAGATGAGCAGAGGAGAAATATTACAGCCAACACCGAAAAATGGAAATAATCTTTCAGTAAATGTGTGTGTAAAAGAATATATGTGTGTGTCAGTAAGAGGGTCAGAGAATGAGAGTTTTCCACTGTCCCAGTCCAGATGAACTCTGATCCTCTGCAGTTTCTCTTTCACTGGGAGGAGAGCTGGTGATTGTGGTGGTACATGTGCTTTATATTCACCACAGAAATGCCCCACCAGCCAGATTCCACTCCTTGAGAATATTTTATTCCTCCTCTGAGTGGATTCATTCATCACTCCGAGGAACCAGCCCGTACTGTCTCCGACCTCAACATCCCAGCAGTGAGACCCTGAGTCAAAGCCCTCTGAGCCAAGAACACACGCAAACATGTCGAATCTCTCTGGATTATCAGGAAGTGTCTGTTCCTCATCGCTGTATGTCACACTGGTCAGATCATCAGACAGGATGAGATTACAGTGAGCAGTGTTGGGGTCAAAGGTCACAGGAGCTGAAGCAAGAGAAAGACACACAAACATGAAATCAAGACAAATGACTCCTATGATGGAGCTGAATTCATTGTTGTGTTCTGTACTCACTGTATTCAACACTTTTCTGCATCTTCTGTAACACAGTGAACTTCAGGTTACTCCGGTGTTTTGGCACACTGATCAGCACTCCAGAAATGTTCTCTGGATCCGGCAGTCTACACTGGGAAACTCTGGAAAAACGTTCAGGAGTCAGTGATGCTGTAGGTTTGAGTTCAGAACAACAGAGAAACAGGAAAAACAATACAAACCTTTTCATAGTGGCCTCATAGTTCTGTAATAACAGAAATAGATTAAATAAATTAACCTTTTTTAAAAAGGGCATATTTGCCTTTTCGTAAAGTAAATAAACATGCTTCATACTTGTAGGAATAAAGCATCTTCAGCGTTCATCTCCTCCTCTATAGCTGTGATTGTGACAGAAAGACATGACAACTCCCTGCTCATCTTCTCAATCTTCTTCCTCATCATCTGACTCTTTTGCTCTTCTTCCTCTTTCAGTGCTTTTTTCCTGGCCGCCTCTTCATTACATAAACTTTGGCGAAGTTTCACAAACTCATCCTTGATCCATTTCTCTGTGTATTGAGCCTGAAACTGATACCATTGACATTCTGGATGAATGAATGACTAGATTCTAACATAAACATACATTTTATAAAGATGGGATGCTTCACAACTTTATACCATATTAAATACTTACCTTAATATGTTCTGCAGTTTGAAGTGAAGACTTTTGAAACTCCTGAAATATTCTCAGTCTTGCCTGCAGTGGTTTTAATGCAGTTTTGAGTTTCTCCTGGAAGAAATCAACAGAACCGGTTAATATGAAAATGTCTGTTTTCAGCTCCTGTATATCTAATAAATTAAACTTATATTTGGGTCAAAAAACCTGATCAAAACATATTCTGCAATTATTTTATATCACATGGTAATTGCCATCCCAGTCAACACATAAGATCATGCGATGATCACGGTGACATAACACCATTCTCATAGTGTGATAATCACAGTGTGATTAATATGTGAGCTCATTGTGAATTCAAAATGTTGAGCAGGTTGAGAGGAGGCAGTTCAAATGTCGGTCACTGGGGGGGGACATTATACTTCCTGTTTCTCAACACTGGAAAAACATGGATACCGCAGGATTTGTTCATATGATCATATTATATTATAATATGCACTGTGGCCTGGCCCAGTGTTAACAGAGCACATGGCCAGGTACATATATGTGAACCAGCCATCTTGCCAGCTCAGATGTGGAATCACCTGGCTTCAGTAACCACACCAACTGATTTTACAACTGATTGCATTGACATATTGCTCTCTGTGTTTCAGGATGTGTCAAATCTTTTCAAGGGGAAAAATAAATAGAGGTTAAGTGAAAAGGAGTCACCAAAACAACACCTGAATCTGAATGCATCCGTCAAATAGAAATATGGCTGAAAAGAATACAAATTAAATAAGGAAACTGATTTTTTAAAATACTTTGATTAACTTCTACATTATGCTTGATATAACTGACCAATATCAGATACATCTGAGCTCACAGTATGAGCACACAGTGAGTGCGCTGTGAAGTTACACTTTTAGCTCGCAGTGACCTCACATTGTGACCACACGATGAGTGTCCTGGGAGCTCATGGTAAGATCACTGAGAGATCAAATTGTCACAAGGTCCCTTGACAAAGTGCAATATTATCAGTTTAAGTTTTATTTCGTCGATACAGATTTTTTAAGGATATTTATTGTGATTATATATGTCCCAGTTCAGTTTGTTGCAAACACTAATCATCTAAAAAACGCGCAATTTAGAACATAAATATAATTTACATTAAACAATACAAAAATGATTTAACGTCTTTCGGATGAAAAACGTTTTTTCACGTAATACATTACCACAACGTTTTGTAGGAATATTTCCAGAAAGTCTTCTTTCTTAGCATTTTTTTATATGGGGTTTTGGTTTTATATGGAGTCAGATAAAACAACAACAACAACACAGTAACTTCAAAATAGTCTTATTTAAAGCAGATAGTATTTTGTCCTAAAATACAAGTCATCATTGGTCGTATAGTGTTTCCAGAGATCAGATAAAGAAAGTTACCTTTGCTGCTGCAGCGGTGTTGGTGGAATGTAACGTTAGTGGGATGGATGCAGTGTTGTTGTCCTCATCATATGCTGCTGTGTCCATCAGTTCTCGTCGTCTCTTCACTTCCAGTGAAGGAATGGAGTCCGCACATCGTTTCTCTCTCATCTTCTTCCACGTATCTTTAATAAGCCATTTTATTCTCTCTGCGTCTTTGGACACACGATCGTACCTCAATAACAGAGTTCTGCATATGCCGCAGACGGCCAGAGTCGTGTCCTGAAGTTTGCCAACTAATTCCTCCAACACAACCGTATATTCCGCTTTGTTTTCAGACTTGTGTCCGTGATAGAGTCGATGCTTATTACATTTGGTTGGATAGAAGTCCCTACCACAAAGCAAACAGCCATTTTCTACTTTCTTCGGTTTGGCCTGTACAACGTTTCGCTGAGACTCCTGAGCCATTATTATCAGCGATTTCAGATTTACCCGCCCTAAAAACGAACAGTATTTTTAAAAGCGAACCGTGATTGGTCGCTTTACATGTCGGTCACATGATTTCTTCCGGTCTAAGTTGGCGGTTGTTGGTCCTTTTTGTCCCTGAGCTAAAATATATCATATTGATATATGGATGGAAAATGACATCAAAATTAATTTAATGTTTAGTTTTATTTTAACACAACAAATGAAAGAAGGAATGAAAGAAGGAAAAAGCTTTGTGCAGTCTGCAACTGCATAGAGATAATAAAGGGATAGTTCATCTAAAAAAAAAAAAAAAAATATGTAATCGTTTAACTACCCTTACAAAAGATTACTGCAGTTTTTGTTACATGTAGAAGTTTTTTGGAACGGCAATATTGCAGTAGCCTATCCTATCAGTGGTGTAGTCTAGTTTTTTGTAGTGAGTATACTGTGATATACCAGTCCCCCCCCCCCAATCTATTAAATCTAATTTAATAGATTTGATTATTATTATTTTAAAAAGTACATCTTACTATGCAATTTCTTTCATAATTCCCTCGAGTTACTTTATTTATCTCTACAAACTTTTATTTTGGTGGGTTGTAAATTAAAGACATTTGAGCTTCTGTGTGTTTTAATAAACTATTATTATTATTATTATTATTATTATTAGGCTACTTGAAGTATACTCTACTGTGCAATAGTAATATATTTCTGTTATATTTCCTTCAAGTTGTACAAAACTTTGATTTTGACAGGTTGTCATGAAGACTAAAGTTTGTGAGTGTGTATATGATACGAATTAATGACGATAGTTTTATCAAATGAAATGGTAAAATTCTTGTGAAGTGACTCTCATAAAAGCTCTGCAATGAAGTTCAAATGTGTGCATGTCCTCCTCATAGACGCTGAAAACACCAGTGTCACGCGCGCGTCAGTGTGTAGTAGAGCACACATTGAGCGCTCATTCACAGAGACACGCAGAACATTCAGAGTTTATTTAAATAGCAGTCTTTTTGAGCTATAATATTCATAGACACTTAGTAGCCTACATATCGAGATTTGATTCATTGTATCATTACTTTTAATTAATTCATTCAAAAATTGCCAAATTGCGTGACGTTCCGCTTTACAGTAGGCTTACATTTGTTGCTGGATTCCGCGATTCGATCCGTGTCGCTGCGCAAACACAGACGTCACGGCGGGGTGAATTTATGAATGAAAGTTCTTTCACAAAACGATGTTGTTAAGAATCCTCACGCTTTTTAAAGTGGGTATACGGAGATCTTTGACATTTCCTAGTGGGCATACGGAAATCCATGACATTTTCTAGTGGGTATACGGCGTATACCTGCGTATCACGTAGACTACACCACTGTATAATATGTCTTTAGTTTTACTGGAGTAGATTACAACTGCAGTTTTACTGCAATAGCTACAAAGTAGCCTACTATTCAACTGCAATACAACTGCATTACAGCAGAAGTTACTGCAATACAGCTGATAATACTGCAATATAGGCTAACTGCGGTAGTACTGCAATACATAATACAACTAAAGTACAATTACAATACTAGTCTACCGAAGAGCAATAGGCCTACTAATAAAATGGTGTAATACCATTGAAATACAACCAGAATATCCAGAATAAAATACAAATTTAAACACTTAAAAGTTAATTCTTGTAAGTTGTGATCATTACAGGCACATGCTTCTGTGTTGCTGTTTCTGGAATTGCATGCCGACACAGAAACAAACATGCAATTTTAGGGTCCGTTAAGTTCTTACGGATAATAATCTTCAGTCATCTGGTGTAATTTTGCTGAAAGATCAAGAATGTCTTGTTGGATTTTGTTCAAGTTCTCTGTTGGGTCCATTAACCTGGTGCAGCATTCAGGTCCGATGATGGTGCAGGTGTAACCCTGTATAATTTTACGAATGAATTATTAAAAGGAATTAAATAAAGAGTTGTTAAAACTAACCAGAAATTAGTAAAGGGTGTAAAAAAATGATAAAATCGAGAAAAAGAAATGCATGTCAGTGTGATGATTGACATCTTAATGATTGTCCAATTGCGTGAGATTTATGTTGATGTCCCGCCCCACTACGTTAGTTGCTGTATGGGGGAAGCCATTTTACTTATCTGCGTTACTGTGAGACGAGCAGCAGCATAACTTTGATTGTAAAAGTTAAGATCGTCAGAGATGATTGAAAAAGAGACATTTATATAATCTATGTTCTTTGGATTTGGTGAGTACACATTTTGAAATGTGTAAACTTTCATAAATGCAAATAATTGTGTACAGATGTGTTAAATTGAGAGAGAGAGAGGGAAATCGTATTTCTTTGTCAGCATGAAATGCTGATATGATCTGATGTTTAACGAGCAAAAAGTAATGTAATGGTAAGAATATGTGTATATGAGTTCGTAATGTTCATATTTTGTTGTTGATCATATTGAACGAGTGATTTTCCTTGTTGAAGTTGCATAATATTAAGCTGTCGAATTACGATGGAAGTGCAGCACAATATATTCAACAGGATAACAAGTGCTACTATTTTCTGTTGTTAACCTAAACGCAGTGAATCTAATGTGTTATTGTGAACTAAATACTGCCTGTTACATATGCAGGTCCGGGTTTTTTTGTACTACGCTGGAACTGCGTTCATTTCAGCGTGACGACCCAAGATGGCGAGCCTTCACAATGGAAGTAAAATAATGTCAAATGTTTTTGAAATAAAAAGCCTGTTGAATTGCACTACTTGAAAAAAAAAATAGGCATTGCATTAACCATGATTGCATTTTAATGCATTGTATTTTTAGGGCTTGCATTTTTATGGGCTGAAATTCAACATGGTTGAATATTTAAGCTGTGAATATATAAATTAAAAACATTTCAAACACATTTTCATTATTAAAAATTCAATAATCCATATTCACCATTCATATTTCATTTCCAAAATATTCAAACTGTTTAAAAATACAACCAATAATATTCAACAGGCAATTTTCGCTTTGCAAATTCGCTTCCACAAATTCAGTGGTTCAAATTCGACAGTAAATTCAACATTGACGTCCAGGTACTGCAGGAAAAGCAGTAGATTGCCGAGCATACTCTCCATCTGCTGTTAGTCGACCTCACCATCAGGGGGTGCAAAAGCGCTTGTTTTTGAGGAAGACATTCATTCATAAAATGGAAATGATTATCTGTGACCGTATGTGCGGAAAAGATGATAAACACACAAAAGCTGTGTTTATGTTTCATTCAATAACTTCATTGTTACTTTCCCTGTGTATTCTACATGTCATCAGCTTTCTCTGCCATGAACAGGATTATAATCGGTTTTCCTCAATACCTCATACTCAAGGATTCCCTTTCCGTTTGGACAAAACGCTTAACACATACAGTGATATGAAAGACCAATCTTGCACCTTATTGGGGATGTAGGCTGTAGGCTACTATATAGGCTACAGGCAAGAAGATGGACTCAGATTGTAAACTTTACGCGTAAAGTTTCATGCTGAGCGTTTGGTGATGTACTGGCATAAAATCAACACTTGATCAATGAATACTAACACTTTCTATTCTATTCTCTCTCTCTCTCTCTCTCTCTCTCTCTCTCTCTCTCTCTCTCTCTCTCTCTCTCTCTCTCTCTATATATATATATATATATATATATATATAAAGTCCAAGTCCTAAAATGCCTACGTGTATTGCATTAGCTTAAACTGGGATCATAGCACTTGCATATTGTTGTCCTCCTATTGTTAGTTTAACTGTAAATCGCTTTGGATAAAAGCGTCTGCTAAATGACTAAATGTAAAATTGGCTTGACATTGGACAATCGCACATTTAGGGACCGTCTCTAAAGTTGCGTACAACATTGGCATGTACGTTTCTAACTTCAATAGCAAACTTCAATTTATTTGAATAAATATAAAAAATCCAAGGGGTGCGCATTATGCCTGACACTACATGAACACTTTACAGTTGGTTTTATGGCTGTTAAGTCGTTCTATTCAAATGCTATTGAAGTTAGAAACGTGTATACGAAAGTCGTATACACTTTAGAGACGGTCCCTAAATGTGCGAATGTCCAACATCAAGCCATCTTTATGCCGGTCTATCACTGGGAAACGCTCAGCTGTGCGCGTTATTCTGAGTCCATCTGCAGTTTGGACTTTTACATCACTAGTCCATTAAGCTACGTAACGTTAAGCGTTGTATATGTCCAGCAGGGGAATCCTGAAGTATTGAGGGAATCCCTAATAGCCTGCATGCAGCACATCGCCACAATATAAAGTTAAGGCAACTAAACAACCAAGAGAAATATATGTCAACCTCAAAAATGTAACATTGGATCTGTATATCCGCATCGGGGAATAACATTATGATCTCGTTCACGGTAGAGAAATATGCATGTAGGCTACACAGGAAAAGTAACCGTGAAGGCACAGAATTGAACAAAAACAGCCGTCATAATAATCACAAATAAACTTACATTGCTGTAAATGAGTTTTATGAATGAATGACTTGCTCTAATTTTGCTGGTCTTCGTCAACAACAGGCGCTTTTGCACCCCCTGATGGTGAGGTCGACTAACAGCAGATGGAGAGTATGCTCGGTAATCTACTGTTTTTCCTGCAGTTCCTGGACGTCAATGTTGAATTTACTGTCGAATTTGAACCACTGAATTTGTGGAAGCGAATTTGCAAAGCGAAATAAAATGGACCGAAAATTGCCTGTTGAATATTATAGGTTGTATTTTTAAACAGTTAGAATATTTTGGAAGTGAAATATGAATGGTGAATATGGATTATTGGATTTTTAATAATGAAAATGTGTTTGAAATGTTTTTAATTGAAATATTCACAGCTTAAATATTCAACCATGTTGAATTTCAGCCCATAAAAATGCAAGCCCTAAAAATACAATGTATTAAAATGCAAGCATGGTTAATGCAATGCCTATTTTTTTTCAAGTAGTGCAATTCAACAGGCTTTTTATTTAAAAAAAATTTGACATTATTTTACTTCCATACTTCCCAGCGAGATGAACATTGAACGATGCAAGATTTGAGTTTCAAACGAACACCTGTGGAATTGGGTAGGAGAGTTCTGATTGCCTGCTAGTTTTTTAAACAGGACTGAGTTTCGTTTTTGCAAGACTGCTCAGAGTATTTTATTTCCCTGCACAACCGATTTTTTTCCTTTGGACTATAGAATCATTTTTCCATGGTTCTAAGGAACTTTGGATTCTCCGAACTGAATCAGTGAACCGAGTCTTTTGAATCGGATCCTCTAACGAACTTGAACTGAACTTTTCGAATTCAACCCTTTTGAACTGATTAGTTCAAACAAGTCTTTTGAACTGATTCATTTAACTGTTTTCTTCTGAACTGTTGTATGCATCTTGTTCAATTCGGATGAGTTATTTTTGCATGTGATTCAGTGAGCTGTCAAATTTACAATTGTGACCATTTGTAAATGTGTATGGGGTCGTATTTGATATTGATATTGAAAGTGTAGTATTCTAGGATATCGTTATAGCCTAGAGGGTGCACCCAACTAATCGAACAAACAACTGAGTCAAGTGAAATTGTTAATTGATTGTGAATTGAATTGAATCCATATAACTGTGGTTTGATATTGAGCAAAAAACTCACAATTTGTTGATTTATTTATTTATTTATTTATTTTTTATATCAACAATTATTTCTAATAGTTCATTTAAATACAAAGATTTACTTTATCATTTAACCAGTGTTGTCTTCATTACACCTCCATAGTCGAACCTACTGGCCTATGGTTAATACTAGTAACAAGTGCAATATTATTTGACACGTGTGCTACACAGGCACCTCCTTGTGTTGAATCCAAGTCCACTCTGTTCTGTAAGATCATTATCTTGTGCGAAGCAAGAGTGTGTGTGATGTTACTGGTACGACAATCTTGATCATGTTGATGGATGACTGAAGGTTTCGTATGTGAGTCTCTGCGTTGTGTATTTTTATTGATTTTTCTTTCGTGATAGTTGGTTCGGCAGTGGGTCTAGTCGTTTTCTTGAGGTTTTCTTGTGGCTTCATACGCAGATGACGAGGTCGTGCGTATGGGTCCCTGGAGAGTCATCAGTGGTATCTGCACAGAGTAAGAAAGAAAACAAAAGACAGGAGAGCAGTATTTGTTTACACACTATGGTTGTAAACTTTTTCTGAGTCTGCTATTGTTGTTCCATCTTTCCCTATTTCTTAAACCTTTGACACCTAAGGAACAGTGAGGTAAGGATGGACTAGGATAGGGCCTATGAGGGAAATCTTCACCCCAGGGTTAACCCCCGAAGCCTGTTTCGTTCGGTTCTTCCCGGGGCTCCTCACTGGTTCCGTGTCCTAACCTATCCCTGTAGGTGGGGGAACAACTTTACAGTGTGTACATTAGTCCAGGTTTCTCCTTCCCTGACACAATACTGCGACTGCTGTAATCAACATCACTTAATGTGGTCCATGCCACATATGGAATTACTTTCAATTACTTGAGCTGAACCGTCAACAAACAACTCAAATTCTGAATTCTCTATGGGAGTTTATTTTACTTCCCTCGAAGGTGTGTATGTAAGCGTAACACAATCGTGATTCATTTCTCCTTCAGCCTCTAATCTTCAGTCATTGCAGACATCATACATGAGGATGGGTTTGTGACAGGTGCACATTGTAAAACAATGTTCGGGGCTGTGGGGGTAGTTAACCAATTTCCCCAATGGGAGGAGATTGTCTAATACCACTCTTGTCTAGTGGTATTAGACAAGATTTTCTTTATTTCTCCCACCACATGGCACAAATCCCCCTTAAATGCATTGGTTTAAAAAATCTTACATTAATTGAATATATGAAAAATATTTTTCTAATATTTTTATTTTATATAGGGCCTAGAAATAAATGGTGAATAATGTAGAGTACCATGAAATTCCCTCAAAATACAATATATTAAAGAATAAATATTATAGAAAGATAATATACATTCCTTATTTTTAATTTAAGAAATGTATACTTATTGTCTTTGGTCCGTTTTGACCACCTAAGAACACAATTGTGACCCCTAAGTGAGGAATACCTGAGAGTTGATGAGGGTGAGAGAGCTCCAATAGAAAAGGGCAAGATTTCAGCAAAATTAATTTATAGGTAAGATAACCAAAGGTGAAATGTTACAGCCAATACCAAAAAGTGGAAATAATCTTTCAGTAAATGTGTGTGTAAAAGAGTATAGGCCTATGTGTGTGTCAGTAAGAGGGTCAGAGAATGAGAGTTTTCCACTGTCCCAGTCCAGATGAACTCTTCAGCTCTTCAGAAGCTTATTTTTCACCGGGAGGAGAGTTGGTGATTGTGGTGGTACATGTGCTTTATATTTACCACAGAAATGCCCACCAGCCAGATTCCACTCCTGCCAAACAACACAAACCTTGTCATAGCTGTATCATAGTTCTGTAACATTGCAGATCATACAATGTAACTTGAGTTCAAACTTGCTTTCATTTGTCTCCAGTAAAATCAATCTGCTGTAAATAAATATGCTTCATACTTTAAGAAATAAAGCATCTTCAGATTTAATCTCATATATGGCTCTGATAGTGTCTGAAAGAGAGGGAATCTCTGTGTTCATCTTCTCAATATTCTCATTCACTGTCTGACTCTTCAGCTGTTCTTCCTACCTCAGTTTAGCTATCCTTACTGATTCTTTCACAAACTTTAAAGGGTTGTTTTTAAAAGTTCACAAACTCCTCCTTAATCTGCCTCTCTGTGTTGGGCCTGAAACTAAAACACAATATATTTAAGACAAATATATAATGGTAACACACTATGGTCTATCCACCTTTTTTAACACAAATTTGTGCACAGCTATTTTTAACTTGAATGTGCAAGGCATCAGGTGTCATCTGCTTCCAGTTATTTTAGCTGTACAAAAACAGTCCATAATCAAAGAAACTAGTTTGTGAAGCAAATAGTTTTACCTTCTACTGCACTTTGTTATTATTTGGGGAAATAAATAAATAAATAAATTCAGGCAGGATCACGAATACGAAAATTATTTTTGTAAAATAAAAAAAAATTAATGACAGACCATTTAGTTATGTGCCTATTGCAGATAATGAAGTCTTGCATATTCATAGGAAAAGAGTAGAATATATTAATAAACATTTTCACATGGAGTAACCTGAAAACATGGTTTAATTATGACCTTAACCCTCTGGGGACCAAGGGGTTTTTGGGGCCCTCGGGATGTTTTGACACGCACTGACATTTGTGCTTTTTTCAGTTATTTATAAACATGTTAATGGCAAAGGTGTAAATTCACTCTATATAGCACAAACGGGGCTACCATAATATGTGAGCAACATGTATGTACATGTTTGTATTTTTGAGAGAATATTATTTATGCATGGTTATTGAAAAAACAAAAAATAAAAGTTTCTGAAATAAGGCCACAAAACACATATTGATTATTTCTTCACAAGACTTTTGAAAATTGTATCACATAGTCTAGAATATTTGCTTCAAAACTATGTGAGAATCATCCTGACTACTCATTCAGATAAGTCAATAAAGTCTTTTAGAATGTGTATGACGTGTTTTGTTTGAGAAAGCTTTATGCGAAGGGGCGTGATCTCTCATTAATATGTGTGGCATTTCACACCTGAGAAAGACAAAGACCCTCCCATAATGGCCCTATTAGGTGCTATCAGGCCATATCATTATGAGGAGCCTTGCACAAAGAATGAGGAGATTTAAAAAAGAATGGCATTTAGATTGTTTGGATTTATTTACAACACACACACACACACACACACACACACACACTGCTTAGAATAAGTGAACACACTCATGCTAAAGTTGACTAAAAAGAGGAATAAAAAATCTTAAAATACAGGGTGGGTGCATACGTTTAGACACTTCTATCACACCCGTCACCATATAGACATGGTTTTATTTCAGTTCAAAGTTAGAGTTGGAAACATCTTGAAAAGAAAATTGTCTTTTTCCATAAATGTCTTAGTTTGATCATACAAATTTCAAAGTTGAGGATTCATTATTTTGATATAGCTTGCATTGGAACAAACACTATAACATCTTAGTTGATTAGTTTATTGACAAAACATACTATATATTTAACATATGAGCAGAAACTCCTAACAAAAGCTTATTTGATGTCTATTTTAGACTAGTCAACGAAATGTTTTCTTTTATTTCGAGTGTAACAGTGCGTATCTGTGTGTTCATTCATTCATTCATTCATTCACACACACACACAGAAACATGATTCACATTTAATATGTTTTGCAGTTTGATGCAAAGTCTGTTGAAACTCCTCAAATATTCTAAGTTTCCCCAGTAAAGGTTTTGATGCAGTTTTAAGTTTTTCCTGGAAGAAATCAATAGCTTATAATAAACATCTAGTCACAATTCAAACAATTTTAATAAATGAGATCTACCAAAGTTCCAGTGTCTCACTCCCCAGCTACATTGCTCCCTCTTCACATGTGTTAACTTGAGTCCAATATGCATCCTAGAAAAAAGCAGTGTGATAATTCCAAACACAGCCATTTTTACACACAACTTTTTATTTCCATTGTGATAGACACCACTCACATCCAATTTCACAAGGTCACGAGACAACGGTGTATACAGTCTGAAACATTCATCGAGTAGTAATGCCAACTGTTCACTTACTATTTAAAACATTGCTGGCACGTCACCCAAAATTGAAAATTCAGTCAGTATTTACTCACCCTCATGTTGTTCCAACCCCGTAAGACCTTCGTTCATCTTCGGAACACGAATTAAGATATTTTTGATTAAATCTGAGAGCTGGATCACTCCTCCATACTAGTCCATAGGCTTCTTCAGGGATTGAAACTTGCCAGCCCCGAAAAGTTATTAAAGACATCGTTAAAATAGTCCAAGTGACTACAGTGGCTCAATCTTAAGTTTATCAAACGACAAGAATACTTTTTGTGCGCAAAAAAAAACATTTCAACTATTCATTTCCTTCTCTGTGGGCCTCGAGTTAGTTCACTAGTGTAAAAGCGTAGAGCTTCTGTTGTTGTACGTCACATGCATCACACACATGACCAGCGTCGGCCAATAGTGAGCCTACGTGTGACGTAGCTCTACGCTATTACACTAAGTTAACTGACTAGAGGCCAACAGAGAAGGAAATGTATAGTTGAAATAAAGTCGTTATTTTTGTTTGTTTTTGCGCACAAAAAGTATTCTCGTCGCTTGATAAACTTAAGATTGAGCCACTGTAGTCACTTGGACTATTTTAACGATGTCTTTAATAACTTTTCGGGGCTGGCAAGTTTCAATCCCTTAGAAGCCTATGGAGGAGTGATCCAGCTCTCAGATTTAATCAAAAATATCTTAATTCGTGTTCCGAAGATGAACGAAGGTCTTACGGGGTTGGAACAACATGAGAGTGAGTAAATACTGACAGAATTTTCATCTTTGGGTGAACTATCCCTTTAAGGTAGCATTTTATTCTGAACATAGAAGAATATATGTAGAATATATATCACAATTCTAATTAATTTATTATACTCTGCCTGCATAATCCAGCTTTGTGCACAATAATTTTGCCAGACAGTTTAGCGTGTTACTTGTCGCCAGCAGGATTTTACCTCAAGGTACGCACAAAACTTGGTATTAGTGTTATTATAATTATTGCAGTTGTTACATTTAATTTATTGCCACACTTCAATATGTAAATTATATTATCAGAAAACTACACACATTTAGCGTTGTCAGGGTTTTAATTTTTAATAAATAAAGAGCTGAGTTGATTGAGTCAATTTTGAGCTTAATGGATCACTCAAATTAAACTCTATGCTGTTTTCGACACTTAAAATATTTAAGAGGCTTAATTTCTCCATCCCTATTCAAGTTTTTTTTTTTTTTTTGTTGACGTTTTTGTTTTAATCAAGTTTAGCTGTTTTAGAGAGCGTTTACTTATTTCGAGTCTGGTTTTATTTCTCTCTAATCTGGTCTCTGTAATGTCATTAAGTTTTGTGTGTGTGTGTGTGTGTGTGTGAAAAAAGCCAATTAAACAAAACTAAACTATTCAATCAGATTTCTTGGTAACACTTTACAATAAGGTTAATTAGTTAACTACTTTAGTTAACATGAATTAAGAATGAACAACACTTCTACAGCATGTATCTTAGTTAATATTAATTTCAACATTTAGCCTAGGCCTACTAATTAAAATCAAATGTTGTATTTGTTAACATTAATGCACTATGAACTTACATTAACAAACAATTCCTCCAGTAGCCTAGCTAATTTACCACCGTATAATCTGCATGTTCGCAAGTTTATGCCAGTGAAACAGTCATATTTATTAGGCTACATCTAGATGGTTTGAAACTGATTACACCATGGATTACACCGACTACATGCACTTGCATCTTTCTTTTACTGTCAGCCTCCTCTTCTTCTCTTATGTTTCACGGTGGTTCCTTACAGAAGTTGTGCATTATCGCTGTCTACTGTACATCGTATGAATCACACGTTGTCCTCAAAGCCAAGTGCGAGTGTCTGCAGGTTGGAGTAAAGGGCGTGACGAAAGGGGTTCGTTTCTGTTGTAGCAATTCACCTTTCGCCGCGCCCATTGACCTGACCTATCCCCGTCTCCTCAAAGGGGTGCTTTAAAGTGATAGTTGACCCAAAAATGAAAATTATGTCGTTCCAAACCCTTAAGACCTTCGTTCACTTTTGGAACACAAATGAAGATATGGTTGATGAGAGCTTTCTGTCCCTCCATTGACAGCTACGCAACTACCACTTTGATGCTTCAAAAAGTTCATAAAGAGATCGTAAAAAACTAATGAATTTAGAGGTTTAGTCCAAAATTTTCTGAAGAGACACAATCGCTTTATATGATGAACAGATTGAATTTAGGTTTTTATTCACATATAAACATTCATTAACTCACACATCAGTTTTAAACCTGTTCGCTTGACGTGCAAGAACCAATGAGGTTCTTTCTCATGTTTAAGGTTCCACAAGAACAAATGAATGAGGTTTGATTTTGTGTGTACATCAAGCATGTTTGGATGAGCTTATGTCCGCTGATCAATTTTAAATGTTAATAAAGTCTAAATTAAATCTGTTCATCAAATAAAGCAATCAAGCCTCTTCAGAAAGTGTAGACTAAATAGCTGATTTCTGAAATATGGACATTACTTGGACACAGTCACTTCTGATAACAGATCTCTATAAATTGTAGTGTAGACGTGCATTTTCTGTAAAGCTGCTTTGAAATATGTATTGTGAAAAGTGCTATACAAATGAGTGTAAATTGAATTGTATTATTTTAGATGACTTCGGTGATCTATAGTAAAAGAAAAATGGGGTGTATATAAAATTGTGTACTTTTTATTTTAAGAATGCCATTTTGTAATAAGAACAACACAATGCAATTAGCCTATTTATTTTATTAAGAAAATATCACATAGGCCTACATAAGAACAAGTGGGCTCTTTGCAAAACAAATGTCTTAAATTGTATGTAACATCAAAATATTTATAAACCTTTTGGAACAAACTAAAAACAAAAAAGCATTGAAATGTATTAACTTTATTTGTCTGGTAGCTATGTTATAACTATTGTTCTTGCGGCTTTGAATAAAAAAAATACTACATTTATTTTTTCTCTTGACTGACATTTATAATGTGTTTATAAGTTATTAAACTAGAAAAAGTTGAGTATACCAAGACAAACTTTTAATATTGCGTTGACAGGCCTTGCCTGAAAGTTTGAAGTAGTTTTAAAAGCTTAGGTTCGAGGTATCAGGATGGGCAGGAAGGTTTTAAGGTGTACTGCACAACTGGGATCGATGTTTACTCAAATGTTTTAAAAAAAGTTATAACCCTGACCTGGAAGGACATTACTCATATTGTTGTACCAAAAACTCCATGTGCAAAAATCCTTTTATGCCGTTTGGACCATTGATGGTACATCAGTACTCCTCAAATGGATAGAGCATCTAGGCCTACATGTAAAAAAATTCATTTCAAAAAGGTGAATTTATGGACACCACGCTATTTGCTTATCGAGCTAACATGTGCTGGATAAAGTCCAGCAGCATTTGAACAAAACGAATGCCTTTAATACAGGCACACCCCAATGTACCTACTGCGTGATGTAAATGCCAACAGTGAGTTGGTCCTTGCTTCAAAGCGCTGCTTCAGCAAATCCGTATGAACAGCACTTCATCCGACTGGCGTTCCTCAGGGATGTATGCAACTGAACTTCACTGCTATTAACATGATATAACAGGGGAGATACAATGTAACAACAGTGACCTGCTCCTTTCAAGTAAGCTGATGATACAGCTTTAGTCGCTTGCCAGAAGGATGTAAATAGTCTATTTCCAGTATGTTGACAGCCGTGTCTTCTGGTTTGATAACAGCTCTCTCTACGCATTAATATCACCAAGATGAAGGAGCCATGATTAGAAAGTTGCACTCAAGCTGGCAGCACAGGATGTGAAGCAGGTCACTGTGTACTATAATAGACAGGAAACTTGACTTTCAGAGCAACACTGACTATCCACAAGAAGCCAAAGCAACAAACACCATTTAATTGTGAAAAATGTATAGAAATCCTGGTTAAACATTACAGTAAGGTTCAATTTGTTAATTCATTAAATATCAGAAACTGCTATAATGTTAATTTATACATACTAATACATTTCTAATATATAAATTAACATTATTTAATATATTATGAAGTAATATGTATTAACAGTGAACAACAGTATGTTTATAAATGAACATTAACCTAGATAACAAATGCTATAAATATTTTGTTCAGTTAGTTGAATTGAACGTCACTGTTACCATTGGCAGTAATCAAGTTGTTCTGTTTAATTTTGCTGTTGTGATGTAACTTTACTATTTTAAGGATCGTTTTGAATTTGGTCCATACTGCATGTCTGCTTATGTTCAATGATTAATTAAAGTCTATATTAAATATTTATAAATGCTATCTGTCTGCATGCTTTTAGCCAGTTTCAAAGATCATTCTATGACAATAAAATAAAACGTTTTCAGATATATCAGTCTGTTTGTAGTAATACATAAATAAGTGCATATATTTCAAAATAATTTTTTGTCTATTCAACTGTAGTATCCAGTATTTAGCATTTTGCTCATAATTGTGAGATTCAGTTTAAGCAACTCACCTAGAACCTTGAGTTTGGCTTTGTCTTTGTCTTATTCATACAATGCACTGAGGCCTGACACTCCTCTCCAACCATACACACACACACACACACACACACACACACACACACACAAAATTTCACCGACCAGCTTATAGTGGTTTGTGACTTTACTGTACACAGTGAGAAACAATATAAAAAGAAAAATGATTGTGCCTCTAGAGAGATCACACATCTCTCTGTGATAGCTTTTGTTCATAATACAGTAAATATTCAAATCAGGATACACAACTAGTCTCTATGCATACTCAAGAGGTGAACATTCATACATAATTCTAATTATTTTTATAAACATTTTTTTTTGCAACTGAATTTTGAAAAGAAAAATAGGAGAAAAGAAATTACAGGAATAGTTTCAGAATTTTTTTTTTTTTTTACAGTTAGACCTCTGTTTACTTTCAAACAAGTTGATTCTGATTCTAGCTTTGTGTTTTTCCCCCTTAGAGTCATCAGTACATGCTGCCATAAGTGAAAACCCCTAGATCAGTAAAACCTCTAGACAAGATACAACAAACATATGTTGACTTTGGGCATTTATTAAATCATATGGTATGTGTTCAAGCAGAGATTATTTAATACCCTATACTAGAATGCGAGTATACAGGCCCGTGTCCCTCTGTGAAACATGCCAGCATGTATCTGAGTTACACAGCAGCTAGAGGAGAAAAAGACAAGCATGTAACCACCGAGTTAGACTGAGAGTTAAACGGATTAGAAATGTGAAAGAAAGGTGAAAAGGTCTGTATGTGGATCAAAAGTCCTAGACGATGAACATAAATAAAAAAATACAAACAAAAATGCAGCTGATTATTGTTTCAGAAGTTAACATAAAACATTTAATTTTCTCCACAGATGAGAACAATGTAGCAAACTGTATAAAATACCCAAATTCACAAATAAGAGAGTCTTCAGTCCCATTGTCCCAATGACCCTGTGGTATTAGAGAGAAACAGCACTCTTCAGATATAAAAATAGATTTCTCGTCTTTTAAAATCCCCTTAATATTTGAGAAATAATGCTGTTCCTCTTGTAAGAGAAGACAGCACCGCTCTCTGATCACCTCCGTCGACCCCTTTAGGCTTTCGTATATTTTGCATAATTTGTAATATATTTCCTTCTTGAAAATTTTGCAATTAAAACCATAAATACATACCTTACACTGGACAACAGAAAGAGGGACGGAACAAAACGCAGTAGCTTCCGAGCAGAACGACAGTAGCTAAAATCAAATGAGGGATATTTCAGTCCATTTCAAAAGAAGGTAGAAAAAAACTAACAAAATCTCAATCAAATGTCCGTGTCCAACCTAAAAAAAGAAGAAAAAGGGACAAAAAAAAAAAAAAAGTCGAGCATTAACAAGTAAAAATAGATGGAGTGATCAAACCAAACATGAAGACAGGAAGACAGCGTTGCTACAAATATAACGCTAACATCTACACGAGACCCTGTATACCTCCGTGTGGTGTGACTTTATATGCTCAGTTCACACCTACAGATATGGCACTACGTCGTCCCTCGCAGCTGGAGCAATGCCCAAAAGAAGACTCACATCCTCAGACCCACTTAGCGTGGACAGAACGATCATTTTGCTCACAGGAACCCACTAACCTCATTGTGTCCTGTGCTGTATGCCAGCTTATTTAGTCCCCCGTGTGCCAGGTGGCCCATACTGAGTGCGTTTCACTTCCTCTGTCTTTACCAGATGACGCTGGAGATGCTCGTCTCTCTGGGCAGCAGCGGGAGCATGGCGTTGTTGGCGTGGTGCTCGTCCAGGCTGTGTTGGCGCAGGGTCTTGTTGTTGACGGGCCGCTGGCCGTTCAGGAGGGTGAGGGGCAGGTTGCAGTAGGTGTGCTGGGGTGGCAGAGTGCCTCCGGCCGTGAAGGGCAGCTCGTAGTCGTAGCTGCGGTAGTGCGAGTGTTTCTGCCGTGCCAGCGAGTGCGAGCGGTACGAGCTCCGCAGGGACGGGCGCAGCTCGGGGTGAGCCGGAGCCAAGGCGGCGGACGTGGCCGTTGCCATGGAGATGGCCGAGACGGTCTGGAGGTCGGCAAAGGGACCGGGTTCGCTGGCGTCCAGCGCGTGATTGGTGAGGGTTTGCTGGGGGCGGCGGTACGGCATGGTGTAGCGGAGCTGCTTCCAGAAGCGTGAGCCGGGCTTGTTGCTCTGCGGGCCATTCCAGTGCACCACGCTCAGGCATTTAATGGACTGTTTTAACTCCTCCACCTCCTGGTAGTTAATGACTCCTCGCAGATCGGCACACTCAATTAGGATCACTTTAATGTCCCCTGAAACCAGAGAGTTGCGGAGACGGGACTCCAGCTCAAATATACTCCACCCGCGGCGCAGCACGTAGCTCGGGGTCAACACGATGATCAGACGTTTACTCATGTCTACGCAGCGAGACACGTCCTCTATGTAAGCTACATGACAGACAAAGAAAAAAAAACTGTAACACCAAAATCACAGATTATATGAGGGCTGAAAATAATGCACATTTGAAGACAAACACACATTTAAGACACAACAACCACACTCATTCATGAACAACAATCTGTGTGTGCGCGTGTTTTTGCATTCAAACAAAGCTGTACCTCTAAGAAGATGTGTGTCATCCTGGTAATGTTGACTGCTCATACCTGGACATAAACATTCAGCTTTCAGACAAAGCACACATACAGGGCAAAAACACCTGACATATGACCAAAACAAACACAGTGTTACATAAACGGTCTCTGACGGCTAATAAAAAACACATATCATTATTATTTTGATACTTGTCCACATTTGGAATATTAATGATAGTTAAATTATCGTTGGGTTCTACAGAACGTTTTCACAGAAAGTTTTAAGATTAAAAGTTATTTTGTTTTTTAACTAAGTTTTTTTTCTAGTCAACATAAGGCTTTCTGATCATATTAATGCTGATGAGGGAGTTTAAGTTTTAATTACAAGTGATTAAATTACTCTGCAGTATTAGGAAGCAAGGTAAATCCAGTGCTGCTACCATGTTTATGAGATGAAAATGTCACACTTCATTATGAATGAGTTTTCATTAGCTCTGTACAATTAGTGCTGTTTGTCAAATCTGTCCATACAACTTTTTTATGATTGTTGTGGGTTTCTGAATACACTCCTAAAACTTCACAAGAAATTAATTTCTCTGATTATTTCTGTGAACATCTGGCTTGCGCTAATGCAAATGTTTTACACATTTAAGACAACATTTACAAACACACTAACAAAGACATACATGCATTCACACAAAACACACATTCTGCACATACTGCTGGTAGGAATGAGATCTCGGTCAGGGATGAAGAGTTTGTATCCATAATGTTTCTCTAGGACATCAGGGAGAATCTCCAGAGCAAAGCGTTCCTCCTCCTGTAATTCCTGACCCCACTGATCCAGCTCCACCTTACTGTAGGACAGGTACGCATCATACTCTTTATTTTCTGAGGAGAAAAGAAAGAAATAAAGAAAGAAATTAGAGGGTTTAACAACATATTTCGGAAATTATTCTGATGAAAAAAGAGTCCTAACACATACAGTAACAATCAGGATCAACAAATATGTAATTGCTGCAGTGTTGTGCTCACTAACTCCTGTAGGGGGAGTGTGTGGCTTTACCTCCGTCTGTATCCTCCCCACCAAAGTGATGCCTGTAGCAGAGCAGCAGCTCAATCCTGTAGCATTTATACACAGACAATAACAATGCCAACAGCAGAAGAATCGCACCCAGACCACCGGCCAACTCAACAGTGTACATCAGCTCCACTGAGAGACAAAATGAAAAGAGAGACAAAATAAAGTTAAATAAGCTGACAATTCATCCTAGAACACATTAACATTAGCATATCATGCATTTAAACCCTTCAGCCTGTAAAACTACTGTGCCAGTAGCATGAGTGCTGGGATAAGCAGCAATTCCACATACTACAAATCAGAGAATACCATGGTATTGCCATCATATTTGTGTCCAATAAACATGGTATTGTTACATAGTCATCTCATATAATGACATCTCTGTTTTTTTTTTAATAAATACTGTAGCTGTATAGAGCAGTGCCCATACACTTTTTCAGCAGCCTTGATTACGGAAGTATTTTTCCCATACATACAATACATACATACAAGTCTTCGTTTAAGAGTAATAAGCCATAAACCAAACCAACTAGCTATGAGCTTGGAGGAATCACAACATTATAAACTTTGATTTGAACAAAAGTGTATTTGAAAATCGAACAAAAAGACAGGTACAGGACTGCATACTTAAGAGCTTTGATGAGGTAAAGAAATGGGAGCTCTAGCGCAAGTTCTACTGGGAAGACTCAAATGTCACATCATTCATTACCCACAGATCTAGCCAATCGTCACTCGACATCTGGACAAAATAAGTCCGGTTCACACCCATTACTACGTTGGCACATACTGACGCCAGCGTTCACCCCCATCCTCCCCACCACCACCAGGTCGGTCCCAGTCCATCCATCAGGTGTAGATGCGTTCATCTTCAAGCAGGAACTGCAAGTTTCCGTTACCCTCAGGATTTGAACTACGGACGGTGTCTACGCCAAAGAACTTTGTCTATCTATTTAATACTAATTTGCATATAACTGTTAAATAAATCTTATTCATATGTTCTCTTGTCTCCTGAGTCTTTCTGGTAGAACTACAATTCCATGAAGCATTGTGAATGACAATCAAATTAAAAATTAGATTGGTGGAGATACTCTGCAGAGTCATGGGTAAGTTCACAAGGACTTTTCCCCCCAAGGAATTCCGCTGTTAGTTGAATGCTGGCTAGCAATATGGTCCCTGATCCCTAGCATAGGATTCTAGGTTTGCTGGCATCAGGCTTCTTGGCGAGCTAAACCGGCAATACTTCCTTTGTCAATTAGCTTCTCAAGCAAATCTACCAGTCAGATCAGCACCAAACCAGCCTGGACCAGCATGGAAATTCATGCTGCGCTAAGGACATACACAAGGGGTGAGAAATGCAAAATGACTTCAGAATGATTAAGTGCTAATGATGTTCATATTGTTCAAAGCTCCTCTGCGCTACAGCTAATGGAGGAAAATACGCAAGATATACTCAGATGCTTCAGAGAAGCTGAAAGATTGTGAAAGCATGTTTGTTTGTGTGCTCAGCAATGAGCTGAAGGAGAGAGAGGGGGTGCATATGGAAGATTTGGTTTGTGTGTGTGTGGCTTTGAGATTATCTGCAGAAATGTGTGTGTACAGCTAAGACGAGTTGAAAGAGAGAGAGAGTGTGTGTGTTTTTTCATTTTTGTGTGTGAGAACGGTTGAATGAGTTTTGAGTTGGTCTGAGAGGGAGAGAATGTTTGTGAACTGCTGAAGCCGTCTCCTCCTATGAACTGCCATTAAAAGAGAAGATAGGATGCCTTCAAAGCAGCTCTCTTTAAAAGAGAGTGAATTTTAGATGTTGATGCATTTCCCTAAAGGAGAGAAAGAAAGGGACAGACAGAGAATAGGAGGGAGACACAGGAACATGCTGTGCTGTTTATGTAAAGAAATCCCACAGCACATTAAAGGGATAGTTTACCCAAAAATGAAAATCCTGTCATAATTTACTCACCCTCATGTCGTTCCAAACCAGTATGACTTTGCTTCTATGGGAGAAAAAAGGCGTGGCTTTGAAGAACGCCCAATCTGCTCTTTTCCATACAACGAAAATACATGCACGAAAGTATGGTAACAGTAGGTGACTAGGGTCTGTCAAAATACTGATTTTATTTGATAGAACAAATATGTAATAATTTTCAATAATATGTTATTATTGTTCAATATTCATTTATCCGACTCTTTAGGTCGTATTGTGCCCCCCCCCCCCCGGAATGTGATTTTTAATCCTCACCACTCCAGAATTTGGTAACTTTACTGATGATCACCAGCAATTTAGCTGGATACTGAATAACATACTGGACTCCCATCAGCTGTAACTTTTGCCGTACTGTGTAGAACTCGTTGAATGGCGGCAGAAAAATCTTGATAAAACGAGATTCTGCTGTTCTAAAACATCAGGTCCACTTTTTGGATCGCACGTCTACTGGCAACCAACACCTGCTTTTTTCCCCGAAAGTTGGAACCGAACAATAAGCGGACAGATTTGACCCATGCCATCATTGTTCGGTATAGAGATTTGATGAGCTCCCTCAAATTTAACCAGACCAAATTTGGTTTTAAACCGAGGAACTTCGGCAGCCATGACTAAAGAAACAAGTTCGGGTAGATACCTTCAGCATTTTCAGGCAGACCAACTGTTTTGATAATAAGAAATCTTTCTTGTGCACCAAATCAGCATATTAGAATAAGTTCTGAAGGAGCATGTGACACTCAAGACTGGAATTATGTTTATTTATTTTATTATGGTGTTTTTATTTTTTATATGACAGCCCCTGGTCAATGTCTGCTGAAGAAGATCAGCCTAAACATTCTTCAAAACATCTCTTGAAAGTCATACAAACAACATAAGAGTGAGTAAATTACAGAATTTTCATTAGGAGTGAACTGTTCCTTTAACCAAGAAGCAGCTGGTATGACTATCGATTGAGTTCATGTGTGTTACAGTTGAATGTGTTACCTCGTTTCCCAATCTGTACGTTGGCTTGTCGTCTCCCATTGCCGTTTTCCGCATAACAGGAATAATTACCCAGATCTACCTCCTCCAGTGAGTCTATGGTCAGAGTAATGGACACTTCCTGTTCACCCAGGTGTTCTCTGACGGTCCTGGTGGAGAGAACGAAACAATGAGCCATTGTTCACCATGGGCTGTGTATTCAAAGTTTTTTAATTAGCCCCTTTTAACAGAGGATTTTGGGGATAAATTTTAGACTGAGCAGCTTGTAGAGATTAGACATTTTGGGAGGAAGGGCTTTGAGTTTGGTCGGCACTCAACAAATGGGGCTCTCATTTAATTATAACAAAACATTCAGTCTCTTGTTTGTCCAGGCTGAATCATTTGAAACTGAAATTTCATTTAAAAGATGCTGACATCGCTGCTCCTTAACTGCATGTAAATGCAAATGCATTCGGTGCATGGTGCGTGATACATTTTGCTGTGTTATTAGGATGTATTCAGAGCCGCTCTGATCCAGCTCTCTTTCAGACAGGGGAATTAATAATAGTGTGTCATCACAGCGACCACCCCTGCTAGATATTAATAGGCTCATATACAAGCTTGTGATATCAGTAATTGAAAATGTACTGTCGACATCTTAGTGAACATTTAATGTGTGCTTTACGGTGTACCATCTATTGTATTGAATAAGCGATTTCACAGTGGAAGCTAGTTTTAAAAGTAACTGTTTCTTGAATTCCATAAAAAATCAGTGAGGTGGAACAGTAATACTAATACATTCCAACTTTGATATATAATATGGTACTGAATTATAACCTTATTCTTTTACCATGGTATTTTACACTGAACTAAAAAGTATGACCAAATTTGTATTTTTGTTAATAAATAGCCAGAATAAAATGATCCACCGGCTAAACCATCACAAACTATAAATATAAAAGTTAAAATATTTTATATTGATAAAAAAAAAAATCAGTCTAAGCTGCTTCTATACACCTAATGCGCAATATTCTTGCAATTCTCCTGTTTGCACATGCTTTTCAGTAAGACATCCTTAATTTAGCACATGGGCTATTTTTTTAAGGATTTTTTATTGCAGCAAAACATGTTTCCTCTCGCTTCCATTGTGTTCCTCCTTACTTGATTTCACTCTCTCGAATGCGACTCTGGTCCATGTCCTCAATGAACTTCTCTCCTTTCATCCAGTAAACAAGTGGACTGATGTCCCCACTGTACCCGAAGAAGGCTCGGCACGTCAGGTTCAGCATGCTTCCTGCAGGGGGAAGGGAGGTTTGTGATTACACATTGATACCAAACTTCTGTTTTCTGTATTCAGTCGTTTCTCTGCCCACTGCCCAGGGATTTTTGTCTTATGTAAGAAAATGTAGGGCCCATACTGTGTTTGTGAAGCCAGAGACAATTTCCCTGCACTGGCCACTAGTGGGTCTCCATGTAATCAATGGCTGCTGACAAGCTCACAATGGCACATTGTAGGTTAATGAGACTCACCAGTGTGCTTAAAAAAAGGAAGAAAATCATGTTTTTCTTGACAATACATTATAGTAGTATACTATTTCCTACTGAGAGCATATAAAATGCAGTTTATTTTCAGTTCTTCTAATTTAATTTCTATAAGATTTATTTTAAACACCCTGAAAGGGCTAGTTCACCCAAAAATGAAACTTCTGTCATCATTTACTCACAATTATGATGTTGTTCCAAACCTGCATGCATTTCTTTCTTTTGAAGAAAAGAAAGAAAGCATGCTATGAAGAATGTTGGCAATCAGAGCCAGAGACAGAGACAGTTCCAGTTCCAATTGACTTCCATTGTATTTTTTGTCCATACAAATTGACACATGAGAACCAAACTGATTGGTTTCTCAGAATATCTTCTTTTATTTCCACAGAAGAAAGTAAGTCATACAGGTTTGGAATGACATGATGAGGAGTAAATTTCCATTTTTCGGTGAACTATGCTTTTAAAGCATTCGATTTATTCTGCTAAAGCAAGACTCTTTGACAGGGGGGCCATGAACCTTACTACTTAGGAGTGTGCCAATTATTGATCACACACACTTTTTTTGTGTGTGAAAAAGTGTTATACAAAATATGCTTTAAACTTATAATTTATAACTTTAAATGATCATAAGCCAGTTAAAATGCTACACTACAATGTGTGACAGTAGGTTCCTGTTCTGTTTCTAGCCATCCTTGGTCTTAAAAAGGTTGAAGAGCCCTGTTTTAAAGTATTTACAGATAGCATATAAAATGTACTTATTCCCCCTTTCACTTTTAATTGAATTTCTTTAAGTTTACTTTTAAACACTTTCAAAGCTTCAGTATCAGTGAGATCTATACTTGTAAAGCAAGAGTCTTTAATGGGGGTCTGAGAACCCTAAGGGATTGGGAAATTATTGTTTGATCTCAAGCTAATTTGTGTGTGTGTGTGTGTGTGTGTGTGTGTGTGTGTGTGGGGGGGGGGGGTATAGAAAAAAAATATCAGCATTGCATTAAAAACTACAATCCTCCAAAACAGTGAGTTTATTTATTACTTTATGAACATTTTTATCCTCAGTGGTTTGAAGTGCTATTTCTATCTTTCTTTAGTTGCGGTTGAGGTGGTATTTCCGCCTTAAGGTTGTGATGTTTGTCAGTTGTATGACGTTAATTAGGCATGTCTTTAGACTACCAACGAATAAGGCCCAGCACCAGGGAAAATCTTGCTCCAGGCCCCCAAAACAACCCAGAAATAGTGTCTGTCTCTCACCAGGATGTGAAGTACATGCAGAGCATCTGATCAAAGAGATACTGAGACCATGAGTGTGTAAAACAGCACCATACACGCACACTGTGAATGACATCACGTCACAGAAATTTAACTGATACTGGGTTTGATGTGTTGTTGACATATAATAATAAACACAAATTACATTTCTGGAATGCTAATGTTTAGACATTCACAGTTTCAGACCTTTGAATCAATTACATTTACATTTAATCATTTAGCAGACGCTTTTATCCAAAGCGACTTTCAAATAAGGGAAAACACAAGCTATTTATCATTCAGGAGCCAGCAACATTAGCAATGCCACAATGCTGAATTTCAAGAGTAAACAAAAGCTAGAGCAGAAGTATAACTGCAAAAGAGCAGAGAAAAGAGATTTGAATTTGATTAGGATGTCAGCGGAGCAAGACCGAGAGGGGTGAGACGTCAACCCTCTCCGGCCTGTTAATGACCAGAAACATTGGCGTGTTCTTAAATTGTGCAGGCTTAATTGCGCTAGATTGAAGGCTGGCCAAAACAGCACCGCAGTACTCCAGTCTCAAAATGACAAGATCCTGGATTAGGAGCAGCCCCTGTATGGGACTGTGCACTAAAACACCCAAGCAACCACAAAGAAACAAACTAACAACCACTCAGAACACTAGCAACTGTATAAAATTGAAATACTGTTATTGCACAAACCTGAGTTAGTTTTTTTAATGCCTCAAATCAGTCCTTCGGTATGTCTGTCTGACTGTACTATCTGTACTGTACTCAGTCTAACTGATCAACCTGACTTTTTTTCAGACTGTTTTTTTTTTTCATAGTGGATGCTGAAAAATCTGAAAGACATCCATTGAAACTTTCTGAATCATCTATCTTTTTTGTATCTTTCTCTCAAACTCTTAAAGGGTTAGTTCGCCCATTTAAGACATGAAGTTGTATGCAATCCTTACCAGCACTATAGTGCATACACACTGACCCACTCTGTAGTCACCTCCCTGGTCAGAGTTCTGGCCGCTGGAAGTTTTTCAAGAAAGTACTCCCGGTTACTTTCCGGGGCCTCAAAACTGTGCGTTTTTACGTGAAAAAATGATTTGCGTTTCAAAGCTTGATTAATTTACCACACAAAAAACACGCCAGACAAAATTCATACCTCAGTTTTAATCGGCACTATTTTATTTCCATTTCTATCAATCCGCGCTGCTGTCAACGTCAACAGTGCGCACGTTCCGATCAGCTGTTCCATAGTGTTTATACAATTGATTGACAACGACGTAAAAAGTAGAAAATGAACAATGGTGCGAACTTGTAAATTCCCAGGCTGTGACCACAAGAATGTGCCGGGATCACCGTTCAGATTCCATCGTTTTCCTGTTTCGGGTATATAGCTACGAGACAGCTTTGGCTGGTTGCCATCGGCTACTCTGCGGGAGCTAAAATATCCAGAATCAAGGATTATCGTGTGTGCAGTGCTCACTTCAGCGAAGACGATTACATCCCCAACCAAGGAGAAAAAAGAAAAAAACAGATTTTAAAGAGTTTTGCTGTACCAGTACCACGGGTAAGCTCTATTTAACTTTATGATCCCATGTCTAAACTGTACGGTAAACAAGCTGATGTTTAGACTCCAGTGGAAAACACGTGAAAAGATGTCTATATAGGTACAATTTGCTGAGAAAACTATTTGATTGAACACACAATCAGCGCTATCAACAGCTGATCGGAACGTGCGCACTGTTGACGTTGACAGCAGCGCGGATTGATAGAAATGGAAAGAAAATAGTGCCGATTAAAACTGAGGTATGAATTTTGTCTAGCGTGTTTTTTGTGTGGTAAATTAATTAAGCTTTGAAACGCAAATAATGTTTTCACGTAAAAACGCACAGTTTTGAGGTCCCGGAAAGTAACCGGGAGTACTTTCTTGAAAAACTTCCAGCGGCCAGAACTCTGACCAGCGAGGTGACTACAGAGTGGGTCAGTGTGTATGCACTATAGTGCTGGTAAGGATTGCATACAACTTCATGTCTTAAATGGGCGAACTAACCCTTTAATGCTCTATAACCTTGAAATTTCAAGGATTTTTAAAGCATTTTTTTTACTCTCAGGAAACAACTTTTCTAGGTATTACAATGCTTTTTAGGCAGTACAGATATTCCTTTGAAATTCCTCAAATGCTATGTTCTGTTGTTTTTCTTCTTTCTCAATTTTTTTTGCCATTACTTTAGCCCAAATTGTTATGTAGCCAGTTATCTACACTATCGTTCAAAGTAATGGGGTTGGTAAGATTTTCTAATATTTTTGACTCTTATGCTCACCAAGGCTGCATTTATTTGATTAAAAATACAGTAAAAACAGCAATATTGTGAAATAAGATTACAGCTTAAAATAAGAGTTCCCCTTCGTCAGCTCACTATGACGTGAGTCAGAAGTGATTCTGATGAATGAGGATCACTTGCGAGAGTCTATCTACTTCGTGTGTAACTAAACGAGCCAATGCACATTGGCATGCGATAATTGCACCAGCTGCTGTGCATCGCAGCGCATATTGGCGCCAATATGGCAAGCCAAACATGCCAAAATCTGCAGAAAAAGTTTTTCCTCTCTCACTACCCATGGTGGTGGGATGTCTTTGCTAATGGCAGATCGCCTCTTCCCTGCTTGTGATGGCCACCCTACAAGTCTGTGGAAGACCAAAACACGCAATGCACGAGGGTAGTTCTGAGTCGGGGTTGAGCTGTGCATAGTGACTGACCAAGGTTTAAGTCACAGCGCTGGCCCTCGGTCAGACGATGTCCACGCTGGTGGTCCAGAAGCGCCCCAGGGCTAAACCTTGCAGAGGTGCAAGACATCGCCAAAGCTCGCTTTCTCGATGCTCTCATCTAACGAGGTGGCCTTTTTTGTCGACACTGTTGGAGACTGTGTCCAGTGGTTCTCCACAGTTCAGAAGCAGGCTGAGACTCAAACTCGTGGGCTACCCCTCAGTCTGTTTGTCGCCAAGGGTGTCAATCCCCTGCAAAAAAACAAAACAAAACTCTGCCACAGCCAGCTCAACTGTGACGTCGAGCTTTCGCAGGACGACTGCGCCACCTGTCTCAGCAGCCCTGAGACGGGCGACCCAGAGTCAGGTGCTCTTCCCTGCTGACGGGCGGAGAATCTTTTGTTTATTCAAATTCTGTTCCGCCACTGGCGTCTCAGTCAGCGGTACCCAAATTCTCAGTAAGAGCAGTTTCTCTATCTCTGGGTCTCAAGAGGGCATGGATGGCAGTGAGCGATGCTTCCATGCCTTGCCACTACCGTCCCCCTCTATCGCCAGCAGTCAGCAGTGTGTGGTTCGGGGACGCTACCAGGCCTTCCCACGCACCCTCTGCCCCACCCTGGAACCAGGTAGTGTTGCACAGCACACTCAGACCCCACTTCGGGCCATCTCAGTGCCTCCCGAGTCGAGTTCCTGTGTTCCACCTAGCTGCTCCACCCCGGGTCCATCCGTGGTCCCGCTTGCACGGTGTCTGGGAGCCTGGCTAGCGCCCCCAGCCCATCTTGCTGGCTCGTCCGAACAGACTCGGCTATGTGATTGAGTTCACCCGATGCCCTCCCAAAATCAGGGGCATCCACTTCACCTCCGTGTGGAGCAGCAATGCCCCTGTTTTGTGGGCAGAGATCTGTCCTACTGGCGAAGGACGTGATGGAGCCGGTCCCTCCAGCCGATATGAAGACAGGGTTCTACAGCCCCTGCTTCATTGTACCTAAGAAAGGCGGTGGGTTATGGTCGATCTTGGACCTCTGAACTTTGAATCGGGCCCTGAACAAGCTCCCATTCAAGATGTTCACGCAGAAACGCATTTTTGAATGCATCCGTCCCCAAGATTGGTTTGCAGTGATCGACCTGAAGGATGTGTACTTTTATGTCTCGATTCTTACTCGACACAGACCGTTCCTGCGGTTTGCTTTAGAGCGACGGGCATATCAGTACAAAGTCCAACCCTTCGGGCTGTCCCTGTCGCCCCCGCGTCTTTACGAAGGTCGCGGAGGCAGCCATTGTTCCACTCTGAGAACGCGGCATTCGTATTCTCAACTATCTCGATGACTGGCTGATTCTGGCTCAGTCTCGGGATCAGCTGTGCGAACACAGGGACATGGTGCTCCGTCACCTCAGCCTGTTGGGGCTTTGGGTCAACTGGGACAAGAGCAAACTCTCCCTTGTGCAGAGGATCTCTTATCTCGGTATGGAGTTGGACTCGGTCAACCAGACAGCGCGACTCACAGAGGAGCGCGTCCGGTCAGTGTTGAACTGCTTGAGTACAATCAAGAGCAGGATAGCGGTCCCACTGAAACTTTTTCAGAGGCTCCTGGGATATATGGCATCCGCAGCCGCAGTAACGCCGCTCGGATTGCTTCATATGAGACCGCTTCAGCACTGGCTTCACGGCTGATTCCGGAGACGGGCGTGCCAGAGCGGCATGTACCGGGTGCACGTCACCCCGCACTGCCTCCAACCTTCAGCCCGTGGTCGGACCCTTCGTTTCTACGGGCAGGTGTTCACCTAGAACAAGTGGCATGCTGTGGTCTTCACAGATGCCTCAACCACCGGCTGAGGGGCCACGTACGACAGGCATGTAGTTTCAGGTCTGTGGACGGGACCTCAACTGCATCGGCACATCAACTGCCTCGAGTTGCTCACAGTACGCCCTTGCGCTGGGCCGCCTCATAGGGCCACTACATGGCAAGCACGTACTGGTCAGTATGGACAGCACTGCGACCGTTGCGCACATCAACCGTCTACGCTCCCACCGCATGTCGCAACTCGCCCGCCATCTCCTATGGAGTCAGAAGCATCTGAGGTTGCTTCGTGCCATTCACATCCCTGGTGTGCTCAATAGTGCAGCCGACGAGCTCTCGCGACAGCCTACGCTTCCGGGAGAGTCTCCATCCCCAGGTGTTCCAGCTGATATGGGACTTTTTCGGAGCCGCTCAGATAGATCTGTTTGCCTCTCCGGACTCAACCCATTGCCAGTTTTTTTATTCCCTGACCGAGGGGACAGCACCTCCTTGGCTCATTCCTCTGAGGAAGGACCTGCTTTCTCAGAGACCCCTGAAGATGTCCGATCAGAGTCGTGCTTTCTTTCCTGCAAGATGGGTTGGAGCGAAGGCTGTCTCCCTCCACCCTCAAAGTGTATGTTGCCGCTATTGCCGCACATCATGATGCAGTTGAAGGTAAGTCATTGGAAAGCATAACCTGGTCGTAAGGTTTCTGAGGAGAGTGAGGAGACTAAATCCGCCACCTGCAAGCGCTGCCTTCGGAGGAGGCAGACCCAGCCCTAGTTTTTCTCTGTCCCGTCCACTCTTTGCGGTTATACGTGGACAAAACGCAAAGCTTCAGGACCTCAGATCAGCTCTTCGTCTGTTACGGAGGCCAGCAGAAGGGAATGGCTGTCTCCAAGCAGAGGATGGCCCACTGGACAGTGGATGCCATCGCCTTGGCTTACGAAGCCCAAGACGTGCCTTGCCCGTTCCTCCTGGGCGCTGGCTCAAGCTTCCTCGCAGACAGATATATGTAGAACTGCGGGCTGGGCGACACCTAACACCTAGATTATATAGCCTCCGTGAAGAGCCAATATCTTCCCGTATACTCGCCTCCAGTGGCCAGTAGCGCGAGGGACCTGTTCTTAGTGTCGGCTTGCAACGCCCCTCCCGCCCCCATGGGCCAGATACATGTGTCTATTTGCTCCAGTAGTGTTCCCCAGAAATGGCTAACCCTGTAAGTTCCTCAATCACCCCTGCGGCAGTCAGACGTTGCGGAGTGTCTGACGCCAGGCCTACAGTCGTATGCATATTGGAACCTGTGTTAGGCTGGGTGTCCATATGTAGTGGTCCCTGCGGCGACCCCATATGTGTATTCCTCCATGATCAGCTCCTCTGCTGGTATTCTTCCCCCCTATAACTAGGTTGGAAACACCCCAGAGACTGCCATATGTTGTACTACCCTGCTTGGCTAGTCCATATGTGTATCCGTCACAGTGCCTCCCTTCAGGGTAGGATGTGTCTTCCACAGCGTTCCCTTCCCCAAAGGCACGCTTTCCAAGCGTTATCCAATAAGTCACACTGAGTGGGTCTTGCGGAACAGCAGTGACTGACCTTCTCTGCTTAGAGCTCCTACTTAGAGCTCCCAACACTGTGGTCACGCCAGGAGGCTCAAGCTGAGCGCTGGAAGGGCCAGCAGCCGTGCCGTTTTGTTAGATATCCCCATTTGTCAGAATCACTTCTGACTCACGTGATATTGAGCTGTCGAAGGGGAACGTCTCGGTTACGAATGTTAACCCTCATTCCCGAGGAGGGAACAGAGATGTGAGTCCCCTCGCCACAGTCACTGAGCTTCCGCTGTACGGCCGAGTCACAGGTCCGGCTCCTCAGCGAAAAAACAAGGATGCAAGGCACTTGGTGCAATTATCGCATGCCAATGTGCATTGGCTCGTTTAGTTACACTCACGTCTCCGTTCTCTCCTCGGGGAACGAGGGTTACCATATGTAACCGAGACGTTTTCTATTTAAATATATTCTAAGATGTAATGTATTCCTGTGATGTCAAAGCTGAATTTTCAAGCATCATTACTATAGTCTTCGGAGTCACGTGATCTTTCAGAAATTACTGTAATATGCTGATTTGGTGATCAAGAAATATTTCCTACTATATTCAATGTTGAAAACAGTTGTGCTGTTGAAACTGAGATACACATTTTTCAGGATCTCTTTCATAGAGAATTCTGATTGGTCTAATCATGCGTTGTGTGTCTATTCTCGTGTACAGGAGTGTATGTGCTGATTGCCATGACAACAGCAAAGTGGCTCTGATGCGGCATAACTATGTATGTGTAAACCCAAGCTTAACTAATACTTTAACAATATTAATTTGCAAGCTCTGGTATTTCCTTTAGAAATTGTTGTCTCCTCTGTTATCGCCACAATCTCTTCTGCCTCCAAATCAGGGGATAACGCACAACAGATATGGAATAATTGAGCAATTTCAATACATCATTTACGAAGCAGCTAGAAAAAGCATTTGTTTAATAAGGTCTGTCACCAGAGAGAGCTCTAAGCTCTATCCAGGGCCATTGTGCTGTTTTGACTGTGTTTGAATGAAAGGCAAGTGTACTGAGCTGTTAGCTTGCGGTGTTTCGCTCCATTTACCAACACAGCCGAAATACTGACCAAGCATTCCTTTGCAAACACACACACACACACACACACACACACACACACACACACACACACACACACACACACACACACACACACACACACACACACACACACACACACACACACACACACACACACACACACACAGCCATGAATGAACGAATAGAGACCTACGTCAACATTATGACCTTCACTGAGAATTCACTTCACTTAAAGAATAAATCTCACAGCACTGCTGCTTTAGCAGACTGAATGCACAGATTTCTTTGTATCCATCTTTTTTCTCCCCTCCTCCAATTCTTCAGCTGATTTGTTCCTCAGCAGTGCAACCCAACGGGGACATGTAAGACTTTAATTATCTGTATAGAATAGGGCTTTGTGAACAGGTACTCCTCCGCAGATCCTTTCATACTCCCTGTCCTCCCCTCATCCCTTCTTTCTGATGTCATAATAGAGACCCTGCCTCAGCACCTCTCTCACCGATGTTACAGCGTGTGTGTCTGACACTGAAAGAGTGTGCAAATGAGAGAGAAAAGACAATTAGTGCAGTTTAATCCATTTTTTAGAGCTGTGAGCACATTTGAATTGTAAAGGGAGATTCGTGAACAAAGAGAAAGTTTTCTATTATAAATCACAGACTCACACACACATTCGATTTAAGCACTAACTATTCTAGAGGTTTTAAAATGGTCCAAAAGCACACACACTGACACATATGTGTCCCCTCCCCCTCACACAGGCGGCATTTCTCCAGAGGATCTGTTTCAATCTCCAAAATAAATCTAAATCCAGATATACCAACACGTCAGCAGGCCCTTACGTATTCAACCCACTGCTTCTATTCTTCTCTCTCAGCATTCTCTCTCTCTCTCTCTCTCTCTCTCTCTCTCTCTCCCCGTATAGCTTTCTTCCGCTGACAGCGGGATCAAACTCCGTCAGACCCCTGGGAGATCATGTGTGGAAATCGTATGCGTCACATGACTTCCTGTTGGTATGTGACTATAGCACAAGGCTGATTAACTGTGGTAGGCAATTTTGGAGATTAAATCACATTAGGATGGATTGAGGAGTCAATAGGATAGTTAATTCAATATATTCAAATGTGAGAACCAATTCAGTTTGCCTTTAAACAAGGTTCAAGTTTTGGCTGGTTAGCTAAAGTAGCCATATATTCTGACAGATAAAAAAAAAAATATATATATATTATACACATACCATTCATAAGTGGGTAATATTTTCAATGTTTTGGAATGTATTCTCTTATGCTCACCAGGGCTGCATTGAAAAAAACAATACAGTAAAATCAACAATCTAAAATAACTGTTTTATAGTTTAAAACATAATTTATTCCTATAATGGCAAAGTCATTACTGCAATCTTCAGTGTTACATGATCTTTCAGAAATAGATATAGAGGGGTTTGGAATGACATGAGGGTGAGTAAGTGATTTTTGGGTCAACTATTCTTTTAAATGTATCTTTTTATATTTGTATTTAATAGGACTCACATTCTCTTCAGTTTTTTTCAGCTTCTAAGAGCCAGCAATGAGGACTGTGCGCTCAAATCCCCAAAGGAAAGATAATAAACTCTGGATATCTGACAAACTGCCAGGATGGACACAAATGAGGTGTTTTTTGGGCTGCAAATATGATTTGATCTGATTATTCTTCGAGCTCAGGCTGGGAAAATAAATAAAAATGACAGTTTGTTCAAGTATGTGTAACTCCTAACAGTTTGTAGATGACTGACTGTGAAATGCTCTGTGTTTGACACGTGCAAGTGTGTGTGAATGTGTTTGTGTTTTATACTCCTCTTTTCTGAATGCAGGTGAGTAAGAGTCTGTTAACAGACTGACAGGAGGTTTATGTATGGTTTAAGCTACGCCTGAAACTAAACCTCAGCAGAAGGGAGGCCGGATGTTGTGGAATGTCAGATGAAAGGATTTATTCTTATTAAAGTGAAGGATAGAGATCAAACAATATAGAGAGATGCAGAGGATATAGTGCCATGGGTTAAGAATGAAAGAGAGGTGCAGAGACAGAAAGTGAAATGACACTGTATTTGTTGTTGTCTCTATGCAAGAACGGATGATTGGTTATAAATGCCATTTTCTCCTCAGCCACATGAGAGACTTTTGACTATCTACATAAAACCTGTGTCCATTTTGCTGTTATTCTGGCCAGGACCAGCCCACTTAGAAAAGAAGATATTGTCTGGGTGACATATATGACCAACCAGCATTTATTTTTGTCCGTCTGACCAGAATGATTCTGAAACTGGAAATTCTGGAATTTCAAAAATTCTGGAAAACTGGAAAGTCTACTTCGACCCGCTCCCAAACACTGTAGTTGTAGCTAAGAAACAACATGTCTAGATAGAAGATGGATATAGATATGTTAAAACCGACGCCATTGTTACTGTTTATATCACTGTTTATACACTCTCTGAAGAAGCCTCCGGAGCTGAAATTCAGTTATGGTAATGGCCGTTTTGTTTCAGACACGCCCTGTAAGCAGTAGACCAATCACAACAGACTGTGCCATCTGACCACTCAGAGCAGAGAAAGCTCTCCGAAAGGAGGGGTTTAGAGGGGCTGAATCCTTTATTGAGCCATTTCAGACACTGACAAAAAAGGTGTTGCTGCAATGTAAATTATGAGAAAATCAAACTGTTTTCTGACCTTCGATGCATGCAAACCTATTGTAGGAGACCTTCATAACAACATTAAGAACCTTTGAAATAGCATAATTGGGGCACTTTAAACAAATTCATACACTCAAATCCTACCGTAACACCTTACAATTCAAATATGAAATTCCACATTATACATTACACAATAAAACACAATTATTCATTACATTCCTATAACAACGCAATTTCAGTTAGCAAAAGCCCTGCTTTATTAGCCAACTGACATGGATCACATTGGGACCAACTTTGCAAAATTCCAAAGACTTGCATTACATCCTTCAGCTTTCTTCCTATTTGTAGTTTGAAACATTTTTCTCAGATATTAAGCTAAATCTCTCGGAATGTAAGTCATATGGGATTGGAATGACATGGAGGGTCAGTTAATGATCACAGAATTTTGGGTGAACTTTCCTTTTAAAGGGCATACCAAAAATTGCTAGTGCATGAAAGGTCATGGCGGCTCTATCAGGGTCATACGCATGATTAGAAACCATGGCCTTGTGGGCCAAAAATGTGTGACAAAGGACTCTGGATTGGACTGAAGACTTCAGAATAGAGATAACGCGACTTCTCTGTCAAGTCATTCCTCTTTTGTGCTCTCTCTCTCTCTTTCTCAAATTAAGCTGAAAATGTATGTGCTCAAAAATGTGAAGCGGATAACTAAGCTGCTGCTCATTGGCTGTTACGATCCCTCATTTGCCTACTGCGCATTACATACAAATGTTTATTAAACAAAGATTAGATTTAAATTAACAAGAAATGGCACAAAAATAATCATTTAATTCATCATTTAATCCACAGCTGTGGCCAGATAGCTGAAAATGGACTTGTAAACCACAAATATCTGGTTCCAGGCTATTTAGCCCAACATCCTAACAGCAGAAACACAGTTTTTGCATATTATCCACTGCTTTTGTACTGTTCCTTTAAGGATATCAGTGGCCAATCTTACCCAATAATACATTTAGATGTTTATTTAGAGAAATGCCCTCATCTCCCGATGGTTGCTTAGCAACAACTGTATTATTTTGGGCAAGGGTGATTAATATTAAGAAGAGTTCTCTGAATACCTCTGCACAAATCCTACCCACTTCTGCGTTAACGTACGTCTGTGTTTCTCTGTGTGTGTTTTGTGCCATCTGTGAGAAAGCAAAGCAAAGGCACACAGCGAATACATTTAAATCAAGTTAAATTATGTTTAGTTAACCCTCATGTTCATTTGAGATTGATTTTTTTTTTAAACAAAACCCCCAATGACACACAAAGAAGGGTCAATGACAAATAAATCTTAAAAAAGGGTAGATTTCAAAAATCATTTCAATTTCAAATTGATGTAATGCATATTTGAGTCAGGAACAATGTTTTTAAACAAAGTTTTTTGTTTTAAATATATACATTCTATATCATTTTATTGTGAAATGTTAGTAAAGTAACCATTAGAGTGTCTATACAGTGCCTAACACATTTTTATTTTATTCATATTAATTCATAATTATTGTATTATAGTGGCTAGGGATTTAGTATCTTTAGCATCTGATTTTACTTTTAAATACAGAAAAATAATCATACAATTATACCAGTAAATGCATTCAATACAATAACTGTTCACAATCTTTTTCAGCCATTTGTTCACTTTTACCTATTATTTGTTAGTTTAAATCAAGAATTTACATAGTTGACAGGGAATATGCTGAATACTGGATTTTTTTCCCTTAATTTCAATTACATATAAAAATAAAATTAGCTATTTTAATCAGAATTTGAGAGAGATCTCCAAACCTTTTCTCTCTGCCACAAGGATCAACTGGGATTCTTTGCATGCTGCATTATCCTTCTTACTGGTATTACTTTGTCAATTCATAAAAAAAGACCCATGTTTGCAGTTGTGCCAGCCTAACATTTAGGAATATACAAATTCCCAGATAAAAGTTTTTTTAATTATCTTAACAGCTTTAGAACTACTGATATTTATATAAAAAAATGTAAATTAAAGTTTTCAAACATAAAATTATGCCATTTTATTTTTTAAATGTCCTATTATTAAGTAGTCTTTTTAGTCGGTTCATTTATGCGGATGGTTGCTCCAAATGGCATTTTGGGGTTTTAAGATAACAAAACTGGTACAAAAAAAATATATTTATTATTTGAATGTACTGAAAATGAATTCAAACTAAATTGGTTTTATAGAATAAGTGATACGTCATGAATTTATCAAATTATATTAAAAGGAAATCATGAACTTTGAACTTGTCATTGACCCATAAACATCAATAATGGTAGTAGTTATAAAATTAACAATTAAATAAGTTAATCTACCCTAATCTCAACCCAGTACACACATACTGTATATAAAAAGCTTTTTTCCCTACACTTTTTCCAGAAATCTATTTAGCATCCATCACAGTAACTTCACAGCAGTTCAATGTTGATTTGACCTCTTTAAAAACATTTTTGAAAAAAATAATATGAAAGAATTAAAATAAACAACTGACAGGAGTGTAAAAAAAAAATGTTAGCATGTGAAAATTCATTGCATTTATTAATGGTTTGTATCTGGGTTCTCTGAGACTCCAAACAAAAGTAATGAAGCAATTTTTCATAAAGGACGGTTGATGCATGTTATCAAGCTGAAATTTTGTTTATAATCAGATCTCATAAGATTAGAACAAGCAATGGTGTTTCACCCTGATACTTCAATGTTTATTGGTAAATTTTCCGAGCCCTTGGGGGCTGTAAGACCCCAAACAGAACATGAGGATTAAGATAAACTCTCACCAGTCCAATGCAATGTATAAAATACAGATAGATAGTCAAGTCTTTCCTGTATTTGTTCCTTTATATCTGTTCAGCTTGGCTAGTGACTGTAAAGAGACAGGAAGAAAGGTCACCTTTTTTTCCCTCTTTCCATGTTAAATGTGACTCAGCCCAGTCTCTTTCGGTCTCGTTTTTTCCTCCTTTCTTTGTTTGTTTGCAATTTTTTGAGTTGTGCTTTTGTGTGTGTGTGTGTGTGTGTGTGTGTGTGCACACATAGGTGTGTGTGAGTACCCCTGTTGTCATTAATAATGTTTGGATGTGATGGTTTCACACTCAGCACACTCTATCCGTCTCTCTCTATCCTTCACTCATCATCCCATCATCTCACATCATCATCTGTTCCGCGTCTATGGCAGGGAGCATGAAAAATGATTTCGATAGCTCATCTCTCATAATAAGCATGTTTATAGCAAAGTAATGGCCATATACATCATACATATCACATAGTATTACACAGTGGCATCAACAAATGCTGGAAATAACTAGTATTAGACCAGCAATATCCTCTTACCTGCAATATACTTATAAAACTGTGTGTGTAAGTTTGCATGTGTGTGTGTGTGTGTCTGTATTTGTGCGTGTCCAATAAGATTTCTGCAGGAAGTGCTCAGCGAGGAGTGACTCCCTCATGAAACGTTCTAAAAGCATTAAATATTCTTCCACCAGCTCAGAATTTTGTCTCCATCTCCCAGAACCTCCTCACTCGCTCTTTAATACTCTTCTTTCCTTGAAAATTGCTCTCTCTCATTTCCATCTGTCACTAAATTTCTTTCATTAGATGTCACCTGCAACTTACATCTGTACACCACACATTTGAGATTCTGAGTATGTATTTACTGGTTCATTTTAAAGGGGTCATGAATTAAGAAATCAAATTTTCCTTGATCTTTTGACATGAAAGAGGTCATTGTACTGTAAAAACATCCTGTAAGTTTCAGAATTCAAAACCTACTTTTTCGTCCAAAAACAGCTTTTATTGAAAACAAGCTCTGAAAACGACTTGTTTCGGATTTTTTCACATTATGATGTAATAGTGCGGTGGAAGACCGCCTCTGGCGAAGAAAACCGATGCCTACTTCTAAATCATCACACCTTTGGCCCCGCACACTGGCACGTTAATGTGGATGAGAGGAGAGATACTGGATCACTGGACTAAAAATAACAATACCTTCCAAAGAATCCTAATACTAGGAAAGTGCTAATTTATTTTCAACTATGTGAATGTCTCAGTGCATCATTATTTTTTTTTGTTTAGAACATTTCACTGTGGATTCTTTGAAAAAGCAAAAAGCAATTTTGGCGCAGGCTTTGCTAACAGACTTTTACTGTAAGCTATGGACTCGACAGTAATGCCACAACATGTAAGTTACCGTGTTACTTCTAATGCCTAGTCTGTGTAGTGTTTTCTGATATGTAATGGTTCAAGTAAAACGTTCTTTGTCTCAAAATGGTTTATTGCCATTTATGTGTCAGTAAATCTCTGGTTAAAACTTCTGTTATAATCAATGATGCGATCTACACTCTTACATCATGTAACAACTGTTAGTTATGATGGAAGCATTCGTGAGAGTGCAGAAATCGAGCACTGTATTCATGCGCTCAACAGACAGTCGGTCATCGTCTACAATGCTCATCGCTGCAACCTTTCATGCAACAGGAGTAGATTGAAATATAATGCTGTAGTCAACGCTTTTAACCATTAGTTAATCTCGACAGCTGTAATAGTAAAAAAATAAATAGTAAAAGTTTTCGAGAGAGTTCGATATGTAATACTTATTTCATATGCAAGATCTTAGCCAATCACAGCAGTGGGCGTTTACACTGAAGTCTCAAAGCAGACACGCACCTTCAAACAGAGGGTTCAAATCAGAGGGCTAAAATCATAATTCTAAATTATGAAAAATAAATAATACTAACATTATAAGTGGACCTCAGGAAACATTATAAAATGATAAAAGAAAAATGTAACTCATGACCCCTTTAAAAAAATTTTGGGGAATATTTAATATTTTTCTTTACATTATTCTAAATGTCTAGTTCAGTTAATGATGCCTTAATTTAGTTTGATTAAATTATTTGTTTAATTAATAGACACTTTAATCATTACCAACTCTTAATTATTTTTTTTTTTACAAATATTTTGCACTATTCATATTTTATTCAATTTCTTAAAGGTAAAATAAGTAATTTGCGACATTACAAAAATTTTATACACAAACAAATAAATACTTTTAAAAAATAAATTTATTTTACAAGGAGCAGGTCGCTTTATGAGGCCGCCCTTGTTGAAATCACATGATCAGCGTAAAAATATATGTTGTATCCCAATTATTGTATATTTTCGCTTATAGAATAAATTAATCATGGTTGACTGAAAAAAGTGCATTACATCGGTAACTGAAAACCTTTGCGTGATGCCACATCCTCGCCATTAGGTGTCATTACAAGTCCAAGATGACATTACATTTTACTGAACAATGATTTAAAGGGTTAGTTGCCCAAAAATGAAAATTCTGTCAGAATTTACTCACCCTCATGTTGTTCCAACCTCGTAAGACCTTCGTTCATCTTCGGAACACGAATTAATCTGAGAGCTGGATCACTCCTCCATAGGCTTCTTAAGGGATTGAATCTTGCCAGCCCTGAAAAGTTGTTAAAATAGTCCAAGTGACTACAGTGGCTCAATCTTAAGTTTATCAAGCGACGAGAATACTTTTTGTTCGCAAAAACAAACAAAAATAGCGACTTTATTTCAACTATTCATTTCCTTCTCTGTGGGCCTCGAGTCAGTTAACTTAGTGTGATAGCCTAAGCTTATGTTGTTAAACGTCACACACATCACACACATGACCAGCGTCAGCCAATAGTGAGCCTACGTGTGACGTAGCTCTACGCAATCACACTAAGTTAACTGACTAGAGGCCCATAGAGAAGGAAATGAATAGTTGAAATAAAGTCGTTATTTTTGTTTGTTTTTGCGCACAAAAAGTATTCTCGTCGCTTGATAAACTTAAGATTGAGCCACTGTAGTCACTTGGACTATTTTAACGATGTCTTTAATAACTTTTCAGGGCTGGCAAGTTTCAAACCCTTAGAAGCCTATGGAGGAGTGATCCAGCTCTCAGATTTCATCAAAAATATCATAATTCGTGTTCCGAAGATGAACGAAGGTCTTACGAGGTTGGAACAACATGAGGGTGAGTAAATACTGACAGAATTTTCATTTTTGGGTGAACTATCCCTTTAATATTAATTCTTTACTACAACTGTAACTATTTTAATTAAAATTCTAAAAGTTCCCATGATGCAGCAAAGGATATAGAAAATGTAGATTTCAATTGTATTGAAATTGAACTGAGAAAAGAGAGAGATGAAACTGAACAGTTTCAACAAATACAACAACAACATTCACAATCACAACACGACAAAGTTTGACTCAATTGGTTTCTATTATACTGCTAAGCTGCCCACAATGCACACACGTCTAAGCCTCAAAATTACTCATCATGTGTTCACTGGTCAGTGTGTCTCCAGTCGATGAGTGGTGTCCTGCTCTCTCTGCTCATTCTGAAGGCAGAACATGGTCAGCGCTGCCACAATATGTTCCAATCTGCTCCTGTTTCCAACATGCCTGGATCCAGAGCCTACGCCAAACAAACAGACGAGGCTCCATCCACCACATACATACACACACACGGTTCAGTTCAATGCACACGCTAACAGACTAGCGCACATGCGCGTACAAGCACATCACTGTCCATTACATATATTAAAACGGATGGTATGCGTGTGTTAACATGCACAAGGAGCTCGGATCAACACACACACACACACACATACAGTGAAATCCAAAAGAAGGCCCAGTGAATGTTTCGGCACCATATGGAGCGGCTATTGTTGGGAGACAACAGCACATAATTAGCATAGAGGATTTGCATTTATGAGAAAGACTTCCATTCAGAGCACAAACAACATAGCATCATAATGCTGACTATAGCAGCTATCTGTCTAGCAGGGGAACTCCTTTCTCAAACGTTGTCAACAACACACACACACACACACACACACACACACACACACATGCTGCTACTGCTGAGTTAGTGCATAACTGTGCATGGCATGAGTTTAAAGATTCTCGATGAGTCTCCTTTAGTAACAGTTTGACGTCTTTTTCAAAAACAGAAATAGATCACACATTTTTTGAAATTGTTTTGCTTGTGTTTTTGTGAGTAAATCATTACAATTTCTCTCGTTTTACTTACACAATTGCTTGCACAAACACAATGCAAAAACGACACCGGCTGTGTTGGGAATGGAATTCTACTGTACGGCTTACTCCGCAGTATATTGCACACTGCCTACTACAGTACACACCACATTAAGAGGAACATTCATGGATTAAAATTGAATTGTACCCTCTATTTGCATGCACTTTCTGCTATTGCTTTAGCACCTGATTCAGTAACAGCACTTCAATTGTCCTGTGCACATTTCCATCAGCAAAAATGTAGTTTAAGTTGTGAAGGGTGCAGCAGAGAACCGCAATTAAGGGTTATTTTGCTGGGACTGTAGAGCAACTCGCTTTTTTAAAAAATGCCAAAAATGCACTCAACTGCACCAAACACCTGCATATATGCCTGGTTATAACGCTCTTCTAGAAAATTTAATAATTATTTAATTAATTAAAGGTTGTGTAGGTAGGAAATTTATAAAAAATTTTTTTCCAAATTTGTTTAAACTTTCTATATATATCAATGCATAATTAAAATCTAAGTACTCTGAAAAAAAGAGTATAAAAATCGATTGACTCTAGACCGTTTAATCTGCATTAAACACAGCTCATTATTTCGAACCGGGACGAAACAACGGATTGGCCTAGGCGACTGTCACTCTCTCGCAACCATGGCAACCACCCCTTCGCCACACAGGACCTGCCCTTTTGCGCGCACTCGTTTGGTTTATGTAATTCAAGAGCCACGGAACCTAGGATTACCAAAACAATGGCAGAGAAAGACCAATCTAAGTCCACATTTGCAGTTCACGAAGGCAACCCAGTCAAAAAAGGAAGTCATTTACATTACAAGAAAAGGTAATGAACAAAAAGTTGTTGGATAAACAAAGAAATAAAACTCGGGTGAATATCGGCGTGGCTTTCCAGCGTTGGCGAGAATTGAGGGACCTCAAGGGGCTGAAAAGTGACGCCTTGATGGCTTCATTTCTGCTGGACAGGTAAATCTTTCTTTTTGTATTTAGATCATACAGATTTTTTTTTTTTATCTTTTCAAGAAGCATGCGTCATTAGCACACGTAGCTGCCTAATATAGCTAACATAGCATTACTCAGCGAGCCGTAGTAGAGACGGTAAATAATAGACTTAGCTCAAGATGATAGCTGTAGTGTTGAATTGTGCATAATTTTGTTTAGATAACTAAATGTAGGTTTAACAGATAGTAGTAGGTCTAACGTTACTCCGCATCCTGGTATTTTTCTTAGTATTATATTTACCCTCTGTCTAACTCTTTTAACATGTTTACCATGATTTATCATTTTTTTCATCTTTGTTTTGTTTTTATATTCTAGACCGATGTTTACTGATGTCTTTATCGTGTATCTTTGTTTGTCGTACACACTATGTGTTAATATTTTGTGTCTGCAATGCATTTGTGAGTTATTTGAGTGTATGTTACTCTGTTTATCTATAATCAAGACATTTTATAAATGTGATGGTTGTGTTGATTTGTATTTTTTTTCCTACAGTTATGAGAAAGACATATCAACATCCACTCCGTCCAAAAGTGGATTTACACGGCCACCACCACCTGTATCCACTATTGTCTCGGAGTCGCTTTCTGACCGGTGAGACTTGTATGTTGTGTCGTTCAGTGAACGAGTGACAGTTTTTATAACAGTCCACATTTTTAACTGTTTTTATTGTCATTTTCTTAGAGATGATGACTTCTCAGTACATGGAGTTGAAGAGTTGGATAGTAGCAGCATACAGGAGAAAAACATTCATGAATTAGATGCAAGGTATTGATTTTTTAGACATTTATTTACATTATTTATTAAACTTCACTTTATAGTTGTCTCCATCATTACCTCAACCAGTGATGGTGACATAAAATCTTGTTTGTTATCTCTCTTTAGTATGTCATCACTGGATCTGGATGTCATCAGTGAAGATGAATTTAACAATATTAAAAACTCAACGTAAGTGGTTGTGTTGACTGAATAGATTTTTTACATTATGTTGTTAGATTCGATATATTTTTCTTTTTTTACTACATAGTATCGATTGGGAAGATGACACCTGGTGTCCTGATATGGCCCGTCCTCGGCCTCTACTTCCTCTGACCCTAGTAGCACAACCTCCTCTGCTTCGCCCTCGACCACGGTTCTGTCCTCGAGCTGACGATGTGGTACTTGTCTCGGGAGTGTAGTCCTCATCAGAATCAACTATGCTTTCATCAAGCAAACTCTTACATGTAGAACATCATATATATGTTAGAAATCTTACACGAAATTCATCTACATCACAGTGTAAATGATGGCAATGGAACAACGTGTATCACGCAACCTGTGTTTAGCTTTGCCTTATAGATAACTAGCTCGTTAGCGAATCAATAAATATATATAGTAAAGTTTACCAATATCAATATGCTAGTTTGATAGTGAGTAATAAAATACAACTTATTTGTTTAACTTCATAATGATAAAGTTAGATTTTTTTATTTACATGTGTGTCTGACATGATGTCACTACATGCACTCGTTCCTCTACTCTTCGCTCGTCTCAGATAAATAATGCGTCTTCAGCTCAGCTGTCAGAGTTGCGCGTTCATGTGTTTTGGGGGTGTGGCTTTGGAAGGAGACCAGAAGGGAGGGGGTGAAGTGAATGGAAATAATGAGCTGTCTTTAAAACAGTCGTGAGAGGTCTACAGACACTCGATTTTTATACTTTCTTTTTCAGAGTACTTAGATTTTAATTATGCATTGATATATATAGAAAGTTTAAACAAATTTGGAATTTTTTTTTTTATAAATTTCCTACCTACACAACCTTTAACTGCTGCCATGATCAGTAGAAAGTGTTTACAAACATTTGTAAGTAGTATTCAATATACTGCCATCTTTCTGTAAGTGATAATGTGCCAAACAAAACATTATTTGATGCAAACTTTAATTGCATCAAATTCTGATGATTTTGTAAAAATAGTATATATCAAACTATGCATTATATACACTACCATTTAAATGTTTGGGGTCAATGAGTTTTTTTGTGTGAAAGAAATCAATACTTTAATTTAGCAAGGGTTGCTTAAATGGGACAGAAAATACATTTATAATGTTACAAAAGATTTATATTTAAAATAAATGCTGTTCTTTTAATCTTTACATCTATCAAAAAATCCTAAAAAGAATTGTAACACTGTTTCCTCAAAACCTTTAAGCAGCACAAATGGTTTTAACATGTAATAATAAGAAATGTTAATAATAATTTGAAAAATAAGAAATGTTTCCTGAGTATTGAATCAGCATATTAGAATGATTTCTGAAGGATCATGTGACACTGACAAATGGAGTAATGATGCTGAAAATTCAGCTTTTCCATCACAGGAATAAATTACATTTTAAAATATATTAAAACAGAAAACTATTATTTAACACTTTAATTGCAATATTACCGTTTTTACTGTACATTTGATCAAATAGCATAAGAGACTTCTTTCCAAAATATTTAAAAAATATTACAGACCCCAAACGTTTGAATGGTAGAGTACACTGATAAAGTGTATAGCACTTGACAGAAGCAGAAGCACCATGCGTCACTGGTGCCCCCTCAAGATGCCCTGGTTATTTTGAGAAGTGAGTGATTTGACAAGCAGACGCAGCATTTCATTCAGAAACACGTTGGATAAAATGGCGCAACTGTTTGAATTTGTTTAATTCAGCAAGCATTCCAGTCAGCATCTCGGAAACAAAGTTATTTTTGTTCATTTTTAATCCAGGCTTGTGCAAATTTTTTAGCAGACCCATCAAAAAAAATGAATCAACCAGACAAATAAAAAAAAAAAAAACATGATTGATATCGCCTCCAGTTTTTTTTGTCACCCTGGAAATAAAAGGTCAAGTCAAGTGCAATGCATCATGGGACACAATATTCCACGCAATGTGCTCTGGTTCTATACTGCATATGTTTACAAATGTAGTAGGTCATTCGGGTAACCATGCGTTCAGAAAATTTGCATACTGTGCACAGTGAACATATTACATACTATGTTCTTTCAAAAATAGCACATGCCTTTGCGAACAACCAACCCCCCCCCCCCACCACCCCGAACGGAAGCTGTTCTTACCGAGCTGCACATCCATGGCGAGAAGCTTGTTTTCAGAGGGAAACAGAATCCTGGGGGGCTCTTCAGTCAGAGGAGCTGAAACAAACACAGAGCGTTATTTTTACTAAGTGACATCAAGCACCTCTGATGAAGCACACACTCTCTCCCTCTCTCTGCCCACACGTTCGTGATTGGATGAGTAAACTCCAGCATCTCACATCAACATCTCAGTGAGAATTGTCTTGGTCCAGTTCTCTCGTTTCAGTCCCCCCCCCCCAATAAATCAATCCTCCCCACATCCTTCTCTCTCTCCAGATCTTCCGCTCCCCATGTGGGCATGATACTCCAAATTCCAGCTCATTTCCTTCGAGTCAGAGGTGTGTACGTGTCTTTCTCTCTGGTGATTATGCTGACTGTGTTTGTTCTGTTGGCTTTTCCCAAGCACAGGATTACTGTAGGTAATACTACACGCACCATGCCACTGCATACGTGTGCGTTTGCATTCTGCTTTATGTAACTCTTAAAACTCGAGGATGTATATTTGTGTGTTTGTCGCAGCTCCAGATTGGTTCTGGGCTGTGAGTGTGTGTGTGTGCGTGATGTGGGGGGTGTACTTAATAGACAGCGAGCTGGTGGAAGTTTAAGCCGCGCGATCGCTCATCCAAAATCCAATTTTCACTCGGCGGAGGAAAGCGCACTGGCCCCTCCCGACGGATTATTCCGGGTGACTGACGGATAGCAAACAGCAAATTAATGAATTATGCTTCCAGAATATACACATCTCACTGTTGACCCATGCAGCACATTTCCCTGTTAAAGTTATAAGGGAAAAGGACACATTAGAACAGTAAGATGGAGTTACTTAAATCACATTATGAGAAAACCAGTATCATGGTAACAGAGTACATCTCAATTTAGATTTATGCTGAAAAAAAACCCCATTAAATAACAAATTGTCACCTGGTAATGCTTAATTTTGGATAATCTAATATATTAAGGGGATAGTTCACCCAAAACATGAACATTTTGTCATTACTTCAAGGCTCAGCGCTAAGGATTTTTTCTACTGAAAGTCGCGCCAGTGGTTCAAATTTTTATTTGCCCTGCCAACATTTTCAATGGCCCAAAAAAAAAAAAAAAGTAAAAGAAAAGAAAATGGGCCTTTAAAACAAGCCTAGTATTGTTCTCGTTATTTTTGATACATGTAACCATAATAAATAAGTTTATGACACCAAAAGCTACTAGATTAACTAATTTAAACAGTAAGTAATAAAATGGGAACAAATAATCAAATTACAAGCAATAGCACAAATAAATACAACAGAACAAACATATAAATTAAATAAATGGTGCTTTCCAGGTTTTTCATGTAGGTTTCACAGGAGATTTTCAGGTGGAGGAATTGTAATCTAATGTAACTATATAACTATAGCTCAACCTTTTTAAAGTGCAGTTAAAGATGCATAAACAATGTTTTGAAATGTTGAACATATAAAACTTTAAATACTGTTATTTGAAATTATTTTAAAAATGAAAAGATAATTTAAATGTGAAATTAAACCCGCCTGGAGGTGGCAGCAAGTCACTGTTAATGAGTGAGTCATTGAGATTCAAACGGCTGATTCATTCGTTAAGGAAGCTTTAGTGTCTTAATGAGTGAGTCATTGAATCATTGATTCAGCTGATTTGTTGGAAAAGCTGATTCATTCAAGATACACCGTTGTGTGTTGCTCAGAGACGCAAATCAGTGCTGTGGACTTTGTTTGGAACTATTTTCATTGGCGGAATAGAGTGAAACAGGCGATTTGATGTCTAAAATGTCACTTAATTGTTTATTAAACTGTACATTGTATAAAATTAATGCCACATTTGTAATCATGCTGATATTTGGAGAAAAACTGCGCTCTTCGTGTAATATTGGTTAACTATATTAAATTATATAAAAATCTAAGACATACAGGCCCCTTATTTTTGTCCCTTATCTTGAATCTGGGAGCATTCTAAATGCATTTTAATTGACTAAATCACGCCGTAAAAGCATACACTATGTGCACGCTCTAGTCTAATCTACCAGACTACATTACTAGTGTTTGCGTGCACTCAATAGGTGTGTTTTTGTTTGGTTTTTGTAATGAGAGGGGCATACTCCATAATGTCAGATCGTTAAATCAACAATTACAATATCATAGACGATATATATATCACACACCCCTACCATACAGCACTGGCCCGACCGGGCAAGTGACAGCTCCGTCAACTTGTCACGAGCGTCGTTCACACTGGCTCCGAGCCATTGGGCAGTCCTTATTTACTCACCCTCAAGTTGTTTAAGTAATGACAATATTGACACCCATTTTTGGGTGAACTATCCCTTAAACACAGTTAGACAGGGATAATAGATGTAATTTTAAAAATATGTAAATTAATTAGCAGAAATAAGGGACTGTTCGTTTTTTATTTAAGGGGCTACCGGAGGAGTTTTGAGATCTATAGTCAAAATAGACTTGACCCTCCCTTCGCCAGCAATATATTTTTCTATGACCCTTCAAAATGATTATGAAAAAGGCATGACCCTCCCCGATAATTTATTGATTACTTCTGTAATAAATGTACCACTGTAGCACGCGTGCGATACAGTTTTGTAAACTCCATTACTTGTGTTTGTTTTCAGACATGATAACAGTCGTTTTATACTTGTGATTATGCGATATCACGATTTTTGATTGTGGATGATTTAATGTCTCCACGATCTTCTTTTGATTAAATATTGTAGTATCGCTACAGCGCACATTCTATCAGCTGCAGTTCTGGCGCCTCGAGCTGGTTTATACTCGCCGCGTCCGCACGAGCGCAAAGGTTTTGCTTGGCGGTGTGTGTGTGTGTGTGTGTGCACGGCAGATTTTGTAACTGCGCGCGCGGCGCCGCATCAGAAGATGCACGTTGACCGCCAGCGACACGCAGGGACAAAGCGACATGATCCCATTCATTTCAATGGAGCGCTGGCGACTTCCGGCGACACGAGCGACATCGACCGTTGGCGACAGAATGTGGGCGTGTCAAGCGACAAGAGACAAGCGACAAGAGTTGAGAAATTTCAACTTTATGCAAATGAGAAGCGATTTTCGCGAGCAAAAAAAAATAGGAAAGAAGCCTTTTCAGTGGAGCTTACGTCACCGTCTCGAGTGCAAGGAAGACAGAAGAGTTCGAGGATGATTTCACTGTTTTATATGATTTGACTGTAACCACATATGGATATAATAAAATGATGCATGGAAAAGAAACTGTCGACAGTCTCAGTTTGTTTAATTCATACAATTATAGTTCGAGTGGTGTAATTTTATGATGCAAGTTTAGTACTCCTGCAGTTCATTTTTACAGTTTCCCCTGCATTGTGTTGACTATTAGGGACAAGAAAATTGATTATTTGTCAAATTCGAATGACATTTTAGTAATTTATGACAGTATGAGTGAGTTTAATTTGTTGATTGATCGATCGTTAATCTAGTAAATTATTTAATCCACTGAACACTGCTGTGGTAATATAAAAACACTCTCCCAACAGCATATACTGTTTCTTTTGAGCCTAATTCCTAGTGAAATTAAAATTGTATAGTTATATCACTTGTGATGGTATTTTGTATAGATATGGCCAGACGTGCAGTCTACCAATAACATTAGAGCGACAGCACTACGAACACCCACAAGCGACTTCACAGTACAGATCCTAGCGACATACAGCGACAAAGTCGCTGGCGGTGTGAACGGGGCTTTACGCCGGTTTCACACAGCACTGGTTAGCAGAGCGTAAGCAGCGCAGGAGCAGTGCGTACGGTGAGCGGAAGCAGACACACGCGTTTTGCTTTCACACTGGCAGCGTTTGATGTGCGCGGCTGAACCACGGCGTGTGTACAGACAGAGTACTTTATAATGGGTGAGTTGGCTAGGCTTTATTTCATTTTCAAATACATTTAAGAGAAAAGACTTGTCAAGAAGCTTATTTTATTAATTAATATATTATATAACGTTTGGTTCATTTTTTTTTTGTGTAGTTTGAGCAACAAGTTTGTTTTTGGATATTTGCTTTCTTTTTAAATTGATGAAGGTCATTTGATTGACTGTTTAAAACAATAGATATCATCAATGCGATTTTTGGGTAAAACTGCTGTGTATTTTGGCCATGATCAATGCATTATCACTTTAATTCAGCGTAAGAGGCGCGGCAAAAATAGACTGGGCGCCGAAACTATTGCGGCACTGCTGCTCCTGCTCTGCTACGCGCTGCCGCGCCGCCTCTGCGTGCGGTGTGAATGCTCTAAACTGTTAACATGGGCGCCGAAAAAAATACGCGCTGCTTAAAGCCCAATTTATACTTCTGCGTCGAACTCACGGCGTAGCTACGTCGTAGGCTGTGTGTAGCGCGCGTACCCTTCGGCGTACCCTGACGTGCACCTCTCCAAAAATGTAACAATGTGTCAATTCTACGCGGACGCAAGCGCTGTGATTGGTCTGCTCAAACCGCTCCCTCGGGTTTCACATGCTCCCTCTGCGTGCGTCAACGCGGACAACGACGCAGAAGTATTAATTAAAACCAATGCGTAGTCTACGGCGTAGAGGCTCCGGCGTAGGTCCGACGCAGAAGTATAAATCAGCCTTATAAACAGTCCGTTTGGGGAGGTGCGCGCAGTCAAACAGCGCCAAACTGGACTTTATCTTTCGCGTCTGATTTTTGTTGGGTCAGACCCATCTGCTAGCGATGGGGGGGCGAGACTGAGAGAGCTACATGGAAAAATATGCACCAAACAAGCCACTTTGAAATTTTGCTGCTTTCATGAATACAAAAGTTGGGCGACCCTCCCCCTAGACTAAACAAAGTTGGATGACCCTCCCCTCAACAAAGAATAAAAAGACATGACCCTCCCCTATTTTCCTCAACCCCTTAGTTTTGACCCATCTACTGGGTTGACTAGTAAAATAAATTCAGAAATAAAAGTACTTTTAACGCGCAGTGGTCAAAATGGAGATTTATTTATTTTAGTAAAGGCAGAGATGTGGCTTTCAGACAGCAAATAAATTACCACACAACCTTGGTATTTTTCAAAAAATGGTCGGTAATTCAGCTGGGAATTTTTATGTGGGTGGTGGGGGTAAACTATTACTGTCCGAATAAAGCTTATGACCGGTTTCAGTGGTTTATAAGGTGAAGTGAATTACAACGTCGATTTTGGATTGTTTCTTCTTCACAAAGCCAACAAATGGCTTCAGAAGAGTTGTAATACAGCTCACGAGTCTTATAGACCACTTTTATGGTACTTTATTTAAGCTTGTGACCTTCATTGTAACTGCATGGAAAATAGAGCCAGCACAACCTTCAGAATAATCCTTTTGTGTTCCATGGAAGAAAGTCAGTCATATGAGTTTGAAACAACATGGGGGTGAGAAAATGATGAAAACTCATTTTTAATTTTAGGGTGAACTATTCCTTTAAAATAATTTGTTTTTGAGAATATGAGAGTCTTTAATGAGCCTGTCAAGACTGTAACTATCATAACATGCTTTAAACGCAGCTTGAGGACATGCAGAGATTGAGAGGACGAGAGAAAGAGAGAAGGCGAGAAAGAGAGAGAGGATGAGTCACCATACAAATTGCTTGCTGTCTGGTAGAACAATTACACAGCTAATCTAAGCAATGAGCAATGTAGTGTCACCACGACTCGAACCCACAACCATGACAAACACCCTCAATATGAAGATGCTATCGTCTCCATGTCTAAAAGTAAAAAGACAGAGAGGAGAATTCACTAAGATTGAATTGGGGCCACTGACAGCACCATTTATTTGCGAACACTGTCTGCATTGTTTGAGCGCCCAATTCACTAACGTCCACAAAATCGGTGCTGAATTCAGATAAAGGAGGTCTTTGCACTAAGAAGCATCAGCATAGTTAAACCTGATTGTGATAGTTAGTAAATAAGCAGCTATTTTTTGCATTAAAATACTGGATGCAAAAAAGGCGCAACTGTTTACTGAATCCGTCCCTGAGAGAGGAGAACACAGAGAGAGAGATGAAAAGAGAGAGATAGAGTGGAAATGTGGGTTGGCTTAGAAGCAAGGGATGAGTGTGACGGAAGGATAGCGTGATGCAGAAGAGGAGAGAAATAAAAACACTCAAGCCAGCACTGTGGGGAGACTGGTTACACTCAGCAGGGGGGAAGCTACAACCCAGAAAAAACTACAAGAATCAGTCCGCTTTTAAATTCCTTCATGCTCTGTTTGTGTGTTATCATCCTCTTTCACACACACTCACACACATCCGTAGAGTAGCTTCTGCGTGTGAGAGTTCACAGAGTTTGAGACTGATATATTGACAGACTGCGAGTAGGAGAGGCGTGATAGCGCAGGATCCCTCTGAGGTTCACAACTCTTTTTCACCAACACACACACACACACACACACACACACACACACACACACACACACACGCACACACACGTAACCACATTCAAACTCTCGCAAAACGCTTGCATACACGTATGTAACCACAAAAGGTAACTGGACATGCTTAAAAATGTATAAACGTCTATGCATTAGATGCATGTTTCCAAGTTGGAAGTCTGAATTGGAGTGTCGCTCTATTGCACTTTTTCCAGGCACCTTCTGGACATTCTGATTTTACGAATTGAATGGGACACAGCATCACTAGAGGAACCTGTGCAAAATTGATGGGAACTGACTCTACAGCTCCATTAAAATCATTGTGTCATAGTACGGCTTTAAGTGTCTAAATAGTTTTGAGGGCCACTGTACACTCACACATGCACACTTAAATTGTATACTTTTTTAGATAATTGGAATGAGGCAATATTAATATCATCAATATTATCAATATGAATTATTATCATTATAATTAAATTAATTAATTATTACTATTATTAAATAAAAAAATGATAATACATTATTTAATAATATTATTGATATACACTACAGTTAAAAAAAACTGTTTGGCTATTGTTATTAACGGTCATCTTCTTTTTGGATCATCAGTCAACAAATTCTCTGAAAACACCAAAGGTTTCATAATGATCGCACACAGACGTGCAGTTTTAATTTAACAGAGATAAGTGGTAAGAGATAAATCCCTAAAACAGTCTCATTTATAGATCATCATTTTAATTCTATTTTGATGTTAACCTAACAGAAAGGGATGTCGTCTGAGTGGGCGAATAATTCACTTTGTAATTTGTTGGTACATTTTCTCTAGTTTGACCCATTCATGCAGATTTGTGGAGCACTGCTATACAATAAATACTATTTCAGTCAATATTAAGAGATAAATCTTTTGTGGCATTTATTTTTGTTTTAATTTTGCCTATTTTTTGTTAAAAACGCCTCTGATTCTGATGTAGGACCCAGACAGTTATTTTTAATCTCTCTGTCATAGTTCATATTGCATAACTCTTTGTGCAGTGTAGGGTAAATAATTCACATGCCCCTCTAACTGCTGAAACACAATTTTTCCATTACATATAAACCCAAAACAAGGGAACAGCTAATCAAAAACACGCACCTTAAACGGTCTGAGAACCTTTTCTAGAACACAGATGTAACCCACACCTAACAGCCTTTTACTTAGCTGCGGCTTAAACTACAAGATAAACCTTGTGTGAACTTTAGCCTGCAAAAGTGTCCTAGCATTAGCCAGAGAGCACGGTTCGCTGGCGAAACTAGGGCAGATTTGATGCTTGGGAGAACAGGAGAATGTATTCATTGCGATCACTGCAGCACACTGCGCTGGATACGATTCACTTTTGTAGAGCATTCAAAATATCTGACTCTATTTTCAGTGATGACAGAGATTTTCATGCTATGCATTATTCCTGTTCAGATGTCCTTGAGAAATAAACTGTGAGATAAAAGTAAGCTCTGAGGGGAAGAACTACTAGAGTGGAATATAAAAAAGGTGGAATGTGTGTTACTGCCGTGTGCGTGTGCAAGGTCGTAAGCTAATTGGGTAAAATAATTCTACAGTTTTACGTAGAAGGACATAAAAAAATTATCTGGTGGTTAGCAGGTCTTAAAATTAGGTAAATACAACCTCAGATGAACAACAACACACGACACTGTGGTCCTGCAACCTAAATTAAAAATAAATAAAATATGTTCCTATTAGGATAAAATAAAGTGGATTCATACTTAGAAATACTAGCTATGCCCCTGTGTGTAAATAACATAACATAAAATAAAAACAGTAGCAGTGTTGGAAATTCCCCAACATGCAGAAAAATGTGTGTGCATTATTGGGTGACTAAGAGAGAGTTAAGTTGTCGCACTCTCACTTAGCGGCATCTGTAATTATTCCTTAATTAAATATGATTACATAACTCTCTACTGATTACGGGCACATGTGCACACAACACACACACACACACCGACATTTGCACAAAACACACACACACACACTTATCTTATCCTGATTAGACTTGACAGATGCAAGGTGTTGGGAGCATGTGTAAAGAACGTGCTATCACAGCCCCACTGCACTATAGGGGATTTCAAGACAACGGGGCTCCAATCAACACGGAGATCAATGGATAAACAAACAAAACACTCTCTTATCCGTGTATCATTTTGTAACCATTTAATACCTACCCTTCCACTCAGCAACGCTTCCCCTGCAGTCTAGAGTACCCACAAACCCTTCCGTCATCTATGGGTGACTGGATCGAATCTGAGCGACTGTCCTCGCCTGACCGTTTCCATAGAGATATAGTGGGAAGAGCACAAGTCGGTACAGGTGGGAGAGGTAAAGGAAGGTTGGCATTGTCCCTGGAACACTCTGTCGCAAGACCCTCCTGGGCGCACACGCTTACACTGCTCCAAACCTGCCGTTGGCATGGACACCACGCAAGTGTCCATGGAAACCACATTGTCTGTACTAAAATAGCAATAGGAAATACAAGCTACTTTTGGAAACTGTTTTCCAGCAAGCGCAACAACACACAGCTCTGCATCCGGAAGCTGGACACCTCTTCTAAAATTATTCTAAAATTCCTTGGCAGAATAAAAATAAAAAATATGACAAATGAGAGATAACTAGGGGTTTTGTTTTTTCTCTGGAGAAAAAAAAAATTTCTGAGAAGCAGGTATCTTGTGTAATAGCCTCAATTTGATCTCCATTTTAATCACATTGCTGTCTAGGGCAAAAAATCAAAATATTAAAGATTTGTGATTACTTTTCTAGAAGAAATGTCTGATCGTTTCAAGGACATTCCTGTTCTTTTAAAAGTATTCATTTATTGAGACATGATACCAACTTTAATATGTAAAAAAAGCATTTTATATGACCTGTGGTTACTAAGGCATGCTCAAAGCAAAAGTTGAAGTAAAATAAAATAATAATGAATGACCTGAATTATGACTAATTCATTTTCATGGTAGTTATGATAAACTCAATGGTGCTAGAAAAAAAATTGGGCATAATATATAGCGACAGCATACATATATTTATTATATATATTGTAAGGGAAATTACACACACACACACACACACACACACACACACACACACACACACACACACACATATATACTGTTCCCTCACAAACTGCTGGTTTCAGAGACATTTTCCCCCACATGATCTGATATCCTTATATAATGAAGTGATATAAAAACAAATATGATTTGTCCCATTAAGTGTTCCTTATTGCAAAAAAATCTGATGCTTTTATTCATTACTGAGCACCTCAACCATTTTTAATGATTTGATATTCTCTGTTGCCATTTATCTAATATAAAAACACATTCAGCCTTTTTTCTTTTTTTGTCTGTCTTTGTAACATTTACAGGCAAAGCATGAGGAATCACTGGGTGAGAAAGAGGGCAGCAGACCAGCCAGGTCAACGTGCAGGACATCAGACTCTACAAGAGCATGACGCTCCTGTGTCCTGCAGATATATCATAGGACTACGGTAGTGTACTGAAAGGAAACTTATTCCCTGTTAAAAACCAGCCTGAATTATTTCTCTCTCCTATTACTATAATAATCAGTTTCTATGACTAATATGGAGTTCGCACACATACAGCTCACACAGAAAGTAATGTTATCTCTGTTTGTGTGTGCAACGTGCATGATTAACTGTTTAAACACATTTTTGGCCGTCTGTACAATTGCACTGATTCACATCATTGGGTGTGTATTTTTGTAGGTCAGTTTCATGCTTCAAATTTTCAGAAATCCACGCGCACAAAAAGGCACAAAAAAAAAACACCGCTCCAATCGTTGTTGTCGAAAACCATGTCCGCAGTAATAGACTGTCTGTAAGTACTCAAAAACAAGAAAATGATTCTGTGTTCTTCCGCTAACTTCCTCCCTCGGGCACACAGGCAGCTCCACCAGATAACCCGCTGCAGAGATGTACCATCGAGGTAAGTTTCTGTAGCAATTATAGAGACGTACTACTGTAACCAGCTCAAAACAAATTGAGCTATAGTGCTTTGATTCTGCTGTAACTGCTATACGACTCCTAACATCAAAACTCTGTCTCCATGACGAGGGTTAAATCGATCTACGGACTAAATTTTACTGTTAATGGTGGTTTTTCCGTTGAGAATCATTTGCTGTCCTGGACTATAAGTTCCATCCAGGAAATCATCCCTGAGAGTCTAATGCCATCCTAAAATAGGCTTTAAATGAGCACGGGAAAAGCAGCGCAAAGTGTTTTAATAGGTTTCAACTGAATGAGGGTTTAGGAAGGAAGAGAGAATAACATCTGACCTCTTTTCACCTGTATGTGCCGTTTTATTGACCTGCTATAGTGGCAGAAAGGACAGAATCCACAAGGGGCCAATAACATTATGTTTAATCGCAGACAGAGATGTTTAAACGTAAAAATATAGATGAAAATGACCTTTCCACTGCCGGCTTAGAGTTGTGTCTGTATAAATGTCATTCTATATCTCTCTCTCTATCTCTGTTACTGTGAGTGTAGAGCGGTAATAGAGGTCAAATGTGTGTAGTGGGAAGAGCACATGCTCACGACACATATGAGCAGCTGTGCTCACGGGAAAGCAGGTCTGGCCTTGTGTCAAAACTCAATCTCATTCTTCCTCATTGTCTCTCTTGACTATCCTAAAGGCCAAAAGCCTATGAAAAATAATAAAAAATGGCTGTGTTTTCATTAACCACTTCATCACTGCATTTTATATTAAAAGACCCTGGTTACTGTATACACATTATTTAAAACTGCAGTGTATAATTTCAGTGGCACTAAATGCTATTTTACATGCCTGGTGCAAGTCTGCACAAAACACTTTTTGCCTATTTTATCTATACACTGTAATAAATGTCTGTAATATTTACAGAAAAACACTTTAAAGATATCTTACCATTAACAGTGAAATTGTAATTGGTTTAACATCACGTTATAAGCAATTTTACTGTGAAATACAGTCAAATCCATGGTTTTTGCAATTAAAAACTATGAATTCCCATATAATTTACAGTGAAAAACAGTAAAATAACAGTTTCAGATGTTCAACAGTACGGTTTATGCCAGTAATGTGCATTAGGTTGTTTTGTGTAACACTTTGTTATTTAGTTAATTATTGAATTATTTTAGTGTCATGTGTGTATATGTGTAATGTTTTGTATGGTTGTCCATGTTTTATGGACAAGCCATTTACGATGAACCCTGATTCCTCATGTGGCTTTCTAATGTACAACCTGTATCATTATGGTGGTTATCAGTAAATATTGCAGTACAAAGCAGATTCTAATATATTAACATTATATAACTTAATGAAATACAGTTAGAAGTTGTAAAATATACAGACACCTATAAGCCATCCTGTAATACCTGAAACATTTTCACTGTATATTATATGGTGAATTTCTTGCAATCACAGCTGCCGTTTTTTTATTGTAAATTTAATAGAATATGTTTTAAAGTGTATCATAAAATGCGGGACGAGGTACATACTGAAGTCTATTAATTAGTGTTTGCGTTTTTATTGACTTTTTTGTTGAATAGTGAATAACTACACTAAGGCCGTGTGTCCACCAAAGCGTTTTTAGCCAGCTGAAAACGCTGGACGCTCTGCTGAAAACACCTAGCTGTGGGCGCTTGAAAGCGTTTTGGCAGCGCAGCGTTTTTTCAGTTGAGACGCTTCGTTGCTATGATACAGAATAACCGCAGCACAGTTTACTTGTAACTGATTTCGCAGATAATTTTGTTTCATACTAAAAATTTATTTTGTTCGGTTAGCTCTGCTGGTTGATGTTGTTGTACAAAAAGAATGTTGTGACAGTTGGTCGGTGTGATATTTGTCCCGCCCCTCCTCCACTCTGATTGGACGGCTGTGTAAAAAGTGACAGTGATGAGCGCAGCGTTTTACCCAAAGTTGAACATTTTTCAACTCTCAGCGACCAGAAAAAACGCTGAACGCTCAGCGCTTGAGCGTTAAATACACGCTCAGCGCCTCGTTACGCTCATGGCGTTTAAAAAACGCGGCGCTCCCATTGAAAACAATTGGAATTTTACGCCAGCTGCGTGAAAAAACGCTTTGGTGGACACACGGCCTAATGAACAGTAATGAAAGAAAAACTTCTTTTGTCACTATCTTACACTGTCCTGTTATTTTCTGTATTCAGTCTGTGTTACAAAAATACATCTACAATACATTCAATTACAGAAAATGTCTTTTAAAAATAAATAAAAAAAACAAAAATGAAAGAAATGGTTCAAGCACTCTCATTCTAAACTGCATGATTTTTTTAAATCCGTGAAACATAAAAGGATCTAAATGAGGGATGATGACTTTGTCTATCATCAAGCTCAAAAAAAGCAGTCTATATGACTCGCGTACTATATTTTGAGTCTTCTGAAATCGTATGATAACTTTGCGTGAAGAATAGACTGAAAAGTTGTATTGACTGAAAACTTGTGCATTAATGATACATACACCAAAGTCATTGTTAACAAAAGCATGGCACAGTGAGTGTGCCTGAAACCAAAAAAGAAGCAAAAAAAAAAAAAAAGAATAATACCATACGCTCCAAAAAACAACCGACCCCTCTCAGCAAGACTATGGCCCTGTCCCAAATGGCGCATTTCATGCGGACTTTCGGTCTCGTGGACTTAAATTGCGCGTGCTCGCCGAGTCTACGAGTCCGTAGGCCGTCCCATTTAGCATTTTAACGCTCTGAAGTGTGCTCAGCAGCGCCCCCTTTGTACCCTTGAAGCGGTCTTCCGTGAAGCCCGCATAGATGCAGGCTCCACGCACTTTAACTACCCAGGAATCCTTGCGAAATGCCAATCAGAAAACGGATGGGAGGAGATTTCGCTCACGGACTGTTAACATGGCTTTATGATATAGGCGTACATTTTACCAGTTGTTACTTACAGTTTATACAAACATTATCGACCAGTGGTTGATATATCAAACATAATAATAGCGTGTTAAATAATACGATCGCATTATGATTCATTACATAAATAGAACCGAATGTCATGGCTTTACTGAGTCATATAAACGTAGTATGAATATTGCAACCTATACATTTTTCTTAAACTCATTTACATTTTAATTTTGTGTTAAAATTGAACATTATGTATTATTATGTACAACTGTATTTATCATTTACATAACCATGACATCTATTCTAATGCCCAGGTGGCATATACAATTATAGAACTGTAAAAGCAGGCTGTGTAGTTCACATGGACATAAGATTTGGGAAAATAAAATAAATCCTGTTCTCGATGCTAAAGACTGTTATTTTTTTTTAATGATATTTGTGATATTTTTCTAATAAAGGGACTGATGAGATGACCTTTTTCAGTTTATTCAGCTTCGACGTCTGAGCTGAGACCTTCTTCCTGTTTCCGGCGTGACGATCGAGTCTGTCCCAAAAATACCTCTCAATGCGCCCTCGCGGACTCACGCTAAGGGCCCTATAGGTCTGCACTACATGACATCACCGAAGTGTGGACTCTGAGGAAGTCCACAAGTCCGGAGTGTGCCATTTGGGACAGGGCCTATCACAGCAAGTGCTCGCACACACTGAAGAGTCGTCACACGTTACTACCTGTCACGCTCAAATAGGTCGTCCTCCGCACCAGGAAGCCTCCGAAAACCAGCTCACAAGTGTAGTTGCCGATGTCATCCTCCCTCACTTCCTGTATGGAGAGCAAGTCTGCGGTCTGTAGCACGCTGCTCCTCCACTGCTGCACATTACACTCCTGCACACCCGCAGGCAAAGAGAAATAGAGAAAAACTATATAGAAACAAAGAGACTGCACCATATTGCATGTGTATACACATTTGTATTTTGTCATAATGAAAAAACTCAGAGGGGAATTCAATAAGAATAACTGTGCTTGCCGACAGCAAGCAAATCAAGTAATAGCACAAACACGCCCCACAAAAATCAGTGCTAAACACAATTTCTTGGTCTTGCGGGTCACAATGCAGCGATCCAGACACCCGAATTGGCTCTTTAAAATGCTGAAAGTGCACTCAACTGTATTTTATTATGCTAATTTGATCATCATTTGATGAATTACTGCTACCATGATCGATAGAAAATGTACACAAACACACTCTCTTTTAAATAATTTTCTGTTTATGGCTTTGAATGTGCGGTAAAAGCACATTGTTAATTGCCCTAGGCAAATAGCGTTAACTTTTGTGAATAAGACAAAGTATAATTACCCTAATTTACATAAAAATTAGGTGTGTTTGCACTGGAAAGAATGACAATGGCTTAATTTAAATTCTCAGGGGACAGGTGCCATGACGCTGGATCGCAGGTGGTTTGTTATTAAGATGCTGTTTGTGCACTGAATGGCGCAACTGTTTAGTGAATTCACCTCAGAGTATCTCACACCGTACCTTGTACCACGTTATCTGGGGTTTTTCCCCAGGCTGAACGTAATCCTGGATATCAGGACAGGAGATGTCTTTACTCTTTCCCAGTTCTCCTTTCTCAGTGTAGCGCAGTTTTGAGTTATAACATCCTGCTGTGTCATTATCAGCAACCAATAGAGTCATAGACACCTTCATACAAAACGTGGAATTCCTGTAACACACACACACACACACACACACACACACACACACACACATACACACAACACACACACACACACACACACACACACACACACACACACACACACACACACACACACACACACACACACACACACACACACACACACACACAGAGTATAAAAACTGCTTTCTGCAATCAGATTAACACATACTCACCCAGAGACATTAAATGTGTTATCTCACAGATCCTATACACTAACAAATTAAATCAGGTTTTATTCTTGTATAATTTTTTTATTCAACCATGATAGATGTAATTTGACCACGAAGGAAGACAATTTGTCTGCAATTTTCATGTGGGGCTACAAATAATTAGCGTTTTACTGACGGAATATGAGAAGCAAATGAATAGAAAATGTTTTCTCAACGGTTTTAAAGGGTCCTTTCATAAAATTTTTTATCACTTTACAAATGTTCACTTATAATGTTCGTTAATGTTTTTTCACAAGAAAAACACGTCAAAATTAATATTCCACCCTCTCTTTGACCCTTCGAATTAAACTAGATTTGTTTTGTTTTTTCTGAAGACTTCTATCAAAGATGTGAAAGTATGGAATGAGACATTATTGAGTAATAAAAATTACAGTATGTTTTCATAGTACAATGAGCATTTATTTATTTATTAAAAAACAAGATTTCTCATTATATGACCTTGCATTTTGTTTGCATTAAATTCAAAGTCAAACTAAATTACACAGCTCCAAACACATATTCAGATGCACACACGCCTATGCACACACTCTGTAACTAAGAAGCATTGCATGGCAACACACACTTCTCTACAATGATGTGTGTCTCCATTAAAAGTGCATTAGTGTTTGTTTTGTCAAAGGGCTTTGAGTTTAATAGCTGCTGATAAGATTTGTTGAAATTTGACCTTTTCAGTGTAATGACCTCACACCTCCTACCGGGTTACCATGGTTACAGTGTGCTTGGGGCGGCAACCTGCAATGCACTTGTCTTTCGTAAAATGCATAAACAAATTAACCCAAAAATATAAAAAGTACCTATAAGCTCTCTTTGTGCCCTATTAACCATATAGCAAAGACTATTTTTACACGCTCACTATTTTCAGACACCAGCATATGTCAGCAGAGTCTTGTTTTATCACCCTATAAACCTAAAAAGAATACTAAAATATCTGCTCTCTCCTGTCGGTGTGTTGCTGAAAACTATTGTTTATGGTTTAATCAGCTCAAAGAAAGTCTCAGAGGAAAAGAACACAACAACAACAACTCTATTTCCTGTTGTTAACTGGGTTCTCTTAATAAAAAAGCCTACACAGGCAGGCTCCTTCTTAGGCAGCATCCTAACTGGACTGGAATCTCATAAGTGACAACTAGTGGCAATTAATTGGTTTCTAGTGGATCAATGTTTGGCTAGTTAGGCTTTAGGCTTTTATTCATTGCTGGTAAATGCTGTAATCTCAACAATATGCTGACAAAAACTGTTTTTTCTCCATTGTCACTCATTCTAAAGTAGCTGTGCATACTGACAAAATCATACTGACTAACATATAAATCATCAAAATTTAATTACTGATGTGGAAAGGCAGTAAGAAGAAATTTTAAGATTCAAATATTAAAGCTTACATACAAGGGCTGTTTACACCGAGGGCGATAACTATAACAATGACTATAACTATAAAGTTTGAATACTTGTTCTAATACAGTGAAAATAGGGAAGTCCACACCCCAACGAGGAAAAATATTGTTGGAATCACTTTTAGAAAGATTTTCTAGCTGATGAATGATTAAAACAGCCAAACAGGATTCATCCGACATAACTGCACCGAGGACTTGATAAACAGAGCATTATTGTCTGTTGCTGTGGACACTAATATAGTTATCATTATAGTTATATTTATAGTTATCACACTTGCTGTGAACGGGCATACAAAAAAAAAAAAAAAAAAAACAGTATTTAAAATTAGATTGGACTTTTTTTTTTTTTTTTACCAATACCTTTAAGTATTGAATGCAATGTATATTTATTTAAAAGGATAGTTCACTTAAAAATTAATATTCTTTCATCATCTACTCAACCTCATGTTGCTCTAAGGGCACGTTTACACGACAGTGACGTACTAAAAACTATTTTTTTTCTTTGCATTTTCACGTATTTTCACACGGATCCACGTAAACTACTAAAAACGCTGTATCATGCATGCCAGGCCAGTCAAGTCACCTTTATTTATATAGCGCTTTTAACAATACAAATTAACAGTGATAACAGGAAAATAATGCAACAAAGTTTGTTTCGACTGTACCGCAGATGTAAAAGAAAATAGTGTCATAGTCCAGCTTAAGTACGTTCAGTGATGGTTCATTTTTGTTGTAAAAAAGTTATTAATTTAGTTTTTCTATACAGCCGCTCTGGAGTAAACATTGATGTCATAATCCAGCTCAGTTCAGTTCTTCTATAATGGTGTCAATGCAGGCAGATCAATAATATTGCTGAATATTAAGTGTCCCCAACTAAGCAAGCCAAAAGCCAAAGGCGACAGTGGCAAGAAACCAAAACTCCATCAGGTGACAGAATGGAGAAAAAAAACCTTGGGAGAAACCAGGCTCAGTTGGGGGGCCAGTCTCCTCTGGTCAACGAACGAACAGTGTACGATTCTGATTCAGGCAGCATTACAGGCTAGAAGTCAGATTGGATCAGAACATTCAGAATATTTATCCAGTTCCATTTGGCTGAAAATCTGAGTCATCACGCAGGTATGGCCGGCATGGTCAGTAGTTGGTGATGTCACTTTGTAAGGAAACACTACTCGCCTGACTGAACACGTAATCCGCATGTGCATGACGTCTCGGTTTTCCCAAATTCACATTTTTGTTGTTTACATGGAGACAATAACAGAATCGTTTTTAAAAAAGTGTTTTTGTGTTTTCAGGCCGCCAAAATGCCGTTGTCAAGTAAAAGTTTTCCGTTTTTAGTTGAAAACAATGTTGTGTAAACGGCCCCTTAATCTGTATGATGTTTAGTTCTTCTTTTTCTCTCTTTCAGTTTTTTTTTGTTTTCTGTACACTCACACATATACAATGAGAGTGACATTTTGTGATGCAAAAGTGAATATGATGAGTATATTATTTGCTTTGACCTCAAGTCAGTTGGAACCTGAGCAAATGAGGACCCTGGAGAGTTGCCTGACTGTTTAATATGTGTGACAGTGGCCTGCGGCATTATAGGAGAGTGCCGGAGTGTCAGTGTTTGATTGATGGATGACAGAACGTCTCACTGTCCTCTGCCGTCGCTTACTTATTTCACTTCCAGTTTTACTGTCCCTGAGAAGATTCAAATACAGACACACAACCCTAACACACACACACACACAATACACGCAGACAGTAATACACACAAGCTAATTTTCTCAGCATGACGCTTTTCTTGAAGGCTTTGAGAGACAATCAAAAAACATCAAAGGATGAAGTTAAGCATGTTCCCAGAACCAGCTAATGTCCGAAAGGCAGAGTGTGTGCGTGTGTCTCCCTGTGGATTTGCATATTTAAGCGTATGAGTGTTCATGCATACACATGTGCACACGTTTCACTCTCTCACCTCAGAACGCAGGAGTACAGACCGGCGTCCTGCAGCTCAGCAGGCCGAAACCAGATGGCGTCTTCCTCTTTGCTCATGCGTACCCCGTCAAAGGAGATGGGCTCCTCAAAATCGCCATGTCCCAACCCAGAACTCCGGTACCACATCAGACTAAGTCCAATGCTTTGTGCCTGGGTGTAGTTGGCTCTGATATAACCATAAAACAGAGCACACTTTATCCGCACCGGCTCTCCGTGTAACACCCGGTACTTCAGATAGTCCACGGACCAATCAGTGCAGCCGTCCACTGCAGAAAGACAGGAGGACAGAAATATAAGTCTCCACCCCTTTAGAAAGTTTCTTAGTTAAGTTAGTTTAAGTAAGTTTCTTTATTAAAGTGCGAATATTCCCTTTCATGCAGTGTGTAATATAGCTATTTGTGAATGCAAACATTCTGCAAAGTTGTAAAGTCGAAAGTGCAACCTTTATGAGTCATTTTTCATTTGAATCCTACTACTTTACGGTTCTACGTCACTAGAAGATACATTTGCATAATGCCCGCCTATGTTGAACGTTGTTTCGCCCGCGAACAACTTAAAGGATTAGTTCACTTTAAAATGAAAATTAGCCCATGATTTACTCACCCTCAAGCCATCCTAGGTGTATGACTTCTTCTTTCAGATGAATACAATCGGAGTTATATTAAAAAATATCCTGGCTCTTCCAAGTTTCATAATGGCAGTGGACCAACAGATTGAAGCTCAAAAACGTTTATCCATCCATTATATAAGAACTTCAAATGGCTCCTGTGGGTTAATAAAGGTCTTCTGAAGCAAAACGATAAGTTTGTGAAAGAAAAATATTCATATTTAACACGTTACAAAGTTAAATTCTAGATTCAGGCCAAACGGCCATACTCAGTCTACTTGCCCCTAATGCGTAACTTACGAAATTTCTGACGTCAGAAGTAGAGTGGTGCGTCATGGCGTAGCGTAAATATCAGCAGTGAGTCGCATTACTGCATAAGTTAAGCTTTTCACTTAAGTGGAATCCTCATTTTCGTTTGGCCGGAAACTAGTTATTTTACTTTATAAAGTTTTAAATATACAAACTCATCGTTTTGATTCAGAAGGCCTTTATTTACCCATAGGAGCCATGGATGGATGCACGTTTTTGAGCTTCAATCTGTTGGTTGCAATTCACTGCCATTATAAAACTTGAAAGAGCCAGGATATTTTTTAATATAACTCCGATTGTATTCGTCTGAAAGAAGAAGTCATATACACCTAGGATGGTTTGAGGGTGAGTAAATCATGGGCTAATTTTCATTTGAAAGTGAACTACTCCTTTAACCAGCCCACAACACGTTGTTTTACTGACGAATGCTTCTCAAATTTCTAAGTTCAACGCGGGATTCACAAAACGCTTGCCCTTGACAGATGGGTCAGTACCCAGTATATTTAGACAAGCTTGCTCCTCAGAATCACAACCTGTATGAATAATTATTGATGTATATATTTTCTACCAGGTGTTCAAAATACTTAGTTTTGTGTTTTATATTGTGTAAGTTTCCGGCTAACCGGCTTACTCACGTTATTACTGTCTTACTGAAATACATCAGCTAATCAGCTGTGGGCCACTATTACCCAAAACTGTGTCTATTAATGCAGACTGTCTGTCGTTCTCACTGATCGTTTGTTACATCAGTGATTCACGTTAGTGTTGGGCGAACGCACTTTTATACAGTTACAGTTTTTTACAATCGCTATGACAATTTTTTCAGTACTTTTAACAAATTTCCTAAACTCTTAACGCACCAACACACCTACAACACACAATTGGCAAAACAGTTAATTTCATGCTCAAAATCACACATTGTAAACTAAACTCCAACACTAATTTTCAAAATACAATAATACACTATCAACAATACAATATGTCTACCAAAACACTGCAAACATGTCTCAAAATCAAATAATTTTTCAAAACACTAACATATGTTCTCGTCCAACAGGAAGATTTAGTCAATCATAGCACAATGTCATAAAAACACGAACATCAGATGGAATTACAGAAACTGCATTATTTTATATGTGTCAGGTATGCCCTTATACAACAGACACTATATTGTATTGATCATAGATTGTGTTTTGCACTGCAGTTTCTTTTGAAGCCTCTCTACATTTTTGTTTTGTTGGGTTTAGGTCTTTTGCTGCAGAAATTCAATAAAAAAAGACCCATCTCAGAGTGCTTTATAGAATGTAAGGTGACTGTAATGAAAAAACGAAGACAGACACAGAATTGCTGCAATAAATAAAATAAATAAAAATACATTTATATATTTGCATAATTCAATCAGCTGTTTCTCAGTAACAATATAATAAAATACAGTGGGTTATATTTGTGTTTCAATTCACAATATAAACAGCTGTTTACCTTGACTTTAGCCTGGGTTAGGTTTAGAACATGGTGTTTTCTGTTCTGACATACAGTGTTAAAGCATTGGTAAATTTGCCAGTAAAAATACATTGTTTTGGTCTTGTTTGAGCTTGTGTGTAAAAGAAGTTCAAGCATTTTAAATTAGTGTTAATTGTATGCATTTTGTGTTAAAGCAACAAGAAATGTGTTACAGTTTTTTACAATCGCTATGACAATTTTTTCAATACTTTTAACAAATTTCCTAAACTCTTAACGCACCAACACACCTACAACACACAATTGGCAAAACAGTTAATTTCATGGTCAAAATCACACATTGTAAACTAAACTCCAACACTAATTTTCAAAATACAATAATACACTAGCAACAATACACCATGTCTACCAAAACACTGCAAACATGTCTCAAAATCAAATAATTTTTCAAAACACTAGCATATGTTCTCGTCCAACAGGAAGATTTAGTCAATCATGTCATAAAAACACGAACATCAGATGGAATTACAGAAACTGCATTATTTTATATGAGTCAGGTATGCTCTTATACAACAGACAGTATATTGTATTGATCATAGATTGCGTTTTGCACTGCAGTTTCTTTTGAAGCCTTTCTACATTTTTGTTGTGTTGGGTTTAGGTCTTTTGCTGCAGAAATTCAATAAAAAAAGAGTCATCTCAGAGTGCTTTATAGAATATACGGTTACTGTAATGAAAAAACAAAGACAGAGACAGAATTGCTGCAATAAAGAAAATACTGTAAATACAATACAAATAAATGTATATATTTGCATAATTCAATCATCTGTTTCTCAGTAACAATAGAATAAAATACAGAGGATATATTTGTGTTTCAATTCACAATATAAACAGCTGTTTACCTTGACTTTAGCCTGGGTTAGGTTTAGAACATGGTGTTTTCTGTTCTGACATACAGTGTTAAAGCATTGGTAAATTTGCCAGTAAAAATCCATTGTTTTGGTCTTGTTTGAGCTTGTGTGAAAAAGAAGTTCAAGCATTTTAAATTTGTGTTAACTGTATGCATTTTGTGTTAAAGCAACAAGAAATGTGTTAATAGTATAGCTTACACAGACGGATGTAGTGCTAACTGTGTTAAGAGTTTAGGAAATTTGTTAAAAGTATTGAAAACATTGTCATAGCGATTGTAAAAAACTGTAATAGTATAGCTAACACAGACCGATGTAGTGCTAACTGTGTTAAGAGTTTAGGAAATTTGTTAAATTGTTGTCATAGCGATTGTAAAAAACTATAATATAGTTCTCGCATGTGCACCGCAATAAATTAGAAATATACACATCGGTTTGTTGATGGACATACCCTTGTTAATGCTGATGGTGAGGAACTACAGTTGAAACATCTCATAATGTACCTCAAACTGAGTAGCGTATCACAATGAGAAACGTCCTGCTCGAGTCGTCCTTGCGATGGAGGTTTGGGTTGAATAACTAGTTCTTCTAATGTTTTATCATCGGACTCATGCTCAGATTAATATGGTAAAACTGACATCATCGTTACTGTCTTTACAGTTCAATAGCTGAGCTGTAGGAAGCCTCCGGACAGAGCTGACGTTCAGTTAGATTCGGACAGGCGCTGTACGCGTAGACCAATAACAGACTGGGCCGTCTGACAAATCAGAGCAGAGTAAGCTCCCGGAAAGAAGGGATTTAGAGAGACTGATTCATCCGACGAGTCGTTTGAGAGTCATTGAACAATGTGGTGATGTGCAATGTATATTATGAGAAAATGAAAGTGTTTTTTGACTTTTGATGCATGTAAACCTGTTGTAGGAGACTTCCAAAACAAAATTAGGAACCTTTAAAATAGCATAATAGGGGGAACTTTAAACACCATTTTATGTCACTGGCCATCCAGCGAAACATAAGACATACAATTTAAGTAAATCATGACAGAATCGTCTTTATCAGGTGCAATATCTCTTTAAGTTACATTATATTTCATTGAGCTAAATTATTTAATCCATAAACACACATCAGACCCTGTAGGCTGAAAAAAAATCATTACATTTTGCAGATAAAGCTTTAGATACAAACACACACACATATGCCACTGTGATAAAAGTCAAATCTTTGAGATATTGAAATGCAGATTTTAAGACAGAAAATCTTATGATTATCAAGATGTTGAGTCAATGTGAGTTAATTTTAAATCTTGAATGCTATTGGATGCTCGTGCAAGTAATTATACTCTAACTAATTATGTTTTATTGTTGTAATTAACTGCTGTGTTTTATAATGTTTGCATATGCAAGTGTGTGTGTGTGTGTTGGAGGATTGCTGTGTGCATGTGTGTGTGTGTACACAGGAGATGGCATGAGCTTGTAATAAAAGCAGTTAATTGCTTTTTTTAAACTCTGGAGATTAAGAAAATAGAGCTATTAAAATCTGATAGGACAGTCAAATAATCTACTGTAGCGTTAATATTCTAGATCTAAACGGCCCCACATTTTACATAATGTGATTTTGCAAAGTGCCCCTAACAAGACCAACATTTATGTGCATTACATAATTTGAGATGGCACTGGTGGCCTTGAACAGTGATGATTGATCTGCCTCTGTATGATTTTCTTCCCAAGTAAAAAAAAAAGCCCAAATTGTGACAAATACTACTGCTATAGCAATTCAAAAGCAATACACTTTATATATTGGGTATACAAGTATTAAATCTTTCAAGCCCTATATTGATGTCGAGATTAATTAATAAGTGAACAGTAAAACACGCAGGAAAATCACTAAACCGTAAAAAGGTTTTAATATTTCCATTTCTATTTGACCAGACCCTATATGTTCTTTTTTTTTATTATTATTTTTTTTTAATGATGTTAAAATTAGCCAAGTGACTACTAGTGTGATGTACACATAAAATTGTGCAAATATACTTCACAATTCAAAGGATTTAGCATTAGGAGAGGATAAATGAGTCTTGAAAATAATCTCACAATGCAAAAAAATCTTAATTCTCTTAAAATGGGCAGAAATTTGTCCAGGATATTTTTTTGAGTGTTCATGAGAATCAGCAAACAAAAGGAAAAACATCACAGGCTCTTCATAAACACACACACAAATGTTATTTTACTTGTTGTGAGAGCATTAAAAACACAAAGGCGTATTATAGAGCCTTACATCACCAAAATGATTATATTTTTCAGGAAAAGAAAAGCACTTGTCATTGAGCAAAGTCCTCTGTGTTCCTGCTTGACTGCATTGCCCTTGACCAAATTCACAAATGGCTAAATCCGTCTCTGTAATAACTTCCCAATTGTGTTCAAATTAAGTGAAACCTATTACAGAACATTTCCTCCCGATGCGGAGGACAGAACTTCCACTCATTATTTCGCTTTCCGTCGATGCTGAAAGGTATGAAAATAAACAGCATAAACTGTGCGGAAATGCTTAGTGACACACTGCTCATGTACAAAATGCACCCCTCAAGACGTTTTCCTTCATGCCGAACTTGGGTGTTCGTCACTTATGAAAATGCTGAGGCAATAGATGGCAGTTTGCTGAATATTTTAAATGAATAAGATAGCGATTAAAAATTATCTGATGACATGCGCATTCTGCCAAATCAATTACATTAATTATGACAATTACATCACCCTTCTCTCCCACAACACTCTCCTTCTTCCTCCAATTCTCACTGTTTTGTCTTACATCTGTCTTGCATCAGTATGCTGTAACTGTACTGTCTGATATGACTCTACTAAACACGGTTAACCTCTTCAGGTGTCATCATGGTGCTGAAGTCCAGCTGTTTCATTTTATTTTCATGTTCTACTGATAATCAACTTTACTTTTTATGTTTGGGGTCACAGAGACTTGAATGATGTTTGTGTAAAATAATAATAGCAATTTTGTAATATTAACATCTTATTTTTACTTGAAATTGTTTAAATCAGTTAATCTGATCTTAAAGGGAAATTTCATCCAAATATGAAAATTCTGTCATTACTTACCCTAATGTTGTTCTAAATCAGAATTAATGTATTTCTTCTGCTGATTACAAAGGAAGATATTTTGAAGAACATGGACCTTTTTGGTTACTGACATTATTCAAAATATCTTCTTTTGTGTTCAGCAGAAGAGAGAAATTCATACAGGTTTGGAACAACATGAGGGTGAGTAAATGATGACAGAATTTTTTATTTTTGGTTGAACTATCCCTTTAATCAAATCCCAACAGAAAGATATCACTGAAGCTTTATCTCTCTGTGTCTTACCACAAGGTATGTAGTTTTCTTTTTTCTTTTTAGAAAAGTGCATGCCTATCCATTTTAGTAACATTGTTTCAATTTGGGGCCAATTTGTCCTCTGTAGAAACAACTACCAGTAATGTACAATGTGTACACCAATCAAAGAATCTAATCATGCAATTTGATAATTACTGTAATTAAAAATAATCCATTATTTATTCCCATTTTATATATCTCTAACATCCCAAACACAAGCAAAATACTGTATATACACTAAACAACAGTTCTGTCAGGACCACAATTAGCATACAGTTTGGACTGGAGGTATGGTTTTGTTCTGGGCAAGAACTCCAAGCCCATCTATGCAGCCTAGCATGGATAAAAGCAGGGAGAGCAGCAATAACCCCCATGGTCAGCTGATGCAAGTTTGATTGACGTGACCTGCCAGAACTAATGCTACGCTTGATTATTATACAACTATATTATATATTTAGTTTGGGGAAATGATTTTTGAAAATAAATTATTAATTTTATTTAGCAAGGAATCCTTAAATGAATCAAAAGTGACAAAGAACAAACAAAAAATATTTTTATTTCAAATGTTCTTTGGAACTTTCTATTCCTCAAATAATTCAGAAAAAGATTATCCAGTTTAGGATAAGTATGATTTTTTTAAAAGCAATAATTAATTCTATTCAGCAAGGAATGTATCACCTTTTCACAAAAAATGGGTAACACTTAGTATAAAGTAATAAGTACTTACAAATCATTAAACTATTAGTTTATACTTAATTCATAGTTAATATGTTGTAGTCTCTACATTGTTAATATATTTAGGCCTATAGGCTATATACAAATAGTGAGTTATTCATTAATTGTCACTGTAATTAACACAATTATTATTGTTTAATTAGCTCATGTAAAGGAATTGTTAATTGGTTATTAGGAGTAAATAGTTCTCAATTTAGATTCCCACAAAAACTGGGAAAATGTCATTAAGTGCTTTAAACCAACTTTTCTTAGACATTAATTGCATTCATATTCAGTGTTCCTTAAAATGTTCACACACCCATGCATACGTTGGCATATGTAGTTTACGGGAACTCTCCATAGGTGTAATGGTTTATACTGTACATTCTATCATCTTACACTAACTCTCCTCCTAAACCTGCCCATCACAGAAAACGACATATTTATAGTTAAGCCCAAAATTACTCATACCCAGGTCAAATGTTTAATTATGGTGAATGTAGGCATATTCTGGCTGGAAATGACACAAATGATGACAACAGAAAGAAAGACCTTGTGTTAGAGATATTAATGAAGAAAAGTAGCTTCTTTTTTTTACATTTTGACAAAACATTTAATGTGTACAATTATTCATACCGTTTCTCAATAACCAATGGCAAAGCCTTTCTTTTTCATCACAGATGTCAAACATTTTTTGGACCATTCCTTTTTTGCATAGATCTCCAGGTCCTTGAGGTTGGAAGGCTTCCTTACCATCACTCTGGTCTTCAGTTCTCTCCACAAATTCTCAATTGGATTCAGGTCTCGACTCTGGCTTGGCCACTCCAAAACGCCTCGGTTACGACTGTAACCTCGGATCCCTGAAGAGGGAACGAGACGCTGCGTTGATTGACGCTAAGGGAGCACTTCGCGTGATGACATCTTGAAGCACATGTAAAATCAGTCCAATGGTGTGACGGAACGTCAGAGGTGGGTGACGTCATGAACCAGGAAACTATAAAGCCTGTCCAAAGCAGAGCCGCACTAGCTTCATAAAAGTCTGAAGTAGTCGCTGACAGGCACGTAGGAGATATGGCAAGGTGATGCAGCGTCTCGTTCCCTCTTTAGGGAACCGAGGTTACAGTCATAACCAAGGCGTTCCCCTTCAAGGGAACTCGCGCTGTGTTGATTGACACTAAGGGAACGTCTATACCAACGCCACCATAGCGACAAGTGTCTGTCTAGTGTGAAATCGCGAGGAGCAGCACTAGGACGAGAGCACCTGGGACCCTGGTGTAGAGTCCAAGTTCAAAGAGTAGAACCTTACAAATGTGTGCGGTGAGGACTACCCTGTCGCATCAGAAACATCTTGGAGAACAGCTCCTGTCATAAGGGCATTGGAGGCCGCCATACTCCTAGTAGAATGGAAACAGACAGCCATAGGTGAAGGCTGTCCGACCGATTCATCAGCAAGTGAGATAGCCTCAACCACCCACTTGCTCATTCTCTGCTTAGGTGCAGGGGACCCTTTGTTAGGGGGCCCAAACAAACGAACAACTGTTCAGATTTAGGCCACAGGGCAGCTCTGTGGATATAGGCATCTAGCACCCTGACTGGGCATAGCAGATTATTCTTTTCCTGGTCCGAGTTCTGAAAGGGAGGAGAGCAAAAGGCCTGCAGCATGAAAGATCTGGCCACATTAGTGGGGACCTTTGGAACATAACCTGGTCTAGGATGAAGGAACACTTTAACCATGCCAGGTGCAAATTCCAAGCACGAGAGTGCAACCGACAGTGCTTGCAAATCTCCTATCCTTTTAAGAGGAGTGATAGCAAAGAGGAACAAAGGTTTTAGGGTCAGGAACTTAGCCGGAACCTCCTCCAGTGGCTCGAAGGGAGCCAGGGAAAGGCCTTAAAGGACAATGGCCAGATCCCATGTTGGCACCCTGGTACGAGCTGCAGGCCTCAGCCTCAGAGTACCATGGAGGAAACGAGATACCAACGGATCTTTACCCAAAAACATTCCACCCAAAGGAATGTGGTAAGCACTTATGGTCACCACATAAACCTTCAAAGTGGATGGGGATAGACCTGCAGTAAACTGCTCCTGCAGGAACTCCAACACTGTACCAACCAGGCAGTTAACTCGGTCCAACTGACGGTCACTACACCATGAAGTGAAAAATCTCTACTTCAAGGCATAAAGTTTCCTCGTGGAGGGGGCTCTGGAATGTAGAATGGTCTCTACAACCTCAGTTGAGAGACCTGTCCCTATGAGCTGGGCCCCTCAGAGGCCAAGCGCACAGGTTCCACAGTTCTGGATGGGAGTGAACAATCGAGCCCCCTGCCTGGGACAGAAGGTCCCTCCTGACGGGTAACTCCAGTGGAGGCTCATCGAGGAGAGACACTAGGGGAACCATACTCGGCCCGGCCACCGCGGGGCTATAAGAAGTAGGCAAACCTGGTCCGTGCAAACTCTTTCCAGAACTCCCAGGAATAGTGCTGCGCGATTAATCATATCGCAATCACGATGTCAAGCCTATGCCATTATATGATGCAAAATGCTGCGATTTTATATGCAAATAAACAAATTAGAGCTGTTAACGCAATTAACGCAGCATCTGTTAATTTTTGTCATCCTTTGGCTAGCGCAACATGATTCCGCTCTTATTCATGCAAATGCTTTTAAACCATTCATGCGTGACAAGACAAAAAAGTGCGCGCTGCATGTGAATGTCCTGACTGGACACACAAAAAGATTTGCGCTAGTATCGTGCATGCACACAAGACAGCAGGCCAGAATACAGTTCTCTTTCGCGCTTGAACGAACAATAACACACACAATTATGCCAAAATGTCTTTTTGTCGAGCATCTTCAAAACATGAGAGCAGTCTTATGATGAACGTAAAGAGTTGTGACTCGTGAGAGAATGAGGAAAAGGAACAGAGAAAAACACTCACTGCGCTTGACTAAAGAACTTTAGGATTAGTCTTTTATCCAGAGATCAATGGCTTATTGAGCATTACAGGTGTTATCAATCATTTAGTTGTTGTTAGTTGAGAAATACACATTTCAGCATTATCACTAATCTGTGTGTGCATTTTCCTTGAGAACCAAGCAAGTTGACTCATGAAACCATTTGTTTATTATATCGCAATCGCAATATTGACCTCAATAATCGCAATTTGACATTTTTCCCAAATCGTGCAGCCTTACCCGGGAGCAGAGCGATCGGTGGAAATGCATACAAATGTAGCCTCGGCCACATTTGTACCATAGCATCCAGTCCGAGAGGAGCTGGATGCATGAGGGAGAACCAAAGTGGACAGTGAGACGTCTCTCGAGACGCAAACAGATCCACTTGTGCCTGGCCAAACACCCTCCATATCTGCTCCACTACCTCGGGGTGCAGCCTCCATTTCCCGGGCCTCAGCCCCTGTCTCAGGATGTCTACTACTATATTCTGGGACCCAGGGATGTAAGCCGCTCTGAGTGACAGTAGCTTCCCCTGGGACCACAGGAGGATTTGGTGCGCCAGTTTGCAGAGTGGATGCGAGCGCAAACCCCCCTGGTGATTTATATAGGCGACCACCAATGTGTTGTCTGTGCGGACAAGCACATGATGGCCCCTGAGATCTGCGAGGAAATTCTTTAGAGCAAGAAATACAGCCAACATCTCCAGGATCATCATCCGTCCTTCTAGGATCGCTTCCCAGCCCGTGAGAGAGGCATCTGTCGTTAGCAACTTGCGACGACAAGAAGCTCCCAAAACGGGACCCTGGGACAAGAACCAAGGTTTCTTCCACATAACCAGAGCACATAAGCATCACCCCCTCGTGATGTTCCTCGGGAAAAACCCTTTGCTCCTGAGCCACCACAGCAGGGGCTTCATGTACAACAGTCCAAAAGCTACGCTGCTACCCTCATAAACCTGGGTGGGTGAGACCTGAATTTACCCTTTTTCTATGGTCTGCAGGGCCCAACGAGAAACATTTGGCTTCCCCGCTGCCAAAAATTCTACTAGTCGTACTGACTGCTCTGGAGCCCTCCTCGGAGGGGGCGGACAATGGCCCTCCTCGGAGTGTCTGTGCCTCAATCGGGGTGGAAGGAACCGCAGCGCGTCCTTCCAAACCCTGAGAGAAGGCACTGGATCTATCAGGTGAAGGCAGAGATAAGGCTGGGCCTGTCTCTAACCCCGCAAAGGGGTTATATATATATATCGGATATAAAGACAAAAGAACACCAAATAGACAAGGAAAGTTTTACTATGAGCACTACTGAAGACACAGAAGCTGGCTTTTAGGCAGGCTTTATAGTTTCCTAGTTCATGACGTCACCATCCTCTGACGTTCCGTCACATTTTACATGTGCTTTAAGACGTCCCCTAGCGTCAGCTTGTTCCCTTGAAAGTCGGTATTGTCCTCTGCCAACAATTTCTTGACCCCTTTTGCTGTGTGTTTTGGATCGTTATCTTGTTGGAAGATCCACTGCGTCCCCAGGCCAAGTTTTTCTGCAGACTGTCTGATGTTTTGCTCCAGAATCTTAATGTAGTCTTTAAAGGTTAGGCGAGCTTTTCAGTGCCTGTCTTAAAGAAGTGGAGTCCTCCTTGGTCGGTGTTCATGGAGGCCAGCCTTGTACAGTGTCCGCTGTGTCTGCCTAGAAATGTTGGCACCAGCAGTACTCGGCTTAGTCAGGATGGAAGGTGATCCTTGGATTCTTCTTAGCCTCCCGCACTACCAGTCTTGCCAGCTCAGGGGTCACTTTTTACTTCCTAGACCTACCAGGTCCTTTTATATTTTTTACAGTGTGAAACTCCTTAAACTTTCTAATAATGCTTTGCACAGTGGCCACTGGAACTTGAAAACATTTGGAGATACCTTTGTGCCTTTCACTTTATTGTGAGCATCCACAATGCGCAACCGGAGGTCCTCACTAAACTCCTTGGTTTTAAGCATGACTTGCAATTGACCAGAAACTGACTATCTTAAGAGTACTTAAGTGTATCAGCTGTTCTGAATTTATAGCATTTAGAACGGTGCAGAAGATTGCATTTCCTGAGAACTTTGCGATAAGATCAGAACATAAGAACATTTTAACATAATTAAAAAAAAAACTAAAAAAAACTCATTTTACATTAATATCTCTCACACAATGTCTTACAGTCTTTGCCCCTTACTTGTGTCATTTACCCATTGAATGATTATTTTTTTAAGGAACACTTAATACTAATGCAATTAATGTCTAATAAAGGTTGGTTTAATGACATTTTCCCATTTTCAGTGACTTTATTGCTTTATTACTGGATGCTTATAAAATGTTACCAAAAAAAGCCAATTTTCAACATTGATAATAATTTGAATTGTTTCTTGAGCACCAAAAATTTGTATGGCCTTGAGGTCTCTGAGACCCAAGCAGAACATGAGGGTTAAATCTAAGGGGTTGTGAAACATCACGCTAATAACACACTCAAAGAGAGATGAGGCAATTACATACTCTTATTAAACCTGAACGCACTGACCCAATAAACTATGGGGTACGAACCCATACACCACAGGCCTGTGACTCTCAAATGCACACATGCAAACACACAGTTAGTTTTGGTCGGCTGCACATTACGCAACGATTTTCAGATGTATGAAGGCTGAGATATGTAGAGACAAGCTTCCACTCTAATATCAGGTGTGCTTTAAATGGCTCCCCACCGCTATAAGAAACTCTGACCTTTTTATGCAAGCAAAGGGGGAAAGCAAGAGAAGCAATGAGAAAGAGAGATGTTTCATCCTGCAAAGATTCCTATATTTCTTTGCCCAAGTGATGCTAACAAGCCAAGCTTCCCTGAGGCACTCTCGGTAACAGATAAAAGAAACGAAATGGAATCAAACTGGTATCAACTGCATTATTTTCTCCTTTCCACCCTTTTCTCTCTCTCCGAAAGCTCATATCACTCGCACACCTGAAACCTGGTTCTTTCCCCCAATGCTTCTTTCTCCAACATTCACTTGTATCACAAATGTATCCCATCATGCTCGGTTCCTCTGCATGTACATGCTTTTCTCTCCCCTCTCCCTCTGCATTCCCCATTCTCGTTTCATGCTCTCATCTACCCCCACCCCATCTATCTATCTTGTTTTTCACTGCTAAATGAACGATAACGAGGTCGGTTGTCTCTGGGGTGAGGTCCCTTATGTAAGCCTATAAAACATTCACATGTTCTCAATCCTGCGCAACCTACTGCACTAAAATAGTCAGAGAAAAACAGGAGGTTGAGAAAACGAATGAGAAGTTGATTGAACTCTCCCTCTCTTTCTCTCTCTACACTCCCCTTCCTTCCCATTGTATAAGATAAAACAACCAGCTTGCAAATCATTAAGATTTTGGATGCATTTCATGCAAATTACATCTGAATCCCTCCACGCACACTGAAACGTTACTCTCATATATTTATATTTTTTATTCTTATAATTTGTAGTATTATGTTTCTTGTTGTATTTGTATTTGTATATGTCCACTGGAAGCCTCAGTACCAAAAACAAATTCCTTGTGTGTGCAAGCACACTTGGCAATAAAGCTCTTTCTGATTCTGATTCTGAAACAATCCTATCTCAGGTCTCTGTAGCAGTGCACTTTCATCTCTCTCAAGCTCTGTGTGACAGGGCTGTGTTCACATTGCAGCTGAATGTGGCCCAAATATGATTTTTCTTCTCACTTTTTTGGATGACAGTGTAAAAACAACAACATTTAAAATTATATTTTTAATTTTGATCTGTAATACACATCTGATCTTGAAATGTGACTTCAGTTATCTACAGCTAGTATATACACTATATTGCCAAAAGTTTTGGGACATCTGCCTTAACAAGCACATGAACTTTAATGACATCCCATTCTTAACCCTTAGGGTTTAATAGGGAGTTGCTGCTATAACAGCTTCAACTCTTCTGGGAAGGCTTTCCACAAGGTTTAGGAATGTGTTTAGGAAAATTTTTGACCATTCGTCTAGAAGCGCAGTGAGGTCAGGCACTGATGTTGGACGAGAAGGCCTGGCTCGCAGTCTCCGCTCTAATTCATCCCAAAGGTGTTCTATCGGGTTGAGGTCAGGCCAGTCAAGTTCCTCCACACCAAAGTGTCGCACATCCACGTCTTTGTGCACCTTGCTTGTGTCATGTTGGAACAGGAAGGGGCCATCCCCAAACTGTACCCACAAAGTTGTAGCATGAAATTGTCCAAAATGTCAGGTATGCTGAAGCATTAAGAGTTTAATTTCACTGGAACTAAGGGGACAAGCCCAACCCCTGAAAAACAACCCCACACCATAATCCCCCCTCCATCAAACTTTACACATGGCACAATGCAGTCAGGCACGTACCGTTCTCCTGGCAACCGCCAAACCCAGACTCGTCCATCAGATTGCCAGACAGAGAAGAGTGATTCGTCACTCCAGAGAACACGTCTCCACTTGCTCCAGTGGCGGCGTGCTTTACACCACTGCATCCGACGCTTTGCATTGCACTTGGTGATGTAAGGCTTGGATGCAGCTGCTCGGCCATGGAAACCCATTCCATGAAGCTCTCTACACACTGTTCTTGAGCTAATCTGAAAGCCACACAATGTTTGGAGGTCTGTAGCTATTGACTCTGCAGAAAGTTGGCGACTTCTGCACTCTGTGATTTTACGTGGCCTACCACTTTGTGGCTGAGTTGCTGTTGTTCCCAATTGCTTCCACTTTGTTATAATACCACTAACAGTTGACCGTGGAATATTTAGTAGTGAGGAAATTTCACGAATGGACTTATTGCACAGGTGGCAACCTATCACGATACCACGCTTGAATTCACTGAGCTCCTGAGAGCGACCAATTCTTCACAAATGTTTGTAGAAGCAGTCTGCATGCCTAGGTGCTTGATTTTTATACAACTGTGGCCATGAAAGTGATTGGAATTTTTTGGCAATATAGTGTAGACTCACTGGCCACTTTATTAGGTACACAGTTAATGTTCAACTGCACATTAACACAAATATCTAATCAGCCAATAACATGGAAGAAACTCAATGCATTTAGGCTTGTAGACATGGTAAAGGCGATCTGATGAAGTTCAAACTGAGCATCAGAATGGAAAAGAAAGGTAATTTAAGTGACTTTGAATGTGGCCTGGTTGTTTGTGCCAGACAGGCCACTCTAGGTATTTCAGAAACTGCTGATCTACTGGGATTTTCACGCACAACCATCTCTAGAGATTACAGAGAATGATCTGAAAAAGAGAAAATGTCCAGTGAGCGGCAGTTCTGTGGGCAAAAATGCCTTGTTGATACCAGAGGTCAGAGGAGAATGGCCAGACTGGATCGAGCTGATAGAAAGGCAACAGTAACTCAAATAACCAATCGTTACTGCTAAATGCACAACACGTCGAACCTTGAAGCAGAAGCAGCAGCAGAAGACCACAATGAGTGCCACTTCTGTCAGCTAAGAACAGGAAACTGAGGCTACAATTCACACAGGCTCAGCAAAATTGGACAATAGATGATAGGAAAAACATTGCCTGGTCTGATGAGTCTTGATTTCTGCTGCAACATTCAGGTTGTTGGGTCAGAATTTTGGAGTAAACAACATAAAAGCATGGATCCATCCTGCCTTGTATTAATGGTTCAGGCTGGTCGTGGTGGTGTAATGGTGTGGGGGGTATTTTCTTGGCACACTTTGGGCCCCTTAGTACCAACTGAGCTTTAATTTTAAAGACCACAGCCTACCGGAGTATTGTTGCTGACCATGTCCATCCCTTTATGATCTTTATTTAAGAAAACAGTTATTTAGCAGAATTACTGGTCAATCTTTAAAGGTTTTGTGTGTCTTACATTTTGCAACTCGGCTAGTTATCACCATATTTCGCTGATTGTGTGACATCGATTGTGTGATGATGCAATTATTTGTACTGAGGATTTGAGAATAATTTATTACATTTTGTATTATTTTGGTGATAACTCTCAAACTCAGTGTGCTGACTGCTTGTTGCATTTCTTGTGAAAGGTAACTTATACATGACTAGAAGAGGACATGGTAAGTTGGCAGATTTTAGGTTGATTTTACTTTTTCCTGGCGAGGGAAGAGGGTGAGCGGGCCAAGGTTCAAGAGTCATGGTTCACTTCAATATAATTGAATCATAATAATATACATGACCAAATTCTATTGTTTGCAGGGGTGTTTAAAATTGTTTCTACAATAAAATGTTCTCTATATTTATGTCTCCTTTCCCTAATACCACCTGTCATCATCTAGCTACAGCGAGTAGTAAATCATGGTTTTGTTAGGCTGTGATATTCTACTTAAAAGCAGTTGGCTATTTAAAAAAGTATAAGCCTTTCGATTTGTTCTGCCTCAGCTACCCATTTCAATAGGAAATACTGTATGTCAAAACAACAAAGAAGATTGTGTTTCTTAAACCATTTCATGGAGTCATTAATGGCAGTATAAGTAAAGGGCTCCATTGAAACTTAAAAACATTTTAGGGAGGTTGAATCACGCCCCTGGCCTAGAGACAGATATTAGATTTTTAGTCCACTTGAGTTTTTGTTCTTCTGAAGGGTCATTAGAAAAAATGAGCCATTTGTGATGAGTAATTTAAACATTAAAATGCTTTGTATATTAAAATAAAATGGAATACAAAGAGATTAGTGTTCCCTTACTGTGTGCTTACTCTAAGATGTTTTTATTTGTTTGTGTGTGTCCCCCAAGTAAGGTACTAATGATCACTCGACAGTTTAAGACGCTAACTGTCTTGAGCAATCCCATGACTGTGTGCATATAAATGTGAGTCAATCACCCAAACCTCAATGAGTTTAAAGCTTGTAGTTGCTGCAAAAAGGTTGTTTGGCTTCTTTCTGTGTGAGATGTGTTCAGCAGAAAGACTGAGAGGCTGTGTGCTTAGTGATCCGACCACCGGGGAGTGTCACTGGCCAAGATTACTGCTAATCCACCATGATCCAATGCCTCGACACACACACCAACAATAACCTCTCTATGCATACACACCAACAACAATCATCTAGCTCTGCAGAAGACCCTTGAACACTCACACATTAGCCCCTTTCACACATGTAGTCTTTACTGGTAAATTACCGGTAAATAACCGTTAAAATATCATGTGTGAAAAGGACTTTTTCAAAAATCGGTTCAGGCAATTTACCAGTATGAAATGTTGTAACATTACCAGTAAATTACCAGCATGATGCTGTGTGTGAACGAAGAATGAAGATTACCGGTATGAGAACATACAAGGTCCGAACGTAAGAAGTCTGCTTTGGGCCAATCATAAAGTTATTATGGAGATGACGCTGTTTACAGTAAGCACCGCTGCTTTTTAATAGTTTTTCTATGTAAATATGCGCTAGATGGACATATTTGACCATAGCGCTGGGGCTCTGCAGTTGGATACTATCTCTGTGTGGCTCGTGTTTTTAAGAGCAAAAACGTGTGTGATTATCTTCTTACGCCTGTCACTCAGAAAATTTCGTCAACATAAAATCAGGCCTGTTCCTCTCTCGATCTTCAGCGTCGTCGCTCCTCCTTTTATATTTCCGCTCCTCTGTGAGAGATGCGAGACCAGTGCGTCTCACGGGTGTCATTCATTATCACTCACGCCACCGGCCTCGCGCCGTTCTCTCACGTCCCCCTGCCTCCTCCTGCTCGCCACATGGAGCCTACCTCCCTTGTCTGTTGTCAAGACGTTACAGTACTCTCTCAATATTCGAAGTGCAAACAGAGACCATAGCCACAACTAAACAGTCCAGAGATGGGTCTTGGGAGACAGACTATTGTAGCTCGTGTTTTACTTTCACTTTCAAATTCGTGATCGCGCGTACTCTGTGTATAATGGCGCTTTTCCACTGCATGGTATGGCTCAGTACGGTTCGCCTCGGCGCAGCACGGTTCGGCTCGCTTCGTTTTTCCACTGCGTGGTACGACTCGGCGCGGAGCGGCACGGCTCGGTTCGCTTTAGCTCGGTTGCTTTTCCACTGCAGTTAGTACCGCTTCAAAGTGGGTGGGATTATGACTGATCGTTATAGTTTATCCGCTCCTCTTCAACCAACGAGAGGAACGTCTGCACTTCTCGTCCACAGACCACGATTCAGCCATTTCTTTTTTGGAAGTTTTTTTTCTTCAAGCAAGTCAAGCAAGTAGTTTTAAAACAGGTGCTACAGCGGTGGCTGTTACTGGCTATTTAAATCTAGAGGGTTCGATGTCTCGCAAATACAATGACGCTGGTAGTGACGATTCTGTCTGTCTGACCAATCAGTGATCTGCAGTGTTTTCACGTCACATTTTAGTATCGGTATGGTACGCTTGGAACCTCAACAGAGGTGGTACCATTTAAAGCGAGCCGAAGCAAGCCGTACCGTACCGTACCATGCAGTGGAAAAGCGCCACAAGTGAGCTGTACCGAGCCGAGACGTACCGTACCATGCAGTGGAAAAGCACCAAAGCATGCTGTACCGAACCGTGCCGTACCGTACTATGCAGTGGAAAAGCGCCATAAGATGCAGCGGTGCTGAGCGCGCATTCTACAAGATAAGACGTTTAGGCTCTGTTGCGCAACAAATCCTCCACCATCGTCACGCGATCAGTGAACTGTGATTCTTACTGCACTGGATGAGCAGAGCAGACTTTTACATTAGTTTATAATGGTCTTTTTTTTTATATAAAACAGCAAAACGACAGTTGAGACAAATGTGAGTGTAGCGGTGGAATATTTTACGCTTATTTCACCCTCACGCTCTGTCATGGCGATATCGCAAGGCAACTTTTCACTCGACGTGAAATCTCGTCACATTTTAGTCTCGATATCTCGTCACACCCCTAATGACTGACATCACAGAATTTACCGGTATTTTGGTACAGATACCGGTAGAATGGCCAGAACGCTGTTGCTTGTTTGAACAGCATATTAGTGTAGGCGGTAAAGTATTCTGGTAATTTTAGGTAAGGGATTACTGTGTGAAAGGGGGTATTGTCAAATATAAAGTTATGAAATGTGCAAACAATGCACGTACAACTGAAGTCTACGATGTAAGCGACTTCACCAGAACAAAATGCTAAAATATACCGTGTTTTAAAGTATAGCCTCAATAATTCAATATTCAATATGTTAACATACATCCAACAATACAATTAAGAGACTGTTTGCATATAGAAAAAAACACACCCACAGGCCTAACATCAGCACTAACATCTCCTAAAACAGGGTGAAAAGGCTGATTTAAACTATTTTAAAGCTCAAATAACAAACATTATTGCATGTAAAAAAATAAATAATATAAAGCACTGTTACATTCAGATTTTGACTTTTAAAGGTGCCTTATGTCAAAAAATCAATTCATACTCCACATATTCCATACCAGATGGGGGCAGTATACCTCCAGAAAGTTGGCCTACTCTAGTCTGTTTTTTAGTTTCAGGTTGTTAATCTTCTAAAACCGTCAAATAGTCCGCTTTGTCCCGCCAAAGCCTATTTTGATCGGTGAGGGATGTAGAATAGAATGACTGCTGCCGCTGCGCTTGACAGGGCGCATTACGAGCAGAGAGAGAGAGAGAGGGAGAGAGAGAGAGAGAGAGAGAGAGAGTGCTCGGCCGCGCGCGCGCACTCTCACGTCTACAAACAACACGAGCGCGGTCCTGCTCTCTCTTTCTCGCGCATATTAATCAAATCAATTGACACTATAGTAAGACCGCAGTTTCACGTGGAGCATTTGGAGATTTTTAGAGATTAAAGAGATACAAGCCGTGCGAGTTATTCGTGTGTTGCAGTTTGGCTGGTGGTTATGTATGTTGCCCGCATACCGCCTCCCATGGCCGAACCTGGTATTAGACACCGGCCGGGCCGGGGCTAGTAATTTAGTATGCTAATTCAGGTTTATATCTCGGCAGCACTATAACTTGTCATTTTTTTAATGACATCATTGCACTTATTTCTTCTCATTCTTTTGATACGTGTAGCTCATTTTTTGGATATTTTTACCTCAATTTTTACATATGGCACCTTTAAACAATTGTTTCCAGTTGTTTGTACAATAAAATCCTTTCTATATTGATGTTTCTTTTCTCTGTCAATGACTAGCTATAGCAAGTAGTAAATCATTGTGAAAAGGCTGATTTAAACTATTTTAAAACTAAAATAACAAAATTATTGTAAAGAAAATGCATATAAGCACTTCATATTTTGACTTTTACACCTTCTAAATTATCCTTCTCCATAGAATTGCATTTTAATGCATTACTAAAATTTTGAGTCTAAATAAATGTCTGTGGTATCCAACAGCATTTTAGAGATTCTGTCAAAAGCGCTTAACTTCTATTGAATCCGTAAGATTCCCCTTTCCTTAAAAAAAAAGAATGCTGACATTTCCATTAATTAAATCATGATGACTTACAGCATGTACTGCGCAAACATCTAGTCAGTTTAAAATTGCAGTTCTAGGGCTGACCCATGCATGTACGTTCATGTGTGCACACGTGTTTGTCTGAGGGTGAGAGAGAGATTTTAAAGAAAGAGGAGGATTTGAAAATGTGTGGCTTGCAGACTTGTGTGTAAATTTAACGCAGTATTGATCATGCTACAGGACTGTCAGGTCAAGGAATTCCGCCCCCACACACACCACAAATGCACAAGACACAAACAAAGCACATGGGCCTCTAGTGAGATGTGTGTGGTTTAATGTTTTAAATGCTGCCCAGATGCTTTGCGCATAAAGGAAGGATATTAAATAAATAAAAGGGAAAGAGGATGAATAATCCTGTTAAAGATCAAACAACTCCCTCTCCTTCTCTCCCCTCTACAGTCCCCATGGGAAATATAATGCGCACACACACACACACACACACACATGAAATGAAAGCGCATATATACAGTAGAACCCAATGACAGTGGTATTCCCTGGTCACAACAATGCATGACTGCATTTACCTGTGAGGAAAGATTAAAGGGGGAAGATGACAACAAATGAGAAGAGGAAAATAAAACATGTTGATGTTGCTGTTACTGATAATGCTAGTTTTAATGGCTTAAGCTTGAATCGCTATTAATATTGCTCATACTTAGCATTAGCACTATTCAAATTTATTACTATTCAACTTTGGCACTCAACTCATCCTGCACCATCTTTGCTGCATGAATTGTGCAGATTATTGAGGTGTGCTACTACCTAATATTTTTCTAAGCAACTAGACTTTGTGAATATGAATAAATGTATTAATAAAAAAAACATAGATTTACAATAAAGGAAGACCCTAAGTTATATCTAGAGACCAGAATGTTATAGAGACTTTTGACTAAACACCTATCAAATTATCCAGAACCAACTGAATAGTGAGGTCCTGGCATATGTTTCCAGCATGGATGGAAAAATCTAGTTCTTTACATCTGTTGTTGAGATGATGCATGAGTGAAAATGAATTTAATGCATTGAAAATAAAAAATAGGAGTAGATAAAGAGAGATAATCTTACTTGATAATCATACTTGCAATTTTCTCTCTGTGCACTTGTTTCTTAAATTTGAGGGAATCACTCATCTTCAAGGGAGCTGTGTGTGTGTGTGTGTGTGTGTGTGTGTGTGTGGATGGAGGTGGAGAATTAGTTTAAGTGGGTTTCTGTTGCTTAGATAAGAACCTTGTTAAAATGCTTCACTACAGAGTTTCCATAACTACAGACACATTTCCAAGCAGAGAGGTCATGATTAGCACATCAGATTAGTGTTTTGCACTAGAATAAAATGGCTACATGTAAGAAAAAGAAAATCAAAGGCAACAAAATGTATGGATGGAATATTTCTTGTAAAAATAATAATTCTGTCATCATTTACTCACCATCATGTCGTTCCAAACCTATATAATTATATGACACAAAAAGTGGTTTAGGATAATATTCATGCTGCTATAATTATATTCAAAATATTGATATTGCTCATACAATAAAAAGTAAACCTTTTGAGCCTTTGAGCTCCATCTATTTGAAATGTCAGAATCATGGGGAGAAAAAAATGTAGAGAGATGTATTTGTACAAATAAGACATACATGTATGACATGTACTGGTAAAGTTATTTTTTCTATTATGTTAAGAATAAGAACAAGAACAATCATCTAACTGGACTGAACAAATCTACTCCATCATGGTGACTTGGAATTAATATTTGTTATGTAATTTGTTTTCCTCTGCAGCCATCATCCTTGAATATACAATTGCATAATTCAACATCTAACAGAAAAGAAAGAGAAAGCACAGGTCTAGTCTTAAGCCTCATTTCCTCATTAATTCGCCCCCAAATTGGCCCTAACTAGGTCTGAATAAATATTCGTCCTCCGAAGATATTCTGTAATCAATTATGAAATATGCTAATTGACTGCTGTTGGCCTTGAGTTATCATGTTACTGTCACTAATTGTAGGTCACCTCATCCCTGGAGGTCTCCTAACATTCACTCACAGTCTTTGTCACTCTTACTCTCTCCTCCTGTCTCTCTCGCTCTCTTTCAACCAGAAAGGCAGTCCTCCTCTGTGATATTAGCATGGAATGCCCGACCACTGGAGTCAATTACAGTAATATTAAATTAACCATTGTATCTCATTTAATTCAAATGTTCTGCTTTAACAAAGAGCCATTTAAGGATACGGAGTATATCTTGCGCTTACTTAAACTGGAACATCTTAATAAGACTTGGCAAAGGCCTCTGATCAAACGCAATAAAGCAGAAGTACGCTACACGCTGTCATCCTGCCACAGGTGGGCTAGCGCTGAATTCGACAGACTCGTGCAGGATTCCAAAGGCTCTCATGCACAATCAAAAGAAACCTCGAAATGAGTCTAAAGCCAATTTGTAGTGCCGCAGTAAAACAGAAAGAGCTTCTGAACATGACAGCCTTCTGTAAAAATGGCTTTTCAGCCTTAATTACAATCAATTCACTGCATTCAGAAATAAATACAAGAGTTTGGATGGAAAAACCAAGAGGTCTGAACAAAAGTCCTGTTTTCCATTAAACGAGAGAATGAGAATTTCAAAGATGAAACAGTTATTTGCAATTTAGAGATAGGGTATATAATCATGCTTGGAGGGATCTAAAATTCATTTTGACAATCTCGATTGGCTCTTTCCACGCAAAGGCCCATTAACAGTCATTCTTTTAAGAGGAAACTCAAATGTTGGTTTCTAATTTCCCATTCCCTGCTTGAATTTGAGCCGGCAATTTCTCTCTCTGATATTGAGGGCAAATGCAAGTCGGTATTTAGTGCAACAGTAAATGGCTGTTTGCTTTAGACACTGAGAGCAACCGCACCCCAGTAAAACTGTCATGTTGACTTTGAGTTACCACTGCTCTCTCAGACACTTTGTGTCTTAGTGTGTGTGTTTGCGTGTGTGTGTTTGTGCTGGCTTGACGCCATGCAAATCCAATCACCCAGACCCATAAAGTGTGCATTTCCATTCCCTACTGCTCTCTGTAGAGACAGAAAGAGAGAGAGTGAGAGGAAGAGGTGGAACGGGGCTCCTTTGCTTCGCCGTGCTTTATGGTTATAGCTGTTTTGAGTAGGTATATTCATATAAACTCATTATGTACCCCATATTTCTAAGCTGATGTGTTTTGGGCCAAACAAGTGATTTTAATCTCCCACAATGCACTGCAGCTCTTATTTACTGTTCCCATGGAGTCTTACCACTCTCTCGGATCAGCGATCGCAAAAAACGCTTTGTCCGCCTCTAATTTGTCTTAGTCACAATGCAACAGGCAAATTGAGGACATTTCCATGACGACGCACCGTGCCGACCGGGCGTCTTCCTCCCCGCCCCTTGTTTTGACCTTTCCTTGACCGCGCACTGACCTTTCCGAGTTTCCGCTAACCTCGAGCAGGTCTCTGTTGGACAATAGCATGACTGTTCGTCCCTGATCTTTTCCCATACCTCTCATCTCACCTCCGCCTCTGGCTTGCCATGGCGACGGAGGTCGAGCAGGTTCGCTGGGCGAGCAGGTGGCCTGTTAACCAATGGGAGAGAGCGATTTTCTCACAGCTCGGAGGGGGATAATGGAAAAATTCAGTCGACTAAGATGGAGAAAAGAGGGATTGAAGTCTTTTCTGTCGTTAGAACCCTTTCATTTGGGCCTCTTATTATGAGAGAGGGTCCACGGGTCACAGTAACATGACAGCAGGAGAAAAGAGAGAGACCTGAGAGAGAGAACTGAAACAAACATGGGAAGAAAGGGAGAAAATTCTGAGGCCAGAGCACGGACTAATCCATCATTAGCATTTAAAAAACAGACATAGATTGAGAGAGAGCGAAGGGAACTATAGTGTGCTTAATGAGACAGGACGAACTGACACTTTGAGTGTGCTTGCATGTGTTTGTGCATGTCAGAGTTGCGTCGGTTTGTTCTTTTGGAATTTCTGTAATTTATAATGTCAAACTTTAACATTCAATGCTTAAACACACAGATTTCCATCATTAGATATTTAAATACAAACATCTCTCGCTCACACATGCTATATCACCCCTTAACCCTTAAAGTTTCCCTCATTAAAAATGTTTTACATGTGCATCAAATAACTTTTTCTTTACATCAAGCAGGGTTGCCAACTTTTGAGTTTAGCTAGGAGTGAGAATTACAGAAGGTGGGAAGAAGGGTTGTAAAAAAAAAAGGCTAAAAAACCGACAAAACATTTGGTAACTAAACAGAATTTCATTAAGTTTAGTGACAACATGTTACAAATGTTACACATATATTGACTGGTAGCCTACTGTTTTTTTTAGTGCTTGACACCAATTTGCGATTTCAATTCAAAAGCTTGCAATACAATTAATTTGATTTTGTGCGCACAAATACTACGCTTCACAATGCCACCTGAACATCTTTAGTGATGTTGCGCAGGTGGGGGTTAGCAGCTTTTATACATTGACCTTGCAAGGTGTGGGGAAAATGTGATTGGTACAGACTGGTCCAATCAAGAGGTTGCAGGTCTTCATTGGTTAAATTAAAACCCATACATTGTCAATACTTGTGTTCAGCTTCATGCGGCACTGCGCAGACCTAATGGTGTATGACATCAAAATACCGTGAGAGCGACTCAAAAACACAGCTTTCGAATTGATGTCATACGCCAAAGGAGAGACATTGGCGCAGCACGTTAGCTTCTCGTGAGATTTACTTGGGCAGCGTGAGAGCGTGAGACAGAGCCTGAAAAGTGTGTGTCTCACACCGAATCCGTGAGAGCAGGCAACCCTGATCAAGTCTTAACAGTAGCTTAATAAAAGCTGTTTTATTCTACATGGCGCAGGTCGCCTCATGGGGGACGCTATGCTGAGATACTACAAGCCTCATCTCGGTAGTCTCCATAATAGGCTGATTTTGAATTTATTTATACACTGGCATCAGTAACTGACAACATTTGCATTTTGTGTGATGCTGCATCCACACCACTAGATGTCAGAATAAGGAGAGGATGACTGGCGCAACAAACCAAAGAGGCAGCAAAGTTATGAAAATTACCTTTAGGTTGCTTTCAAGTCATGTTGGAAAGATTGAAATTGCGAGTGGGAAACAAGTGTTTTCTTTGATCCTCGAGTTCTCAAGTTGGGGGTGTGTCATTGAGAAAACAAGGCGGACACAATGGATGCAGCATCTGTTGTTGACAGCATATTATTTGAAATATATGAACTTACTTTTTTATTTACAGTAAATCTAGCTAAGTTGCATGTAAAAACGATATTGTACAATTACAATAGAATAAATGATTCAGTTTACAGCACCTTCATATATTGAATAAAAACAAAGCAAAAACGCACCTGATGCACATTGTTTATTCTTAATTTTGTAGAAGTAGAGTTAAAAACCTTGCTGTATTTTTTGTAGAAAAGGTACTCTGACCAGTTATTTGAACGCACTTGACGTTGTAATTAGTGATACACCAAAATGAAAATTCTTAGCCAAAAACTGAAACAGAAAACTATTTAATTAATAATAAATAAAAATTAATTAGTTAATCAAATTTAATAAACACTCAAATAAAACTTAGTTGTACAAATAATATTTAAATTGCACATAAGGTAGTTTTTTATTACCTTTTTAATAACAGAATTATGTTTCTATTCTAATTTACTGGTAAAATATAAACATTTAAATCAAGAATTAAGTGTAATAACTTGTTTTCATGACAGATTTAACCAAACTATACATTGAATGAAATAATGAAGACATCAATAACAGGTTAAGTAAAAATGTAATGAATATGTATGCAGTGCATATTTATCAAAATGCTCCTCTCAAGTTATTTGTTTCTAGTTAACTAACAAGTTTATGGTTATTAAATGGCTTTGAGATAAATGTAACATTAAAGCCCTATTCAGAAGGGATTAGTTTTACAAGGGTAGATGGAGTAATGTAATTTTACCACAGGACGTCTGTAATAATAATGGCCAATTCGCACGGAATAAGAAATCTCAGTAAAACTAGCAGAAGTGGGAGGGGTAAATCGATTTACGCATAGACAATCGATTGTCTATTTGCACGGGATTAGTATTCCCTGAGGTAATTTTTCCTGACCTTTTTACAGAAGGTAAAATTTGCCGTAATCTTTACTGACATTGTCCGTAATGATTACTGAGATGGCACATTCGGACAGGACTAAAATCACTGAGAAGTTCTGGTAATAATAACCTCTCCATGTTAAACTAATCCCGTCCAATAGGGTTTAAGTGACATTGTTTACAAGCTCGTCTTTCCCTGGTTGATACACTGTCTGGGCGATTACATGAGAACATGTTACATTTTGGTAAGTTTACTGTTTCTTTCAACATGCCTGTGTGACGTTCATTCATGTTTATTTTTTTTGCGCTATGTGGCATGAGGCGCTATGTGTCACGCCAAATTAAATAGAAATAGAAATGTATTTTAAAATTTTTTATCAAATAAGACAGATACTTTAAAAAGCAGATACTTTAAATCTTTAGTGAAAATCAAGAAATCGATATTGTCAATCTAGCCCTAGCGTCCACACAGTTCACAGCAGTTTTAGTGTGCACAAAATTGACGCTGACACAGTCGAAACATGCCATCGGAGTTGTGATAATTAAACAGCATTGATATTTCGGTCACAAATTTTGAGTAGCTGAAATTTCGTTGTATCACTAGTTATTATGACTTCCCAACATTGCAGGAGGACTTGAACGCACCATTTAATCTTCTGCATTTCACGAATAACTACAACAAAACATTTGTGAGGAGGGAACTAGGGTTGGCAACTTGAGAAAAGAAAAATAGGGGACAATTGTGGTTCTTTACAGGAAAATAAGGGACACTCAAAATATTTGTACTGTATCACAGAGTACATGTAATTTCAGGTTTGTATGTGTTTAAAAGGCTCTCAGACATAAACACATTTGTTTTGCTTAACCTATTTATGTAGCCTACAATTTAATTATAAAACGAATTTTAAGGTCACACAAAAAAAGTCACACTACACACAAACAATAGTTCAAAATAATAGCATTTATCTTTTAAGCTTTTGTAACATTATACATTACATTTTAAAGAAATTAAAGAAAGTAATAGCCTACTTTTATTCAGCAAGGACGCATTAAATTAATCAAAAGTGACAGTAAAGACATTTATAATGTTACAAAAGCTCCTTTGAACCTGCTATTCATCAAAGAATCCTGTCTTTTTTTTAAAAACATTAATAACAATCAGAAATGTTTCTTGAGCAGCAAATCACATCAGCATATTATTCCCTCAGGAAGATTTCATGTTTTCTTGCGTGCCTGGATGTTGTACTCATGAACAATAATCACGTTGTTTGAATTCGCCAAAACTGATTTGCCAAAATCAAAACCCGGCCGGACAGTGAAAGGGATTTGCCGTTAGTGCGAGTCCGGATCGAACCGGGAGCGACCAGACAGCAGAGGATTCTATTCGCAAATCAAACAATGATTTGTCCCAAAAGAATAATTAATTCTCAATTTAGAGTTTGTTATTCGTATGGTCTGATGTGCGTGAGTGTGGGCTGTGATTGGATGATGACCCGTGTCGTGATCATTCTCAAGTGTTGTGTTGCTGTTGTATCAGTCAGTGGTTAGATCAGCGTAGAAGTCAATAAACGGGACAAGGGAGGTCCCGTACGGGACAAAAAAATTAGGCCCAAAATACGGGACGTCCCGGCTAATACGGGACAGTTGGCAACCCTAGAGGGAACTAGTCCGGACAGATGCAATATTTATTTTATTTTAATAAAAAAAGGCTGTAAGGAATAAATTTACAGTCTGTGAAATGGGTTGTATTGTTGTTAGTAAATGAAATATGGCTTTTTAAAAATTCAAGTGTACAAAAAAAAAAAAACATCCAAAAACGTTAAGTTATGGGTTGGTTTGTGAAAATTTGATGTCACCTAAGACAGCACAACTCATGAAACAGACTGCACTTTTGGCCCTCACAGCCTTGGTTTCATTCACATCAAATTTACCATGATGTCTACCATGACTAAAGTCCATTTGCAAGGTATTTTTGTTTTATGAGGTCTTGCCCTTCCTTGAAATTACCAAATGTTCTTTTCACAAGTCTAATATGAATAATATACGCAAAAATCTTGTAAAAATGCACCATTGAATTGGCTTCAAATCAACTTAAATAATTTCTTTAGAGAAGAAGCATCCCTCCTCTTATCTAAGGATGACATTTTCCCCCTCATTTCTCAAATCTCTTTTCATGAATCTGCACTCAAATCTTCATAATCCATAATGCAAGACAATTAGAGCTTGATATTTCATAACCAATCAGAACATGGCCCTGTTCAATTACAGCTGTGAAGTCCTTTAAAACACATCAAGAGGAATGCACGCTGAGCTGATGAGATGTGTGTTTGTTTCGCTCAAAGTCACGAACACACACACACACACACACGCACACGCACACACACACACACACACACTGCTGTTTGGGCCATGCCTTGGGCCTCTGCTGAGATGATCAGATGGAAAAGAGTTATTATTTCATCTTCAGCATGGAGAGTGATGTTGATGTGTCTGACATTTAATAGTGTCTTTGAAGTGTTGATTCTGCCACAATACAGTCAGAAGCATCACCGAGCACACAAAAATTCCAATAAAACTCTCTTGTTGGTTTCAACATACTTCCCGATTTCATTAAAGGAATATTCCAGGCTACTTTCGGTCTTGGTCCTTGGACAAAAATATAAAGCTTGTGCTTTTATTAAAACTGTTATTTGAATTCTGTGCGTTACCCAAGTTGTAAAGTTGTCTGAATCATCCTGTTGAGGTGGGACTACTTTTCCGGGTGGACGAACTCGTGGATTCATGCATAAGTGATGTAACTCCTGTGAGTGCAGTTTCTAACAGTTGCTCAGAATGGATTTACTGCATACTGCATAAAGTATTATGTACTGTATACTACTAATCTTTTTAAGTATGTGAAACAGCATGCTGTATGCAACTGTCAAATGACCTCACTTCGGTGCATGTGTACTTGAGGGAGTGGATTCGATTTTTGCAATCAAATAATGAGCCAATATTTTTCACAATGGAAAGACAATGGAAGACAAATGAAAGTTGAGCACATTGCATTGTGGGATACCAAGCGAAAGTAACCATGTTTAATTTAAATTAAGAATCAAAAGTTTGTATAGAACATACTAAATTATGTAAATAGTGTGATTTCAAATGTTTGTTCGCAGGGCTGCTGTTTGCCTGGTTTCTACTGTCAATGTATTATTTATTATACATTCTATTTTTTTTTTCACAAAGGAGCGCAGTAAAATTGTTTGTGGTAATCAACAGCAAGCCACAGATGTTGTCCTCAGACATTCCTAAAAGAGGAAAGCCAGCACGTACACACATTTGAGTACATCTTTGTACGCAATCGGTGGCAGTCCAGCACCACAGTAATTCTAGATTGCCTTCAGAAAAACCTTTAAAGTACTGTACCTTCAACACCCCCATGCTCAAAAGTCTCTGTAAGGCTGTGCTTTAAGTGATCTCAAATGTGTGCATTTCAAGTGTCTTTTCAAGGCTGCATTGAAGTGCATTCTCTTAAGGTGACTGTGCTCTGAAACATGCTTTTTAAATTCACCATGAAATCAAAATAGACTATTTACTTTCTTAAAGTTGCATTTAGTAATATTGTGCTCATTAAAAAAAGTTTTACACCGGCTGAAATGAATAGTACTTGCGAAACATGTTTTAAATGTACACTCACGTGAGATGTCATTAGCCTAACAAAACAGTTTTATTCTACATATGGTGGCCAAATACTGCTCATTATCTCGGTAACCCTTTTATTATCAGATAACCTTAATGGAACAAATGAATCATAGCTGACTGCGAATAACACATTTTAAAATTGCAATAGGTAACCAAAACTTGTTTTAGGGTACAGTGATGTGCCAATTTAAGGCCAAGACAACCACTGCAACATAAATAAAAACTTGACCGAAATAACAGATGTAACGGAAATTTCTTTTATATTGTGACTTATATCAGAGTGAAATGGATTACTGAAAAAAAGAAAAAGAAATATAGAGCAGGGACGTTTGAGCGGATAATAATAATAATTAGATAATTAAAATCTAAATAATTAGATAGGTCCAGCATATACGTCACCAGAGAAGAAGATTGAGCTATGACATTTTAAATAAAAATTATGAGGTAAAAAAAAAAAGGAACATGCATGGACAAATTGTTCGTAATAATATCATTAACATGCATTTAGGAATTATAGGGTGTTACAGGGATTTCCATTTTATGCCGACTGTGCAGGCTTTTGTATAATGTTGGATTGAATTGAATAACCCAACCAATAACCAAATAGCTATTTAGGTACTGTTTTAGCATACAAGCATTCAGATCTGGCTCTATTCTGGTATGTAACGTCCACTTTTCACAATCCAATCAAATCCTTACAAATAAAATCCACTCCCATTCTACATTTTTTTCCGCTTGAATATCCTGTTTCAATCGGAAATACGGATACTTACTGAAGTATAATGAGTTGCGAATGCCATTTCATGCTGACTTTACGCCCAGGTACTGGAGTTGTCCTCAAAAGACTCTAGCCAGTTTCCAACAGACTGTATATAATAACTGTTCCTTTAGCCAACGCTGTAATAGGGTTCATATTTTTAGATTATTTTCAGTGAATGCATTGAGTTTCAGTAATTGAGTAACTCTTTTTTTGTGTTGTCACTATGCTCCAGGAGAAAAATGAGGTATCTGGAAATACAAATTTTGGTCCTGGGGAACATCAAACTGCAGCTGAACTCATAACACCTCCCTGCACCTAATTATCTGGAGAACATGGTGGTCTTGGCTCACATTTTGTGCTCTTTTTCCCAGTCAGTCATACACACACACACACACACACACACACACACACACACATTTTCTCGCTCCCTTAAACACCCACACCCACACACCCTCCCTCCCTCACACACACTCACACACATTAGAGTATCACCTCTGACAGATGGGCTGGCACTGCTCTCTTCCCAACCTGTTCCCTGTTGCAAATTGTGTGTGTTTACACGTGTTCTCATTTGTGTGTTTGTGAGTGTGTGTGTGCAGTTTGGTGATTATGTACATGCCTACTTGCGCGTAAAGGAAAGCACACACACACACTGTCTCAGCACACAAAAATGACCTTCACCATCAATGCTGCATTAAATTATGCTTTAATATGTACAGTCCCATGGCCCGTGAGAGCGGTTTAGCGTAGCAGCTTTCATTATGCCATGAAATAATATTTGATGTTACACGTTAATGCGAAGAGCAAGCCCTCTGTGAGTAATGAGAGAGATAGAGAGACAGAAATTGGACATACCTGAGCCTCTCTTTGACACCACCTTCAGAGTCAGAGACACAGAGACACCGCAGAGAAGGAACAGCACTGGGTTGAGGGCTGTCATCTTCCTCTCCAGCCTGACGGAGACACAGAGAGAAACCTCACATGTCAAACTGGCAACATACAACCATCAGCTACCCATGTACAGACCTGCATTTGCTTTTCCGCCAAGCACAGGATTTAAAGGTGAAGTGTGTAATTTTGTCAATCTTAAAACCCAGTAGGCTGACTTCCTGAAGAGGGTAAACACGGGGATGCTGTTAAACATTGCTCTGTTAGTTTGAGTGGCACGACATTAACTCCTGAATTTGGGACTACGAACTATAGACCTTATTTAAAGTAGCGCAATCTTTGATTTTTAACGGTAATGAAGGAGAGGCGAGGGATAGACAGTACATCTCTTCAGTGGCTTGTACTGTTATTTAATGTGTTTTTGGATTGTTCTGCTGACGAAACACTGCAAAAAAAAAAAGATTTTTCGTCTACTGATATTTCTTGGATAGTATGAGCTGTGGAAAATTATAAGTGATCTAGGAGTTCTATACAGCTTTTTTACCATGGATGCCACTGAAAACGCGGTAAGTCTATCCCCCACAGCCTCACTTTCATACCTGTCATGGCGCTGCTCTGAATACGATTTATAAATGGTGAGTTTGAGAAACCTGTTTAAAAATTTTAAACCACTGAATTTTTTGGGTGACAAATCTGATGGAAAAAAACATAGACTAACATTAAACAATACTACAGACATTCTATTTTGTCCTGGACTGGTCCACATAGCAATCACACAGCAACACACTAAAAACAACTAGAAAACCTTAGTAAGTGATTAACAACATTTATTATGCTAATGATTTTTAACATACTTTATAAAATGGATAGTTTCAGTCCTTGTTTATGATTGGCTGAGCGTTGTAAACACATCTGAGATCTCATTACATAAATATTACTGTGCCACTGCATCTTTTAGTTACTTGTCAACCGTTCTGTTGAACATTGCTAAAGAACTACATAGCTTGGCTGAAGAATTATTATTATATATCATTAAATATTTAAATTTTTGTCACTTGCAGTGTGTTTTTTGTATGAAACCTTGTCAGGTATAACTGTTTCCGGCTCTTCATCGTGCCTAACAATGTCTCTTATTCCAAAAGCACTGTAAACCAAACCAAATTCTTGGGGCTTATTGCTTTAAAACACCACTCGGAATACCTTGGCAACCACATAGCAACATATCAAAAGAACACTCAGAATAGCAACCACCCACAACCCATTTTATTCAGAAATGTACAAATCTAGTTGTTCATACTGACCACATAGTATCACTCAGAATACCTCAGTAACATAAGAACTTGTTAATAATATGATTTATTTTAACACACTCAGAACACCTTAACAACTGTCCACCACCCGCCCATTCTGTATTCAGTAAATGTACAAATGTTTATTCTGACAGATGACAATACTACTTATTTACTATTTTGCTAGTTGTGAAATTTGTGAAAACTAGTTGTTCATACTGACTAGTGTTGTCACAATACTGCAATTTCTAACTTTGTCACAGCACAATTTTCTATACCACACGGAGGAAAAATTGCCACAACATTTAGGGAATTCAATTTTAACAGTATTTATATACCTTCGATAATAATCTAAGTATTTTTATCGGTCCCACTTTATATTAAGTGGCGTTAAGTATGTACTTACATAAAAAAATAAGTACACTGTACTTATTGTGTTTATGTTGTATTGTAAAACACTTGTGCTGCTATTGAGGTGTGATACGGGTAAGGTTAGGGTCAGGTGTGGTGGTATGGATCGGTTTAAGGGTAGGTTAAGGTGTAAGGGAAGGGTCAACAGTGGAATTACAAATGTAATTACATACATTAATTACAGCTGTAATTACATGCAGGTATTTTCAAAATAATTAGTACAATGTAAAAACATGTATACATGTACACAATAAGTACATTGTATCAAATTATTAATTTCAATGTAAGTACATAGTACCTTTTAGCCACTTAATATAAAGTGGGACCTTTTTATCTACTAAAACTCTTTCGTAGCCCTGATAGCTCTGAGGGTATTATGCTATATATTATTTTTATAATATATAATAATGCCTTTATTATTATTTATAAGACATACATGTATTACTATTGTAATACAACTGCACTGTAAAATAAAATTTAAAAATGTATATTTCATGAATGTATATATTAATAATTTATAAAAAATTAAATATCAGACTTTCTGAACATAATGAAAATGGCAAATGGCTTCCATGCATTTACACTTATAAGTTCTACTCTCTTTCTACTCTCCAGCAAAAATGTGGAAAATTTAATTTCCCTGGATTCCAGATATTTTTGCTTTTTATTTCCTCCATATATATGTATATGCATGAGACAAAGCTGAGAGAGATGCAATCTTTAAGCATTTCTTTCATGGTCAAATCATATTAAAGTATGACTTTTTCATATTTTATCTGATTTCTGTGCCTTCCCACGGAGCCACTCAATCACCTGAGTTCTGTGTTCATATCTGAAATCTATTTTAATCTCCGTTTGCTGTCTGTGCAACAACGTCCACACAATTCCCCCATCTGAGTGGTTATAGAAGCCTGAAAATGGGGAGAACCCAGACCATTTCCATAATGGAATAAACACACATATTTCTGTCTGCATGAGTATTTCTAAACCTTAAATGTTTGAGCAATGTAGGACATACACGATTATTAAAAATAACTCTGGGTGCGAAAAATTTTAAGAGAATTAATTAAACTTGTTAACAAAGAGGTCAGAAATTTAAAAAAGAGCAAAAAAGTAATGATTTAGTGTATTCATCTCTCTTTTTAAGTGCAAGAACAAATGATGTGAGCAATCAGAGAGGCCAACAAGAAATCTGAACACAATGTGCAAGCTTCTGAAGTATAACCCAAATTTAACTGAAATATTCATTAATAAAGAGGCACAGAGTTTACTGCTTGGATTCTAAGGCATATATATATATATATATATATATATATATATATATATATATATATACCATTTAGCTTTTTGAAATTAATAGCCCAAATACATTTTTCAAAGCACAAGTACAAGAAGTATATGTCAACCACCCATAACCACCACTGTTTACAGTTTTATTTGAGGTCTCCGGCTGACAAAGCACCTTAAAATAATTTCAGGTTCGTATTTTATTTCACAACCCTGTCACATGACTCCCCCATAATGCACTGCTCCTGTCACTTTAACGCAGACCTCTAAATTACTCCCTGCAGCTATATGGTATTCTTGGATTCCCATCCAAGGCTTGTTATATCAAATCAAATAACACCTATATTCCCTTTTTCCTCAAATAAATAATGTAAACTTAATAAGTGTGTGCAAACCCTTCCTCTTCATCCGTAATTATCTTACAATAACATTCTACTGATGATGAATTGCATGCCAAATTCAGACACTGGAAGGCCTAAATCCCATCAGGAACAGTAGCATTTGAGAGGTTAATAGACTTTATTTTGTGTGTGTGTGGGAGTGTTTGTGTTTCTGTGTGTGTCTGCGTTAAAAAGGCAAAGGGGCGACAGAGAGAGAGTGCTCTTGTGATCTCTTTAAAGGGCTTATCATCCCTCTCCCACACATAATCTCAGGGTTTTAAATGAGGAGAGATAGAGAGAGAAAAATGAGAAAAGGTAGAATATAAAGATTTCACATTTTCACAGCCACCAGTTAATGTGTATGAGATCACTTATTACTGCTTTAATTAAAGGGATAGTTCACCCAAAAATAAAACATTCTCTCTTCATTTACTCACCCTAATTCTGTTCCAAACCCAAATTACTTTCTTTCCTCTGTGGAACAAAGGGTAAGTTTTATAGGACTAGTTTGGAACAGACCCATTTTGGCTATTATTCACTGAAAATCTCGACATCTGGCCTTTGGCGTGTTCATGAGAAAAGTAGCAATGTCTAAATCATGAATGAATTGTTCTTTTCAATGAATTGGTTGATCCAGTTAAAAAAAATTAATCTGAATAATTCATTCACAAATCTGACAGATATGTTTTTTGAGTTCAACTCGCTGATTTAATGAATGAATCACAGGAGAAAATAATCAGTGAACTATGACTTAAATTTCATGGTGTTCCTTAAAGTTATTGTATGATTTTGAATATAGTACATATGGGCTGATTTCATGTGATATTTTTTGATATTTTTATGATGCTTTATCAATTTAAAGCTTAAAAGTTCCAGCAAAATTTAATAGGAAAGTTATAATTTAATGGAAAAGAGCAACCCGTATTACAGTTTTTTACAATCGCTATGAAAATTTTTTCAATACTTTTAACAAATTTACTAAACTCTTAACGCACCAACACACCTACAACACACAATTGGCAAAACAGTTAATTTCATGCTCAAAATCACAGATTGTAAACTAAACTCCAATACTAATTTTCAAAATACAATAATACACTATCAACAATACACTATATCTACCAAAACACTGCAAACATGTCTCAAAATCAAATAATTTTTCAAAACACAAATAATTTGCACAAAACAAAATATGTTCTCGTCCAACAGGAAGATTTAGTCAATCATAGCACAATGTCATAAAAACACGAACATCAGATGGAATTACAGAAACTGCATTATTGTATATGTGTCAGGTATGCCCTTATACAACAGACAGTATATTGTATTGATCATAGATTGTGTTTTGCACTGCAGTTTCTTTTGAAGCCTCTCTACATTTTTGTTTTGTTGGGTTTAGGTCTTTTGCTGCAGAAATTCAATAAAAAAAGACCCATCTCAGAGAATGTGCGGTTACTGTAATGAAAAAACGAAGACAGACACAGAATTGCTGCAATAAAGAAAATAAATTTATATATTTGCATAATTCAATCAGCTGTTTCTCAGTAACAATAGAATAAAATACAGGGGATATATTTGTGTTTCAATTCACAATATAAACAGCTGTTTACCTTGACTTTAGCCTGGGTTAGGTTTAGAACATGGTGTTTTCTGTTCTTACATACAGTGTTAAATCATTGGTAAATTTGCCAGTAAAAATACATTGTTTTGGTCTTGTTTGAGCTTGTGTGTAAAAGAAGTTCAAGCATTTTAAATTTGTGTTAATTGTATGCATTTTGTGTTAAAGCAACAAGAAATGTGTTAATAGTATAGCTAACACAGACCGATGTAGTGCTAACTGTGTTAAGAGTTTAGGAAATTTGTTAAAAGTATTGAAAAAAATGTCATAGCGATTGTAAAAAACTGTAAATAAAGAATGTAAATGACTAACTATACCTTTAAATTATATAAAATAAAATATGACCAACCCAATCCCATGGGATAATGTAAATAGTTTACAAGGTGTCGATTTTGTATGTGAAAATGTAAGATTTTTAGAAAAATAAAGCATAAAAGTCCACCCATCACCCCCATCCCTAAACATAACGTCTAAGATCTTAAAAAAAAAAAAAAAAAAAAAAGCCAGAAAAAAGGTTAGGTTGTTGCGAGTGGTTGCCAGGTCGTTGCTATGAGACATATTGGGATGTTGGAAGTTAATCAAAGACAAAATCTAAGTATATAGATTTAGCAAGATTTTGTTCACCCAGCACAAAAAAGAAATAAGAAAATAATAAGCAAATTATATAGGAATTGTATTTATTATGTATTATATAAAATAAATTTGTGTAACTTGCTATTTTGCCTATATATTTCAAGTTTGGTTGCTTAGAAATGTAACAGCATGTCTTTTCTCAAAAAGCCACATGATTCGAGGTACAAACAAACAGTGTGGGATGAGTTATGTGTCATGTTTAAGGCTTTTTAAAAAAATGACTAGAGATGCTTGACTTAGAAAATAACACTAATCACCAGCATTCATACACCTGTTAATCATGGTCACATAATCATTTTCTAGACTGGACACTTTTAAGATCAAATCAGTCCATATGAGCAGTGCTTTTTTCCAGTCACAATTGGCAATTCAACCACCGTCCAGTTAGAGGCAACATAGAAGGTCTTCCTCATTTCTCATTGGACCTAATATCCACATACACATGTACGGTCGCTCACAGGACAGGCGTGTGGCGGTGGGCCCAGCTGTGAATGATTGATGTGGTGATTTTATGATTTAATCCAATTTAAACTCTCCACATCTCTAGGCCTGACAGTCAACACATTTACCATGCGGTAAATATAACAGTGCCCCTGGAGGAAGAGTGCTGCGTTATGCTCGCACGCACGCACGCACGCACTCACACACACACACACACACACACACACACACACACACACACACACACACACACACACACACACACACACACACACACACACACACACACACACACACTTACGAGACAGTAGAACAAATGTTTCAAGGACAACCTGAGCCGCATCTATATTCAGACATTACAATTATGACAGTTCATGTATGCATGTGTATAATTGCGTTACTGTAGGTGTGGGCTTGAGTTTGTAATAGGGGGAAAAAAGGACAAAGACCACATTAGTCTTTGTGGACTCCATTATTTATTGTGGCAGTTCCAGCTTTCTCGTGCCAGGCAAATATCAGAGTAGAATTCGAACATGCTCAGGGGCATCAAGTGTGTGTGTGAGAGTGAGTGAGTGCAAAAGCAGGAAATGAGAAACAATAAATATGGACTCAAATATAGACTCCCGAAAGATTTTTTTTTTGATGACATGGACTTGTTAGTGTACATGCAACCTTGACTACAGGTGCTCTATCCTGACCATACATCACAGTCATGAAAAAGTCACACACATGTAACAGTCTTTCTGTGCCCTTAACATGAAATGAAATTCAGAATATTGATCATGTGTGTGTGTGTGTGTGTTAAAGCAGCTTGCAGACTGTTCACACTTCACTGATCGGCCCCGGCTAACAAGGGACCCCTGAGTACTCTTCCATGCTCTGCCCTGCTGATGGTGATTAATTATTGAGTATTACTGCTCTCCGACACCACCTCCAGACACAGCAGCACTAATCCCCTAACCAGACACACTCGTTCTCAGTCAGGAGTCAAAAAAAAGACAAGATAATAGGTGGTCAAAGGGCTAGCAAAGATAATGGATAGCAATGGGAGAGAAGAAAAGAGCTATGTGCAGGAAACTTGAGGTTTTCAATTTAAATTACGCCTGACATGACTTTACATGATGAAAGGTTTAGATGTCTGCAGGGCTCCCATTTCTTCTGACTATTCCACTTGTTTTTGATGCTTGAAAAACATTGCCGATTCTACTTATTTGAGCAAAAGCATTGTGAGATTTGAAGGCTGTTACTCTCACGTTGGCTACACAAAAATGTAATGATATTTATAGAATGATTTTTATACTCACTATATTATTTTCTACGACTTTTGAGATTTAATTGACTTCCATGAGATTTCCAGGCCTGGAAATCACTAATTTCCAATTCTCTGGGTTTCCATGACTGGGAAACCTGCCACTGGCACATCATGAATGGATAAATTAGTCAAATTAGCTATTTATGCAAGAGCCAAACTATCTTCCAATGCATGAAAAACTATATACACATGTGCATGAATATTAGTTCACAACATGGATGATACTACAAAAAAATACACAACATGTACAAGCCAGGGATTAGAAACATTGTTTTTAATTTCAGAACAGACAGGTGACAGGTGTCTGAAATCACTATCAAATCACGTCAATCATATTGACAATCATTAGCGTGAATGATTAACGTGCGACCTGGAAGTATAAAAGGGCGCCTTGCAAACATGACAAATCATCTCATCGTCTTCAGGGACTGTTTGTTTGAAAACGCTACTCAATGAAACGGTAAGAAAATGAAATGTACAGCACACGAGTGTGCTTTTCCTGCCTGGGAGAAGAGCGCGCACGGGAGGTTCTCGAGGGAATCCTCTGTGTGAACTGTGAGCGTTTTTCTCTTAAAACGCTCCGCTCTCGTCTGGCCCTCTTCTCGAGTGAAGGGGGTTCAACGTCTGGTCCTCGTGGTCCAGCTCGTGCCGAGGCAGAGCGGCGACTTGCATCATGGGCTTCCAGATAGAGCTCGTTGATCATCTTGAGAGTGCTGTAAACCTCTCAGATGATTCGACGGCTGACAAGGGCGAACTGCATGTCGATGATGAGGATTTTTCACCAACGGTTTCCTGCAGTTGCTGCTCTTCAGGACGAGCAGGAGATGGCTGGGGAGGTTTATAATCAGGTAGATCCTGAACCCTCTCAGCCACCCTGCCCCGTGTATGCAGATCTGGTGGATGTTGTGGAGCGCGCCACCAACAGGCTGTAGCTGCCATGGCAACGCGCTAGAGGAGAGACCGCTCGCGGTAGGCTCAGTGATCGGTTTCTCCCCGGCCATACACCACCAGCTCAGGTGAGCCTTCCATTCCTTCCTGATCATCACACGGTGATCGAGAGGGCATGGAAGAGCCCATACTCTGCCCGTATTCACCGACATCAGCGGGTTAATTTCGCTGATGTTGAGGGGATCGCAGAGCATGGGTATGTGTCGATGACGCCCATTTGACGAGTCGTTTGCGAACTATCTCGTGTCTGGGCAGGCGTCGACACTGAGAGCTCCAACCCTGCCATCCAAACCGCTAAAGACAACAGCGCGTTTGAATGGCAGAGCATACACGGCAGCGGTTCAGGCTGGAGCTTCCCTGCACACCATGGCGGTGCTGCAGGCATACCAGGCCGACCTGCTGCAGGATCTCGACCAGGGGGCAGGGATGTCCCCTGAGGCGGTTACTGAGCCGCGCCGAACCACGGTTCTTGCGGGCCGACGTCGGGGAGAAAGAGAAGGCCTTTCTCCTCGATTCGTCGGTTTCGCCCTCTGAACTCTTTGGCCCCTCCGTGGAGGCATTGCTTGGGAAGTTCAGGGAGGCGCGCTCAGCTGCTTTTAGGACCTGCCTACCGCTGAGATCCGGTTCCACTGGCCCTTCACGGTCTGAGGACCGTAGACAGGGCCAAAGAGCCAGTGTCGCCTCTCATGCGCCCCCTCCGTGGAGGAACAGGGCGCAGAAAAGGCGTGACTCCCGCAAGAAGAGGGATCTGAGGGAGGCTATCCAGCACAAGCGCACACAGCGTCGCTGATGGATAATCTCCCCGGAGGGCTTCATTAAAAAGAAATCCAGCCCTCTCCTCTCCTCTGACTCCCCAGACGTTCATTACATCAGGCCTGGGGCCTATGATAAGAACGATGTTCCAATGGCCCGCCTAGGCTTGGTTAGTAGAAACGCCTCTTTCAGGCATGTAAAGTGGTGGACCCCAGGTTCATAAAGAATTATCTGGCGAGTCTTCACTCCGCACGCCGCAGGTGAGCTGACTGGTCTTTTTAAGAGTAATTTTTTGTGAATTAAAATTCCGAAATGTATCTCTCTACAGACCTCGTTCCCTGTATAGAGCTATGGGGTCATGTCAAGGTAATAAGGTAAGAGAAGTTTCTTGGATTATTAGGGCCCTGAAGTTCCCCGTTAGGTGGCCAGAACGATAACTATGTTAGCCTTCGGGCTGTTAGCCACCTCAGGGTAGAGTAGTTGGTCTCTCTCTTAGAATTTTTTACTTAGAGTGTTGACTGACGCTAGAGCTTCAGATAGATCTTATGTCCGGCCCACGGGTCCGTTTGACTTCTTCCTGAGTATTTCGCCCCTTGAGCTCTGTTTGGGTTTTCATTAGGCTGAGCGATTCTGCAGCCCTTTGTATGGAATAATACAGACTATATTCTTTAGTAAGGCTGTGGCTCCTCCGAGCCCTCAGATAGATCTATGCTTGCAGGCTGGCCCTCACCAGGGCCGCCTCTGTAGCTGGCCTAGGCTGTGCCAGGGATAATAGAGGCGCTCTGCTAACAATTTAGCATTTCTTCCTCTGACCCTTCACTTTGTGAATGTAGGTTTCTAGCATCCCTGTATAAACAGCCTCCTCCCATGGGGGTCGTTAGGCCAAGGCCCGCCCCCTTCTCTGCATTCTGGGGTGACTACAGTAATGCAGCGTGGTGTAGAGGATGGTTTATAAGGACATGGTAGGCCTCAAACAGGCCTCCGTGGTATATATGTCTTTATTGAGCAGCGTTAGGCCGTCTTTCGCTTCACGAAGAAGACTGGGTTCCTGCCCGACCCTGCCGTGCAGAACTGGCCTACGGATTTAGGCTGCCAGTTTAGGCTTCACTCACCTCGCTGAGCTACTGCTCGAGCGTAGGTTGTAGGTGGTTGGCTTTCATTCAAGCCCCACTCCCCTAGGTTGGGCACAGATACATTTCTGTCACCCCTAGAGCCGCTGGCAGGCCCGCACCCTGGTAACCTCAGGGTGAGGTGTGAGTATTCCCCTGTGATACAGGGTAGTTCTGAGCACTTCACTCCCAGTTCTGTTTTATCCTTCCTCGCACCATTATGGCTCGGGTCGAGTATGAAGTAAGCTTCACTTCTTCTTTGGTCGAAGTACGCTCCCCTGAAGCCAGAGCATTGCCCTGAGCTGACGCCCATGCATAGATGGTAGGCCCCTGACTAACTGGGGCCTCCGTTGAGGCAGAGTGGCGTATGTTGTACTCCCCTTGTTTTAAGGGTGCTAGCTTTCTTGCGGAGTACACTGCCATGGGCAATGTGATTAGGCACCAGGATGCTGTAGGGCTGTGTAAACAGCTTTTCTGCCAACGAAGGCTGCGCCATTAGGTAGTAGGCCTCAGCAGGCCTCCTTGATTGGACAGCCCCCTAGAGGGCACTGTAGGCCAGCTTACTTTACGTGGTTGGCCTTGGTGGTTCGGGCAGTTGACTCACTGATGGGTAGTAGGCCTTAAACAGGCCTCCTCGGAGGTGAGTCCCAACATTGTGGGACATACCTTATAGCGCTACTGGAAGCCCAATAGTAAATTATGCTTGTGTAGTATGGTTCCCAACAGTGTACTTTATAGCAGAATATGACTTGCTATTAGCTAGTAGGCCCGACCAGGCCTCCCTGATAGGCGAGTCCCCAGCTGGCTGGCCTTAGCAGGCCACCTTGTACTATCACCCGGACTCAGGGCTCATAGCTACCAGTGGTTATCAGGTAGTAGGCCACTCAGGCCTCCCTGAAGGTGAATTCCCACTTAAGATGGTTATCAGGTAGTAGGCCTCACCCGGCCACCCTGAAGGCGAATTCCCACTTACGTTGGCTATCAGGTAGTAGGCCTCTCTGGGCCTCCCTGAATGTGAGCTCCCAAATATTGTGGCTGTCAGGTAGTAGGCCTCTCTGGGCCTCCCTGGATGTGGGCTCCCAAATATTTTGGCTGTCAGGTAGTAGGCCTCACCAGGCCTCCCTGAAGGTGAGTTCCCACATGCTGTGATTATCAGGTAGTAGGCTCCTCCAGGCCTCCTTGAATGAGAACGGTCAGGTAGTAGGCCTCACCAGGCCTCCCTGAAGGTGAGTTCCCACACATTGTGGTTATCGGGTAGTAGGCTCCTCCAGGCCTCCTTGAGTGAGTACGGTTAGGTAGTAGGCCTCACCAGGCCTCCCTGAAGTTGAGTTCCCACATGCTGTGATTATCAGGTAGTAGGCTCCTCCAGGCCTCCTTGAATGAGAATGGTCAGGTAGTAGGCCTCACCAGGCCTCCCTGAAGGTGAGTTCCCACAGATTGTGGTTACCAGGTAGTAGGCCTCACCAGGCCTCCCTGAAGGTGAGCTCCCCACATACTGTGGTTATCAGGTAGTAGGCCTTACCAAGCCTCCCTGAAGGTAAACTCCCCACATACTGTGGTTATCAGGTAGTAGGCCTCTCCAGGCCTCCCTGTGAATGGTTTCCCATGGTGCTGGGTTTATGAAGCTAGTGGCCTCTTGCTATCAGTCTCAGCTAGCCTTAGTAGGCAGCTGCTGAAGGCGAGCTTGCGCCCTGGCTCGCTAAAGTGTTTATTCTCTGCTACTGGTTCCCTCCCGGAACCTTTCCTGCCTACAGCCTGGTTTGCCTACCAGGCGGACCTTGTGCTCCCCTCACCGAGGGTCACTATGAGCATGCGGCCTCCTGAGTCTGGTCAGACGGTCGTAGGCCTCTCGTGAGGCCTCCCAGTTAGATCAGCCCTTAGGCCTTCACAGGCCTCCTCAGTGTCTTGAAACACAGACACTGGGTAGATCCGTGGATCGAGTAGAGAAACTCCCCTCGCTAGCAAGGGTTGGAAAGCGCTATGCTGAGTCATACTCTCTGGGATATCACGTCTCTGAGATCCGGGCCGAGTGGTTCACTGCCAGCTTCGCAGTCCCTCGGGTTGGATGCCTTAAGGCAATTGTCCAGAGGCTCTGTCTTCAGACAGACAGGATGTGGCCAGACTAAGTGTCTATGTACTGACGCCAGGTCAGGCCATCTTGGTGGCATTTCGGGGTGAGTACGTTTCCCTGAATAGTGACTGGCTGGGGTTCCTTCGGGTTCCCTAGCCACATTCCCTAGAAGGGACCCCTTCTAATTGGAAGTTGTGGTTCCAGGCCCGGAGCCGGCCCAGGTAGACCCTTCATTTAACCATGTTTATGAGGGTTTTTCTGTGAGGCTGTAGCTTGGGCTATGACAGTAGGGGATGCTGTCACTGACAGCCTAGTCTCAGCCTCAGACGTCACGCCCACGGAACGTTGGCTAAACGTCTGATGCATATGGCACACTTTTCTGGAAACACTTCAGGAGTTTCGAAGTCGCAACCTGATTGGTTGAATTCTACAGGATGTCCGCGAGACGTGTGTGTCGCGTTCTTTAACAGTCCGCCTGGAAACAAATGCCGTGACGCCAAAACCCCTCGTGGAAGATGAAAGCCGTTGTGTTTACAACTGTGACAAATGAGCGCTTACCAGGATCAACTAAACGCTGTTTTTTCAAATGTATGTGAAGTTCGCGGCTCCATTGTTGCAGTAAACTTGCACAACGTTCTTGAATGAATAATTTATTAAGACGCATGCCGGTCTGTTATTGTAGTGACATCGACATTATATTGGCACGTCCCTAAACATGAAGCGGAACAAAACGACCTGTGATTGGTTGCGTTACATGTCAGTCAAACGTCCTCTCGACCAAGAAAAGCTGCGATAGAGTCCAGACCTTCTGCCGTCAGTCTGAAGGTCTGGCTACGCGAGACTACTGACAGCCCAGTGTGACCTGAGGGTGAGTGGTTCTAGCGTTTCATTTGAAGTTGCTGGTTCTGACAGTTGTCACTGCCCTTGGGCATGCACTCCCCTCAGCATGGCGGAGTGGGTATTTCGTTCCCCATAGCGTCGATGACGTATTGTTGAGTTCCCTTCGAAAGGGAACGTCTCAGGTTACGACTGTAACCTATGTTCCCTGAGAACAGGGAACGAGACAATACGTCTCCCTGCCATGCCTCGGGGCTTGCCTACCGTACAGTCCCTTCAGACGATAAGGTGATTTGTCATGTTTGCAAGGCGCCCTTTTATACTTCCAGGTCGCACGTTAATCATTCACGCTAATGATTCACGGGCTGTGGCCGGTCAATATGATTGACGTGATTTGATAGTGATTTCAGACACCTGTCACGCCTGAGGCGTTCCCCATAGCGTCGATGACGTATTGTCTCGTTCCCTGTTCTCAGGGAACATTAGGTTACAGTCGTAACCTGAGACGTTTTTGTAACAAAAATGTTCTCCTCTAGAAGTGAGGCATGGGGCCATTGCAATTTGTATGTTAATTATGAGTTTCAATCAATACATTCTGGTTTACTGTTTGTTTTAATATACAATTGAGAATACTATTGGCTCAACAGTTTCAGACTCCTACTTCTCAGACTTGTCTGCTGAAAAAGACCCTGGTAATCTCACAAGTATTCCCTCTTGAGTTTTTAGAAGAGGCATTCAACAGCGTCTCAAACAGCACTCCAATCTGCTGAGTTATTGGAATGAAACATCAGAGATTTCAATACAAACTCAAACTTTTACATCAAATTCCGTCCAGATTATCTGAGTTATGTCATCCATTTTAATACTAAATCACTGTACTATTACAGTATGTTAACAATGGTCTCACTTGTCTGGTTTTTATTTTCCTTCATCTGTGAAAACTTCACCAGTGCTCAGTTTTCAGTTATTTTTCATTAAGTTTCCAGAGTTCTAAAAAAAACAGTTTCTGAGCAGATAAATGTTATAATATAGTGATGCTCATAAAGCCTATTTAAATGTACCTCCTGTGAAAACAATGAAATTGAAAGAGAAAAGGAGACAATTACTTCTGAAATCATTTAGGGTATCATTAACAGGAAAGCCTCACAAGGGCAGAAAATCCAATAATGTTGAGCAGTACACTTTTAAAAATGATACTAGAATGTACAGATCATTGTCAGAGGCATTACTCACCAAATGATACTCCAGTGCTCAAACCAATTCAATTTCAAAAGGCCTATAAGAGTATGTTACATTTTTAACACAATTCCCAATCCCCAATCAAATCTAAGCATAATAACGCAACTCCAAATCATACCCTACACCCGTGTTTTGAATTAGCTATGTATAGGCTACAACGTACTGGAATGATTTCTGTTACAGGAGGACATATTTGAATCTCAGTAGCTAAAAGATGTTACATATTCATAATAGACCGTGGTTGAGTTTAATGTGGTCATATGCAACTTCCTACAATTGCCTTGTTCAAAAGTTACTGCAATTACAGCCTATCAAATCAATGAATAATATTGATGACTGTCATTGATTTACTTTATATAAATATATATAAATATATATATATATACATATACACATACACACACACACACACACACATATACATATATATACTATACATACACTGAGGGGTCTGAGACCACATTGGAAATCTATGATTTTTAAAAGATTGAATAATAAATGTAAGATTCTGCACTATTTCTATGTCGCTAATGAGCAAATTTGTCAAATTGACTATGTGAATTCTTTTCTACAAAAAGTAAAATGTTCTTGCATTTAAGCACAAGATGTACTTTGGATCATTCTCAAATCATGCTGGAGAACATGATCATCAGGTTTTACACAATCTTGTGGAGTTCATGCCAGCTCAAGTGCCATTAAAGCAAAAGGAGGACAAACCAAACACTAAGACATTCTGCATGTCATTAATTTTTCAATTAAAATGTTCCATCAAAATGCTTTTCTAAGATTATTTGAAATGAAAAGTTTTGCATTTAATTATCAGTAGTGGTCTAAGACTTCAGAACCCAACTGTACAGTGTTTAAATGTGTCTTTTTCCCCGTTTTCCTCTGGGAAATTAGTATTCTAGCTCATTCCAAATCTTCGTCCTGACCAATGCTTTCAGAATTACCGTGACTGGCATTATGGGACTACTTTTCTAACTGATGACTAGGTCCCTGACTCACTTTCGCCAATGTAAATGACTGCGCCATCTCATTTACAAGGAGAGAACTGAAAATTGAGGCAGATTCTCAATTCCATCAAAGGCTGTCAGCCCTAGAATCCATTGCATTTGTCATGAGCTTATACTTCAAGGTTAAATGGCGAGAAGCAAAAATGAGGCTTCTCTCAAATTGCGGCCACCGTAAGTCATATGAATAAAATCGAGAAACTTTGAAGCCATGAACATCAGGTGTTGAATTTTACTGTCTATCTGAAATCAATAATGAATAGGCTCAATGAAAATCTAGAGCTATTTTATGAGTAAAATCAGTGTAGGAAGTGCTGTAAAAGCTGAATACTCTCGTTGTACTGCAAACGCCCTGTTGCCATCATATAATATGAGACTAAATTGGGTCTACACAAACACACACTCATAGGAATTCACACACTGCAGGTTTCAGTACTATTCTGAGGGAATCAGTGAGGATTCTGACAGTTTGACAGTCCTAAGGGAGAGAGAAAGTGACAGTAATAGAGAGGGAGAGAGCTAGAGAAAAAAAAGAAACAAGGAAAGATTACATGTCAGACTTCATCAGCAACAGGAAAACCAGCAGTAAATGAGCTTGTGTGCATGCATCAATGTGAGTCGAATTGCATATTCTGCGCACACAAATATACAAATAAATGAACTCATTGTACTTATTTATTTGTGTGCACGTGTCATTTGTACGTCCTTCAAATTGAAATTCCCTACATGAGTTATGTAAATATGGGATGCAAAAGCTCTGATGCGTGACGCATCACCTCCACAGGTGCACTCCAAATGGAAAGCACACCATCAAGGTCAGGAAACCACGATGGAAATCCCAAAAACCCAACAACTTCTCATCTTGCTATTCTTTTGAGACCCGATGAATCAGCATGGACAGCAGGTCAAAAAACATCACCAGGACAAGAGCTGACAAGAGCCCTCAACCCAAAAAATTCCAATAGAAGCCATTACAGACAAGACAATATAGAATGAGATTATTGTTTCAATCATCTAGCAATCCACCTGAGTATCCTTTACTTGCTTCCTCACTCGCTGTGCTTGACTTTAATGGCCTGAGAGCTCAAACTGTTTTATAATGAGGGCTTTCCCACAGCATACTCTCCTCATTATGCACACATACACACAGAGAGAGATAGCGAGAGGCTTCTTATTGATATTGTGCCCAGTAAAGTGGTCCCTAAGAAACTGGAAGGGGGGTCTCAAGAGTGTGTTTTATTCGCTGGGAAAACAATACAACTATATTTCATACATGTAAACACTCACACGCACAAAGGAAACCTATGAACTTCCAAAGTTAACCCCATCCAAGATTTTTAGCCATTTAATGGCAACGATTGGCACTGCAAACATTCTCCAATCCTAATTGCATTTGAAAGCGCAACAGTATCAGAACTGCAATACGGAGTTCAATTTGAGTGCATTCAGCGACGCATGCTTAAAAATGACATATGCATGCTTTTATCCGAATGCCACAGACGTGACTTTTAGCTTCCCACAGATCAGGAGCATCAGTCAGTGTTTTTGTAATTTTAGTGACACGCGAGTTGACCTGCTTATGTATCAAGGCAGAGAAGGTTCTGACAGATGTGTTGTAGTTTATTGAAAGAGGGAGCTGTTCTTTCAGCACCACTCACAGTCAAATGGCCACATCACATCAAAGTGCATTTTAACATATTGGTTCTTGTGCAGATTCTTCTTCACAGATTTTATCGACAAGTGGCTGACCGATGCCCCTGGCCATTCAGTATAAGCCCATGACAGAACATGCCTTGTTTATTAATAGGCCATCCAAACGCCGCTGGTAATGGCATGCTCTATAGCCAGATCTCTTTGGAAACTTCAGTAGGAAAGTGTGTGTGGGTCCATCTTCAAACTCACCCTAGGCAATAAGAGCTCCACCATGGGACTATATGCATTCTTTATAACCACACATACTGACACAATAAACCCGGGCTGTGCCCCATGCCACATTCAAACCTGAGTGACAGTTCCTTTAAGAGGAGTCAATGGCGCTGTCAACGACAATTTTCCCTAGCATTTCATCTGTGTATTCTAGGCACACATTTGCAAAAAATAACCTAAAGTAATCATTAGCATTAGGAGATTGGCTTGTTTATACTGATAATGCATCAAACCGAGGAAGTCTACATGTTCGATTGAGAATTTTTCCGGCTGCACGAGGTAAAAGAGGGCAATGTGAGTTTATGAATATGCATCCATGACGAGCATAATGCACACGCCTTGGGTGTATTCTCACATGACTCTTGGATTGCAACAGCAACACTAGGCCAGCCAAAAGGGTTTTCACGCTATGCTTAACTGGGGTAAGGCCACTTTTAACCCTGGATTAAGTCTTAACTTTCACACTTATTTCCAAAGAGGGTTAGCAAGGCTTTTAACCCTGGGTTATGAAGCCTTGCTTTAGACTTTTGCAGTGCTAACACATAATAAACTGGTATACATTGAGAAATGAAGAAGAAATATTACAGTGAATTGTTTAGCAACAGAGAACTAATTATAAACTAACAGAGCTTATCTCATTAAGTATTCATGAGCTTTGTGTCACACAAACTTTCACGTCATGCCCCCCCCCCCCCCCCCCCCCAGAGAGGCTAATGAAAAACTGTGACAAAACACGTTAACAGGAGATAAGAATATTAAAGTATCGTTATTGCTGTTTTATAAGGATTAAGACAACCAGAGCCGAATCTACGTGGCGACATTTACACATTTATACAAGCACCTATCAATACGGAGTGCGTGTATTTGTCCAATCAATGTCATAAATATGCAAATACGATAACTCGTCGTTTACAAATGTGCAGGGTGAAATAACCCCGGATTAAGTTACCCAATGTTAAGATTTACTCTGGGTTAAAAATTTCAAGCATGGGAAGCACAATAATGCGGTATTAGACTGCTCCGCGAGTATAACAGAGGTCAACCAATCATAGGGTAAACAATTGCTTGCCTCATTAAATATTAATGTCACAAACTCTCACGCTTTGTTTCAGCGTGTAAGGGAATTGTTGAAAATGTTTAAAACAGTGACTCTAACGCGTTAACCAGAGTGAGGAAGAGACTAATATTTAATTGGTCAGAAAAGTTCATACACGACAGGTCGCGTGCAGTAGGCCTAGGCCTATTCGTCCATTTCATGTTATTGATCTCATAAAAGTGTGAAACCACGTAACCACCCAGAGCTAAATATTAACCCAGGCCAGTGATTGAGCTGTGGAAAACCGTAAACAATGTAACCCAGCAGGGATTAAGTTAACCCAGGAATAAAAATGACCCTGAGTTTACCGTTTCAAGTGTGAAAATCGCACGAGATGTCTAATGTGTACCAGCCGGTGTCGGCACAGATTCTCATGCGCACGCTCTCTCGCTCACTCTCTTGCAGACTGTGATCAGACGCCACTGCAGAGAGAGTGAGTGAGTGTGTGTGTGTGTGTGTGTGTGTGTGTGTGTGTGTGTGTGTGTGTGTGTGTGTGTGTGTGTGTGTGTGCGTGTGTTCAGTCCGTACAATCGCAGAAGGGTGCAAATACTCCCGCAAACACCGCCTTTAAACAAGCCATCTCAAACGCTGCCGCACATCACGTTGCGTTTTCTGCATTTATTTCGAGTCAATCCAAACTAAATCGAGATTATTTATCTACATGCGTGTATGAAACAGTGGTTTGCCACAAGCCGCACAACTGGAATAAAATGTTAAACCTTAGTTTAGTCAGTAGCTAATGAAAACACCTATTAAAATGTCGTCTTTTAGGCGCGTATGAAAAGACCGCGGCTTACATTGAGATTTTAACTAATTCCCACCTGAAATTCTGCTTTATGTAACGTTATGGGTAAATGCGAAGAACAAATGTGCAGGTTATATTTTACCCTAAAAAAGTAGCTAGAACTTGTAGAACAATTAAAATGTTTTTTGTGCCATTATTTTCATGTCAGTGTAGCATATTTCTGCCCTCAATTCGAATGTTTTACTTAAATTTGTTTGTAATTCTCATTAATCTCAATGAAGATTCTTAATGGAGTCGCTTTACTGTAATACAGTAGCCTAATAAGAAACATCCTGTCCAGCAATTGATTTAGAAAAATAAGTAAATTAAAAGCAGGGCAGCAAAAACGACTTTACTTTTATATAATTAGAGCTACATAATCATGTTTTCACAATTATACTAATAATGGAGGGGGAGGGGGGGGGGGGGTAGATTGAATGAATGCTGAATAGTCGTGAAATACCGTCACAATCACATCCTAATGATGCAAAACACGGCTTACTGTCTTTCACAAACCATTATTTTCCTTTTTTTTTTTAAATGAAGTCAAAATATGATCCGGACGTGTTGACAGGTTTCATTCTACAATTTAACCTCAATGAAATTGAGTTATTATTTAAGCGTCAAACTCCACATTTACATGATTCCGAATTTTTCTAAAGGTTAGATTATAGGCATCTCCACGAGCCGGAGCAAATCAACTAGCCACCCCCGCATCACCATGAAACCTCTCCACTTCAAACTTCGCATGGGTAACTAAAACAGAGCGCGAGCTTACCGTCAGCCAACGTCCAAAAATTGATCCGCGGTCAGTCAATAAGACACTTGTAAACGGAATGAACGCGCATCACGATGAATGAGGAATCTGACCAAATCATCCATCCGAACAGAGAAATTCACCAGCTGATAGTTTATTCCAATATAGACGCTGCCTTAAGGAGAATTTTTCAGGATTTCCAGGGGTCTCTATGACTTCATAATGCATTAAGAACTCAAAGGTGCGGAAGAGGGACACATGACCGCGCGCCCTCGTCCAGCGGACAGTCGGTCACTCCTGCGCATTCCGTGGCGCGCCGTGCGCTTGTCGGTCAGAGGGATGATTTGAGATGTCTCAGGTATCCGGCAGCGAGAGCTCCTGTGGGGGTTTCCTCTTCAAGACGAGCTGTGTGCGCCCGCTGCTGTGGGAGACCTCTCCATGGTCCTAAAGTCCGCCTTCAAACCAAGCCTGCATGCGTGCGCAACGACTGTGGTGGGCTGCCTGCATGTATTTAGGAACATCTTCAGTTAAAGGAATAGCTCACCCCTAAAAATAAACATTCTGTCATCATTTACTTACCCTCGTGTCGCTCCAAAACTTCATGACTTACTTTCTACTGCGGAAAACAAAAGGCAGAATTTTTACTACTTTCTTCTGGCACAATGAAAGCATGTCGTTTATTCGACCAGTGAATTTCCATCTGACAAAACAGCTGACCAAAAGCACCATAAGTTCCATAAAAATAGCCCATATGACTCATATGTGCATTATAAGTCTTCTGAAGTCATATTATAGTTTTGTGCGAAGGATACTTAAGCCGTTATTCACTGAAAATATTGCCCTCTTATAATAATATCTATAATCTATATAATAATCACTATTACCCTCAACTTATCATGTCATTAAAGCAATATTGTGTTTAAGCTGGAGCTCATGTAAGAGAATACTGTAATTATGTAAATGTGATTATGGTTATAATTATAATCACAGTTAAATGTGCAGTACATAGGCATGTTTATTGCATTTATTCCACTCTGACCAAAGTGTGCATGTACCAGTGTTGTATGCCGTGTTACACACATGAACTGGTCAGAAAACAGTGTAATCGAAGAAGCCACTTGGCCATCAGCAACCGAGAAAGTGGTTCTAGGTGATGAGGGAGGCCCCACTAAGGTCCTTTATAGTACAGCCTACTCAGTTGGCCCAAGGAAAAGGGGCATACAAATAAAAATGTTGTCCCAGGTCATGAGAGTTTTAGTGACGGCCCTGAAATGCTGCTCTTTTAGGAAGAAAAATAATTTATTCTTACAGCTTTACGTGACATGTTTTAATGATGGTTGGAAACACCATCAGTGTTCAAACACATTTTGGATTTGTTTAAAAAAAAACATTTGAAGCAAGCAAATAAAAACACTATCAACAAACAGACCTACTCCTTTGGTATGTAACAATTATGTTTTGTGTTTTGGTGAACAGCGACAAAATAGCAGTATAACGTAATTGAAGATGTTGTCATGTAAAATCTTGTTCTGCTTATTCTTTTCTCTGATTATTGGCAATATTAAGACCATTGGTGTACTTGTAAACTCAGCCACTGGTCATAGCTGAATGCACATGAATGCAAATGAGATTTGACAGCTACTGCAGAAGAAAATCTGTTCGGAGAATAAACTCAATTTCAGTCTGTTCCTCACACAAAGTTGTTACATGACTTCAGAAAACTTAATATAACCAGAAGTCTACTACACTTACAGTACTTTTTTGGTGCCTTTTTAGAGAATTGTAGGAGTCTGTTCTGGAAGGGAACAGAAAAAGAATGTATTATTTAATAATATAATTATACACACACACAGTATATATTTAACACAATATCAATGACCATATATGGCACAAATATCAAAAAAGAAGAGAAACCGCAAAATAACAATTATACAATAACAGTAAATCTACATCCAGTAAATCATGATTTATTTATGGCCCAAATCTTAGCATAACGAGTGAATTTACATTAATTGAATGTTAAAGAGTAGCCGGGCTATTATGCAACTATTAAAAAGGGAAGTCAGGTTTGGAACAATATGAAGGTAAATGATGACAGAATATTCTTTTTCATTTTTAGGCAAACTATTCCTTTAAAGCATGTATGTACTGTATTTGTTTGCATTTTATATGCGTGTTCTGAAAAGAGATAGCCTTGAGACCCAGGTGTGTGCATTGGTGTGTATGTGTGAGAAAGAGGGGGGAGAGAGAGAGACAGAGAGTGAGAGTCTTTTCCAAAACACTTTGCTGTCCTGTCCAGGGTGAGTCTCTTGCTCTGTGAGTTGCATAACAATGAGGAGGTTCACAGCAGAAGAAAAGCCCACTCAGAACACAAACACACACAAACACATACTCTTTCTCTGGTTTTGCCTGTTTCTTTACCTCACTCTCCTCTCTCATCCATAAAACCACACACATTCCTCATATATTCCTCCTGCCCAAGGGATAGAGTTCTCTTCTGCATACAGTCCACGTGTTTTTATAACTTCCAGTATCTGCTGCCCACTCTGCTGATGTCATACAGCTCAATCTCTTGTAAGGCTGATTCTGGACTGTACATCTACAGTAATCTCTTTCCACACACTGCACTATAAAACCTGGTTCCACAGACTGGACGCTTACACTGTATCGCCGTGAGGCTGGTCAATCACCAAAAGCAAATGCAATTTTTTTTTTATTAAACATCATCAATTAATAAATAATGGACTCTGCTGAAAATCAGAATAAGAGCTTTGATCAAACTGGATAAAAACTTTGCAAAACTCCTACAAATTAGCTCATTCCATGAATGCTGCAATATCTCAAACCATTTAAATAAATACATTTACTTTCTGTAGATGGTTTGAGATATTGCAACATTCATGGAAATTTGTATCCAGTTTGATAAAAGCATGTATTCTGAAAAAAAAGAAAAAAGAAAATCCTAGTTACAAAACCCTACACAGTAGGCCCCAAAAGTATCTTAAAGCTGTATTTTACATCCTTTATAAAATCATATTTTAACAGTATTTTGTTCAGCAAACAGATGACGCTAGATATTTTCTCAGAATTTGTCTGAAGAATTTTTACAATTACAGTTAAACAGCTGGTCTCAAGCTAATTTTAGTGGATGAATGAAGAACCTCCCTAAGGATAAATGTCTCTCTGAATGATGTTAAAAAAATATACTGTAGCATACATTAGAATAAACAAGAGAAATATCTCTTTCCATGGCCTTCCATTTTATCTGCCATTTATATGTGTATATGTCTGCCTCTCTGTATTCCTATCTGTCTGTCATAGTGTCACATTCCCACATTCAACTGGGTTGAATATAATTTAATTTTAACGGAAATTAGAACGGAAAGGAGAATGTCACAAGTTTTAGCAGCTATTTTAAGTCTTTCCCTATAAAGACAGAATTCATTTTTCATACAGTATGTGATTTTTTTTCAGGGTCTCTTAAAGGTCTTTTGTCATTTTATCAGGTTGTGAGGAGGGATGCAATACCAAAAACACTTTAAAAAAAGGTTCTTTATTGACATCTATGGTTTCATGAAGAACCTTTGGAACATTTCTATTGCACTAAATGTTCTTTAAATTGGAAAATGTTCTTAAAATTGTAAAAATGTTCTTCACACTAAGAAAAAAAATGGTTCTTTTAAGAACTGTTCACTTAAAGATTCCTTGGGCAACCTAAATGGTTCTTCTGTGTAAACACTTTTAAAAATAAAGTTTCCAAAATGGGAAGTTCAAACAGCATAAAAGAGAATATGTCTCTATTTTGTAGTGGAGCAAGAAATACAGAAGAAAAAAAATGGACAAATTAATGACTGTTTTCAAACAGGTTTCTTCAAGCAGTCCCCCTTATCTGCCATTGGTCCTCAAACAGATAGTCCCAGCCCCAAACTGTGCCATTCCAGGAAATTAACATAGGAATCACTTGTTTTTGTTACTGCACATTAAGAGGTTTATATGATATTTTAATATTAAAATAAAATAACACTTCTAATTATAAGTAAATCCTGAATCTGCATAAAAGGCAAAATACTAATTTTATGACTGCTTAAATCTGAAAAAAATTACCCAATGTGCTACAATAGGACAATATGGCAAAAATACAATATGGCAAAAATACAAGAAAAATATAAGCTTGGTTAAAATGACCTTTAAGCTGACAGGTGCACAATCTAACCTTGCCGAACCTCGTTACAGATTAAGAATGTAATATTTCTTATGTATTAACATTTTTCAAATGAAATCCCTATATCTGAAAACATAATGTGACTGAAGGGAAATGAAGACATAGAAACAGATTTCAGCACTAAAGTGGAGATATGCATGTTCTGATATGATAATGTTTGACTGGTGCCAATCATTTTAATGTAATTGTGTCATGTTTGTCCATGGGGATAAGATACAGTGAACACAATGATGTGATTTGACGTTTAAATGATCTCGTCCCTGATGCTCAACACATAAGTTACACCCAGGGAGGTCTGAATACCTGGAGAGAGCGTTAGCATTTCCATTCATCTCAATAGCAGATGCTCAGCTGGGGTATTCAGCTCCTGAAGTACACAACCTGCAACCTGCCATCTTTGCTCCTCCATGGGCACTCAGTTCCAAAAACATATTGAGCTGCTACAATGACATTTTATATATTTATACATATTTACCCAAACCTGTAATAAAAGTGCAAAATAACCAGATTTATTTCTGAGATAACTAGAGGCGATTACTGAAATAAAGGTGCACTAATGCAGACATTTTCATTTACTGTTTGTAAACACAACATACAAACTTGGCCCCACCTTGTGGGTGGAAAACTGCCAGAAGTGCACGCTAACAAACAATAACTATGTGTCATCATTAAAACGTAATTACACTGTCTAGTAATCTGTTAAGTTACAGTAGCAGTCAATAAGGAAATAGCAACATTAACGAATTGTTGTGTCGAGGCAGGAGAACTTAGCAAGGCTTTCCAGACTTCAAAACGTTACAGAAGTTAAAGTCCCGCCTTCACATGCACCGCCCGTCGTTATTGGCTGGAATGACAAACTCACTGGCCAAAGGTTGCAGCCCAGAAACGTCCTGAGCACAGCAATTCAGGAAGAAAACAAGAAATTACAAGTAGAGCAGTGTCCTTGTAGACACAGACACCACCACGCTCTTCTAGTGGATCGTAATGATTGAAAGGGATTTTCATTATGAGGGAGTCTATAATTTCCTTCTGTCTTTTTGGAAAATTCTGCATGCACTTGCAATGCAGCAAGCTGCATTCTGCCATTTGAAATATTCATCATTGCATATATATACCATTTTTTTTTAATTATTACATAGTTTACATTATGTACTGCACAGTATGCACTAAGCAGCAGCCTATGTTAGTCATCCATTCTGAAGAGCTATTCTCTTTCTCTGCCCTGATTACCTGCAACAGTGTGTTTGTGTTTGCAGTGATCAAAGCCACTTTGATGTGTGTTACGTGTTAGCACGTGGGCTCCTGAAGTGGAATACGTGTCATCGTTTGAGTCCATCCCTTCACTGCTGTAATCTGCATTGATCGGCTGAATCTTAGCCCTTCCCACTGCATTTGTACTAAAGGACACTGTTCTCGGTGTTGAACTCCAAGTTTAAAAAACAGAGTTCATGGATATGTGTAAATGGAAATTCCAATATATTTGCGAATTCCTCATGTGCAGATTGCAGATTAACTGTTTCTTGCACCATATTTAGTTTTTGCTGACTTGACACCTCTCAGGCTTAAAAAGGAAAAAGAAACAACAGTTCTTTGGCATCTGCGATATTAAAATGTCAGGAAAATTATGTCTTAATCAAGAGGTAATAATGTATTAATAATTCATAGATTATAGTATCCATCCTATATACACATGCGCGCACACACACATCTCAATCCCCGCCGAGAATTAAACACAGAAGAAGAGTAACAAAGGTAATTATCTTATTCTGGTTATGTGGGTTAATAAGGCCTTTTTTTCTGAAGGCCACAAGATTAATGTGAGTCTATATAAAACTCCTCAGCTCTTGCCAAACTTGAGTGTCCGTTAGATTCCAGAATCCAGGGATAGAACTGCGTTAATGTAATTATGTGTGTCAAAGAGGAGACTTTTAAAGGAACAGTTCACCAAATATGCCATCAAGTAATTTCAAATTAATAAAACAAAATTATCCATGGAGCACAAAAGATGTTCTTGAGAACATCTAATGTCGTCAACCTCACTGGTTTATGTATGAATCACAATCACATTCCAGAGATACTGCCGAGGGGACAATTTTCAGTGAATCATGACTGAAACCTCATTCATTTTCTCACCAAGCTATTGTTATTTTTATTTTTTTGTAGGACTATCAATTTAACATGATAACTTAGTATGTTTAATAATAAAAATATTTTAAAAATACATTTTAAATGTACAAAGTTAGTCGTCAAGTATAAAACATAAAAAACAGGAAAGCAATCATTAATTATTAAAACATGTAAAGCATGTGTAAAATGAATGCATTTAATAATTAATTACAAAGCAATCGTAATGCATAAAAGCAATTAACGCAATTTACCATTTTTATTGTATGAGCTGTTGGGCTGCGAATTTAACATTTATTATTATTTTTATCTAAATCTACAAAATAAGTCATGAAGTATAAAAACATAAAAAAAAAAGTATAATGAATTGGATGCCAATTAATGATGCCCCTGTACATAAATTCATTATAAATATGCCCTCCCATTGGAGCATTTTAAGCTACACTTTTTAATATCACAATATTTTTGTGAGCAGAGTATGGAAGCTTGTTTTCGCCATTGAATGAAAAAAAAGATAATTGTGAGTGCTCTCATCTCACAATTTTGACCTTTTTTCTCAACAAATGCAAGATATAAATTCTGAATTGGCAGATATAAACTTGCAATTGTGAGAAAAAAGTCAGAATTGTGAGAAACAATTTCAGAATTGTGTGAGAGAAAAAAAATCAGAATTGTGAGAGAAACAAAATCCAGAATTGTGAGGAAAAAAAATGATCTTTTAAATTGTTTTATTCCATGGCGGAAACAGGCTTCACAGTGCACAGTGGAATGGGTCTGAACACAGGGGTCTTGAGACACACTTTTTAAAATTGAACTTGACACTGCATCTTAAAAACATGGCATGAGATGCAGAAAACCAGCGAGATGCAACACAACGACCAGACATCAATTTGCATGCACTGATGCACACAGACAAAAATGAAAAAATAGCTACTTCCGACTGATTGACAGTGATTGCAACATGGACTGCAGTGAAATTATATGGAAATAAAACTATATATATTGACTTTTAAAGCTACTTGTTAATGTCTATTCATGAAGTTACTCGTCTGCCACAATAATGTGCTTGAATCCTCTTCTTCATTGGGGATTCTCTTAAACACTGATATATGTGATTAATGGTGCTTAATGTTGTTAAATAATTGGAATGAATTTGATTAAAATCAAGCATGTTAATTTTGAAATCCCATGCAGTCACAATTTCCTTTCATGTCCCATAGAAGAAAATGATTGACAAAACTAAATAATGGTACACGACAACATTCTTATAATTGGGTGAACTCATACATAATGTCAGGTTTATATTCTGTTTTCATGGACTTTTAGTTGTATCACCTTGTTTTCTCATTGTATGGTTTGCTTTATCCTTGTTGTTCTCCTGTTTTTCTTGCGTGTTTTGTTTTTTGGTTCTTTCGTAAATAAATATCAGTGCTGCAACTATATCCAACATCTACTCTCCCTTGCTGCAACCCAACCATGTCACACATTTAAAAGTAAAGTCTTTAAAAGTAAAAGTAACAGTGCAGAGAAAAGAGATGACTTTTTTAATAACCCAAATATATAGTATAATGTACTAATCATTGTTTTTTAAGCTTGAATTAGCATTGAGGTCTGAAATTCAAAATTCATCATTTTGGAAATAAGTTTCTAAATGTTTAAACATTGCCTGCCTCTATTTTTGAAAGTGAATCAATGCAAGAAAAATTAAATCTAAGGTATCTATGAATTTGTTATGGGTTATTTTTTGCATTCCTGCAGCATTTCCGACTTCTCTGAACATTGCAGATGGTGTTTAGACAGCCGTATGTATGTATAACTACTGTGCAGAAAAATGCATGCCGAGTGCCTTAATATTGGCCGCTTAAAGCTGTGCATTTAGAAATGAAGCTGCAAGCTGTGAGATGAGTTTCAGAACAGCACTCGTTCTATCGACATCATGCGTAGTTTATTGATTCGAGTCACATTAGTGGACAAAGGATTCGAAGTTTCGACATTTTGGTGTGATGAGTAAATTGACTGTTTCTTTCCTTTATCTCCAAGCACACACACACACACACACACACACACACACACACACACCGATCAGCTGGTGCAGACTCGCTTGGCTACATTCACAGTCTGTTTTTCTTCCAGATGAGTCTTTACCATTGATGCCCAGTGTGTGCGCATGTGTGTGCTGTTTTTGGCATGTCCTTTAGTTTAACAGCACTCCTGTGCACAAACCACAGGCTTGGCTCTGTTAGATCATGGCAGTGGTAGATGACAAGGTTTAACCTCAGTAACTGTATCTGGTTAACAGCAGGGTGACACCAAATGAACAAGCTCTGCTTTCACATCGCTGACCCAGAACGGAGAGCAGGGACAGGGCGAGGTAAAAACCTGGGATAAAGCCAAGGAAACAGCAGAAGCACAAATCGAATGTGCAGAATATCACATTAATCCATGCTAGAACACTCTGACAGTGGCATTTTGCATGAAGCATGGCTTACCTAACACGGGATGTAAGCAGTGAAAGGCCTCCAGGTTTGAGATGAAATATGGACCGGTACATCACAGGGATCTAATTTCGATTGTCACATCCTCAAGGTACTAATGAATGCCGACTCTGTCGTTGCTCTCTTACGAGCGCTGTCATAGCAATCCATAAAAACAATACATTATGCATTTCAGTCGGGGGAAGATAAGTGTAACACTCGACTGTTGCATGCTCAGAATCGGCATAAAAAAGCTAATAAGGAAAGGTGGGCTACTTTAAATCTGCATTAAACGCAATCTCTCAGGAAAAGAGGGGAATCAATCAGTCAACATTCAACAATACTAGCTGCTCTGATGACACACGGCATTTAAACCCAGACACAGGTAAGTACTGCTGACAAGAAATATACAGAGAAGCCAAACACAATTGGCCAAATGTATGTTGACACTACCTGCTAATTAGGTTTAGCTATTCCACTGAGGACAAATCTCAATGTTTTGACATGCAATGACATCTGAAGATTGGAAGAAGACATTTTGTAAATAACCTCTTTGGATGTTATTAAAGATTATAAAAAAGTTTACCGTATTGCTCGCTCGCTCACTCACACACTCACTCACAAATAAGTAAATAAGTAAGTATGTATGCATGCATGTTTGAACAAACGTATAATCAAGCAGCATGCCATCATTACTACCCAAAAATGTAATCTAGGAATTTTTTGGGGAAAAAAAGAGCATGCTGCAAATTATTTGAAATAAATTATAAAAAATAAAATAAAATAAAAAATAGTAACAAGCTATATTTCATTATGACTCTATGATAAATTGAAACCCAGATGCAATACTGCCTAAACACTGCCTGCAAACTGCCTCTCAAACTAAATCAGTTTGTAGAATATTTGATTAATGACATTAATGACTATGCAGGATATAATATAAATAATGAGAGGGGGGGGGGGGATGCTAGCTGATTATATTAGCATCTATCTACACTTGAGCCCAGCTCTAATAGAACATATGGAACATTTACAATAAGCACTTCACACCGAAAAAGAGAGAAGGGAGTGAGGGGGAGAGACAAATCACAGAAACTCCTGCTTTTAACACTTAATAAAAATAGACAGACGCTATAGATTTATCATTTCATTTTTGTAATTCTCATATAGTCCAAAACTCTCACAGACCTCTTCCTGCATAGCTTTTTGTATTAAACAGCCAAGCCACATATGGGGAAATCTGGTCAGAATATTTTAAATATGCTATTCAAACATTATGATGTAATTATCATATTACATACAATAACCCCTTTCATAAAATAACCCCCACAGCAAAAAGTGGTAATTTCCTTCTGCATTTTATTCCTTTCCTCAAAAAAGACTTTCTAGGGACCTAAAAAGCAAATGAGCATGTGCAATAATTTTATAACAATAATTGTATAACTTTTTTAAGTCTTTGAGTTTCAGCTAAGAATATTTTTGTACTGGCCCCATACAAATCCATTTTAAATAATTATAAATTAATTAATAATAATAATTTAAAATAAATAAATAATTTAGAAAAAAGTGAATAAAGTTTAAGCATAAAGAGGTGATTTAATCATAATAATGAATAATTTTATGTTATGTTTGTGTTTCCTTTAGTTCCCACGTTTCCTTCCTGTGTTTAGTTACGGTTCCCTTGGTATACACACTGTTAGCAATTGATATAATTTTTAAAACAACATATTATTCATGTTTTTATGGTAAATGCAAATGCATGATGGGAAATGTATGGACAGTTATTGGAACTACACGGTAGAAGCATTATTTTACAGCCACCGCATAGCATTGTGGGATCGCTGCTGTTTGAATTTTGAAATTGCGCGGCGGCGGCCAACGGTACCAGAATCAAACATTTTTGGAAGAAGGAACACATCTCAGGTATGAAACGTTAACATGAAATCTATTTTATAAGTCTATGGATATATTAATACCGGACCCGGTGATACACAGCAAAATCCCCATTGTTAAATCAACACTGCTCAGAGCACATATGGTCCGACTCTACAGAGTGTTAAAGTAACACTGAAGCAGTGGTAAAGTTAATGAGATAATTAAGTGATTAATTGAGTGATGATTGAGCATTAATGATGAACACCTACACTGTAAAAAATGATCGTGATTTTAACGGTAAAAGACTGTAAAAATGCTACAGTGCAAAACCGTTAATTGGTTAACAGAAAGTTTCCTTACTATATACGGTAAATAACTGTGATAGATCTAATGGTACATTTAATGTAATTTTACTGTAAAATACCGTTAAATTTACAGTTTTTGAAAGTGAAAAAGAAAACTCATTGTATAATTTACAGTGAAAAACCATAAATTGACATTCCCACAATTCCCTGCGTGACACTTCACATTTGAAGTATTTTTGTTGAAATAACTATGTTTCTTCATAGTTTTCTTAGTTTTTTCTAATCAGTTATGTACATTAGGGTTTTATGTTACATTTAATGTTGTTAAATTAATGTTTATTGCATTTTTAAAATTTCATGTGTGTTACCATGATGGTGTTTAATGTTTGTGCGAATGACACTGTGCAGCTTCTATATAGTAGTATTAACTTTCTTGTGGAAGAGGTGCTTGTGAAGAGCTTTGATTTATCATGTGACTCTCATCACTGCTGTGAAGATTGTTGGTTGTCAGTGCATTACAATGTTACAAAACAGAAATTAATACTTCAATAGGTCCGTAAATTAACATTATATCAGATAATAAAATACGGTTTATTACTGTAAATTTTAAGTTAAGTCTGTAAAACCAATTACGTTGCTACCGTATTTTTGACGGTAAAGTTCTGGCAACCACAGCTGCCGGTTTTTTACCGTAAAAATTACGGTTTTATTTTTTACAGTGATACTGTTAACAAGCAGAATCACTGAAGGGAAGAGAAACACAAGAACTACAACTGACTTCCAGCCACAGCCTTAAATTATATCAGATGAAGATAAAAAGAAGACACTAAATCTCTGAAGATCTCAGCAGAGGAGAATTAAACAACTCCACAGCATTACCAGCTTCACTTATTACTAACCAGACTGACTTTATCTTTTGTCATATGTCTATGAACGGAGGTTTAGATGTCGATGTTTTAAAATGTTTGGTCGCCATTATGGTGATCAGTGCTTCCTTTAGTTGGGCAGTTTGACTCTTGACATTTTAAGTGCAATTTTGGTCTTTCTAACAGTGTTTACCAAAGCATAATTTGTTACAAAATAAACCAAAAACACAGGCGTTCAGGAGTTTTCATTATCAAAAAGTAGAATGATTCACTTGTTATAAATAAATAACTTTCACCTTTCTTGACACAAAGCAGACATTCTGAATTTTTATATACATTGAAAATCTTTATTTATCATTATTATTTTTTAGAAAGAAACGGACATCAAGAATCAGCATATGAATCTCAACAATGGTGACATGCTTAATGCTACAATGCATGCTGGAAGCCAAGAGTTTTAAACTATGGTGCCTCCCGGAATGCATTGCAGCATAAAGCATGTCACCATTGTTGAGATTCATATGTGGATTCTTGATGTCTGTGTGTGTGTATCCAAATATTACTTTCCCAATATAAAAAAAAAAAAAAAAAAAAAAAAGATGTTGTTGGAAAAAAATCTATTATTAACAAATAACCACTTTCGGTCAATTTTTTTACTTAATTATGTTGTAAATTATAGGCCTATCATCAGACCACCTTTGTGTCTGGCTTTCTTTGCAACAAATTATGTGTTTTGGTAAACATTGTTACTTATGGTGCGTTCACGTGCTATGGTAATTATGGTAAATACCAAAAGCCGACGTGGAAAATGCACATGAACACCCCCTCATGTGGTATTTTCCACTGGGCAGCACGTAAAATATTTTGATGCACGAGTTGCCGAGATGAGATAACCTTTGACGTTTTCAAAATGGCGGAGAGCAACGCGAGAGTCGTGAATGGTAAAAATATGTACTATTCATGATCTAGAAAATATAGGCTACAGCATATTATTTACCGTTTGAGTTTTGATAAATCATCTTCCTGCTGTAGCAGATGACTTAAGCAATCTAAAATAGTTTCAGCTAAATAACAGGTCTGGATCTCCATCTTTTTACCACATTACGACAACAAAAGCACTTGAACGCAACACACTGGTAAATACCAGTTCACAAGTGGAAAATATCATTTTCCATAGCACGTGAACGCACCATTAGACCATAAATTCACATAAGTAGTCAAGAGTCAAATTGCCCAAATAAAGGCAACACTGTTCACCATAATGGTGATTTTTACATGGTGATTTTAAAACATCAACATCTAAACCTCTGTTAATTCTCTTAATTCAGGATATATACATTATATTGAATTACAATATTAAATTGTAATTCTGTCCTGTGAAATTACAGGAAATTCCAGGCAACTTAGTTGCAGTAAATATACAGTAAATTGTAATAAATTACAGCATTTTACTGTAATAATGCTACTATAATACCAGTAGCACTGCTATATAAATACAGTACTTTATTGTAACAGTAAACAGTAAAAATCCTGTATATTACTTGCCGTAAATTTACTACAATTAGTTGCCAGGAATTTCCTGTAAAATTACAATAAATTGTTAACAGTGCAGTATATACTCCCGGACCATGTTGCAGTTACTCTTTATCGGTTCTCATTAATGTGTTGTTTGCATTCCTATTACAAGTTGAATTTTTTAAATAAAGAGTAGCTTATATTTTGGAATGCCCTGTTCATCTTCGTGTTGGCTACCACAGATGTGACAGACTTGAATAAAGCAAGTTTATTTACTGTTAATACATTCTTAGGTTATTTGAGTGTTTTCCAGAATATTACTGCTCAATGTTTTTCAGGGACAACCAGTAGAATCCACAGTGTCTGATAATATACAGGCTATAATAAACACACCGGAGGCAAGGGCCTGTCCACCCCGGAGATAGATGACCCCTCTGATCCATGCCCTTGGTTACGGCTCCATAACTCCTTCCTCAAGCCCAGATTTGGCTCATAACTCGCATCTAGACATATTCAGAAACTTCACTGGCCGCATTTCATTCAGAAACATTAAAACCGTCGCTCTGTTAATAAGGCAAATGAGTAAGGTTGCTATAGTTACTCTTTTGTCAAAGTTTGCCAGTCTTCCTTTTATCAAAGATGGAAGTGTATTGTCATTTAAGAGCAATAAACCACTATAAACAAACAGAAATACATGTAAACAGATAAACACACACACACCTATTGATTTATGGTTGAGGAGGCCTGTCTTTACTTTTTAACAGAACCCAAGGTTCACAGCTGCCTATATCATTCCTCAAACAGACTTTTTACAGTACTAATATGGCCATTGTTAGCCTTTCTGGATTTCAAAGCGTACAAATAGCTTTCTAGCGGGAGCACTTCTCTCGTATATAGTCAATAAATGCAGCGAGATGGATGTTGAAATTGCCTGTGTCAGTTCACTCTTTGGGTGGCTGCATTTGTGTCTGAGCCATTGTGAGGACCCGAGACCTTGAACGGCAGCCCGGATAAGAGGAGGTGAACAGGTGAAAAATGTGCCTGTCCACACACACTCAATCCTGCCTACACCCTTGGCATCGCAGAGCATAAATACACTCTGAAAGCAATCAGCCTTCACCTTAAACATCCATAACAACAGCATGACTAATAACAGTGCTAATGATAAAAGAAAAAGAAAGAAAAGGGGCAAGTAAAGGATTTTTGTGTGGTTTTCTCCATCTTAATCTATCGCTCTAGTTCTGGCTCAGTGATTTGCCACCATATGGCCTGGCTCATGTACTCTAATATGTGAATGCTAAAACAATGAAATCAACAGCTGCTCCAAAGAAAAACAGATCCTGAAGTGGAAAACAACCGCACAAGAACCAAATATCGCAGACTAGCAAACAAAGTCTATGTTGAAGAAAATAAAATGAAATACTAGCATACTCAATGCATACTGCACATTATTTACTGTATACTACATGCTATTTAAAAAATGCATCAATATGCATTATGAAACGATAAACATTTAAAACAGTAGTATGCCACATTGTTGTCATGACATGTCGTTAATATATAATTCACCAAAAACTAAATATATTCCCCCCCCCCAATTTTTTTTTTTTTTTACATTATAGTGTTAAAATACTTTAAAATGGGCTTTAATTTAATCACATCAAAAAGTTAAGCACTGTTACTGGTTTGCACTCTTTCAGGGTTAGTTCAACCAAAAAGGAAATTTCAGTCATTAATTACCCGCCCTCATGTTGTTCCAAACCCGTAAGAACTTCGTTCATCTTCGGAACACAAATTAAGGTATTTTTGATGAAATCCGAGAGCTTTCTGACCCCCGTAGACTGCAATATCATTACCACTTTCAAGGCCCAGAAAGGTAGTAAAGACATTGTTAAAAAAGTCAATGTGACTACAGTGTTTCAACCTTAATTTTATGAAGCGACGAAAATACTTTGTGCGCAAAAAAAACAAACCAAAATAATGACTTTATTCAACCATTTTTTTCTTTTCCGTATCAGTCTCTGACACTGTTCACGTGAGCACCACAACGCATGCGTGTGATTCTGACGCAGGAGCCGGCCAATAATGAGCCTGCGTTCTGACGTAGAACCCGGAAGCGCTGCACTGTTTACAACGTGAACATCTTCAGAGACTAACACGGAAGAGAAGAAATTGTTTATTAATGACAAAAATTAGTTTTCATTTTTGGGTGAACTAACCCTTTCAGCCTTTTTGCTCACACTGAGAGCTGCAGTTCGTCTCAGTTTGTTTTATTGCTCTAAAATTCATTGCTCGTTTGGACATTTTTATTTTTTCACTCCTACTTATTCTGTTTGGAATGGGAAAGTGTCAAAAAACTATGGTTGATTTGTCACAATGGAGAAGGAAGGTCGCGAACACTGCAATGTGGTGTACAGTATTTTGGCATTCAAGAATTTGCATACATACATACAAACATACATACAACATCAACAACTTTTATTCATGTTCACACAGGGATTGATTAATAAAGACTTATTTTTGTGTGGTTCCTTCCTTGCGCAATAGATTGTTATGACCACAAAACACTTTTACCTTAGTGCATTGTAATCTAATACATTTTGACAATTGCATCACATAACCAAACTTGCTCGGTAGCTCATCTGGTACAGTCCAGTGAAACATGAGTCATGATAAAAGAGCTCACTGTGTAGAAGCAAGCTAAAATGGCATGGTTACTTTACCAAATGTGTTTTCATTTTACATTTCATTTTATTAACACTATTGTTTAGGTTTATGAAAGGGTTTGGTGTAGGTGGTAAACCAATGTATAAAAACAATGGCATATTCATGTTCATCTGTTTTACATAAAACTGAACACGTTTTTGTGGTCCTTTCACTTCGAAAGTGTTGAGAAATGTGCAAGAAGCAACGTAATATCATTTTGCAGAAATGATGCCACAGGCAGATTTTTCCAATGAGCTGGATAAAAAATAAATAAAATTTAAAAAACGGTAAGAGGGAGAATATAAAGCACTTCAGATATTACTTATCACAACTGTGATCCAAATTACAGGCAGGTCTGATATATACATTTGTGATATATTCTGATGTTTGCCATTACATCAGACATGATATATGCCTAACGTTTGCTATTAGATAACTCAGAGGGTTTGAATAATTGTTCATCTATTTTTATTGAAATAAGTTTGGATATGAAACAGGTAATACGTAGCAGGCTCTAAGCACTGGCCCAGCTGCTCGTTGTTGTCATGGTGATCTTAATCACCACACAAACACCTACAGAAGGACAGAAACTATCACCCAACCAGAGCCTCATAAAGAGTGTGATTGTGGAGATTCAGAATCATAAGATACAATCTTCTGCAGACAAGCATATTATTCCTTTCATTTCTTGCACTGACTTTAAAATGCCTGATTAAAGACTGAAAATATGTGCGTCGATTCACTCCAATAAAGGAATGCTTGTGTTATTGCAACCGACAAACAAGATGACATATGCAAAGTAATGCATATCATATTGATATTTAACACAATATGCAGAAAATCTATATTATGTGGGTGTAGGTATGTGTGTGTGTGGTAATTAACTGCGAAATGATCTCTGGTGCTTAGTGTTTCCAACTCTCTCTTGTGTAGCGGCTGCTAATTAAAAAATAATTAAGAGGTAAAAAAAAAAAAAAAAATCAAACATTGTTTGCGATCAAGCGCCGCATGCTGGGGGTGGGCATAATTATGGTACGGCGTCGAGAGGGTCATGTCATCACCACGGCTACCTCTCAACATCGATTAAACACATGCCTTATCAGTGACACAACCCGGGCAATCCACTTCACAATCAAAGAAAGGCAAGGGACGGACACACCGTGGAATGGCCTTCTCAGTGGAACGCCAATTACGTGCAATTACTCTGAGAGAGTGTCAAAGAGAGAGTGGAGCACAGGAGGGGTGGATACATTAACTCCTGTACGCTCATTCCAACGTACAGTCGCCGTAGTTACCGGTCTATTCTGGGATGTGAGCCCAGCTGACTGCACATTTATCTCGACTCTCATCTGCGAGCCATACAGCCTTGTGTAGGTGGGCACAGAGAAGTTCGCGAGCTTGGACGAGAAACAGAACAGACAAAAAGTTTGCACAGGAGCTAAACAGGAAGTAGTGGTAATGTTACATGCACTGCGTTTCAGCAGAGATCCCTGGTGGTCTGAAAGGCATCGTAAATGCATCATGTATTGTGCAATATTCTTTTATCCCCCCCCCTGCCAAATTACATCAGGCAAGCTCCAGAAGACTCAAAGTGTGAGTGAATAAAACGCCGTAAGAGTGAGGGAGGACACCAAGATTAATGACACACATCTGCATTTAAATTATGTCTGATTCCTCATTAACTCTCCAAGTTCACGTCGCCTCCCTCCACCCCCTCAAACGTACCCTTTGGAGGAGTGGTGTGGTTTTACAGAGAATACATCAGCCCCAATGATAACATGACCTCCTGATATGGGCACTGAGCAAATGACAGCTAATTAGGAGGAAGTTCACCCTTAACACACACACACACACACACACACTCAGATAAGCAGGTGTCTGACTGCTAGAAGCCATCTGATGGGAGTCTAGTTAGGATGTAGAAGCGATTTAAGCCCAGAGAACAGGACATTTATCCCACAGTATATCACTGCAAATTATATAACGCTGTGTATGAGAATGTTAACACATATTTAGCATAAACTAGGACCTGTAATTGGATAAAAAAAAAAAATATATATATATATATATATTGGTTTACAAGTAGAAGAATGAAAAATTCAGTAGTATTTATACCAAATGTGGTATATTCATTTAAAAAATCACTTCATTAAACATTATACTTACTTAATTTTATAAATGAACTTGGATGGGGCACAAAAAAAAAAAAATTGTGCTCTCCGCTGTTTAAAAATCCTCAGCTTGTGAGACTTTAGTGAAGCTCTTTTTCTGTTATGTTTGTATCATTAAAATGAAAATTCTATTTTCTAAATGGATGTTATTGAACTTCTCGTAAATACTTCATATGTGCATGTTTCACTTTTTTGATAACGTAATTTTTAATCAAAACAACCTTCCGATAAAATTACAGATATTTCTCAAACGATTTAGTCTGATTAAATCCAACCCATTTCTTACAATTGTCTGCAAGCTCACATTCAGACCTGAATTCTGACCTCCATCCAATTGACAACATTTAAAAATTTTTTTAAATGATTGTTTGACACTACGTTTACAATGTGGAAGAAAAGATCTGGCACCGTTTACGTTTCATCGCAACTTTAACAATCAACTTTGTCTGAGATGTCTCTTCACGTCCTTTGTAGAAAAAAAAGACAAAATGATACATGTTGACAAAGTAAGAGTGCACATACTTATAAAAATAACAAGAATAACACTACTGTAAAAATTAAAGGATTGCACTATTACAAAAAGGATTGCACCATTACCAACAAAACAGAATCCATAAGTTCCTTCCAAAACTAGGCCTAAACCCTAAAGATTGCATATAGCAGTACCCCGTCATTAGAGATATGCTTTGAGACAATAAATAGAATTTTCTTAGGTACACTACAGAACATTTGAGGCAAATGAAGACACACATCTGAGACACATCCAGAAAAGACACATCTGTTTGGTGAGCACTTGACTGAAATCCTGTTAATGCACTTACTTAAAAAAAAAAAAAAAATTCTTAAACTTATACTTCTTACTGTCATCTCTTTTCTACTTATCTGAACAGCTATGGAATATCGCAGCACTTCATATGTCACTGCCTCACTTACGTTGTATTTCTCTTATGCAAGTCGCTTTGGATAAAAGCCTCTGCTAAATGAATAAATGGAAATGCAAGGGTACTTGCACTGTGAATATGAAAGTGTGATCCAAGGAACTCCAAATGGTTTCTCAAGTATATTTTCATTTTTACAGAATAGCCCAGATACTTGGTCTTGGAAGAATTTAATGAGAAATATTCATGCTCATATCAATTTCTGACTTTTGATTGCAGATTTTGATGTATTGGCAAAATTGAGTAGACATTGAGGCAGTATTTGACCTCATATGAGGTTATTGAGATCTTTTTTCAGGATGAAAATCTGAATAATTAATTTCATTTAATCATATTGTCATGTGAGACTACATACTAAGAAAAAACGAGAAATAAAAACGAAAAATATTTTTTTTGTGAACGTCCACCATTGTGTCCTTATTAAAGATGCTTAGTCCTCAGGTTACTCCAGAGGTACTGTCCCAACAGTGTCCCATAAAAAAAAAGCCATCACCTGTTTGGCAGTGCTCCATAAGTCACTTAAATTCCACACATCCTGGTTTCATGGCATATATAGACTATTCTCCATACTACACTAACATAGATCTGCATGAAAATAAAATGGAAAACAGTAGCATCTGGCCTTCATTTACTGTACATAAACCTTTTGCACTGGACTGGCATAAGGCATGTACTCGTTCTAAACCTCACAATTAATCACCCTCCATTAATTATGAAATAAATAATTAGTCTCCAAAGAAGACTCGGAAAGATGTGATTAAACCAGACTAATTAATGTATTAATTGATTTTATGTTAATTTAATTTTCTGCTAGAATGGTCGAATCTGTAGAGAATCAAACTGAGTTTAATAGAGAACCTGATGACAAAGGTCAGCTTAATGAGAGGCATGCTGTTATATGACTAGCCAAGTTTACTTTAACGTGACATTTACATTCATGATGGGAAGTATATTTAAAAAATAAATAAATAAAACTGGTTAGTTGGAACATTCTGTCAGAGTGATATTTAAAAATAAATAAATAAATACAAGTACTGAGAAAAAATTGTGCTCATTTTAAGCACGAAACAGTGAGGCTTACAAAAGAACTTCCTGCATTTTGAATATTTGGTAAATTTTTAAACATAGCTTGTACTTCTACAAAGTGCCGAACACTTAATCTTTCCATTGCATGAATATTAACAATCCAGCATCTGTTTAGCTAGAGGAGCTACTTCTCCCTTTGGGTTCTACAGAGTTTAAAAAGTTACAGGCCTACATGCAAAGTATTTTAACATAACTTCCATTAACTTGCTCAGAAAATCTAATTTTCTACATTTATATTTTCTTCAGACCACATGAAATAAGGAGGCACTCACTGACTGCTAGACCAGTTTACTGCAGACATTTGAAAGCATTCAAACTGCATACATTTTTTCTTCAGGGTCCATTCTAGAAATGGAATATTCAGACAAACCCATTATCAATGTATTAGGGAGAATCTGTTTTTATGCAGAAGGGCATTTTTTGTTACTCTGCCAATGAGGTATCAGCTGAGGTTACTTCCACACAAATATACCCATAATTCATCAGTAACCAACACCAGCTAAACACAATAATTGACACATGAGAGATTAATTGGCGTGATTTAGTGAGGAGGGACATGGGAAGAGGCGTGACAAATCAGCTGTTGCTCTCAAACTCATTTCCACAGATTGTTCCAGAAGCTTTGATAGCTCCAATCAAAGAGTGCGCTAGTGCCCATTTAACATTCAAATAATGCTAATGTTGCAGCAAACTAAATAATAGATCAAAATGCATTTATCACATCTGTGAAGTCCAGTGAATAACCCAGTTACAAGTGCAGTCTGTCAGCTCAATAACAGCTGTCAGATTCACAGTGATGGAATGGGTTTAGATTCTGTTTCAGAGTATGAGTAGTACTAGATTATTAAGTGATTTTGTGAAGCATTATATAACATTTATATAGCGCTTTTCTGGTGCTATATATGAGATATTCTGGCGCTGTATATTAATAAGGAAGAAGTACTAGAAAGAATGCGTATAAATCAAGATTTGCTCATATATACACTTTATGCATAAAGATCTATACCATACTGCAGAATCCAAGATGAGAGGTGATGTTCTTCACTGATGTAAGTTCATGATAGCATATTCCATTTGAAATGCACAACACCTCATGCGTTTGAAGTCACTTGCTTATTTGAGGGCTAAAAAAGACACCATGTCATCCTGTCCGATGGGTGATGATATTATGATGGTGTTTTAGTTATCAAACCATCAAAAGATGTTGATTTTGTGCCCGTTCAGCTATACTGAGGTCATAACAGAGGGTTGTTACTGTTGTTGTTGTGAAAGTGGGCACTTAATGATGTGGCTGTGACAGTGTAACCATGGGAACCCTGAGATGTCACAGCATCTGAGAGACTTAATTTTATCAATGGAAACCATTGTTGGGGAGCAATACTTTAAAAAGCAATGGATTACATTATTGTGTTACTCATTTTAAAAAGTAGTTAAATTATGTTACATCATTACTTTTTATTTAAAAAAAACTCAACCCTAAAACAGTTGCATTACATTAACATTAAAAGGACCATTCCACCGAATGGGTGTCATTTCAAGTTTTGGTAAGTCAATAGAATTTGCTCAGTGTCCTCATGCTATTACCATGTGACAATATGTCATGTATTTGCTAATTATGTGCTTAAAAACTCCTCTTACTTTCAGTCCTGTTACTCATATAAAAAAGTAAAAGGACTGAGTATATAGTAACAAGAGAGAATAGCGCCCTACTCCATCATTCTTTATTCTTTCAAGCAGACATATTTATTTGTATAAATTAAAAATAATGAATCTTTATTAAAGCTATTAAAGAGCATTGAATGTTTTTGTTTTTTTCTTTTGTTGTTTGTTGTTGTTAATATTTAAGGGATAGTTCACCCAAAAATGAAAATTACCCCATGATTTACTCACCCTCAAGCCATTCTAAGTGTATATGACATTATTCTTTCAGACGAATACAATCGGAGTTATATTAAAAATTATCCTGGCTTTTCCAAGCTTTATAATGGCAGTGAGTGGCCGTTTATGTTTTGAAGTTCATAAAAGTGCATCCATTCATAATAAAAGTGCTCCACATGGCCCTGGGGGGTTAATAAAGGCCTTCTGAAGCTAAGCAATGCGTTCATGTAAGAAAAATATCCATATTTAAAACTTTATCGACTAAGATAATTAGCTTCTTGCAGACGGCCTACGCAAGTCGACTTTAACAAAATGAAATTAACACTGAGTTAAACCACTATTTTTGGGGGGTCCATCAAATACAATTGTTTAATAGATGACATTATTAAAAAATTAAAAACTTGATTAAACAAGTTACAAGGGTCTTCTTTAAAAGGAAAAAAAAGGCTTTGCGTTCAATAGAAAAATACACCATTCATTCATCCATATAAAGTGATTTTTTTTTTGTCACAAATATGAATTATGGCTATTTGAACACGTAACCAACCATTTCTTTAAAAACAAACACTTTCTTGACAAATTAGCCGAGCACTTACGTGAATGACTTTACAAACATTAAAGTTTGTAAAACAAATCTTCCTCAATCCTTTATCATTACTCAGAATAGTAATCATAACACAGTTTTGGGTAACAGTGGTCCACAGCTGCTTAGCATAACTAACGTTAGCCTATTTCAGTAAGACAGTAATAACGTGAGTAAGCCGGTTAGTCGGAGATATACACAATATAAAACACAAAACTATGTATTTTAATCACTCTGTAGAAAGTACATCAATAATTAATCGTACTTACAGGTTGTGATTCTGAGGAGCAAGTTGGTCTAAATAAAGTAGGTACTGTCGCATTTTTAATGGATAAGCATTTTGTAAATCCTCCCTCACGGAGATTTAAGAAGCAAATGTCAAAAGGTTATACTGCAGTTATAACGCAAAATCGCTGTGGTAATTTTATCCACTGACTCTTCACATCCTCATCCTTTACGAAGAGAATTAGCTTTTGCAGAGCAGAAAACAGCATTTGCTCGACATGTACACAGGACCAGCTACAGCGTTTGTGGGCAGGTCAAGTTATTCGCGGGCGGACAATGTAGAACATAGGCCGGCATTGGGCAAATATGTTACCCAGTGACGTGTAGCAGTAACGGAAGTGGAATTGACGACTCGTTTAGGCGGTTCAAAGTCAATTCTTTCTTTTGAGAGAAAATAACTTTTTTTATCGTGCACTTTCGGTTTCACAACTTTGCAGATCGTTTACATTCACATTCACAGGCAGCTACATTACACGTGGCATGAAAGGTAATATTCGAAAAAGCATAATAGAGGCACTTTAAAAGGCTCATGAGTGTGGTTAACAGGACTGAAAAAAATGCAGTCATCTTCTGCTTAGAAACCTTGTAAAAAATTAAATAAAGTTACCTGAGATTGACCAATACACATTTTGAATGGTTAAATAAATAGGCCTATTCTATAGTCAGTGTTGAAAAAAAAAGATTAAAAAATGAAGTTTAATTTTGAAGAAATACAACAAGCAAATGGCACCAATTTGGGGGAATGCACCAAAAAGTGTGTGGTGGGTAGGCTACTTTAGACTATTATATTTACACAGGAACAGCAATCATATGTAGCAATGTTGATTATCACACTCATCTGACAGAAATCTAAAGTAGGCCTACTGGTTGTAACACAGCGCTATTTAAAATAAACAATAAAATAAAAAAGCGATTATTAATTAATTACTATGTTATCAATATAATAATAATATACAATAAAAATAGATAATCAACATAAAAACTATTGATCAAAAAAATCAACGACCGCATATGGAACAAGCCAATTAGGCCTAATGTTAGCCTACTGCATAACTAAGTTAAGTGACTAAGAACAGAGCCCTCTGCGAAGAAGATGTAAAAAGCTGTGACAGAAAACTTTACTGCGCTAAAATTAAATTTGATTTCTCAAACATTTCTGGCTTCTCGCATATCAGAAGCTAAAGAGGATGTAAGATATTAAGCACAGGAAGACGCTCGGAAAGACTCACCCGTAGTCAGGGCCGGCTCTAGCCCTTTGGTTGCCCTAGGCGAGATTGAGTTTTGCACCCCCCCCCCCCCCCCCCCTTTATTAAAAATACTTACAAATGATAAGTATTTATTAAACTAAACAAAAATTCTCTTATAGTCTCTCCAAAACTTCAACAAGCAAATTATGACTTCAACTGTAAAATAAATTGTTCATACAAATGCTACAAAGAACGTTAAATGATATTTCTATCATCCTACATAGTTGCATTGTACAAATACATTTTGTCTGACCATGTAACTTGTAGTATATAAATTACAATTACTACCACCACTACTATTATTACTAATCTATTAGGCTGCTACAAGGTTAAGGGGGTTTCGGGGGTATGCCCCCCGTAAGAAAATGTTGTGTATTTTAATGGTAAATTCATCAATCTGGTGCACTTTGAGAGTTCAAAACGAAAAGCTCCAACCAATATTCAGTGTGCAAATTGAACAAAGAAAAATTCAAACCTCTTTTAGTTACAGTGTCTGTCTACATTACACTACTACATAATAATAGTTATAATATTAATCCCATGACAGTAATAGCCATAGGCTATATTGTAAAACAAATGCACTGAAAAATAAAGGAAACTTTCATAATTAATTTTGTTACTTGGAAGTAACCCAGCGCCGCCAATTAAACAAAACAAAACAAAACGAATGGGCCGATGTACGAGTTTTATGGGCCACTAAGACAAAAAAAATAAAAAATAAAAAGTACGACGTATCAGCCCAAAAAGCACGTCGGCCCACCGTGAATCTCTACCATCCTGGGGGAAAAGAATTCGCTCCCGGTAGTCCCGATGGCCAGCATGCCTGTGCACAATACTAAGTAAATTTATTTCGTTTGACACCTTAATGGCTGTGATGAGAAGACTTACCTCTATACTGGGCTTTCTTTTTATCTTGTTGCTTTCTTTGCTTTCCGTTTATTAATGGTCTATAAATAGAGTGATAATATTTATTTTTTTCCTGCCTTGTGCCCATAAAACGTTAGGTGATATTTCCAGAAACGCTTCGAGGCTTCAGGAATGGCGACACTCCTGGCGGGCGGTAGTGGACCCATCGTCCTGAAGTCAATGGGTTTTTTGAATGGGTTTTTGGTTAAATGGCTGAAATAAGGTCTGTGGTGAACACAAGCTCAAGACACTCACGTTTTATTCTATGACATAAAATACATTAATATTCTCCCACTCATGATTTTTTTAAGCTGTTCCTGTCTTGAAAAAGGCAGTTGCTAACAAGTGGCTAAATGGGACTACATTTGCTGTCGAGGAGAGTAAACGTCATCACGCTGAAAAGGTAAGCTCAGTCTGCTTTTACAGCATCGTTATGGTTATATTTGTGCTCTTACAAACTATTCTAACTCAAACTTTATGGGTAAATGTTTCTATAAAAACTGAAAGATTGTCAGAAACTTAGTGACGTTGACGTTGAATTCGTGGGACTACAAAGTGATGTCATACCTGTCCTGCACCACTCAGTGATTTTGATGACATCATTCTTCACTTGCAGCTTCTCATCAGATTTCTGTCCAATCAAATGCTCTCTAGAATCTTAAGCGTCCCGCCCACTACATTATAAAAAGACACTGAAGCTGCGGCTAAAATCGGTCACGTTATTTTTTACATGATGAATGACACATAGTGCATTATATAGGGGATAAGGAACGATTCAGTAAGTGAATTGTTCCCTATCCCCATATAGTGCACTAATTCCGGTCGGGGGTGGGGGGATGTCCATGGGGGGCCGTGTCTGAGTAAAAACATTTTTCCATTAAAATAGCCTATGATACTTAATCATGAAATAACAAAATGTGTAAATGCCATTCAGAAATGCTATTTGAAATTGATAAGAAACTACGAATATATACTGATACAAAAAATAAATGACATTTATCTATTTGAAATTGATAAGAAACAACAAATATATAGGCTACAGATACAAAAAAGAAATAACATTTATTTATTAGCCTATGACTGATTTTATTTGACTGATGCACACCGAGGCATGTTGTTTAGATCGGTTTCATTTTGAAGAGCCGCAAATCATTTATTAACATAATTGTCTCTCTCAAAATGTAAACAAGTGTAAATATCAACATTATCATATAGCCTATGTTTAAAGGAATGAAGTTTGACAGATTAGACATGAGCTTATTGATGCAATTCGATCTGTTTTTATTGTAGTCTAATCGTTAGGATCGGAGGCTTCCATAAATAGTTTATACGAAGAGTTATGTTTCAACTAAGTTTAGTTGTGAAAAGTGCGTAAGTTATAACTTAGGCCTCGTTCACACTGCAGGGGCTTAATGCTCAATTCCGATTTTTTTTAAAAATCCGATTTTTTTGCAAGGCCGTTCACATTTCGAATTAAATGCGACCTTTTGTGATCTCCTGTGTGAACGAGAACGTGAATGTGAAATGACCCAGAAGTGACCCGCATGCGCAGAAGAGTACTCAACGGTCAACGACGTCCAAATATTAATTAAATCAGAAACCTCGCTTCCCTTCCATTGACTGGTCTCAGCCATAGACATCATATATATCTATATGATGTCTATGGTCTCAGAATCGTCCGCCAGTTGTTGTTTATCTTCTCATTCCCGCCTACTTCAACGCAGAATTATGACGTTTGACGCATATCAATGACGTGCGGGTCGGATACATGCGACCTGGCCGTTCAGATTGAAGTCGCATTTCAAAAGATCGGATACATATCGGATTTGGACCACATACCCAAGTGGCCTGGGTTGCATTTGAAAAGATCGGATCAGTGTCGTTCAGACTGTCATGAAAAGATCAGATACAGGTCGCATAGGGGCAAAAAAATCGGAATTGGGCCGTTTCAGCCTGCAGTGTGAACGTAGCCTTAGTCCCCCTTTATGTTCCCCCTAAGTTGTAATTTATGCACAGCTGGTGCAACCTCCCCAGCAGGTCTCTGTGCCAGTCACATGACTGAAAACTACAAATAATAGGTGTGTTCGATTTGAAGTGGTGCTGCGATCGGTGATCAGTGTATATGATGTCAAAGTACCGCGAGAGGGATTCCAAAGCATACGGAACTGTCTGCTCTCTAATCGCTCTCGCAGTACTTTGATGTAATTCACTGATCGGTCTGTGCTGTGCCGGTTCAAATCGAACACATTTAATGGGTTTGGCACATCATGAAGTGGTGTTTCATTGTTTATGGTTGTTTAGAAAAATGACTAGGCTACACTGTGATATAAAATTACTCATACTCCCATATACTGTATATATTTTGATCATACCAACCTTGTGGTGTCACTGGGTCAGTGGAGGGTGCATGATGACATCATGGCTGGGAGGATTTTATGATGTCATACAGCCTACAAAAGGGTAGCTATGTCATTGTGTCTGCAGAATTCGGAATTTCGGTGTCACAGCGTCCTTAAAAAGTCAATGGTGACTGTGCTATCGCTGCACAGTGCAGGATTACAGTGGGTGGCATGTTGAAAAGGGCATCTAACTTCATCTCAATAATCTCTGTCCTTACAAAAACTCACTCACAAATCCTCTCCAAAAGATTCAGCCCCACGATACATCACAGTTGACTGCTCTTCCATCCCGCTGCTTTTCCTTTACCTCTACCTTCCTTTTTCCATCACGCATGTCATTCTTTTCTCCGTCATCTGTGGTCAGGGGAACTGTCCCAGAAACAGCGCTGGGAGTCCTGATCCCTCTCTCATCTGTCCTCTCCTGTTCCTCAAAGAAAGTCCAGGTGGACAGCTCTAAAATAACTCAGCTGAAGGGCACGCTCTTCCTTTTTCTTGTAGAAATGAGTGGGTGTCCTCCTGGACCCCTTGCCTTTGAACATATTTATACAGGTGATATGAGAGCAGGTGACTTTCTTTCTTTCAATGAGATTAATATAGAAATTAAATTAACTCTGGATTTCATATAATGCACCAAAGCCCCGGTGATTCTGAACACATCCCTGCTACATCCCAGAATATGTGGCTGTCCTCTCACCTCTTTATCCCCTCATCACTGCAGGGCTGGGACAGTGCTGCTCACTTGCATATACATTAGCTCCAGAAGCAGCCACATCATTTAAATCCCTGAGAACATCATAAATAAGCCTATACTAAAATGAATATTGACATATATGTGAAGTACAGGCTGTGACCCTGAAAAAGGGGTAGAGACCTCATTAAAGAAAGGTCTTCTGGGATATACAAATCATGAATGTAGTCCCCTCTCTTAGCTAACCATTTGAAACCTGAAACTGTGATCCAGCAGACATTAGTTGCATGACTACAGCTCTCTTAAGCTCAAAGAGGATTAAAATGTCAGGCACAAGAACAGAGTGGATCTCAACAAACTCATAGCGTGTGTTAAGCAAATGATCAGATGGTTATTTGCTGCTTTTTTATTTACTCTCGAGTCAATTATTTTTATTACTATAATTGTTTTCAATCACTCTCTGTTTACACAATAAGAATCAGCTCTGTTTAAGCAGCATTAATTAAAATCCTAAATCTCCTACCAGATAACCCAACCAACTAATCAAATGTTATATAATTAATGATGATGATTATCATTTTGATTATAAAACTTTAATAGAAAACAAATATGAAACGAATGGATTGATCTGCAGAAATGGTCCATGGACCATGCAGACAAATCAAGAGTTTTTTTTTGCTGAAAGGTTCTACAAAGAATCATTTAAGAACCCTTGATAGGCATTTTCTATTTTACACTGAGTGGAAAAGACCAAGCTTGTTAACAAAGGCTCTTTCAACCCGATCTCACGGCAATTCGTACGTATTTTACAAGGTGGCTAATTTGTACGAATTCAAAATTCATAGGATTTTTCAAAAAGCGTCACCAGGATGGACCACCCCTAACCCCACCCATCACTATAGACAAATCGTACGAAAATGTACTAGTGAGGTTGTAGGAATTATTGTACAAATTAGCCACCTCGTGAAATACGTACGAATTGCTGTGAGATTGCGTTGGTTATTTCCACTAACTCACCCATTGTGGAAACAAGAGGCAATTTGTTGTTATATATGCTTGGTGCAAATAGTATCAATCACTATTTACACTGATCTACCCTTTTGCAGGTGTGATATGTGAAAGCATTAAATAAGTTACAGGGTCTTTCCTCATGTGAATTGAGTAAAAACCCAAACTTAATTTAATATGATTTGAAGGAAGTTGGTTGACAAACTGTCCGATAAAACAAATAATTATAGACATGGCAGCTGAACTAGGATCATTTAGACATAATTATTGCAATGTTTGCTTTAAGATTAGCCATGACTCTGAAAACGGCCTCCTTGGAGACTACAGGCCCATTTATCAGAGCTGTCTTTGAAGTGTCAGCTAGTGTAGAGTTCAGGATGATGCTGGAGTGTGACAGATTGCATTAAATGGCCCATGAATCACTGGGGCAGAAGTAGCAGGAGAATGCCTGTCAGAATAAACCTCACAGGTTAACACTTAAGACTTCAGCGATCCTGAATTTGACCCCTGGCCATATGTTTTGAACTTTGCCCTGATTAAAGCTGCTCATGTGCATAAGAGCTGAACAGATTTAGGTTAATGTAGTAGAGTGGAGTGAGAATACATGTGGTAAAGTGGAACAAATTAACTTTTGAGGGGCAAATATTTGCTTACATAAAGAAACATTGCATGCTTTCCATTTATGTCAAAAACTTAAAAACTGAATTCATTTTTTAAAAGCTGAACAATTATGGCTGGGATTATAAAATCAAATCAATATCAAATACAAAAGTGCTAGAAAGAATTTTAAATAATTGGTGGGCTTTCATGTTGGATTATTCAGTTCACTGTCACCGTATAATATATGAAATATATGTAAGATAACACAGGTTCCAAAAATTGAAGGAATTTGCCACAGGGACTTGCCACAACTTTACGCATAAACAAATAAACTTTCCTTGGAAGAAAAATCCATATTATTATTATATTTTAATAATCATAATTAATCATGACAGTTGTTATCTCTATATCTAATATCTAGCGTGCAGCTTAACCTCTGAGTCAATGCTCATGCTTGTTTAACAGTGTTCACTATATTCACTGAGCTGTCACAGTTTAGATCAGGTGCCATATATGAATAATGACTCTGCAGCAGTTTTTCAAATTTAGTTTGACAAGTTTAGTTTTTAGCCTAAGAGCAAATGCCTAGGGTTGAGATGGCATTGTGATAGTGGTTTTAATAGGAAATCAAGTCATCATTTAGTTTCTCTCTAGCCGCAAGCATTCTCTGGGCACGCTTCACGACACAATGTGCAAAACCAAACACTCTGACAGACTTTTCTAACAAACCTTTAATCATAATCACCAACTCTTAATTATATTTATTCTAATTAATTTATTGATGTCTTAGCCCTCTGAACACCAACACTGTTCTAATAAAGGTTCATTTAGGGAGGAAGATTAATGCGTGTGTGTTCGTGTGTTAACGGGCGAACGTACCCGTAGAAAGGTCATCAGCAGAATTAGCATTGTAATGAATTATTGCACTTTGTTCCAGAATACAGAACAATAACCCATTTCTCAAACTGACAATAACGTACTAAAATTGGCGTGATATCCAAAAGGTTCAGGGCATACACACAGTCATGTAGAAGCTCTCCAAACAATTACACACGCTGACACTCTTTGTTGACCTGTAGTGCGCTGTCTTGTTGACCGCTGAAGAGATACCTTTCTATGGTCCCTGATAGCACAATCCAGCCCTTACATTACGTCTGTGCCATGCTGAAAAATACAGATACTACAGTAAAACCAGATTCTGATGTTTATCTGGTGCATCACATGGTTTTTAGGTGATTGAAGCATCCCATTAAATAGTCAAAGCTGGTTTAGATGGTTGGTGAGCAAGATTACTGCTAGGTCTGACAGAAACAATTCCTGAATTTGAATTGAGTTAACAAACAGGATGCAGATTTGCCATTCGAATTTAAGTGTAAAGGTCCTTGCACACTGAGTCCGAAATTTTCGTATGCATTTTTTCATATTCGTCATTCGGTGGCACTAAATTGTAAAAACACCTCTCTAAATGCTTGCTACGGATGCGAAAAACACAGAAAATCGAACCTGATCCGAATTTTTTTATGACGGAAAAAAGTTTTGGAGGCAGTGTGTAAACGTGATTGACACAACGTGAGGACGTATTTATTTTTTAACGTGCAAAAATTTTGTGCGAACATTTCAGACTCAGTGTGCAAGGACCTTAAGGAAGTAGAATTAAAATGAATTTAAATTCATATTGACAAAAATCTTGTTTAAAAGTTTTAAAAACAGTTAAAAAAAACGATAGATAGATAAGATAGATACAATCCCATGGTGCTGTCAGGTCTGGGAATCGAACAGTGTGGACTCAATTGGCAGATAATCACAAGAGGCAGGTTTAGAAGGAAAAAACAGGTAGTCTTTACATAGTTTTCTTTCCTGAGCATGAACAAAGGATCCAGCATAAATGCTGGGTTGAGCAAGATACAAATCCACTCTGGATGATGCAGGCAAAAGAGTCCAATAATATTAAACAAAGATTAGCCTACCAGTGAAGCTGGTCAAAAGGTCAGAGCAAAAGTCTTCCAGGTTAGACAAAAGGGGGAAACACAAAAGCATAGGCTAGGCAAGAGAACTTCAAGACTGAGCAAAGATACAAGCAAATGCAAGCCTTTAAATATACACCTGTTAACACACTAACTAGCTAGGCACAGGTGATTTCATTGAACCAATAATGAGCAGTGGATTACGAGGAAGATGTGGAAGGTCTTGTGCTCTCAGTCTCCCTCTGCTGGACAGACCTTGGTGTGACAGGCTGGTATGTAACAGGGTTGACCCGTCTAGTGATCTTGAACAACAAACCTTGGGGCAAGTTTCTTGGACTCGACTTTTAATGGCAAGTCCTTAGCTGAGAGCCAGACTCTTTGTCCGATTCTGAAGTGTGGAGTTGCCCTCCTTCTCTTGTCTGCATACCTCTTGTAGCAGGTGGAAGCACTCTTCAAGGCTACGTGAGCCCTTTTCCATGTCCTTCTGCAGCGCTCAACAAATCTCTTAGCATTAGGGACTCCAACCTCCATCTCTTGGCTAACGAACAATGGTGGCTCCAACCCTAATTGACACTTAAATGGAGATAGACCAGTGGAGGAGCTGCGTAAGGTGTTGTGTGCAAGCTCTGCCCATAGCAAGAAACGGCTCCAAGAGGATGGCTGATGGGACGTGAAGCAGTGGAGATATTTCTCCACCTCCTGATTTATCCGTTCTGTTTGGCCGTTTGACTGAGGGTGGAAACCTGAGGAGAGACTGACAGAAGAGCCAGAGACAAGAATGCTTTCCAGTAACGAGACATAAACTGGGGACCTCGATCAGAAACAACGTCCACTGGAATTCCATGGATTCTTACCACATTCTGAAGAATAAGGTCAGCAGTCTCTTTAGCAGAAGGGAGTTTCGGTAGCGGAATGAAGTGTGCAGACTTAGAGAAGCGGTCCACCACCAGTACACTAGTGTTACCTTCAGATGCTGGTTTTTAACAACTGATAAAATCCATGGAGATGTGAGACCAGGGATGTTGTGGGATAGGCAAGGGATGTAGAAGGCCAGCAGGGCGCTGATTAGAGGATTTCTGTTGAGCACATACTGGGCAGGCTTGTACAAAAGATCGGACCACTCGTGTCATCTCTAGCCACCAGAAGCATCTCTGAATAAAATCCAACGTCCTCTCAGTTCCTGAATGTCCAGCCAGGGCAGAAGCATGACCCCACTGGAGGGCTTCGGACCCTACTTCCTTGGGCACAAACAAGCATCCTGCAGGGACTTCATCAGGAATGTTTACACCCTGTAGACCCTCACTCACCGTGTCCTCGATAGACCGACGAACCGGTATAAGAATGCAGTCTCTGGGGATGATGAATTCTGGAGAATGGTCTCTCTGGCAACAATCATACTGGCGTGACAAGGCATCAGCCTTAACATTCTTGGATCCAGGTCTATAAGAGATAACAAAATTAAAATGGGTGAAAAAGAGAGCCCACCTGGCCTGCCAGGGGTTAAGGCGCTTTGCCTGCTGTAGGTAGGACAGGTTTTTGTGATCTGTCCACACAATAAAAGGATGCTTAGCCCCCTCCAGCCAGTGGCGCCACTCTTCCAGTGCAAGTTTCACAGCAAGGAGCTCTCGATTACCCACATCATAGTTTCTCTCAGCTGGTGACAGGCATCTGGAAAAGAAAAAACACGGATGGACTCTCTTATCTGTGATAGGCCTTTGGGAGAGCACTGCCCCAACTCCCTCTTCTGATGCATCCACCTCCACGATAAATGGGAGTTCAGGGTCTGGGTGTACCAGGATTCGGGCAGAAGAAAATAATCCCTTTAACTTGTCGAACGCCTGCGGATACAAGTGGGTGATCCCTTAGTACAGTGGTTCCCAAACCTGTCCTGGAGTACTCCCAACACTGCATGTTTTCTTTGTCTCCCTAATCAAACACACATGATTCAACCCATCAGCTCATTAACCCATGTGATAATGAGCTGATGAGTTGAATCAGGTGTGTTTGATTAGGGAGACAAAGAAAACATGCAGTGTTGGGGGTACTCCAGGACAGGTTTGGGAAACACTGCCTTAGTAAGTGGGAGATGGGTGCTGCAAAAGTGTTGAAATTGTGAATAAACTTCCTATAGAAATTGGCAAAACCAGGAAATCTTTGTACCTGCTTTAGTGATTTGGGCTGGGGCCAGTTGGTGATGGTGGATACCTTTGTTGGTTCCATCTGGATGCCTTCTTGTGAGACAACATAGCCTAGGAATGAGACTTGGGGCACATGGAACTCACATTTTTCAAGTTTTACTAAAAGGTGATTCTCAATAAGCTTCCTCAGCACCTGTTGGCCATGGTGAATGTGTTCCTGCAGAGAGTCTGAGAGAATCAGTATGTCGTCTAGATAGACAAACACAAAATGGTTCAACATCTCCCTCAAGACGTCATTGATGAAGCCTTGAAAGACTGCTGGGGCATTAGCTAACCCAAAAGGCATGACTTGATATTCCCAGTGGCCAGTTGGGGTACTGAAGGCTGTCTTCCATTTGTCTCCCTCCTTTATGCGTACCAAGTTGTAAGCACTTCGCAGATCCAACTTTGAAAAGATCTTAGCTTTCTGGAGTAGTTCAAACACCGAGGACATTAGTGGGAGAGGGTAACGATTCTTAACAGTCACTTTGAGCCCACGATAGTCTATACAGGGCCTAAGACTACCGTCTTTCTTAGGAACAAAAAAATGAAACCAGTACTAGCTGGTGAAGATGACAGGCGAATAAAACCAGTACTCAAAGCATCCTGGATATATTCGTAACTCGGGGCACGAAGAGCGCAGGTAGTTAGAGCCTTATCTTATGCGTCTCTCTCTCTTCTTAGGTGAAATGCGGGTCCTACCAAGCTGCATTGGCTCTTCCTCCGTCTGTGGAGTAGAATAGGACACTTCTGGGGCGTTGGGGGATGATAACATGGGCATGTCTCGGGTAGTGCAGTGTTCTCTTCTTTCACGAATATGGTTATCAATTCGGACAGCCGAATTGGATAAGAAGTTCCTCCAGACTTGTACCCCAATCTCTACTGGCTAATTCATCCTTAACCCCTTCAGAAAGGCCACGATAGAAGATTGAAATGAACGCCTCTGAATCCCACTTACTCTCAGAAGCCAAAGTACGGAAATCAATGGCAAAGTCGGCCACAGATTGTTGCCCCTGACGTAGGTCTAGTAGTCTCCTTGCTGCCTCACGGCCACTGACTGGATGGTCAAACACTTGTTGAATAGTCTCTGTGAACACTTTTAGATCAAAGCAGAAGGGGGATTGTTGTCTCCAGAGGGTTGAGGCCCAATCCAGTGCACGATCACTCAACAAGGAGATAATGTATGCAATCTTAGTCCTCTCAGAAGCAAAGGTGGCTGGTTTGAGTTCGAAGATGAGTGACACTTGAGTCAGGAAGCCCTTGCAGATACCAGGCCTCCCACCGTAGCGCTGTGGGGTTGGAATCTTTGGTTCTTGGGACATTGGTGCAGTTAATGGTGGGGTTTCTGGCGCTGGTAGTACCACAGGTCCTCGAGGCAAGCATGCTTGTATTTGTCGCAGCGAGTCCCCAATCTGGTTCACAACTTCTGTCAGTCTCTGGAGCTGTGTCTCATGTGATCCAAGCAAAGCACCCTGTTTGCTGATGGCTCCGTGAATCAGTTCATTATCTGCCAGGTCCATATCTTGTATGGCTCAGTCTTGCTGTCAGGTCTGGGAATCGAACAGTGTGGACCCAATTGGCAGATAATCACAAGAGGCAGGTTTAGAAGGAAAAAACAGGTAGTCTTTTACTTAGTTTTATTTCCTGAGCATGAACAAAGGATCCAGCATAAGTGCTGGGTTGAGCAAGATACAAATCCACACTGGATGATGCAGGCAAAAGTGTCCAATAATGTTAAACAAAGATTACCAGTGAAGCTGGTCAAAAGGTCTGGTCAAAAGTCTTCCAAGTTAGACAAAACGGGAAAACACAAAAGCATAGGCTATAGGCAAGAGAACTTCAAGACTGAACAAAGATACAAGCAAATGCAAGCCTTTAAATATACACCTGTTAACACACTAACTAGCTAGACACAGGTGATTTCATTGAACCAATAATGAGCATTTGATTAGGAGGAAGATGTGGAAGGTCTTGTGCTCTCAGTCTCCCTCTGCTGGACAGACCGTGGTGTGACAGGTACACAGTCTGCATACTTTTGTTGTCATGGAGAACACTTAATGCATTTATTATCTGATTTATGATAATTTGTTGACATTTCTATATTCATTGCCAGTTTCTAAGTTTCAAAACAGCAACATTTAGCCTGCAGTAACATAAAAAAATTATTGAATATCAAAACTGGGAGAGTAACGAGAAGTAGCAATTCTGAGAAATGAATATATAATACATATACAGTTGTATAATTATAGTATAATTACAGTTGTACCCCTCATTTGCGTAATATAATTTCAAACACAAACCACAATAAACACATTTGTTTTATCGGTGCATTTATGTCTGTCTATATCAATTTTACATTCAGAGTACCTTATTACCAGGTTTAGGAGCACACTGGCTGACAGAGGTCCCGAGACACTGGCCCAATTGGCCTGGGGCATGATCCATCCTTCTTTGCCATCAAGCAGTGGGTAACTGGTATTGAGTTTACACTTAACTCAGCATCTAAATCTTCTTCCACTTCAGCCTATCACTTACATGAAAAGAATGACTTATTTACACCTGGGAACAAGGCTAAGCAGAGAAGTGCATATATTAATATTGCAAACAATCATCTGAGGGCAGTCTTGTAAGGCGATCAGAGGCCAGTGACTAAATATGACAGTGGAAGCAATAAATCTCAATCATTTATGTAACATCCGAGTGAACAAAGAGAATGTAGTTCATTCTCTTCTGACCTATTTCTCTTTGCCCCACTCATCAATAATGGATGAAGAAGATGAGGCTGCCTAGAATCCATCTGGAGAGGACCAGGCCTGCCTTGGTACATTGGCTCCACTCATATTTTTTTTTTAAGAAATGAAATAACAATATTTCCTCCAGCTTTTTCTCAAGATGCTCTAGATTAGCTATTCGGTTTCATAAGGCAACTTGCGAGCAGCCTGCCGCGCAAATCAAAGACACCGTAGATTTAAACGAGGACGTGATGCGTTGCAGCACAGGGTGGTTTGCTTGCTTGTTTGTTTGTTTGTTTGTTTGTTTAAATATGGCTTGGAAAACTCGCTTTAGCGTGCTTCTCCTTTGTGAGAGCTATAGTGCTCGAGTTTGATCTTTCAAATGGTAATGAATGAGTCACAGACGAGAATAAGACAAAGAGGAGCAGATTTTGTTTGGTGCTCATCACATAATGATGTGAGCTGGTACAGCGTGAAGCACACCGAGTCAGGTTTCAGGGACAAAAAGAGATATATTTTAATCAAAGCCCACTCCTTGACAGAGAAAGAGGGAGGGACGGATTGAGAGAGTGAGGAGACAGAAAGAGAGCAAAACTGAATGATGAAGGGGAGAAAAAGAGAGCTCAAGACAAGAAGAAAGCAAAAGAGAGAGAGAGAGAGAGAGAGAGAGAGAGATAATGATGAAGCAGTTTGTTGTAACTTGCATTTCTTCAGTTGAGCAGCTTTGTGATGTGTGTGCAGAAGACAGTTTCCTCCTGTGTACAGTCACTGTTATTTTGGGATATGAAATCATGGCTTTTGTTCTAAAAATGGATGTCCTGAATGTGGGATGATGGTAGCGGCTGAAAATACACATTCAACGTCAACATTTTATGACCTTAAGAAGTACTCAGTCCGAATTGATGCTGACATCTCAAGATGTTTGCAGGCAAACCTCATATCATTCCACGGGACAGATTCGGCACAGCACTTAAGGAAAAATCCCCTCATGCAGAAGTTAGATTCTATAGGAAAGAAATTCACAAATGAGATCTCTTTAACATGGCTGGCGTTTCTGCTAGACAGCAATTATATTAATGGGAGAGCGAATGGAGAGCTTGCTTACGTCTCCTGCTGCTCAGACTTTTCCCCAGATAAAGACTCCAGGGGCCAGTTGCATGAACATCATGTTAAGACGGTGTCTTAAGAACTATGAACAACTAGCAGTTAGTTAGGGGTAATCAGTCTTACTTTTGGATATCAAATTAGACCAATCTACATGTAACTGACTTAAAGAAAAAAAACTGATGACTAACGTAAGACTAGTCTTAGCCGTTTATGCAACCGGCCCCAGGTTCTCAACTGGTTTTGCGTCATGACCCAGATTTTACATTGGACAGAAACACATTACACACATTATTAATATTATTAATAGTATTAATATTACCATGAACACACTCACAGGCCCAAAAAATACAAAATCACTAGCAAGACATCAAACTGGAAAAATGTCAATTTTGGTTTCTATATATTTCTCTTGAGTTTAAGTGTTTCCATGCTTTGGCAGTCAATAAATCACAGTACAAAACTACAAAGTGTGGTCAGCACAAACCTCATTTATTTTTGCTGCAAGTGAAGCTGTATTAATTTTTTACATTGTGTAGTTTTGTTCATGGTTTTCAAGGATCAGTGGATGTCAAGTAACCTGTTAATGCTGGCCTCTACCTAATTTATTTCGGTTCTATCAAGAGACAAATGATTAGACGCACAACCTTTGACATCAACAACAAAAATAAGGGTTTTCTCCTCATTTTAAAAGTTGTTAAGCCCAGTATATTTTGCTATCCTTACTATACATGATTAAATGGTTGGTTGCATCACATTATTTGCATTTGCTTTTAATTTTTTAATCTCCCAAGACCAAATTATATATTTAAAATAAGTATTAGTAAATAATGATTAAATATTTAAAAATTATTATTATGCCATCATGTCAATTATTATGTTGTCATTTTTCAATTATTAATCATATTATAGGAATTTATATTATATTCAAGAATCTATATTCTTGTGTCAACAGAGGTATCTTTTTTTTTGTCCACAGGAGAAAATGAAATGAAAAACGATTTCAGACAGAATTGATGCTTAAATAAAACATAACTCCATTAACCTGAGATATGAAAGAGCAACATCTGCAGCACAAAAAACCTCTGCATAGTCAGGGTAGACATTTTTTTAATAAATGTGTATTAAATGCACAAAAAATGAATATGTTCCCTTATTACTGAAGAGCAGCGACTTCATAATCAGAGCAGAACACTGTGCAATATAAAAGTGAGTTAAACTGATCTTTACAAAATACTGCATGTCTTTCACAGAATCACAATACAGGCTTCACAGTAAAGGCCCCTGGTAAACGAGATTAGTTCATGTCAGCATTGAGTATTTTGCACCGCTTTGGGGTTTCTTATGGAAATGGAAATTTCAGTAGATCATTTGGGACATCAAGTATGCATGTCCTGTAATCTTCTTCATTAGGCATATTGATACTTCTGAGAGAGACAGAGAATGAGAATGGAATAAAAACCTTGTTTATGACTGCAATAGAAGCTCAGATCACTGTTATTGATGGTCTTTGCTTAGCCAAATGCATTAAAGGCCATGTTTGCATGTGTATGCACAGCATTTTGTTTAGTTTGACCTGCATTACAGACATTATGCTTTTGTTATGATGCTTTGTGTACAGTGACACATCATTATGATAAATCTGTTCCTTGGTGACAAGATGAACTACACTTTGAAAGACATGCGATTTCTCTTTCTCCTCCCTTGCCACACACACACACACACACACACACACACACACACACACACACACACACACACACACACACACACACACACACACACACACACACACACACACACACACACACAATGACCCTGGTGTGAGACCAGGATAGATTGCTGTCAAAAAGACAGACACAATAAATAAACAAACAAAGCTACAACAGGCCATTTCCATGCAGATCCGAATGCATTCATCAATAAACACCTGAACATCTGCAGGCGGGACGTACGTATGCGACGTCTCAACGTGGAGGTATACAGCTGGGTTATGAATGTAGTCGTCTCTGTAATCTATCAGGGCTGAGTTTTAACTGCAGTCTGTCTCTGTGGGGGCCAGGAGTGTGTCACAATGACAAATGCAGCGTTTTACCACTCATCAAGTACCGCTAATGCGCTCCAAAAAAGAGCTTAGAGACTGCTTCCTGTGCTCCCTCTCTTTATTCGCTGACATGGGTTGACGCCGCACGATGAGTTGCTCATTTCTGATTTTTTTTCTTCACGACCTCACATCTGCCTTTCCGCTAATTAGCTGTGTTTACGTTAAGGTGGCACTCACAAAGACCTGCATCAGAAAACTAATCACAGGAGCAGTACATAAAAAGGAGCTGGTCACGCCAGGCTAATTATTTTCTTCAATGGAATTTTGACAGTCTTTCTTGAGGAGTAAAGAAAGTAATGGCCCCAAAAAGTATTTTGACACTTAAGCCACACTTAAAAAATATGGATGCCATTTGCTTTAGATAGCAACATATTAAACCTAGTGAAATCTTAAAACATAAATATGAATATAAAATTTCATTTTGTGAAATGCTTTGGTTGAAAAGGGTCTGCTTCTGCTATCATTCTTTTAAATAAATATCACTTGGTTTCATATTTCACCTAATGCAATGATATTCATACATTTTTAAGCGTAGCTTCAGTGTCCAAATACTTTATGAAAAGTTATGATGCTGTTGAGGCTAGACTCATAACGTCAGGAATAGCTTTCATATGCAAACCAAAATGCATGTTCAACTCTAAAATACATTCACACGGAAAACTGATCATAACATCTATGCCACTTAAATTATAGGTTTCATGTGGGGTTTTTTTTACCCAGCCCATATTTACAAGTAGTAATTTCCAATAATGTATAATCATCTACTAGCGCCATGGCAGAAACACTTTTTTAGGCTTTCACTGAGATTACATTAATTCAAATAGTCACTGGATTAAAGTCTTCGAAAACCCTGAAAGTCTCTTCTGAATTGTGAATGTAGGTGTAGTCCTGTAGTCACAATTAGAAATCCTGCAAATACATAGGCAATATTAAGTCGAATGCAACTGACAGTGCCATTCTGACATAACATTTAACAACATCTGCAACATACAAACAACAAAAAAAACTTTACATGCTGAGAACTGCTCAATAAAAACACAAAAGAAGATATATTAAAAAAAGGTTTCCTTGTAAGTACCCAGCAGTTGCTCTTTCATAACTCAAGAAATGTAAAACTTCTATATAGTTTGTATTTCTACATATCTCATCTACATCTCAAACTGTTAAATATCAACTTTATCTCAGACATTTGTCCAAACGATTAGAAATCACTAAAATAGACTCAACTGAGACAACTGTTGACAATGATTAAAGCGATAGTCCACATAAAAGTGATAATTCTGTCATCATTACCTGTAGGAACACAAAAGATGCTCTTTTCAATATGCAAAAGTGTAAATGAAGTAAGAGAGATTTTCAGTGAATAATTACTAAAATTTTAATACCTTCGTCAAACATTGCTAGTGGCGTCAGAAGAACAAAGAACATTTGTCATTTTGGAGCTTGACAGGACCTATGGTGAATGCTTTTGCTTTATTGATAGCCTGTACATTCTCCAAAAACATCTCTTTGTTTCACATATGAAAGAAAGTGGATGACAGAAGTTAATGTGACAACACTTTACAGTTTCATTTGATCACATTAGTTAGTTAATTAGTTAACATGACCTACCAATAAGTTAGTTAATGCACTGTGAACTGACAAGTGCAAACAATAAAAACATTTATTTTTATTACCTAACAAAAAATGCAGTAAAATTATATTGCTCCTTCTTTGGTTATGTTATCTAATGTTAACAAATGAGACCTTATTGTAAAGTGTTACCGTTAATGTTTTTTTATTAAAGATTACGAGGGTGCATGAATAAAAAAAAAATATGTGCATGGATATACAACACCACAATATTCCATAAAAAAAAAATTGAATTGTCTATTTAGATTTCATGGTGACTTTAAATTTGATTAAATGTGATGTTTCTTGAATACCATCATTTTAATAGTGCTGTTGTGACAGCATTCGTGGAACAAACATTATTAGTGTGCAACATTACGAGCACTGACCTGATAATAAATACACATTAGCAGCCTGCAGTGCTCTGCGGTTAGGGTTCGATGGGTAATCTCCATGCAGGTCTTCCCAGTGATACAATTACACTTGGGACTCATTAATATTAAATGAACTATTAACGTATATAGGCTGTTTTATATGGAGGACTCGCACACTGGCATGTAGCCGAGGTTGACGACTCTCTGCGCATGCATATGCAACGTATGCACGCCCACACACAAGTACACACACACAAAGGGGTGCAGCTGTGCTTACTTGTTGGATGAAAATCCCCCAGCAAAATGGGTGCTGTGTTTTTGCACATGACAAAGTGCTGGAGGGGCGGGTTTGGAACAGGGATTGATTTTTGAATTGAAGAGTGCAGCAGCGGCTATGTATCATCATCTCCCTGCTCCTTCCCTCTCTCTATCTCCCCTCCTTTCGGTCTTCTGATGTTGGCGTTTAGCGTGTGTGTGTGTGTGTGTGTGTGTGTGTGTGTGTGTGTGTGTGTGTGTGTGTGTGTGTGTGTGTGTGTGTGTGTGTGTGTGTGTGTGTGTGAGAGTGTGTGCTTGCGTGCCTGCCTGAGTGCATCTCTAGCAGAGAAGCTCAGAGGGAAAGTGGGTCACACTCGGCTCGCCTCAAGACTAAGACCAGATCTGCTATGCACACACGTTTAAACACAGCACAACGCACCTACACACACACACACACGCACACACAAATCCACCTTCACATAAAAATGTACATAATATTGCCCCTAATCCTCCAGAGAGAGGATCTTGATACATCACTATGAGTCTTGAGTTATTTGAGTGGACAGTTCACTATTCAGAAGAGTGAATTACCCTGCAGCTTTTCAAGGGAGAATAGGACACAGTTTGTGAGGACTTACCTCTCTCTCTCTTTCTCAACCCCTCCTTATATCTACTGGGTGGATTAAACCAGTGTCTCTTTCATCCTCATTTGGCAGTATGAGCGCTTCTCTGAGTCATGCTCTTCCCGGGTTCTGCTGAGCTGTTGGGTATGTAAAATCTGTGCAGGCATCACCTGGGAATACATAACTGTACCATACTGTCACTCAGTTTTACAGCATGGTGAGCATTTCAGCCATTTAGCATATTGAGGACATTTTGTACAGGATATGGATATAGTTTCCATTTCATATAATAACTGTTCTGTATCCAAACTGAAAGATACCTACACTAGGCCTACGTGAAGAAGAAGCTTACCGTAAGAAAATAAATATCACAAATGGGATCTAGTTAACGTCTCATTTGTTTAAACAGCTGTGAGATTAAATTGAGAGCAAATTGAGGTTTTGAGCGATCTTCTGCTTCTCAGAATCATCTGCTGGGTAAAAAGACCCGGGTAATCTCACATTAGTCCTCTAGAGATCTCTATGATGTCTCAAACTGCCCTCAACTGTACCAGGATATCAAAGTCTGCAATCAAAAATCTGAGATTTTAATATTAACTCAAATACTTCTCACCAAACTTGTCCAAGATCAAATTAACTGAGCTGTAAAATCCACATTAATCAATAATCATGCCAACTGTGCTTTAAAAAAATAATAATTTTATTACAAAGATCAGTATTAACTTAATCATATTGTCACAATCACATTTCTTCTTCTTCTTTAGGTGCTTTATGGCGGTTGGCAAACCAGCTTAAGGTGCATTTACCGCCACCAACTGGACAGGAGTTTGAAGCGTTGACAAAGAGTAAAGTAATTATAATTATAAGAAAAAAAGAAAAAAGAATTCCTACACTATATTCTGTTTAACAGTCCTGTTTCCCTTAGGTACCTCAGCACTATAAACCCTTGTCTCTTTCTGTGCGTTGCTAAATATGTTGTTTACTGACAACTTAATTCCTAGGTAACTTCATAATTCTGAAAGATTGATTCTTTCTCTATTATATTCTGTACAATGAATCAACACGTGCCCAACTGTTTCTGACACTCCACATTGCGCAGAATTTTCAGACTCTCTTTTCCCTATGATAAACAATGAGTAATTAAGTTATGTATGTCCTATTCGAAGCCTCGATATTATGGAATCTTCCTTTCCGCTTCCGTATTTATTTCTCTCAACCCCAACTTTACTTTGAATATTATACAGATGTCAACCTTTTATCTCCTTATCCGATTTCTCTTGCCACATCCTGTTTAGAGCAGATTTTATTAATACTTTAACTTTAGTTTTACTCAGTGATACATTGATATCTATTTCAGTGTATTTCAGGGATCTCTTTGCTAACTGATCTACCTCCTCATTACCACTACCCCCACATGCGCTGGAACCCATAAAAAGGAAATGTTTACTCCTATTATGTATATTCTTTACAGATATTGTCGTATTTCATCCTGCCTGGACGTTGATTTTTCACTGTTTAAACTCATTAATACTGAATATGAATCTGAGCAAATCTCTACATCCAGATGAACTTCTTTACCCATTGAAGTGCCATTAAAATTCCAATCATTTCTACTGTATATACTGAAACATGATCTGTAGTTCTCTTTCCAATGCTGTATTTAAAATGGGGAATGTAAACGCTGCTGTATGTCCAGAGTCTGGATTTTTCGATCCATCTGTGAATATTTGAATACTATTGTATTACTCATGGCTTAGGTGCTGCTTTACTACTATATCCTCTGATATGACTATATCCTTTGTTTGTATCTTGTTTTGCAATGTTAGATCTATCTGGTTTAGGTAAAAGCCAAGTAGGTATTGATGGTATTACCACTGTGGGACTAATATTTATATTATTTATTTTTATGTTCTGGGCTTCTTTTTCTACATTCCATCCAAAATTATTTATTCCTTCTTTTCTCTGTACCCAAAATGTTTCTAGGTTCTTTTTCACCGGGTGATTCTCCTTGTGGCCCTTTAATATGCTCCAGTATATCATTTTTAATTGTAACCTCCTAACTTCCAGGGGCATTTCTGCCATTTCTACCTGTATTGCTGGAATTGGGGATGTTCTGAATGCCCCACAACTTATTCTTAAAACTTGCGACTGAATAAACTTTTTTTCTTTTTTTTACATACACTCTCAAAAATAAAGGTACACGATGGTACAAATAATGTTCCTCAAAGAACAGTTTTGTACCTTTACAATAATAGTACCTTTAATGGTACAGGTAAGACCTCTGATGATAAGGTTTGGTACCTTTTAAGGTACAATTGAAATTAAGGTACATAATTGTTCTCACATCAAGGGTACAATGATAGGCCAAACTACTGTTAAATTCGTGATTGGTTGCTGTGTTGAGTATTTGGCATAGCAACAAGACGCTGATTGGTCGAAATCGCTTCAGCCGTTAAGGAATTTTCCGAACTGACAGCGAGCAGCAGGCTACAGGACTGCGCGTTTTATTTTAAATATCAAACTTGAAGAAGACAAAATTAAAAGGTGAGTTCTGATAATTTATGTTTATATTTAGTTCACAAGTCGAAACTATAAATGTTTCAGCCACTTAACGTAAATTTAGCGAGTTAAATTAGCTTTGCATCAAATGCTTTTAGCCATTTGACTTGTATAACGTTACACTTTTTAATGCAATTATTGATTAGTATTAAGTCATCGCGTGTAAATACTATGGCGTTTGTTCTCCATTGTCCACTATAACAGTTAACTTTGCTATTAGGCACAACAACATGAAACTGATTGCCCAAGGTCGCTGCAGCCGTTACTGCATTTTCAAATAGAACGGAGCGGGAAGCAGATTACGACGAGCACGAGCACCCTTCGCCCGCTTCGCTTCATCGTCAGAAGAACTTTAGAGGCTGGACTCGAATTATAAGAGGAAATTCAAAGGTGAGTTTAATGTTTAACCAAATAAAAAACATATTAAACGTTACAGCCACTCAACATGACATTAGCGTGTAAATAGCTTAATTAGGTACGAATCCAGTCAGTGCTATTAGCGTCTGCAAATATATTTTAAAGCAATTGAGTTTCTGTGTTGTAAGTACACATTTAATAGGTAATTATTGTAAATGAATGCTTAACCAGAGGTGCCATGGTGGTGTACTTTACATTAGTCCACTATACTGTATGCAGTTTTTGAACAACGCCACCGAACAGTGCACAGATAAAAATAGTTGATAACCCTAAGTCATATAACGTTAGATGCCCTTCATTTTATCAGAGAATTTTGTTGAAACTCAGCAAATGTGTCTTTGTTTTTTAGATCATGAAGATGATGGGGTAAACTGTCAGTACTGGTCTCACTGATCACACATCTGAAAGTCTGACTGCATCCTCAGCTGAGGCAAGTATCAGTACAATGAGTTATTTGAGTTTATTAATCTTATGATATTCTCTTTTTTTTTTTTTTTACTTTAAGTGTATCATTTAAAACTGCTATTCTTTTTTCTTTTTTTGTGTGTAAAATGTAAAAATACAGAAATGTTTTTCTTTTTTGTGAAACTGTTTTTTTCACATCTGCATTTCCGTTATTCCAGGAAATGGACTGAATGCATGCTGTGGCTGATTTAAGGTGTTTCCAGGATTCCTTAAAGGTATAGTTCACATTAAAATGAAAATTCTGTCATTAATTACTCACCCTCATGTCGTTCCAAACCCGTAAGACTTTTGTTTATCTTCTGAAACACAAATGAAGATATTTTTGATGAACTCCAAGAGCTTTCTGTTCCTCCATTGGGAGCTTTCGCAACTAATACATTCAAGCCCCAGAAAGGTAGTCAAGACACCATTAAAGCAATCCTTGTGACTCCAGTGGTTTTACCTTAATTTTATGAAGCGATGCAAGTGCTTTGTTTTGCGGAGAAAAAACAACAACAACATATTTACCTCTATATTTAGAAAATAATATCATCTAAAGCACATTCACGGTACAACTTCCGGTCTTGAGTCAACATAATAAGCATGCGTCGTAGTGCTCCCCTACTGGATTGCGGGTCAGTATTTTCCTAAATAAAGTGGTAAATTGTTGTTGTTGTTGTTTTTTTTTTTTTGTTGCAAAAACAAACAAAGCACCGCTTCATAAAATTGGTTAAACATGTCACGAGTCACATGGATTACTTCAATGATGTCTTTCCTATCGTTCTGGGCCTTGAATGTGTTAGTTGCATTGCTCCCAATGGAGGGACAGAAAGCTCTCAGAATTTCATTAAAAATATCTTCATTTGTGTTCCGAAGATGAATGAAGGTCTTATAGGTGTGGAATGACATGAGGGTGAGTAATTAACAAAAGAATTTTCATTTTAATTTTTTTCCAAATTGTCCAATGTGTTGAGGTTGGCTAAGCTGAAATCCGTTATAAAAGCACATTACATGGATGCCAGACGAGATGTTGCAGGATTTAGTTCACCCAAAAAATTAAACATTTGATGGGGCCCCATTGACTTCCATAGTACAAAAAAAATACTATGGAAGTCAATGGGGCCCATCAACTGTTTCAATTATCAAAATATCTTCTTTTGTGTTCAAGTGAAGAAAAACACTCACACAGATTTGGAACAACTTGAGGGCGAGTAAATGACAGAATTTTCAGTTCTAGGGGGAATTTTTAAGTCTAGGTGTCAAATTTTAGCTTGTCATTGGGAGTATACATTTTATCAATTAACTTCTGTCTTTTCTAATACTGATTCTTCATTTTGTTCAGGAAGAACCGGCTACATCACAACCCACTGTGCAGAGTTTGGGAACGCCTTGACTGGACGTGTCTTCAGTGAGAAGAGAATCTTCAGCCGTGTAAAAATGGAGGAATCTGAAATTGCCAAGCAGTTGGGGTAGAGGATGGTGTTTAAAAAAAAAAAGTTAAATAAATGCAAGGGTATTGTGTGAAAATGGGGGGGGGGGGGAACAAGTCTAGCTTTGTTGTAGATGAGAAAATATATTTTATGTACTGTAACATTTTTGTGTAATTGCATTTTTAATTCTTTCAAATCTTTTTAAAGAAGTGATATTCTGATAATTTTGTGAAGTTTTTATTGTTAAGTTTTTGATTTATTTACACAAAGAAATACTTTACTGTAAGCTAGAACGAAAGTATTCAAACATTCATATGTATTTGAAATGTATTTACAGTACTTATTAAATCGATGCCTTTTGGATTCAGTTGTTGAATGTGTATGTTATTCAATAGGAAAACAGCCTTTAATAGTTCTCTAAGGAACATATTTGACACAGTTAAGGTACAAAGGGGCTTGTCACTGGGGTGGTACCTTAAAGGATCAAATTTGTACCTTTGATAAAGGTACAATATTGTCGTAGCCTACCAACAAGTTTTAAAAAACAAAAGGTACATTTTGGTTGCCCATGGTACAAATCATGTCCTTTAAGGTACAAACTGGAATGGTAAAAATTTGTTCCTTTATATTAAGGTACAGTTTTGTAGCAGTAAAAGGTACCGCCCCAGTGACAAGGGTTTGTACCTTCTTTGGTACAAAAATTTACCTTTTTTTCTGAGAGTGTAGATGCTGATGCTGAGCTGTATACTATGCATCCATAATCTAACACAGTACGTTCTTTTTAATGACACAATCACGTTTGTTTGGACTCTGTGTTTTGTCATCATCTGCCTTTAATCACTCATTTTTGTCATGGACACTGATGATTTTCAGCTGTGGACTCATCAATCACCATCATTATCACCTGTATTTTTGTTCAGTTCTGTTTCAGTCTAGGGTCTGGTGTTGTCTTTTGTGGATGCATTGTATGTTGCCCTGTGCCAGTTTGGATTACCCTTTGGATTTATTAAGTATTTAATTGCCTTATTGCCTTCATCTTCTTGTATGTTTATACAACCAGCCCTGTGACACATAAGTTATTAACTATTATATTATATTATAATACACACATAATCATATATATATATATATAATAAAATAATCATGGCTGGTACAATTCAGTGTTATAGTATTATTTAAATAAGACATGCTGTTTTGTAAACTTTGGTAATGTTTAATTTAGAGTGATGAAATACTATTTAACTATATGTGCAATTATTGCATATAGTACTAATGTCAAAACTAGCAGTGCACTTTTGGCCTCATGTTTTGTCAATAATACCTTGTATGCATGTGCACGTATGAATATTTCCACTCCACGGAGTGCATTGGCATGGGCTAATGAACTATTCGGCGTGAGACGGCAGGGAAAAGATGCCACACTCAGTGAATAATTTGTTTATTGATTGCAGCATTTAAATGCAGTATTGATAAAGAGGAATCCACTCTAATGGAAAGGAATGGTTGCAGTATCAAAGACTTATTGCATCTGGGACAATGCAGGACTGACAAATTTTATTGAATGATGCTGGGAACGCTCGAGGGAGAGATAAAAAAGATAAAGGGAGAAGCGGAATGGAGAGAAAAGAATGTCCAGCATTGCTGTTGTTTTTCATGCTGGTGGGCTGATGTCCACCAGCCAAACCAGCACCAAACCAGCCTTGGGAATTCATTTCGGTTTAAGCTGGTCTTATCATCACACAAACATTATTGTTTTGCCAGTCATTTCTTCCAGGACATCAAGAATCATCTTTAACCCAGTTGTAGCTCAAGCCTCACAATCCATATGGCAGAAATCTGTGTCCTTGCGTTCGACCACACACTAACGGCAGCATGTGTCACTGTGGGTGGATCGTTCCCGTGCGAGTAACAAGCAAGACGACGTGGGTGTATTCATTGGCCTTTCCCGGCAAAATACTATACGTTATATTTGAATTGAGTTCAAGATGTGTTCAAATGCACATATAAAGGAGATGTCACTACGCCATGTGTGCGAAGCTTCGCTAAATGATGTATGCACTGTATGCACATGGCCTGCTTGAATGCAGGCTCCATAAATGATTTAATGTGGAGCGCTACACTCTGTGCTTGATCCGCAGCCTGTTCTTACACACTTGCACTAGATTATATATTACACACACTGTGTAATTTATAGACGGTACTCTGGGTGCAATATTAGATGCAGAAAAGGCGAAAGAAAAAAAGGCCCAGCATGCCATCTAGCATACCAGAGAGATTTGACTATCGTCATTTGCGGTTATTCGCTATTCTGAGTCATAAGGTTGGTAGAATAGAGAAAAACCTCATGGGTCTGTCAAAGAATATTAGACTGCAGATATTCAATTCAATGGTGACTTTATGAGTTTCTGCATTACCGTAGAAACGACTGTGGTAGTGGCATCGAAAGCATCGATGACAACCTTTCTTTCCATCTCTCTCTGATGTCAGACGAGACATAAGCGAAGGAAAGAGAGAGAGAGAGAAAGAGAGAGAATTGGAGCGTGGGTAGAGTCCCATGCTGCCACAGTAGGGGTAAATTATCCATAATCAGGGCATCAATGTGGATGGGTCCATCGGAACCTAACACTTATACCCCATAATCAGCACCTCTGTGTCAACCAATCGCTTATAGCCACACAAATTGCCACCATTTGAGTTCCCACACAGTATATATTACAGATGTGTTTGAGTGTGTGTTTGCGTGTGTATCGGTGCACACTGCCTCGACACAATAGAGAGGTCAAAGAAAAAAGGAAGAGCAAAATAAGCGAGAATGATTAGAAAGAGAGAGATTAGATTGTTGCCTTTCAAAGCCGAGTTAAATCACCTTTCTTCTTTCAGATGGGGACCCGGCATATTGCCCTCTAATCTTCAAATCATCATCATAGGAAGGAGGGCAAACGGTGACAATGACAATTCAAAAAATGCAAAAGAGATTCTGCACCTCGTGAAATTAATTGTGGCAGTTGTTTCGTACTTTTCTGCAGCATTTGAATCTCCAACCACAGTAAACTCTTATCATTTCCAAGAGAGAAGCTCTGACCTGGATTTGTCAGCACTGCGTTTGAGTAAGGACTCTCAGCTCTGAACATAAACCGCATTCTTTTGTGCTGCTTAAATTGGGGCTCTCAAAGCTCTGTTAGAAACTCTGGCATGACCTATTCCTGTTATTTCTCAACCTCTTGCAACTTCCAGCCAACCTAACAGCCCTGTCTCTTGTTACGTTACATATGGTGCACATATATAAGAGATGCATCATATGCCATGCTGATATTAAATAGGCCACTGCAATGTAAAGTTCGCATCCACACTGGGAGTCTTATTTGTTATGCATACTGAACCCATACTCAACCACAGATTGGTGCCGTACCTTGGGATGTACTGAATGTTATGCCTGGATTGAGTGAAGGGCCTGCTTGGGGCACAGAATTGTCAATATTAGTGGAATGGAGCTGGACAATTGTTTTTTTTGTCCAATTTTTGCTGGACAAAAAAGAATACGTATGTTTACACAACTAAAAACAGAAAAGTTTTTCCTTTGTGTTTTTCGCGTACAGACGACAATGTTGTCAAAACAATCCCCGTTAACGTGGATCTACGTAAATGATTACTAACGCGCTTTGCTTTAATAAGCAAAACCATAAATACTGGTTTTGCTTATTATGTAAGCAAAACCTGTAGTTGCCGATGTCACTTTGTAAAGAAAAACTAGTAATAAGCATGCAGTTGATATCACAGTTTTCACAAATTTTTGTTTTTGTCATTTACACACAGACAATTATGGTATCGTTTTCAAAAACTTGCACTATGAAACCAGTTTTTAAAAGTTTGCATTTTCAGGCACCCAAAACACTGTTATTGAGTAAATGAATGGCCAAAAATGCATTCAAAGTTTCAGTTTTTAGTTGAAAACAGTGTCATGTAAACAGCCCCTTAAAGGGATAGTTTAATTCAATTCAATTCACATTTATTTGTATAGTGTTTTATAATAGATTTTCTGTAAAGCTGCTTTAAAACGATGTGTCTACATTGCAATTTAGAGTGATCTGTTATCAGAGGTGACTGTGTTTAAGTTATTTCAGAAATGTGCATATATACAAATCAAGCAGTTAGCTAACAATATATTAATTTAAACAATGCATTAATTTAAGGCAATTCTGTCATCATTTTCTCACCTTTACTGTATGTTCCAAACCTGCCCTTCTTTTTTCTGTGGAACACAAAAATGAAGACATTCTGCGGAATGTTGGGAACCAAACATCGAGCCCACTAACTAACTTGTATTGTATGAAAAAAACAACAACACTGTAAAAAAACTAAAGGCTTATTCAGGTAAATTTTTGTTTTAACTGCTTACTGAGGTTCAGTTTCATGAAGGCAACAGGACAAGAAGTTGCCCTACATCAATATAAAGGCCAACTTATTTTATTATCATATAAAGTTGTGTATTAAGTTACAATCAAGGAAGTCCATATAATACCTGTAAAAAGTTATCTGCTTTCCCATTCATCTCAACAGCACTTTCTCAGCTGGTGCAGGACCCTCCAGAAGTACATGGTTTCCTTATTAGTTCGTGAGAACCTGAGTTCTTAGTCTCACATGAACCTGGGGGTATATATATATATATATATATATATATATATATATATATATATATATATATATATATATATATATATATATATATATATATATATATATATATATATATATATATATAGTACTAGTACACAATCCAGAAACAATTTATCACGGTTTTCACAATATTAAACAGCTCAAGTTTTGATAATAAGAAATGTTTCTTGAACAATACACCACTGGAATTGTTTCACTATGCAGCTGCATAGTATTCCAACACTTGATCTTACTCTGGCTTCTTTTGAGACTATTTTCATTAGCGGAGCAAACATAAAAATATATAACTGGCCATGTTATAACTGAAATGTCACACAATATTAACATCTTGTTTATAAAACTGTAGGGAAAGCAACATCACGTAAGCAAGAGCAGGGTTGTACTGAAAACCAGCGTTTAAATGAATTGTGCGCTCAAAATCCACAATGGGTTGATATATGAACTACAGTATAACCATTGTGCTCTTGATCAAAGCACTCAACCTCAGGTAACTCCAGAGGGACTGACCTGTAATAAGGTTAGGTACTGCAAGTCAGTTTGGATCAAAGCGTCAGCTAAATTACAAAATGTAACATGCCAGTGACTACAATCTGCACTCTTTTAAGAATTTATTTGATTGCTGCATCACTCCATTGCGTCCCCATGGGTCTAAAGTGTTGTTACCCAAAAAGGAGAGCTCTTAATAACACAGAAAATCTACTGAAACAATGAATCCCATAATGCAGAGAACGCATTCCACACTCCATCAGTCTTTTGACCACCGCGGCTTGAATCCAACGCAGCTTCACAGTCTATTTCAGAGCATGTTGCCATGACGAGAACCTACGTGTTACTAAGGATCACTCAGGGAGAGAAGAAAGAAAGAAAGAAAGAAAGAAAGAAAGAAAGAAAGAAAGAAAGAAAGAAAGAAAGAAAGAAAGAAAGAAAGAAAGAAAGAAAGAAAGAGGGAAAAAAGGAAGGAAGGAAAGAAAGAAACAGAATGGTTGCAATTAGGGGAAAATTACAACGTTGAGGGTAGCTTATATTTCTCTCTTTGTGTGTTTGTGTGTGTGTGTGTGTGTTTAAAAGTTGCACTTGAAAGTGTAAGACTAAAATATTCCTCCTCGAGTTGGCATTGCAATCTTAATTTTATCACATTAAAAAAGCTGAAAAACAGTTCATAAGATCAACTTGGTCTTGACTGTAAAATTCTGAGAATTTTCACCAGTATTTGGGACAACAGCATTAAAGCAAACTAGTAGGCACCCTTCTCTCAGTTGCCAACTGCTCTTGAATAATTAGATATGGCTTTAGAGAATTTCTCTACAAAATCTTTTCCATCTTTGGATAACCACAAGTGATCTCTGTGTTAGATGAACAGCCTGTGAAGTTTCCTTCAGTGCTTTACGCTGAAGGGAAACAGAGATTTTTAATTCATGTTTGTGATGAATAAATAATTGCTTGCGCGTTCTTGTGTGTCTATGCGTGCGCGCATGGAGGGAGGCGCGAGCTCAGAACGAGGAAGGAGAAATTATAGAGTTATGACCAGTCAAACAAGTGTGGTGGACAAGTGGAACAAACGAGCACACACACACATCTCAAATTCTCCATCCCGGTCCAACATTCATACATAGAGACGGTAAACACCCTGCAGAGTGATAATTATAATTTTATAGGACTCAGCGCCGCCTAGTGGTTCAGACCTAGTTAATCTGAATACCGCATAATGAAACCACATGAAAACCTAAATATATATTTTAGGTTACAATTTGTTTTTAGATTAAAAATGAACCTCAATAACAAACAAGTAGCCTAGGCTAACTAAAGAACAATAGAAAACAACGTAACAGTTTTGTATACTCGAATGCTCTTTCTGCTTACAATTATTAAAGTCTTATTGTAAAATAAATTAATTTGATTATTATTTATTTCAGATAATATAGTCTTGTTTTTACCGGGTAGATTCGCGCAATTTTTGTACTATGCGAATCTGCCGCGCGTAAACTCCAGACATGCGATTGCGGTTTGAGACATGGCTGATGATTTGGGAGACGAGTGGTGGACCCAGGGAGACAATTTAGGTAAAAAACATAGGTCTTTTTTTTATTTTTTATTTGAACTACGTCGCGCTGTAATGTGTGTGTGTGTGTGTGTGTGTCATGTATTTATGCTCTGCGCGTGTCGGTTTTAAGCAGCCTGCTGTGCCAGGGCACACTAATGCTCTAGAAACTTCAGCCAAACAAGGTTCTGTTAGATCGTTAATAATTATTTTGTAACTTACATTAAACTAGAGTCAATAAACGAGCATTAGTTGGAACTTGGTTAGCCTCATATTGGCGGATCTATAACATTTCTTACTAGATTCAAACTACGCAAAACACGTGTTTGCCCTGTCTGCGGTGCATCTTGGGATATGTAGTTTTCTCCCATGTAAACAATTGTAGTATTGTTTGTATTTGAGCTTTTCTGTTATTATTATTATTATTATTATTAATTTGGTTATTAACGTACATCATGACATTTCATTTATGTGCAAACTTTGTCCCATTGAGATGTGTCAGAGGTAGAGGAGGACACACAACCACTTACAGAAGAACAACCAAATAAATCCACATCAAAGAAAAGGAAGGGTGATAAACAGATTCAAGAGGAGGACACACAGGCACTTACAGAAGAACAATCAAATAAATCCACATCAAAGAAAAGGAAGGGTGAAAAAAAGATTCAAGACGGCACCAAGAAAAAGAAGAAAACTGTTAAGGTAATATGGGTAATACACACACAAAAGTGATGATTGTGAGGCAAAAAAAAAAAAGAAATCAGGTCCCGGATATAAAAAGCCCTTTCAGTAGGGAATAAAAAAAAAAAACGTATAAACCATTAAAGACAGATCTACTGAGATGTAATTAATTGATGGAAAATGCTTTTTTTGAAGCCATCATTTCACATAATTTAACATATCCGTATTCATTATTTGCGTTCAAGCTGAATTCCTGGTGAAAAACATTACCCATGATTCAGCAAAGAAAGCTACTATCATAATCGCAGCGACTACCCACATCCATGAAGCACTGCTAGTCATGTAATCTCCCTATGCTCTCAAAAGAAAAGAGATTTTTATATTGTCACGTTGAAAAAAGTGTGTGGCCACTGTTGCACTCTGTTAAAGCTCAAGTGTGGCTCAACCAATGCCGTGGGTTTGGGGTGGGGGTTCCTTTAGAAGCCTGTTAAAAATATTTAACTTCTATTTAAAGGGCTCCTATTATTTTACCTTTCCTTTAGTGTGTAATATAGCTGTTTCTGCATGTAAACGACCTGCAAAGTTTCAAAGATCACACACCAAAGAGAGTTTTAATTTACATAATGTCTGGCTTTGACCCACCCTCAAAGAACTGTCGAATAAGTGATTTTGCTAGGAGGCACTTTTTTTTCGCTGCCAGGGCAAAAAAAAAACTTTATATGGGCTTCCATTACCGATGTCATCCTAGATATAATAGTTTACAGCTGCGCTTGAAACCTCAGGAGCTGAAACCCGATTATGTTAAGGGACGTTCTGACGCATGCTCTAATCATCTGACCAATCACAACAGACTGGACCAGCTGGCCAATCAAAGCAGACTGGGCTTTTTGGAAGGCAGGCTTTAAAGACGAAGGAACTAAAACAGAGCTTTTCAGACAGAGGGTGTAGAGAGGTATAATATGAGAAAAATAATGTTTTTTGAACTTTAAGTCATGTAAATTTATTCTAGCAGAATTCTATTTTTGAAGTTTTCTTCAAAAATACAATTATGAACCACATGAGCATAATATGGCCACTTTAGAAAAATGTAGAAACCTCGACTTTGCAAATCTTGTTTTCTTGGGTTCAGGCATTTAAGTCTTTCATCAAAGAGATGTCTTTGAGACAAAAGGTCTTATGAGCAAAAACAGAACCAGGGCATCTTTAAGTAAAGACTGTCTTTCTCTGCAGAAAGAATGTTTCATCACAGAGGAGAGATCAGAGGAAAAGGGTGATAAGGAGTCCAACAAAAACAAGAAGAGAAGAAAGGTAAGAATTATAATTCACATGTCTGTTAATGTTACTGTAGATGTCAAACTCTTTTGCCCAGTTCAATATGCTCCTTTAGATTTTTTTTTTCTCTTCATGCTCAATAGAAAAGTGACAAAAAGAACAAACTTACCCCAGAGATTTTTTGGTTTTACGGACCATAATTTGACAGTTCATTTCTCAGTTTTCATAGGTCTTGGTTATTATTAGTATGTTAAGATAATTGTCTCTTAATTTATATTGGAGATGGAGCTCATCTGAATTCATTCATTCCGTTTTTTTGTCACTGTCTCTGCCACTGATGTGTTTGCTTTAAAACATGTTATTGTTGCATAATTCTCCTTTGTCTTTAGAAGAAGAAAACTATCACAGATGTCCTAACAAGCTCTGAACCTGCGCCTGGCTCTCCAGCTGACCTTATGAGCCTTCTGAAGAATCACTTCAGCCTGACCCGTTCTGTTATTGAGCAGGAGGACCTGACACTAAAGGGTGAGTTGATTAATGCGTGTTTGTGTCTGCTTATGTTTGAATCTGGATATTGGATGAGGAGGCTGATTTTGTTTGTTGTCTTTTTCTGTTTCAGACTCTTGTTTCCTCAGCAGTAATGACCTTACACATAGCTTGTCTTCTTACCTCAAAGAAGGTAAAACACCATATATGTATATATATATATATGCAGTGTTTGTCTTTTTATGCAGTCTTTCAGTTTCTTAAATGGATAGTTCACCCAAAAATGAAAATTTTGTCATCATTTACTCACCCTCAAGTTTCTTTCATCTGTTGAACACAAAAGATATTTTTAAGAATTTTGGTAACCAGACAGTTGACGGTAGCCATTGACTTCCATAGTATTTTTTTTACTACTATGGAAGTCAATGACTACCGTCAGCTGTTTGATTATCAACATTCTTTAAAATATTTTCTGTTGTGTTGAAGAAGAATAAAAGGATTGTTCCAAATAAAATAAATATTTACCTCAAACCAGGAGCATCTGACACACTCATTTTGAATAAGCAAAGATTTATCCATTACAGAATATGAATTACCATTCAAAAGTTTGGATTTTTAATGATTTTGAAAGAAGTCTGTTATGCTTGCCACAGGTGCATTTATCTGATCAAAAATACAGTAAAAGCTGTTATATTGTGAAAAAAATATTACATCAAAAAACTTTTCTATTTGAATATATTGTAAGTGGAATTTTTTCCTGTGACGGCAAGGCTGAATTTCCAGCATCATTACTCCAGTCTTCAGTGTCACATGATCCTTCAGAAATCATTCTAATATGCTGCTTTGCTGCTCAAGAAACATTTATTATTATTATCAATATTGACAATCATATTTTTTTTTCAGGATTTTTGATGAATAAAAAGTACATCATTAAAGAACATCATTTATTTTTAATATAAATCTCTTTTAACATTATAATGTTTTTATTGTCAGGTTTGATCAATTTAATGCTACTTTTATCCTTCCTGAATAAACATATTTCTCTTAAAACAACTCTTACTGACACCAAATTTTTTTTATTGCAAGTCAGAGGGCTTTATTAATTGTGTCCATTGTGTTAATTGCTTAATGAATACATGTAAATAGTTTTTATTAATACATTTCATATTAACACATTTTATTTCAGTTTGTCCAAAGTGGGCTAAAATCCAGAAGCAGCACACCCAGACCCAGTCAGTGGTGTTGCTCATCATTTGCGGATCCGCTCTCAGAACTATAGATCTCATTAAGTGAGTCTCAGTTGTTCTGTTTTGAAAAATACAGAGTTTGTCTTCCCAAGTGTTCGACTTTTTTCTCTCTTTGCATTTAAGGCAGCTGATAGCATTTAAAGGCCAAGCTAAAGTGCTAAAGCTGTTCGCGAAACACATAAAAGTGGATGACCAGATAAAGTCACTGAGTAAAGGTGTGACCCATATTGCTGTTGGAACTCCTGGGAGAATTGCTGCCTTGTTAGAAAAAGGTTTGTTAAATGTTATTTTAACATACTTGCATTGTTTTCAGTTTTGTGAAACGTCTTTTTTCGTTCCTTGATTTTTGTGCTTTAGAGGGTTTGACTGTGCAAGGACTGAGGTATCTGGTACTGGACTGGAACTACCGAGACCAGAAGCTCAGGAGAATGGTGGATATACCAGAGGTAGCACTGATAAACTGTTTTTAGATAGGACAGACATGTTTGTTACAACATTACATAGATACTTTTTAAAGAATTATAATACCGATAGAGATGAAATATACATAAAATATTGATATCTAATGTAACCAGCCAAAATTATGGATGATTTTGATAAACACTTAAATGGTTAGTTCACCCAAAAATGAAATTTCTGTTATTAATTACTCACCCTCATGTCGTTCCAAACCCGTAAGTGTTCGTTTATCTTTGGAACACAAATGAAGATATTTTTGATGAAATACGAGAGCTTTCTGTCCCTCCATAGACTGCAACTTCATTACCACTTTCAAGGCCCAGAAAGGTAGTGGTGCTCACGTGAACAGCGTCAGAGAATGACACGGAAGAGATGAAATGTTGAGTAAAGTCATTATTTGTGTTTTTTTTGTGCACAAAAAAAGTATTCTCGTCGCTTTATAACATTAAGGTTGAACCACTGTAGTCACATGGGCTTTTTTAACAATGTCTTTACTATCTTTCTGGGCCTTGAAAGTGGTAATAATGTTGCAGTCTATGGGGGGTCAGAAAGCTCTCGGATTTCATCAAAAATATCATAACTTGTGTTCCGAAGACGAACGAAGATCTTACGGGTTTGGAACGACATGAGGGTGAGTAATTAATGACAGTAATTTCCTCTTTGGGTGAACTAACCCTTTAATACAGATTATTTACTGCCAACATATTTCCTGTAAAAATGGGACATATCGACAGTACACAGCCAAAAGGGATTTGTTTACATCACAGCCATTAAAAAATATGTTTTGCTACTTGCTGTTGTTAGTTGTGTGAACAAAAACATCAATATTTTGCTCCATTTTCCTGTAAAGAGACTAAATTTTAAATGTGCATATCTGATAAAGAAAACTTTGCTTATTTGGATTTAATTGGGTTTAACTGACTTTAAACTATATTCTATAATTAACTGAATATAGCGTCAAAATATAGCGTCAAATATATTTTTTTGTGTTTCAGGTGAAAGAAGACTTACTGAAAATGATGGACCGTGGTCTAATTCAGAGCTGCAGGGAAGGAACATTTAAAATAGGACTCTTTTGAGCAGACAGTCTGTTCTCTGTTATTTACACGTTCATATTCATTTACTTGCTCAACATGAATTTGATAGAGCTATTATAATGTATTTTAGTGAAATATGTCTGCTGCAAGAGAAAAAATATTATGTGTGAGTATTGGTTTTTTGTTTTGTTTTTTTACAATAAAAAATAAAAATATCTGATTGGACAAAAACAATCTGTTCATTTTTTTGTCTTCTGCATCAGGAGCCCCTCACATTTTAGACCATTTATACTTTATTCTGAATATTTTGCTTAATGCAATATCCTGTTACACACATGCTCAGGCACCAAGCGCACACACATTTATTCAAATGCAGCTCCCACACATTACGACAGAGTCCAGGAATGAGGAGAGACTCAGTTCTGATAGAAAAGAATGTGTGGAGCGCTGGGGAGGTTTACAGTCAGAGCTAAAGACAGGGAGAACTGCTCTGTGTGTATAAGGTTGGGTGGTTGTAGTTAATAAGTTACAGTCACTCAAGGTTCAAAGGTTCAGTCATACTGGGAACTGGGAAAACTTCCTTCGGTGGCAGTTAAAAGAAACACTTTCTTCTTTGAATTTGTGTCATAATTACTATTTTTGTGAAGTTGCAGAGAATCTGAGATGGGAAAGAAGCAGGCAGGTTCAGGGCCATTGTCGAGGCGTCCGGATAACTCCGCATTTAAACAGCAGAGGTTACCCGCCTGGTCTCCATCTTTCACGGCACAGACCGTGCTGCCAACTTTCTACATCCTGTCTCTCGTGTGCTTGTTTCTGGGCGTCTGGCTCCTCATTACTGTTCAGAAAACACACGAACTGAAGGTTAGACGTTTTTTATTTTTTTTTATTTTATCAAGTGCCAATGTGCAAGACAGCAGGAAGTAGGGAAACAGACCAAAAGGATGTTTTCCTCTGGAAACATGATCAACACAACCCACAAATGAATTTACTGTGTTCTTATAGTGTAACTTCATGTATTAGTCAAGTCCTTTTGCTATTTTTACTCATAATGTAGACCTAACATTTGTCATTTGATCAATTCAAAATATCGGTTTCGCTATTATTAAACTTTTCCTCAAGGTTGGTGGTCAAAAGACAAATTGTTAGACTTTTTATTCAAAGTCATTACATTAGCACTTATTAAACCATTTAATTTAGTTGTTTAATTAAAGTAGCGGACTAACTACATATGACCATGATTGTTTTCTTGTTTGTTATTAGCATGGCTTGCTAAGGCAGCCATATCTACAGACCAGAATATCATAGCCTTGGGGGTGCGCTATTTTAAATTGGGCCAGTAAACAACCACCCTGAACATCTTAGCAACCATATAGCAAAATGACAGCAGCATTTGCATGGGCATCACTCTGTTTTTATTAAGCAAACAATCTGGTTTGCTACATTATGGTACCTCTATAAAGAAAATTGCTCAGTACTGTCACATTGATAAATGATGGAAAGAAAAGGGGTGAATGGGATTCAAACCACACGAGCACCACATCACAATATTTTGGAGTATGTGCTGCCATAACTCCAACCACAGTCACATTTTACACTCATGTCGTATGTTGTTCTTTCTGCTGCATAGGTGGATTACACTAATGCTGGAACATGTGAACGATGCTTCGAGATGCGGAAGCATGCCATCCACACCAGAACGCCCTGCACATGCTCAGTCAGCTTCTACATTCCCAAAAACTTTTTGGTGGGTCAGTTCAAGAAGTGATTTGACTGTTCAAAAGTTTTAAAGATTTTTTTTAAGGAAAGTAATGCTTTTATACAGCAAGGATATATTAAACTGATCAAAAGGAAAAGAAAAGGAAAGGAACGGAATAATGAAAAGGAAAATTGTGTGCAAAATATAACATTAGTTTTTATGCATGTAAACATGATACTCGTGTGTTAAAATCACTCACTAGGATTGTCTGCACAAAGTTATATCCAATTTTTTATAAATAATATAACATTTTTGAACTCCTGGCATGACTATTTAAAACCAGTAAACCTAACTTTGGTTTCATGCACTGTTTCCAGTGGAATTAGAGCATTTTCTGCCTAGAACAGTCCCACTGGTAAAACCATGATTTACATAAAATCAAATAACATAGTTCATTGTCTAATTTTTCAAATTATTTTCTGTGGTGAAGTTTCTGTGCTTCAGATTTTAGAGTATTCAAACCGTACTTAAAAAAAAGAGAGAGAAGACGTCCTAAATTAAATTCATATTACAAATGTCTGATTCCTAATTTAAACGAGACACCATATGAGCCTCATAATTTGTCATCAGCGTGTTTCCTTTCAACATGATGTAGTACTATGTCTGATAGCATGCTGTCTCCCTCAGGGCGATGTATTCTTTTACTACGGTCTGAGGAACTTTCATCAGAACCTGCGGAGGTACATGGACTCCCGCGATGATGCACAGATGGTGGGGAGGAAGAACAACCTGAAGGTGCTGGACGTCTCTTTCACTCCCCTTCTGTTTGCACTCCTTTTTCACGCTCTTTCCTCATCCCTCCCACACACTGATTAAAATAACGTCTGTCTTTATTTGATCTCTCACTATGCTTCACATTAGTAGCGCTGTTATCACATCCAAGATGTTGTTATTGCTCACGTAGGCACCGAGTTTGTACTGCGCTCCGTTCGATTACGATGCAAACAGAGTACCCGTTGCCCCATGTGGTGCTGTGGCCAACAGCATGTTCAACGGTGAGACACATGTTAATATTATGCTAATAAGCCATTTTGCTTGCTGCTTGTGATTGGTTTATACCATTTTATTTTTATTTTAGACTCATTTACAGTGATTTATTATCCAACGAATGAGGCAGAAGTACAAGTTCCACTCTACAGGAAGGGCATCGCTTGGTACACGGACAAAAATGTCAAGTTCCGTAACCCTCCGACCAACAACACATTCACACTGCGACAAGCCTTTGAAGGTACACGCCATATGCTGCATGTGTTATGAGCAATGAGAAAACCATGAGCTGTTTTTCTCATTGTTGTCTCTCTGTTTGTTCTCAGGCACGATTCGGCCCTTATACTGGCAGCGTCCGGTTTATGAGCTGGATGACACAGATTCCAACAACAATGGCTTCATAAATGATGACCTGATTGTTTGGATGAGAGAGGCGGCCTTCCCTAATTTCAAAAAGCTTTATGGGATTCTCAATCGTGGTCAAGGGCTTTTCAATCAAGGTCTGCCCAGTGGCAACTACAGCATCTCTATAATTTACAGTATCCTTTGCTCATGGAGGACAGAATTGACTGTAAATGGAAGGAAAGGGTTTGGCAGCACTGTCAGCCAGGCTTTTGGTTTGGTGACAAAACTTATAATGGGAAGTCTGCTTTTGTTAATTTGTTTTTACCTTAGTTCATTTTAAGGGATAGTTCACCCAAAAATTAAAATTCTGTCATCATTTATTCACTCTCATGTCATTCAAAGGGATAGTTCACACAAAAATGAAAAATTTGTCATTACTTACCCTCATGATGTTCCAGTCCTGTATGGGTGTCTTTCTTCTGTTGAACACAAGAAGATATTTTAAAGAATGTTTGTAATCAAACAAATATCTTCTTTTGTGTTCAACAAGAAACTCATACAGGTTTGGAACAACATGATGGTGAGTAAATGATGAGAGAATTTTCATTTTTGGGTGAACTATCCCTTTAATTTCTTCAGCGGAACACAAAATATTGTATGTATGCTCTTACATTTCTAAAAATATAGCCTATAAGACAGAAGAAAGAAAGTCTTATAGGCTTGGAACAACATAAGGATGAGTAAATCATGAGAGAATTTAAATTTTTGGGCCAACTATCCATTTAAGACACTAACCCCTGGTTTGGCAGACAAGGTTTAAGATAGTCCCAGACTAAAATGATAGTCCCAGACCAAAGTTTGAGCTGTTTTAACTGAAAGCAACTTGCATATCTGACATATCTTAAAATAGGTCAGTGCCATTGTTTTGACTCAAGATGCACACCATGTTTTTTTTCTAAGGCACGTTTATAAAAACTACTTAAAGGTCCTAATTGAACTCAGGCCTAATCCTGGCTTAATCTAAGCCCTGTCTGTGAAACCGGGCCTTTATGTATCCATTTAATTTCTATCTTAGATTTAGCCTTGACTTTATACCTTCAGATTTTCCCGTCAAGCCCTTTCAAGGTCAGAAGGAGCTGGTGATCTCCATGGTGACCTGGTTTGGTGGGCAGAATTACTTCCTGCCCATAGCGTACCTGGTGACCGGTGGACTGATCTTGGTGGCAGCTATTGTACTCACAATGGTGTTTGTGAAAGTGGGCAAAAAGGGCAAGAACATGGAGGAATAAGCCAAAGGAAGAAGGAAATGTACATCAGAAAAGAATGACAAACATTGCCCTTAAAAGTCATTATAGGCAAATTGGAAGCAATTAAATTGTACATATACATTGTACATATCATCCTCTCTAATTATGATAAAGCTTTTTTTTTTTTTTGCCAAAACCCATTTTGTATGGTTCAATAATAATATTATATAGAATGTAATAGTTTTATATACAGTGGCATTCAAAAACATACATAGAAAATCTGGGACTAAAAATAGAGATTTAAGTGCGCGATCTGTGCTAATTTTTCAATTAAACTTTTCATGCAAGTTGTTATGCTTATAATTTGTAATTGAAACAAATTAATCTGTATTAAAGTAGAAAATTGCAAAATACAAAAATTTTTGCAAGTGGACTTTTGAACCCCACTGTATTATTATGATGAAATGTAAAAACTGGCCTGTATTTCCAGACAGGAAATGAGTAATGAATAATTATAATTTACAGCTGTAAAAAATCATTCCAATGAGGTCTCTTCACATCTGACATAATCTAAGTTTGGAATAGCATACTACTAACTTATGTATGCTTATGACTATATTGTGCATTGTATGCAAATTTACTTTCTACAGTATACTCGCATGCCTCACAATATTTGTAGAAGTGCAGTTTACAAAGGACACTTGACTTGATCTTCCATTTCCAGTGTGATTAATTATCCAGAAAGAATTGCATAATGTTTAACATACTATTCAAAAAAGGATACAGTACGTACTCCATGAGTAAGCAGTATATCAGTGAACTACCAGCAGGGGGCGTCTGTGACAATACGAAATATTGATATGTGAACACGCGATAGCAAACCACCTGTTTGCTCAACACTACATTTACTTGTTATACAGCAGCATACAATACGAGTTATTTTTGAATAAGAATGCATCAGTTTACACATTTGTCATATGTATTTATGCATATATATATTTTTTTTTTAATTGAAATATTTATCTTAAATTGTCATCTACCAATTTATATTTTGAAGCTCAAAATATTTGATATTGTGCTTTGGGATTTCAACTGCTCAGGTCACATTAAATTGAATTGTGTGTTATATTAATAGTAAATAAATAAATATGAGAAATAGCACTGCTGCATAAATTTAAAGGCCAGTAAGCGATTCAACAATTCAGCAGTCTAAAGAATGAATTTCTAGTAATTACATTTTATTTTTTAATAAAACTTCAATTTAAAAATTTTAAATTGTTTTTCTATACAATCAATCTACAGTACCAATCATCATTTAAAGACAGATGTACAGTGAACGGCAGACAAACATGAACACACACAGGCTTGTGGATACAGTGCACAGATACACATTACATACAACTCTGATAAGATTTCAAAAACTATAAGCAGACATGCACAAACACGACTGAATCTGGTATACTTTTAAACTCACAAATACATTGAAACACATACATGTCCATAGTGCCACCACTGTGGACATTTCATTGCTTTAAGCCAGTAAACTAATGCAAGTACCGAAATATGACTTGTCAGATATTGTAGTAAATGACAAATGTAACAGTGTACAAATCTGAGTTTGAACATGCAACATCCTGGTATCCAAAATCCATAGTGAGAGGCAACATTTGGTCTGATAACATTGAATCAAATGGATAATATATTTGGACTGATTATCCATCAAGTTGTTTGGTTTTCAAGTCAACCACAAAAAAAAAAAAATATATATATATATATATAAAGACAACTTGGCACAGAGTGAATCATATTATAGGCAAGAATGTCGGCATCCTGTATCTTGCTCTTTAACCTTTGACCACTAAAGGATCACCTTTCATAAAGGATCGACTATGACAGTGTAACCATGTAAGCAGTGCATGCTTGGTAGCTTAAACTTGACCTGTTAGTGGTTTGGAAATATTAAAACAAGACACATCAGCAGGAAAAAAAATGATCTTTGCATGGCACCGGTTTCCATGTGCATGACTAAAGATATATCTGCATAAATGAGTATGTGCAGTCATGCACAGAGGACTTTTCCATGGAATTTTTTTTTTTTTAAACAAAGGCATTTCTATTTCCTGTGCTGAATAAATGTTTGTCAGTCGGTCCTTCTTTAATCAATTCAGACTTAACTAAATGATGCAAAATCAACAAAAATCTGTTCCAAAACCTTGCGAGTTGCCAACCAAGTCAACATTTTAAAGCATCAGAGTCATGCTCCAAATGGCAGGCTTTACTGCAGTGACATCAATGAAAAAATTAATCCAAGATGGCGGACGAGTGGAAACAAATGTTCTGATGATTTTAAATAATCACATACTTCTTTCAATATGAAATGTATTAATAAAAACTGGTTAAATATAAGTAAAACTGAATAATTTGATCAATATTTGTGTGTATAATGTATTTTTGTGCTTATTAGAGTACTGGGGTGTTAGCTTAGCAACATGCTAATATATCAAACCATAAATTGTGTGCAGGTGAGTTGCTGCCTATCTAAAGCATGACATCTAAAGGGTGGAATACACTACACGCTTTTCAAATCTGAACAAGTTTTAAAATTTTAGGCATCATATACTTATTTACGGAGTCATTCTGAACGCAAACTCAAAAAGCAGTTGGCTCGTTGCAAGGAATTGCATGACAAATAAAAACACAAATCAGCTCAAAATATCAAACATGTTTGATATCCTCTGACTGGATGCAATTAATGCCTGAAGCTAAAAAAAAATCTGTGGTTAAAAGCTAAAAAGTATACTTTTTCAGTACCTAATTTTGTTGTTTATGTCCTAATGGGGATTTGCACATTTTGGGAGCACAGAAAACTGAAAGACTTTCTTGACTGTTGTCATTGCTCATCTCTATGCATAAGCAAATTATGATTTTCATTATTTATTTTTCTAAAGGTTATATTCTGGGTGCATTTGCAAGTTTATAAAAAAATATGTAACTGGTTGTCTAAAATAGGCATATAATACCAATATTGATCGCAGGCCCCTTTATCTAATAAAATTGTCAATGTTTTGCAGCATGTTATGAGGTATTAGTAAATATCGTATTGCTAGTTAGGAGAATCAATGTCAAATTGTATCATGATGAAATGTCTAATTCACTCCCTATAAGTTGGTATACTGCACTATTAAGGCAGCTGTCTATTAAGGCAGTACAAAGCAAATTAACTCACTAGGTTATGGAACAGAAGTAGAGAAACCAGTATGTGTTGCTATGTCACAAAGAAGGCACCTATGTAACAGCAGAATACAATACAACAGTGCAAAATGACAGTGAATCACAGTGTTTGTCGATTAATTTGAAATTCGATCATGTTATTCTGCACAAGGGCGGTTTTGATGAAAATATCTTTGCCTAAGGGGGAAAAGGGAAAAAATGTGCCTTACAATGAGCGATCGAGATGAATACATCTCTGCTCTCAGAAAAATGCACAGATATCTAAAGACTCACAGTTTGATAGCAGAGCATAGTCACATATATGCACTCGTACACACACATTTGAACACAAAAAACACCCACCAAACACAGTAGTGTAACGAGATCTCTGCTGTTCTCTCTCTCCTGACATTCCTTTGTGTTATTTCAGTGATAGGACTTGCACGCCATACAATTTGAGATGGCTAGGAACGGAACGTTTGCGCACATTCTGATCTGCAGATTTCTAGCAAAGGTAGTGTTCAGCCGAGGGTTTCCAAAAAGGTCCACTCTTCAGTGATTGTTCAGTCTATTTTCTGACACGGTGCATTGTGGGTATTCTGTGGTACTTGGTACTGTCCTTCTTTGGGTGTGGCTTGATCAGATGTGCTCTTGGGTGTGTCATAGGCTGAGCTCGCTGATTGGCTGCTGTCTGTCCGAGCCACTAAACCACAGCCCCTGAATGGTAGAGTGCCTCCCGATAGGTGGTTTGCCCTGTCGATCATGATTGGCGTAGCGTATTCAGTACCAGAAGCAGGAAGGGGCTCAGCGTAAGCATGGTAATGTTCCGGTGGAATAGGTGCATCATACTCGGGGGCATCGCCCTCTTCAGGTTTAAACGTTGACCTTTGTCCGAGAGAGGCCATGGTACCGGTGACAAGCGGTTGGGCGTATTCTAAGCAGATGGGAAAGGCAGAAAATAGATTGTTAAAAAGGGTTTGTTGGGGAACATAAATCTACAAGTTTGTTTGTATGTGTACCTGCAGGCTCCACTCGGGGTCTCTGGTGGTCCACTCGGGCTGTGGAACTGTAACGAACACAGTCGTCTCCATCCAGCTTAGAGGGCAACAGCTGTTTCATACTCTTCCACCACACTAAAACACAAATTTACACACATTTAATAATCCATGTAGGGAAAAATGCATAAGAGGAAACAAGTGAGAACAGACGCACCTGTGCGTTCCCAGTGCGGAAGTTCATAAGTCACCTCTGGACTTTTTCTGTAGGTTTGAATGCAGATGAACATGTTATCTGAAACCAGTAGTCATTTAGGCCTACTTGCCTCAAGTTAAAATTTTTATGGAGGAGGCTGAAATATTTTGGGTGCTTTTTTACTGAGATAGCTAAACGTTAGGTTTTTTTACTGACCTGTTCTTCCACAACCACGAGCACACCATCACTAACACCGGGGTTGTCAGAACCAGCACTAATACAGGGACCAACACTGCCACCAGCGCCACGTCTGCCACATTTACACAGCAAATTAATAACATTAATCTAGCGTTAGAACGGTTCAATACCCTAGTGAGCTGCCAACCTAGACAATATTTTTGGGCATCCTAAGCATGCTCCTGACATAAAGGCTATTCCAGTTAAATGTGAAATCTGATAACAAATTTTAAATATTCAAATGTATACAATTGTCTCTAAATAAATGAAAAATAAAACAAAATAAATTGTTTTAAATGCTGCAAAGTGAATTTTGGCATCATAACATAATATACAGTATAAAAAACAGTATATTCATACAAATGGAGGTTTGTTAAAGATTAAATTTAACAGTTATCAAATTATTAATGTTTAAAATATTAAGTGACTAAGTTAATGGCGAAAGTAATCTAAATGTTAAATTGGAAAATAAACAAGCACAATTAAATATCACATGATACTGAAATTAAATGAAAAAAATAATATCGGCCTATAAACCATAATAGTAGTGCCAATATCTAGATAGCACTGCTTGTGCCCTTTGTGGATAAGGCAATCCCAGAAAACAATTCAGAAATTTTCATGCAAAATAACACATCGATTTAAGGATTGATTATATTGATTATAAATATTGTATTCAGTATTAAACAGTATTGATAGATTGATTCAACTAATTAAAAAGGGACAATTTCACCCAATTTTTGCACATGGTTTGTATTTTTTGTTGTTTACTTTAAGTTTTAACTTGCCAACATACTAAAATGAGACTACTGGAATCAACTGTAAAACCTAAATCAGTGCACTTCATATGAGAAGCGCTCTATATAGTCTTTGAATAAAACTAGTCTATATAAAACATCTTAAATCAGTATTTTATGATGTTCCATTTTACTAAGAATGCTGCCTGGGAGGCAGTTCACACAGAACACGTTTTGCATTCACTGCGCTGCTTTTCCATTGTTTTTTCTATGTAAACATGCGCTAGATGGACATATTTAACAGCGTTCTAAAAACCTGGAGCTCAAGTTCAAAGTAGCTCAACTTTCAAAAAACATAACCTTTTTTTCATTTCACAGCCCTGCATCTTGCATTTTTAAACAAATGACACCTCAGAAAGTAGATGTCATTGCCTAATTATACGGCAAGGCAGCTCACTAGCACATATGTTAATTTACTTAATAAAGAATGCTTTTACCATCGTGAGAGTGCGGAGGCATGGTGGTGTTTCGGATGTTGGGTGTGTGTGTCGTCCTCTCCTGTAGGGGGGGCACTGTGCTTTTTCTCCGAGGAGGAGGATGGGCTGGATGGAAGATTCTTGGCCTCGCTGACCAACAAAAAGAGATACAATCATGTTTAGCACAGCTACTTGGCTAAATCGGAGACAGATTTCTCAGATTAGTCTCACCTGCATGCGGCTGGCAGCCCAGCAGCTCCATTTTAAGAGCAATTCTCTGGTGCCACTGGAAGGGACATATTCTGATAAACCGTGCTTCAATTGGAGGAATAAAGTTGTTCCGTACTTCCTGGAAATAGTTGGTGTTGCCTTGGAAAATCTGTTACAGAGACACAAGGACACATCGTCTTGGCAACAAAGAACATTTGGCCTCAGACCAAGGACCATCTTATTTACGCCTAATCAATGCGCTTCTCGTTAAGCTCCCTGACAGTCGATGGACATTCATTATTAATGACCACAGAGTGCACTTTAATTTCAGGGTCCTTAAACCACAGGAATGTAAAACCCTTTTTCCTGGAAATATACAAAGTGATGTCATTCTGCAGCAGTTAGAATACGACAATACACACACAAACACACAGATATATATATATATACATATATATATATATATATATATATATATATATATATATATATATATATATATATCAAGGTGGTAGATGGGACAAGTCAAATATTGATAATAAACCTAGCTAATTTGATACTTAAAAGAAAATGTGTTTTTTTATTTTATTTTACCCAATATATATATATATATTTTTAGGTGTATTACAGTACTATGGAAATCCTCCATACCTTGTTTTTATCTGATTCCACTTCTTGATAGGGTTTCCATTGCCGTCCATCATGGCTAAATAACACCTCATAGGACGAAATGTAAAACTGATATTCTGGGAGGGTGGAGCCAGTGGTCATAATACCTGAGAAGTACATTCGACTGAATGATCAATCCAGACATACAGTAGATGAAAACACTGATCTTTTCTCTCTCATACACAAACTCTACCTGTTATTTTTTTCTCTTTCTTTAGGTCCACTTGAATCCATTCTTTTGTGTCGCTGTTGGCTGCTGCCCACGGGCGTCCTGGTGTTTTGAGGCGGGCCCCTGTGGGGCCCCAGACGATGGGCTCCTTTCCGTGACCGCCCCATTCCCACTCCGACGAGGCTGTGATCTGAGAGTCGCTGACCACCCCCGACTCCAAACCCAAAGTGCCATAGCAACCTTACAGAGAAAGAAAATGAAAGTTTATATTATTAGATCACTAAGGTGTAGGTCATTTCTATAGAAGCGACAGGAATAAAGAACAAACTTCTTTATTAAATCAAGTTATATAAACTTTTTTGGTTTCTGGAGAGTACTGCACATCCATAAAATAGAGAAGAAACAAAAAGTTTGATAAATTACTGATTCACTCACCGCTAGTCTTGAAAGTAAAAAGGCTGGGGGAGAGATTTCCACTGTAAGAGGGAGAAAGAGACAGAGCCATCATTCTGTCTACCAATCAATCAACTTATTACATAGATTGACACAGGGCTATCATTCTGTCAACCAATTTATTACACAGATGGAAAAAAACTCAACCAAAGAGGAATCAAACTAGGTTTGCATTTCCAGAAGGAAATAGCAGTGCTTGCAAGGCAGCAAAATGCTTTAGTAAGTCTAGGTTGTGGGCTTCGATTCGGTTTAAATGAAATGCTGCATCAGAGATGTTTTGCACACAGCATGCATCTAGACTTGTACATAAGAATAAACATGATTTTTGCAGTGTAGACGCCTAAAGAAGATTGCAAATAAATGCATCCAGTATGCAAATGTTAAGCTGTTACTTATGCTGGGTTCACGTCATGTCGGAATTACCAGATGACAATTTAGAGCAGTTCGGGTCCTCTGACTCAAAGTATTTGTTTCTATGGCAACAAATGATTCATAAAGCCAAGATGGATCCATGTGCTGATGACAGTACTTAATCATTAATTCACCTCTATACGCTCTTGCAAAATAAGAGTGCAATATATGACTACATCTTTCATAAAATCTTGTAAAATCATAAAATGCTTTCCAACTTGAAAGTATAAGTTCAAGAAAGACAAATGGTTTTTACTAGTTAGAAAACTTGCAAGTACTGTAGACTAATTCCATAATTGTACAAAAAACATAATAGATATATATTACAAATATGATGTATGCATATATTAAAAAAAATCTTAAAACATAATATTTTCATAATAATGTTTCCTAATGCAGAACCCCTGCATTAAGCAGTTCAACAGAATGAATTTGCAGAACGAATAAGAAAAAAAGTTGAGACGTTTCAAAACTGCAATGCCTTGCAAGCCCAGTAATCAAATGAAATAGATTTTCCCATGAAGAAAGCAAGCAAGAATGCAAATGGGTTACTCACGGCACAGATGTCACATTGTTAGCCAGTGAGCTTTCATAGTGTGGGATGCCTTTGCTGCTGACCACACTGATTAGCCCCCCCAGAGTGTTGGAGACTACACCCGCATGAATACCGGCCAGACAGAGAGGAGAAGACTGCAGAAAGAGACGGTGAGACATCAAGACAGCTGACACTGATTCACTCACCTAAAGCCCACAAGCTGTGACTCGGCATGATGAGGTCACATCCTTGAAGCAGAATTGCAGTGGTATCATTTATGCCACTATGATAAAGAATGATGGATGAATCATAAGAGGAACTTCTTTAGAGTAGACTGAGTTACACACAGAGTTCTCACAGACACATTGTAAAGTTTTTGGAATGACAAATGCGTATAGAATGCTGCTCAAAGGTTTGGGGTCAGTATGATTTTTTTTAAAAGAAATGAATGCTTTTACTCAGCAAGGGTGCATTAAATTGATCAAAAGTGACAGTAAAGAAATTTATAATGTTACATAAGATTTCCCATTTCAAATAAATGCTGTATTTTTATTATCAAAGAATTCTGGAAAAAATGTATTGCAGTTTCCACAAAGGTATTAAGCAGCACAACTGTGGACAATAATAATGTTTCTTGGGCAGCAAAATTTGCATATTAGAATGATTTCTGAAGGATTGAGTAATGGGTGGTAAAAATTCAGTTTTTTCATCACAGGAAAAACTTAAATTGCAATAATATTTCACATTACTGTTTGATCAAATAAATGCAGCCTTTGGTGAGCATAAGAGATTTCTTTAAAACATATTTTACACTTACCAACCCCAAACTTTTGATTGGTAGTGTATACACGGGAAAGAAACTTTCAGTTTTAGCCGTGTACAGAATAAATGAGTAGCTCATATAACCTTAAACTCAGGGTTACTGCAGACATTGTGAAAACCATAGTAACATGTAAGGTCTTTTTCAACAAACTAACCTTAGCGACCAGAAACCTATTATTATTCTGTAATTCTCAGTAAACTACAGCTGACAGAAATGTACCAATACATTTTTGTTCATTAAAGGGATAGTAAACCCAAACCTTAAAATTGTGTCATCATTTACTCACACTCATGTTGTTCTGCATGTGGAACACAAATAAGATAAATAAGATGTTTTGAAGAATGTTTCAACTGTTTGACAAAAACAAAAAACAAGATTGGACCCCACTGATTTTTATTGTATATTTTATTGACTTTTTTTTTTTTTAAACGAAGAAAGTTTCCACAGAAGAAAGTTAGTCAAACAGGTTTGGAATGACATTGATGAATAAATGATGACAATTTTCTTTTCTTCTGCTCTCATCATTCACTTAAGTTGTCGACATGAATTTGTGAATTCTAAAACTAAATATGTTTGTGTCCATTAAAGAATAATGTCAGATGCAACTTGGTATTGGGATTAGGTTTCAATTGTGAATGTTGACTATACAGTGTTATTTTGGGGACTATTGAAGAAGAATAGCAATAAAGCTTGCCAGAAAATACAACTCATTTAGCAGCTTATGAGGTGACAGGAAATGTACCACATTTGCCATCTGCTGTGGCAGCACATAAAGGACAAAATGCAAGTATCATTTACACACCTAATGTGCATCCTTCCCTCAATTTTGTTGAATTAAAGCTTTAAAAGCTTCATGTCTTTCTTAAGTTGTCTGTGTCCTAAGGATGCACAATTAATCAAATAAATAATCAAAACTGCACACTTCAGTTAAGGCTGAAATGTCTGTAGTACATGTGAAAGCAATAGAATCAGACGCATTTAAATCAGTTTTATAAGCCTGTCAGAAAGAAAAACACTCCTAATAAACACTTTTAAACAATCTGATCCACAGATGCGCGTTTTATGTTTCACTTACATTCGGTGACACTCGAATGCACATCATACTAAAATCACGACTTCCAAAACTTATAAGCAGGAGGACTTAAAACACTCAGAAGAGAAATGACAACTGCATCTATCTGCAGTGTGTACATGGCCAAAGTCACTTGCTGCCCGGCATTGGAATAATAGTAAAATTGCTAGTTTAAAAAGGGGAAAAAAATATAGGTCTGATAATACAGACAAACAGAGTTGGGACTCCAAACCAATAAGAGACCACAAACACTAGACAAACTCTCAACACCCACACACACTAGGCAAACACTCAACACCCACACACAACGACACCGCAAACATACACCACTTCCTCTGGGCAAAATAAAACACTGCTCTGGCCACAAAAAACGCGGCGCACACACACACGTTTGCAAGGCGTCATATGGGCCCCACACTAATAATGAGGGTGTATCTGAGCTGAGAAACAAGACCGTTGTCAGCTGGTCTGCATTAGAAAAAACATTCAGCCAAACCTGATCTAACATCTCCCTGAGAAACACGCTGTCATACACACACAAAAACACGCGCACATACATCAAAACACACAGACGCGCATACCAACACGCCCCTAGGAGACCAAGAGCTCTGAAAGTGACACACAGAATCATTTACAATGACTCAACTTCAAAAGAACGCCTGCTTCTCACTCCGTCTTTCCCTCAAACTCAACCACGTTCAAGCTTAAAAACGCTCTCAGAAGACAACTGCTTATTGTGTTCAAACTGACAAATTCACATGTGAAATCATCCCGTTTAAAGCAAGCAGGAATCATTAAACCAATGATGAGGTCATCAGAAATGACCTAATGTACAGATAAAACAGTTTGTGGACACTCTTAGAAATATTCTGCTCTTAAATACAACTGAAAGCATCTTCAGTATGCTTTTGCTTACCACCTTAATTTGTAAAAACATGTATAGGCGATGCACTTACAATGGAAGCCTGATAAGAAAGCAGGCAGAAACGCTAAATTAAATAAGGGTTTAAAATATGCTATTGCTTTGAAGTATAAACAAATAGTTAAACATTACATGATAGAATCGCTTATCTGTGCAATTGTGCAACCTCAAGAGCCTGAAAGACTATTTGCTGCAGCTACCAATGTTTTCAATGACCAACTAAAACGATGCAATTCACTGAAGAAAGAATTTCTAAATAGCTTCTCTCTTGCACCACATTAATACACATTCCTTATGGAATGAAGGACAATTTTTATTAACATTGCTGAAGAATGTAAAGAATTCAGATGGAACATTTTAAACATGGATCCAAAGAGAATATTTTATTTTGAAGAGCAATAACTGAATCACCACAATTAAAGAGGATAAACAAACCATATAATGAAGAAGCAAGAGCACTCGCACTTCTTGTGTCCCTGAGCGGTGTCTGGTTTGTCTGACTCAGATATTTTCAGTGAACTTAATGACTCAATCTGGTCGCAGTGGTTCTCAAATTGAGAGCTCACTGGAAGAGAAGATTATCAATGAATAGCGGCTTAAAATGTCAGTCATTTTCTGGTACAACTTAAGAAGACTTGGAATATAGTGCATAAGTCAAATTGAGCACTTTTAAGATACCTTTAGGGTGTTTTTACTTCATTTTTGAGGCTTAAAAGCTTTGACCCTCATTCAATGTAGTGGCATGAAAAAGAGTGATTAAAGCCCAAAGTATGCTTCGGTTTTTAAGTGTATGCTAGGTATGCGTACAGTGCATGTGGCGTGAATTTCATCATCGGCATAGTACGCTTGTATTGTATGTACACAGACAGATTCTTCTAACTGTGCATACCCTGTACGCTCAGTTCGAATGTGTGCCTTAATTTTTGCTCTAATTAGGGGACGGGGAACAGAACAACAGCAACAAACTACACAAGACCACAACAATTGATGACCGCATTGACAAACGCTTGTGTGAGGAGAATTAAGACGGTCATTCTAGAGAGAAATAGCACAGACACTGGTCAAAGATAAAAACTTTCAAATGTGCATGTGTCAAGGGTCTGTGTTCGCGCACACTATCAAATGCAGTGTTCGGCTATTAAAGACTGCATGCTCGGCTTTTTAGTGTTAACGTCAAAACTGAAGTATACTTTAGGCGTAACATTATTTCTCCTGATTAGTCTGTCCACAAGTTGGCAACACTGGCCCAGCCACTGTTTCACAGTAGTAAAAAAAGAGAAAAGAAACAGAGATGGAACAACAAGAACTACAACCCACCCAGGACCGCAACAAAAAAAGATTAGCGATAAAGTGAGGGGATAATACATGCAACTCAACAGTACAACTCTAGAGTACAAAGAAAGACATTTTTATCACTCTTTACTTCTGGAGAGAAATAGCAAAACACTGGACAAGGATGAATCCTTATACTAGTGTGCATGTGTTGACCACCTGTGTTTGCACACACTATCAAACAGAGTATACTTTGAAAGGCTGCACAATTGGGTGTATGCGTATGCTCATGGTCATGTTAAAACTTAAGTATACTTTGCGCTTAAGGATAGTTCACCCCAAACATTTGTCATCATTTACTTGGGTACAAACATTCCTCAAAACATCGTGTTCCTCAAAACATTGTGTTCAACAGACGAAAGAAAGTCATACAACATGAAGGTGAGTAAATGATGACAGAATTTTCATTTCTGCCTGAACTAACCCTTTAACAGGGCTCTCAAGTCTCACGCATTGGGCGTGAGACACACGCATTTCAACCCATTCACACGCCACACCTTGTATTTCTCACGCTGAGGAGTAAGGGAACTTGTCCCGCTATACAATTAATGGACGAGGCGCAGGCAAACGGAGGGAAGTTCTCTGCCGAGTTCATAGCATCTGTCTCGAGTTATACAGAGTTAAATGCTAGCTACCAGCCAATCAGAAATTAGAATTAGTTGTTTCCGGGTAAATTATGTGTTCCCGCTGCAAGCACGTTCGTTACTAGACAACACGCGCACACACGGAGTGGAAGTTGAAAGAGCACGATCTGATGAATGCGGTTTGCGGACATCTTCATTTCTTTTTTTATTTTTTTTTAGCATTTTGATTTTACGATTCCTGGGCGATATCTCTTGCCTGTGATCAAAGACAGTGAGAGCTGATGTTGAGGAGTATAGCCAAATTCGTGCTAAATTATTTTTGATGCATTCAAAAACTCTCCAACTGCTTTTAAAGGGGTCATCGGATGCAAAATACACTTTTATATAGTATTTGCAAATAAATGTGTCTTTGCAGTGTGTAGACACATCACCATGCAATGAAAAAAATCCATTCACTTTTTTTTAATCCTCAAAAAGCCAAAAAGTTGTTGCTCATTATCATTTAAAGAGACATGCACCCGAAACGGGTCACTGTGAACAGAGCTGTTTTTGAAGAGGTAAAAAGGGTGTTGTTTTACACAACCATTGAGAAATTTTAACCAAAGTATGTTACAAACTTTACATGAAGACCCAAAAGAATCATACCAACTTGTGGAAAATGGGCATCCGATGACCCCTGTAAAGGTGACCGGTTTGGGTCTTGACATGCATGCTCAGGGCAAGTTGTTATGACACAATGTTATGTACATTGAGCACTGATGTTCAGTTGGCTTGTTTGGGGTCAAATTTATTTTTATTTTTCAATAAATTTGTATTTTTTAAATATAACTATTTATTTTATTTGGATGAATTTGTCTTTTTATCAGATTTAACAATTGTTATAATTTTCATTTGTGCTGTTCAATTATGAACAATAGGCAAAATTGAACTGCTAGCAAAAATTGAAGCGAATTTGGTTGGGTCGAGGGACCGCTGCTGCAAATATTTGGGTGGCTCCTCCCCTAAATCTCACTCTAAACTTTTGATAAAACTTGAGAGCCCTGCCTTTAATCCAACATCCACTCAATAGTGGCATACTTACATCTTTGTATCCGTGTGGTATGGTTCCCGAAACCTCTCCGAAATCAGTCAGGCATCCAGCAGGACAGAATTTACTGCAAATGCAGGTTGGGAAAATGAGACACAAATACGAAAGAACATGCACACACACACAGACAGCTATAAATGTGGGTACCTGAACTCCGCTTCACTGAAGTGCTCTCCTTTCTCCAGACAGGTAATGAGGTCTGAAAGATGAGAAAAGAGACGCATTTTATAAAACAGCACATTAGATGGTTGCCATGGTGACTATTGAATAATGTCATCCTTCCACACAAAGAAAATATGCAGCCACTTGTGTGTGTGTGTGTGTGTGTGTGTGTGTGTGTGTTAAGTGCACACTGGCCATTCAGTAAGTGGTGTAACAGATTGGTGTATTAGGTTTCATATTTGTGGATAAAAGCCTCTATCTGAATGAACAGATCAATACCAACTAGATTTTCATCCGTTACTTTTTCTGAAGAAAAAGTGAGTGGTGCAAAATGTCCTGCCACAATTGTGTATGACTGGGTGAGCGCATCTGAGGTTCAAGGTATTTTGTGGTGTTATTGTACCCATTACTCATACCCACAGCATGGATTCATCTGTCTCTTTCCTGACTCATGGGAAATATGATCTCTCTCTCTCTTTCGCACACACACACACACACACACACAGTGCTACGGTAAACAGGTGTAGCTCCCACATGGCAGTGTGAACTCCTGACCTCAGACAGCCCCAGAGGTCAAAGTGCAAATGTTATTGTTAAGACACATCAAACAAGAGTGCACAGCTGTGATTCCAGAGATTTGGAGGCTCAGGATGTGCCATCCTGTAAAGAGCACCTTCACAAATATGCTTACACTGAAGTTTCAACAATCACAAACTGAAACTTTCCTGTAGCACTAGACATTATTACAAAAATAACTAGCACTACTTTCTCTCATGCTGAGAGTTTAATCACATCACTAATTGAAAAAATCCAAATGTTTGCTCCGGTTTTTACATGTACATAAGGGTATGTGTGACGCACACAGCAATAATATTTTAAAGCCTTAAGTATACACTAGTATGTGTGCAGTGCATGTGACTAAAATTTCATTATTAGCATGTACACACAGGCAGATTTTTCTCACATATGTTCCTTGAATGTTTTTTTGGACTAATTAGTACTAACACACAATAGACCCGGCCTGCTGTTTCACCATCAAAAAAGGAGACGGAACAACAACAAATTGTTGGAGACAGACTCAGCAAACTATTGCTCAGACTCTGAATTATGCGTTTCTATGGCAACATTATTAACACCAAAATAAATGGATAGTAGTGATCAATAGACACAACCACAATATTACAAGGAAGCGTTCCACAAAGATGCAAACACTTCTTACAATCTCGAGTCGGAATCTCTTAACTGTGGTAATTTCAACATGCCGTGAACGCAACTTATGTATGCTGTATGTATACGCTAAGCATTCGCATTAAAGCTAAAGTATACTTTGGACTTCTCTAAATGCTAAACTTAGACATCAGTCTGTTTATGCTACAGACATGGACGCTATTTTTCTTCATTCAACGTATTTAACCTACTTGTGCTATTACTTAGAACTGCCATTACTGATCCCAGAAATTGAACTTTGAGACCTTGACTTGGCTTGACTTTCTAAGCAATCTGACTTATGATTTCCACCTGATGTAAAGATGAAAAATCCTAAAGTCATTGAAGGAAGGAATCGAGCCAAAACTAGGGACAAAAATATGATAGAAACTCAGGAGTTGGCAAGTAAGCAACCACTTGGCAACCACCCACAACACCCTAGCAGCATGGCATCCACTTTCGCACAGGAAAGTGTTCACATTTGTAAGAAAGTGGAAAGAATCCAGTTGCTTGGATGCATTTCCATCTCTGAGACATCTTTGCACAGTATGACATAAGAACCAAAGGCCATTACATCATTTCCTGAATGACTTTAAATTATTGACAAATGAACCGCCTGTCATTCATAAGCTCTCAGGACGCACCCTGGAACAAGGAAAAACCCTAACACCCTGAGAGTCAGAAACATACTCCTGAAATAATCAGTTCCGCATGATGTCCCTCACTCTCATCTGGATGGACAAAGACAGACACAAAGTTTCCATAGCAGCTCTTTTGAGTGTCCCGAGACATCCAAGCCTACTTCAACAACACTAATTCATACAAATCACAAGCTTACACACATACACTACCCTTTAAGTTCTTTTTTTTTTTTAAGAAATAGTTTTTTCTTCAGCAAGGACACATCAAATTGATCAACAGTGACTTTTGAACTTCCTATTCATCAAAGAATCCTGAAAAAAGTCACTGTTTGCACAAAAATATTAAGCAGCACCACCATTTTTCAACACTGATAATAAGACATGCTTCCTGAGCACCAAATCAGCATATTAGAATGATTCTGAAGGATCATGTGACAATTAAGACTGTAATGAACAATTGCCGAAATAGAGGGGCAATAATACTAATCTTATTCTTAAACATTTCGCTAGCACATTTTGCACCTAAAAGAGTATGCACTTCAAATCCCTTCCCCCAATTACAACAGCACCATAAACTGCAGTGTATGTTGCTGAAAGTTCCAGGAATATTGACTGACTTTTTTTAAAATTTAAATAAAGACAGTTTGTTCAGTAAACTACGGTTTAATAAAACAACAACAACCAACAGAGTTTGTTTCCCCCCCTGCTGTGCTGATAGCATACCAAACCAGGGAACGTACCGAACCATCATTTTTATGTACCGTTCCACCACTAGTACATGGTCTGTATCTACACAAGCTTTGAAAGAGGTGAAGACTATCAATAAATATATTAAAAAATCTGTTCCAGAATGGTTACCTGTGTGCTGACTACTGGTGTATGAGAGGAAGAGGCCACGGCCGTTGTTGTGTGGTCCGCTCATGAACTGAACTGTGACCTGATGCCCCTCCGACTCTATGTCAGTGTCTCTCCATTCTCTCCCTCCACAAAACTTCACTGTAGAGAGAGAAATGAGAATAATACTCAATTTCCATTTACTTGGCAACAATCTGTACATTAGTGGGCATTTTTGTTCCCATTACCAAGACCCTGTTTGCACCCATTTTTAAAGTTGATATGAAAAGGATATTGCAAACATCTTTTCTTCCATATTCTGATGTATATTAGAATGAAACGGCTTCTTGAACAAGAAAAACTGTAGGGCAGGACTTGATTTTATCCAGTGGGAATCGATTGGATCATTGTTGCTTGCTACTTCTTGTGGGTACTTCTCGCGATCTCGTGGGTGCGAGTTCATATTTTTGCTTAAAGATTATAAGGGCACATGAATTTTGATATACTGTATTGTGCACAGATAAAACATTATTAACAAACATTGCAGTATTCAATTAAAAAATAATATTTGTCAATTTTGATTTCACGGTGACTTTAACATCAGTTTCTGGCAAATTTAGCAACAAATGTTATTATTACCAGGTGTAAGTGTTTCTCACCAATTTCCGTTCGTCCTGGTCCGATGCCATTATAAAGTCGCAGGTAAGAGACCTGGCAGTTATTTGTATCGATATCAAGATCCGCAATGTGCACAAGGACTGTGTGTCCAGCGGTCACGCTAATTTCCCACTCACACACGGAGTGCGAGGGATAGGACAGAGGGTACCCCAATGACGCCAGGCTCCCACTGCCCACACCCAACACAGTGTGTCCACAGCCGTCCCCTGAAAAACATCCAGAAATGATCAAGCACCCTGCAGAGCTTAAATTCAAAGGTACATATATATATACACACACACACACACACACACACATCATGCATCTTAAAATGTTATTCCAGGGTAATTCAAAGAATACCATTTGACAAACAGAAAGTACCCACATTTTGTCTTACGAACAGATATTTTTTTGTCACTTAAAACTTAAACTTCATTTGGTTAAATGTTTAGCTTGGAAATTGTGCAAAAGAGCTCCTTGTTGAATCTCTAGAGGGGAGAAAGAGAGACAGAGAGATGAGATTGCATTGCATTGCAGCTGCTTGCGCCGCCTGTCACGCGTTTACACACCGAATGAAACTCAGCTTGCGCTCTTGTTACGTAATCCTTGCTGGACAATATTCAGACCCCCGGAGCAAAAACAACAGCACCCTACACACACACACACACACACACAGAGAGACTCAGTGTTTCCCTCACCTTTACTCCACCCACACAAACCTTACATTAACAAAGTTTTATGCACAGAACGTATTGTCAGCCAATTCAGATAACAGTGAGTATGAGAAACTGGGGCTAGTCACATGTTTCACTGAAAATTTCTCATTAATACATTTATAAAGCAAGGATGCATTTAATTGATCAAAGTGACAGTAAATATTTTTATAATGTTACAAAAGATATCGTCCTATAACGTCCTATTACAAAATCCTGATAAAAATGTATCACGGTTTCTACAAAAATTAAGCAGCAGAACTGATTTCAACATTTATGATAATAAAATATGCTTCTTGAGCAACAAATCAGCACATTAGAATGATTTCTGAAGGATCATGTGACACTAAAGACAATTTCAGATACAGACAGCTATTTCAGGAAACAGTCTAAGAAACTGAGTCTTTGTTACAAAAAAGCCATTTCCATCGTTATTGCCCAGGAAAACTTAAACAGTTTATTTAAAGGGGTTATCGGATGCAAAATTCACTTTTATATGGTGTTTGCATATATACGTGTCTTCACAACCACTATACAATGAAAAAAATTCATTCACTCCTTTTTTTTAATCCTCAAAAAGTATAAACACTCTCAATAATCAGGCAATTTGGATTTTATGAGCACTATGATGTCATAATGCTTATGCTCCGCCCACAACCACTGATGGACTGTCCCGTATTAGCATATTTCTGCCCTCAGCCATTCAACCCAACCCAACACCCCCCCCCCCCCCCCCACGGAAGAGAGGGGTGGGGTGAGCAGTTGCTCATTATCATTTAAAGAGACATGCACCGAAACAGGTCACTGTGAACAAAGCTGTTTTTAAGGAGGTAAAAAGGGTGTTGTTTTACGCCATTGAGGAATTTTAACCCAAGTAAATTACAAACTTTACATGAACACAAGAATCATACCAACTTGTGGAAAATGGGCATCCGATGACCACTTTAAAAAAAAAATCTAGTAACAGTAAAGTAGGCTACATGACAAATCTTGTAATATCAAGATGGTGGCATCCATGAGGGGGCAACTCGCTCCATGTAGAATCAAACATCTTTATCTAGAGGACTGATATATCTGTAGTTTTCAACTTGAGTGAGTGTGCATATTTTAAGATATTTCGCAAAAGTGCTGTTTTTGTATGTGTAAAACTAATTGACAAAATTTACTGAGTTAACTTCAGATTACATGAGAAGGACTAAATCTGTTAAAAAAAACACCTACTGCTGTTAAATGCAGCAGCTTGACAATGGACAGCACATGAACTCACTACATATTTAGGAAAGCAGCGAAAGCAGCGAAAGCAGCACGCGGCCCATGTCAGGCGTTGCGTCATCACGTTCTTCTGTTGCTCCAGCTGTAGCACAGCAACAATGTAAGAATGCAAGAATGTACTTGCACTTATACAGCACAAACTCCGTTATTTACCTGAAGTGTTTACCCATTGAATTTATTACAGGTTCAGTCCTGCTAGTCTTGGTTAGTTATTGGTGTGGATTAGTGTCTGTCTTGATCGAACACACAATTGTGATTATTCATGAACCGAGCCTGCACCTACAACCTTTCAGATACCACTATGTACCATTACACCACACCACACCACACCACCCCGAGAGTTTGTTGTGAAACCACAATCGGTTCCAAACCCAGAGGTGGTGAAGCAGTTTATGAGAAGTTTACCAACTTTAATCCCCATCGGAAGATCACGTACCCTTCTGCGCCCGCGAGCTTCTGGCACCGAGGAGTACGATGAAGACGATCAGGATGAAGACCGCAGCCCCTCCGGTCCCTCTGCCCACCATTACCGACGCGTCCATCCCAACAGCCTGCAGTCCGAATGCATAATGCAAAAGTGTCCTGATCCAGCCGCGCGCGTGTCACAGTCCCGATAAGTGCGCGCGAGGAACTGTGTGTGTGTTTAGTATCTGAATGGTTTTATTGACGCTGCCTAAACTCTTGCGGCGCACGGTTAGAACAAACACGGGCTCTTCATCCCCCGATCTAATACACGACTTCCTCAACTTCCGCTCCTCCCACCACACAGCGGCCCCTAGATGGGAATTCTGTGGTATTCCATATTGTTGTGGATAAGGAGTGATAATGGTTTGTTTTTGTTTGACAGAAATACTCAGAACAAAATGTCAAAGTTATTCGGGAAATAAAAACACAAGTAAAAGTAAATTATTAAAGCTGGAGATGTTACGATGATTGTAAAAGCTAAAAAAAAAATATATATATATTTTATATGGCCTTAATATGTTGTTTTTTTAATTTGTAAATTGTTTTATTAATGATAATAATAATAGCTTTTAATAAATTGTACTTAGTCTTATTATTAATAATAATAATCAGATAGTAGCCTACCTTTTTATATAAAAGCTTTTAAGCTGTGCATAAATTAACATTTCTATTGTAGGCATTTAATGTTTACTTCAAGGAATTTTTTTTTAAACTGTCATTGATCTACTGATTTGTCATCTCAGTCAGAAATAAAATGTATGGTTTTGACAAAAGAATCATATTATGAATATCACACTTCTATTAAACAGTAGCTATTTTGTTTTTCAGGTTCAAATATCATGGTTGTCCTACACATGTTATAAGCAAATTTAGTCCTACCTAAGGGTGAAAAATAGAAAGAGGACCTTCAATATAAAGACAGACACAACTCGCATTTGACTACATTTCAAGCTTTCAGTTTCTAAGAATCAAAGAGGCTTGGGTACTTTTAATACATCTACATAGTATGGTTCTCACAAGCATAATTTTAATACAAATTTTAAGTTACTTCAATATGAAAACTGTCAACCACAGCAAGGATACCATGAAGACGTATAGGCCTACAAGTATATTTTTCATACAAAGTAGAGTTTAAAACAGGCTAACACCAAAAGTGTCATAATCTCTATTGAGTGGTTGTTGCTAACAATAAATAGTGTGTCATCTTAATAGAAACATAAAGAAAAGACTTGTAAAGGACAGTTTTTGATACAAATAGTTTTTGTTCTCTTCTAAATGCCTCACACTTTGTTCAAAATATCTGGGAAGGGGTTTAACTCTTGCATGTTTTTATCCCCTGAACCACAAGAACACCAGATTCATCTCTCTCTTTCTTACTCATTTTGTCTCGCTATATCTAATTTCCTTTCTTTCGGTCCTTGGGATAGCTCAGTGGTGAATCAGTGTCCTTCAGCCAGGGTTGTTATCTTTTATCTACACAACAAGGTCTGCACTGCACGTCCACATTCTCTGTGTGGACATGGGAAATAGCAGATAATCATAAATTCTAACGCTGTGTCGCCACCTAGAGGTGCAAGACTCCTTGTCATCTTGATGAATTACTAGAAGAACACTACTGCCGCACCGTGGAAATACGAGGTAGTGCAAGCAGTCTGATACGCTATGGATATAACAGTGGGCCCAAAAATAATGATGTTTTGCTAATTATGTCACACTTAGATATAAATATCGTTGTATTAAATAACAAAATATAAAAACCAAGTGATATTAAAAAAAGGGAAAATATCACAAGCTTGGCATAAGTGTCCAAATACTTTTTGTGGTACTAAATCTTCAACAGCAATAAACATTAATTTGTTGCTTTGAACTTTTTGTTGTACAACAGTCTGTTACATGTTCTTGGACTAAAAAGCTTGTTTTCGAGTCTCCTTGTTCTTTTAATTTTGGGTTGATGTGGGTTAGAGATGTCTGCTGTGAAGGAATGAGTTGATGAGAGCACAGACATGTCACGCCATCCTGTCTTGCCATGTATGTCAAACACAGATGAACAAACCACATCTTGTTCCCTCTTTTGTGCTTTCCATCAATCTCTATGTTTAGCTTACTAAAATATTTCTGTCTTACTCTAAGATCTCCCACACTTCAGTGGCCCCAAAAAAATATGGCACTTTTGGCAGTTTTGGTCTTGGTGCTGTGCAAATACCACGGAATTCTTTATTATTATTATTTAACACAACAAAACAATAGAACAGTGACCACAGATCACACGAACATTCCAACATAAACCATAGATGCATGCATAGTCAAAAAAACAAAACAAAACAACAACAACAACAGCATCAACAACAACAACAACAAAAACAAAAACAGTTATTGCTGGGTATCTGAAACCGAACACTGCAATAAGTCCATTTGTTATGCTGTATTTCTTCGTCTATTGAAATTGTCCAACAAGACTTGGTCTGGGTTTCTAACTCTGGTACTGAATGTTTACAATATTAATCACTGTATTTTATGTATAATATACTACATACCAAAAATAAAGGTTCTTTATGGCATCATGAAACATTGGCAACCATGAAACATTTCCATTGCACAAAACGTGCTTTATAATAAAAAAAATAGATGTTTAGTTTATTCAAATCTGTGGCATCAAGGTGAAAGCATCCTTTTGGAACCGTTATTTTTAATTTTAGGCTGCATGTTAATAAAAAGGACCTCAAACAATACCATGTTATGATACGTTTGTTAATTTTTTATATTTTTTTTGCCTTTAAGCCTAAGACTTGATGAACTGCTATCGGATCTGTTTAAGGCACTACACCTCATTAACTAAGAAGAGACAGAGTGAATCTCCTTTGCCTCTGTGACCTCTGAGAGTCGACATTGATCATCAGCACCTCGGTGGCCAACTAAGACAGTCTATCAAAACAAAGAACATCTAGGTCACACAGTCTGAGTTTCAGCATTGCTTTGCAGTTGGGAGACATGAGCACATCAGTCACAATACTCAAAGCTTTGAGCGTTTCATCAAATAGTAGACAGAGGGACCCAGGATATCTAATGGACACCTGATGTGTTCGATATGGTTCATAACTCTCTTTTTTTTTGCCCACCTTTAATACGTAATATTATTCTAAATGACATTTTGCTGCTTAAACCCCATATTGATAATTTAGTCAAGAAACAGAGGTTTCATTTTTAGAAATAACTCTCAGCAACAAGGAATTTGTGATATTTTATACCGCTTCTTCATTACTGGTGCTTGATACTGTTTATTAGCTGTGTTATTATTTATTTCTGGATATGCAGGTTTAACTCATCATTGTAAACTGTACACAGGCTGTTTCATTGCTGCATCTTTATTTATATAGCACAAATTGGTTTGCTGGCTTCATAGTTAACAATAAGTTCATTTTGCAGTGTAAATTACAACTTACAATAAGCTGATTTATTGTGGGCATCATACAAGGATTGAATTTGAAAGGAAAGAACCATTTCTTCTTTTAATGGTTTTAGGACAAATTTGTATCATTTTGTCAATGTTTTAATGTAGGCTATGTCGTGAAATGTTAATGATATTTGTTCTTGTCATGTTGTGTTGTTTGATATGAAATATTCATGGTTGTAAAGTTTTATGTTGCTACTTTGTCCTATAAAAACACATGTATACTTTGAGTGAAAATGCATGTAATGTAGGCCAGGTTGGGGAGGGCAGGGGACAAAAGACCTTTTCACTGCACATATGGACAACACACACATAAATATAACCAGAATACTCATATAAATACATAAACGTACGTACACACAGCTCCTTGAAGATCATAACGGACATGGGAGTTTACAATTTGTTTTGTTTTTTGATAATAAGCAATATATGTTGATGATTTTCTTACTCTGTACCTTCTCCAGTAGTAGCTGTGTGTGAGGTATATGGGGCATAATCTACTCTGGGTCGCAGCACAGTTGTGTGTGTGTGTGTGTGTGTGTGTTCCACCCAGGGGCGTAGCACCAAATGTTGGGCCCCGGTCACACCAAGGGATGCGCCCCTTACAACACGCAACACCCAAGATTGCTTAATTTTCACTACTATTCAAAACTTTTAAATTAAAATTAAATTCAGTGTACCAGTTGTAATAACATATCAAGACATTTTAAAACAGACAAATTTTAATTATTTAATTTATTAGAAAATAAAAAAATAATTAAATAAGTGAATTATTAACATCAATAATATCAAATAATAGCTACATTAAAATGTAGCCTTCAAATATTTTTCAATGTTGAGCGGACGGGAATTCTAATTTGTTGCTACACTCATACGCTCAACAGATTTCTCTGTGATTGGCTGCTGTGCTCAGCGCTGCAAACAGGAACGCTGTAAACGTGGACCGTTTGAATGCAGCCGTCGATCTGCGTGTATCTAATTAAGTCTCTGAACTCAGTAAAACCGTGCAGAAAGACTGGTTATCGTCACATTTGCACAATTTAATGATTTACTTTGTATAAAGTACCGGTAGGCTACTTTTGACAAGACTAACGTTACTTCACTGAGGTAAATTGATAAGTTACACAGTTACACTTTTCTCTCACAAGCCTCATATTCTTCCTGCCCTCAAAAAAAACTAGTCAGAAGTTGTCTGCCCTCCTGCAGATTTCTTTCCCTTTCTCTCCACTCTTTTATTTTTTGATAACCTGATTTAGGCTTCATTATTTGTTGTGCGAGCCGAGGCTCCTTTCCATGCCACAATCTGAATTTTATCGCTTCGTTGGACAACAAGGTCAAACCATTTCTGTTTTTGATAGGGGGATCGCTAACATGGGAGGGTACAAGCTGCTAGTTAAATAAAGAACATTTCTCAGTTTTACGGATGTAAAAAACTGTCACTCACACAGAGTGTGGTCCATCTCATAAGTTCACGAGTCACAATATCTTCCTGTGCTCTTGAGGAGAATATTTATTGATTTAGTATGTTCTGAAGGATAAACTACAGCGTGAGTTCAGATCTACAACACCAACTTTTTTTTCTCTCTATTAAGTGGTCAAAAGTGTTTGATTTGAGAAGAAAGGACCTTAATCAGTTTAGATGCCAAATTTAATATATGAATTAAAGTATAAAATTAGTTGTCTTTGTGTACTTTGTGTGTTGTGACTTTTCGAGACCGATTTTAGTGTAACCGGTTGAATTTGTTTTTTCCCCAACTAATCAACATGCAGGATTTATGAAGAAATTTCAAATGGTACATGAAACGCTTAAAACGGAAGATCTGCTCAGAAAGTGGGCCAAACTTTCAAAAACCAGGTATGCACAGCAAATCTAGAATTCTTTAAGAATTCTTAAAGTCATTTTATTTATTTGTTAATCTCATGCTTATGGCCTGGTGGTTAAGTCTTGGCGCACAAAAAACAGTGTTGATGAATCTGAGAACATTTGCGCTGTACATGTAATTGAAATGCATGAATACTGCATGTTGAGACAAGATATAATGCCATATTCTCTGAACACCAGAACTTCAATGCAGAAATTCCTGATTGGAAGTCTGTAGACATGGATGAAGCACACCCAGATAGCATGTAATCATTGAAACAATGTTGACTCAGTGTTGATGCGTCAACGCTAATTGCATTGAATTAACGTTACAAAGTAATGTTGATTTAATATCACTCTTGCACCCTCAGTTAATGTTGAAATAATGTTGGGAATTCAACCAAAAATCAATGGTAATAGTATTGATTCAACATTACAAAGTGATATTTTATCAACATCACTCTTGCACCCTCAGTTAATGTTGAAATAATGTTGGGAATTCAACCAAAAATCAATGGTAATAGTATTGATTCAACATTACAAAGTGATATTTTATCAACATCACTTTTGCACCCTCAGTTAATGTTGAAATAATGTTGAACAAAAAATCAATGGTAATGCTATTGAATCAATGTTACACTATGATTGATTCTACATCACTGATGCGGAACCAATATTGAAATTAACAAAAATAATCAATGGTAATATTGTTGAATCAACGTTACTATGATGTTGAATCTACATCACTGCTGTTGAATTAACACTGAAATTAACAAAAAATAATCTTTGGTAATATGGTTTGATCAATGTTACAATGTGATGTTGATTCTAAATACATTTTGTTGAAAAACTGAAAAGGAATGTCAAACAATGTTGCCATCTGATGTACCAATTAATGTTGAAACAACATTAATATTTCAATCACACTTCAATGGTGCGTCAACAAATTCCTGACCATTTCAAAAGTTGTCGAAAACCTTTTAAAATATAAATGACACCTTTCCAGCAGTTGAGTCAATTTATTTTATTCAATCAGTCAATGACAACAAATATATTAAAATATTATTTTTTTTTAAAAAGAAAGGGGGAGAAATAGGACAAAAGCATTTCAACCTTTAAAAATAAAATTGGCTTCAGAAGTCTGATGTCATCATAACTACAGGTCCAGCTGTTCAGGTTTATAAAAATCTGTCTTGCATCAGACTACTGCCTCTTTTCCTTTGGGTTCTCTGAAATCTGAAAAAGAAAGCATGATGTTACTCAAGAACAAGTCAAATCAGTTGTCATACATACAGTCACATTCAATAATGTTAATGTACTAAACAAAATATGATTCACTTTTTTTTTTGAAGTCACTGAAAACAAAATATTCTAACTACGATTATAGTATCGTAAAATTCTGTTTATTTATTTCTATGAATGCTTTAATATCAAAAGAAAGCTCTAGCAGGGGTGTCGGATTTATCTCCAGCCCTAATTAAACACACCTGAGGCAGATAATCAAGCTCATCAAATCAATGAACACTTCCAGGTGCTGGAGCTAAACTCTTCATGAAGAGGAACAAACACCCCTGAGCTATAACCATTCAATTTCTCAGTTCATTTTCTGTGAAACTACAGCATTCAAATAACACTTTTATCTTGTAGAATAAAAAAGATCTTCGTTTTTTTCAATGAAAATTTCTTTAAAGAGATAGTTCGACCCGAAATGAAAATTCTGTAATCATTTACTCACCCTCAAGTTGTTCCAAACCTGTATGAGTTTCTTTCTTCTTTTGAAATCAAAATAAGATATTTTAAAGAATGTCGGTAACCAGAAAGTTGACGGTGGCCATTGATTTCCATAGTAGGAAATAAATACCATGGAAGTCAATGGCTAACATCAACTGTCTGGTTGCCAACATCCTTCACTCTATCTTCTTTTGTGTGCGGCAGAAGAAAGACATTCATACAGGTTTGGAACAACTTGAGGGTAAATAAATGATGACATAATTTTAATTTCAGACTGAACTATCCCTTTAAAGCTGCAGATTCACCTTATGTAGACCCTAATCTCTTTAAATATCACAAAATAGCCAAGTCAGTCACTTTCTTAATAAACACTAGATGTTTTTTTATTGTGTTTCAGTGGAAACAAGCTGAACTGAATGGAAATCAGTTATTTCTCAAATTTAATACAGATTCAGGAATATGAATGATTACCTGATTAAGCAGTGATAAGATACAGGATATCATCAAGTCCCAGGTCAGGTGATTATGCTGTCGACAACAACTCAGTGTATGATCAATGTCAGCATTATCAGGAGGATGCTTTTGTAATTGTCCATCTTCATCTGCCTTCACTCCTACTAAAGGAGCAATGTGTTCTGCATGCAAACACTGACCGATACAAGACATGGGCTATGTTAACATTCTTGCTCATGTTCATGTCTCTTGCACCTTAAGAAATCTGTTAAATGACATAACTTTATTCAGGAAATTCCTAATAAACTTTACTAAAGCAAGTACTTTTTAAGAATGTAGAAAAATAGATGCTTTATTCAAACACTAATAACTTTGTAATCTAATTACAGTGAGTAACAACACAAATCAAACGCAAATAAGCATGCAAAACAAAGGAACAGAGAAATAAGGTAGATGCACCATTGTTTGAAACTCCGCTAGAGAAGTCGTGTATGTCAGGTAATTCAACAAACAAGAGGTCTGTATAGGATGCACTTGTTTTCTCTATAATGAGGAAGCATTAGACTACTGAAAAGTGCACATGCAAAGACAAAATGGGCGTTTACCAATCAGTGGCCAATTTCAAACTACAATACAGGTAAATGTTTTTCAACCATTTTTCAACAGACTTGCTAAAATCATGAAGGCCCACCCCTAAACCAAGCCCACAGTGGATTACAGCAAATCGGGTAAAGCGGTTGAAAATGTCCATTGTGGTTTGAAAACGCCCCACTGATCGAGAAACACCCACTAGTGTTCTGCAGATATACGCCTGAATGATCTTGTGCTCATCAACTACAAATCACTGTTAGTTCAATGTCACTGTCTCCACCCATGTGTGCTGTTGGCTTTCATCAAAATGTCAATGCTGATCCAGCACACTTTAAACATTGAAATGTCAATCTCAACCAAAATGATGGTTTAGATCAAAACTCAACATTGTATCAATGTCACCATGCTATCTGGGACATAGACTTTGTAAAGCATGTTGAAGTCTCTTGATCCTTCTGGTTTCTTCCCCTTTCTCTCTGTCTCTGTCTCTGTCTCTGTCTCTGTCTCTGTCTCTCTCTCTCTCTCTCTCTCTCTCTCTCTCTCTCTCTCTCTCTCTCTCTCTCTCTCTCTGTGAGATCTCCATCAGTACTCTCTCATTCCTACTTCATGTGTATTTTCCTTTCCGGCAAGCATGGATTCCCACTGTAAACGCAGCCCTTCCAAGACACATCTTCCTTGATTCCCTCAACCCCACCTCACATATACACATCTATACACACAGCCCTTCATTCCAATAAACAGTATGCCTATTTACCCTTGAGGTCAGAGTCTCTCCACCTGTCAGTCACTTTTACTGTGGAAGCATTTGTTTAATTTGTGGGGAGATTTGGTTGGATTCAGACTTGGTGGGTTGCAGAAGAGAAGAGTTTGACCGCTGTGCAGTAACGTTTCCTTCACAGCTGACATCTTGGCAGACCACAGAGAGGAACTAAAAACAATTACTATTTTATATTATATTTTTAAAAATGTTTTTTTTTTCTGAAATTTGTTTGCTTAAATGTTTAATTAATTATTAATTTAGTTAGAAAGAAAGAAAGAATTTTAGTTAAATTAAAGATTAGTTAGAAAAAAAGAAAGATTAGATAATTAACTAGGCTTTTAGACTGGAACTGGTAGATTGAACGAATTGTCACTCTCCAGCATCTGGCACCAATCACTGCAAAACTGTTTTCCGAGTAAAAGCCTTGCATTTCTCCTCGTTTTCCTCTTCCAACATAACCTAGAGGATTCATAAGAAAATTGTGAATACAACAATAATTCCAATAAATCAGCATTAGCTTTATTCTAAACAATAGATTAAGTTAACATGTTAACAAACACCAATATTTAATGGTAATGGTAACGTAGTATTTGTAGTTAAAGGCACAATATGTAAGAATGTTTCGCCACAAGAGGGCGCAGTTTCCAACAACAACAAAGGCGTCGGTCGATGACGCAGTGATGAACTGAATGATGGGACTTGCTGTCAAGCTGATGGATCTAATAATGTTTATGGATGAGTGCAAACATTCATGTTTTTTAACATTACAGTAGTATGAAGCAGGTCGCGATTGCTAAAGAGACAGATATCACACGCGAATCCCGCGGATTTAAAGGAATAAGGACATTTCATTCTACCGAACTACCCGCAAGTACTGGATTACTCACACAGGTCAGTTTATTAGATGAATTAAACTTGTGAGGTAACGCAGTGCTGCTTCACTTGGTCTAACATTACACTATCACACTAAACGGCATTTAAATGTGTCTTGAAAGTTATAATGTTATACTACGCGTTAGTTCGTCTGCTATACGAAACTAGCAGTAAGCTAGATCAACATTAGAATAACATACTAACCATATTCTAACATTTCATCATGTTGAGCTAACGTTATATAACATTGATTTTTTTTGTATGTACATTTGCTCACCTGTCTAATAAAGCTGTCAAGTCGTGACTCGTGAAGCTCTGTCAAGTCCAAGTTAGTCGCGGACGTGGAGCCCTCGGCATCTCAAAAACGCCACGCTGATATTGATCCTCATTTTAGTTCTCCTTGTTTGTCCCAAAGTCTGCTTGCCATGGATGGTCTATGTTTGAACGAAACAAGAACTGCGTGCCGCCAGGGAATGACGGGCTCTGGTGCCGCTAAACGTTACGCACTACGCAGTTGTCCACGTCTGTCGCCATGGTTACGTCATGGCTATGGAAGTATGAACGGAAACCGAGGATAGCGCGGATATTGCGTCATTGACAGGCGACATTTTTTTTCCGGGACGGCCACTTATTTAAAATTGGAATTTCGCTGAAATAAAAAATCTTTGGAGACTTTTGGGATATTGTAAGTACACAACTGCAGGAAATATATCACACTGTGCAAGTGATTTTTGGATATTTTATTACAAAATTGTTACATATTGTACCTTTAATGGTAGCCCCTCACAAACCAGGACCACACGGTGCACAAGCTGCGTTTCTACAAAAGATTAAATTATCCAATTAAACTAAAGTAGGCACAGATACACTGTCTCTAACATAAAAGTTAAAATCCAACTTACATAACAACAATTATTTATTAATCCGATAATTAATTTACAAACTTACCGCGGCAAAATGAAAAAATGGCTCCACCATTGACCATCGGCTGTTGTCGCTTGACTTCCAGTTACATCATATGATTGGTTGCAGTCTCTTTTTTTCTGTTGCCACTCCGAAGTCCAAAGTCTTTTGCGTTTTACAATGGGTGAATCTCCAGTTGTCACTGGTGATTGTCGTTTGAACCTTTCTGGATCCATCATCAAATTAATACGTTTAATTATATCAAGTGCTGTGAGAAAAGGCTATAAATCTTCACCTCTAACATCCTCTTACGCAACAAAGCCTACTAACCGAAACACCTTCTTTATGTGTACAGATGTGACGTAATGACGCAAAGACATGCTCGAATTTCCCGCGGAAATCCACCAGTACCACTGGAATTAAAAACATTATTACAAGCTTACCGTTTTGAATCGAGCTAAGGCAAGCAGATAGTTTTGAACACTGGCTGGTTATGTACTAGCTCAAAAATATATTTAGGATAATTTTTAACCCAAAAAAGTTACGGACTGGAGCTTTAACTATAATAATATACATTGAATTAATTCGAAGCCATAGCGCTTATTATAGAACCCAAAATATTTGTAACAAGCATTTAGATGAAAACAATAATGATGATAATTATATAAATAGAACATAAATCTGTAAACGATCCCTTAAAGCAGAAACACATGAAAATCACAGAAATACCTATAGTAGGCTACTATTCTTCAGCATACTGTATATATTCATAGTTTTCATCATGTGACGGGTGCGGCGATCTGGAGGTGAAAACATCTATTCTACAGACCTGCAGCACAGGTCTGTCAATTGAGTCAAAATCTGTTTCAATTTCAAGCCTTAAAAATTTACTGTAGATTGGTTAAGCACTGTCTTAATGCAGTAAGCCTTCCGCATTTTCTTTATGGTTTTCCATGGAAAGAAAACACAACGTGCAACTTAGCATGTTGCGTTCATATTCTGGGCTCATCATCTGCTTGCCTGTATATGCATAATCAATAAGTTTTATATTGAATTTGGACTTTTAATATCACTGTCTACATTAGCACTCAGTGGTAAAACTGAGAATTCCTTCTTTGAAAGAGCAACATCTGAGCAAATATTTTTTGTCTGAGCAACATTTTCAAGAAGAAGAGACAATGATAACAAACCAGTCATATAAACACACTAACAAAGAAGAGGGCTGATAAGACCAAACACATGCCACTTTCATCTTCTGTCCTTTAAATTCTTTACACACACTTGTAAACCAGTTACAGTCTCACAAAGCTTATCACCCAGGATCTATATTTTGGATTTTGCTTATATTGCTATTGCAGTTCAGTATTTCGGTAAAATGTTCTGTCAAACAGCATCACTAATCTTTGACTGAATAATAATCCCGCAGATAGGGCAATTGTGTGTATGTGTGTTCATGTTTGTTCCAGGTAAACATGCTAGACATTCTCTACATTTCTGCACCCCAGTGTTACTCACAATCTTCCTTCTCTTCCAAGTGACCACGTTTATTATACACCGTGTGTGTTTGTAGGCACGTGGGGGTGATTGTGTGTATTTGTATATTAAAATGATTACAGTTATTTACAGAAACCGTAGCATTTACTAAACCATAGTCATCTATTATAATACAAGTACTATATTTTAGAAACTAATTAGATCAGATATTTATTTATTTACATAATTGTAAGCATACTTTTTTTCATCATGTTATTGGGTTAATGGTTATACTGTTAACTTCCTACTTTCTGCAGTGAAGAATAAAATAAGTCGGATTAAAATGAACAGATTCAAGACATAACACTCGTTGAACAAACGTATATGAAGATATATTACTACACTTCCATTTAGAAGTTTTGGGTAAGTAATATATATTTTTAAGACATTAATACTTTTATGAAGCACTAATGCATTAATCTGCTCAAAAGTGTCAGTAAAGACTTTTACGTTGTCAAAAAAAAAAAGTATCATGGTTTCCACAAAAATATTAAGCAGCTCAACTGTCAGCACCAAATCAGCATATTAGAATGACTTCTGAAGGATCAAGACTGGAAACTCAAATAATGTATAACAACTCAAAAACATAAGTGACTAAAGAGACTTTTTCAAAAACAAAAATCGTACCAACTCCAAACTTTTGAATGGTATGTATTTCTTAGTCGTAACTGTATATTCTTAATCACATCTTCATATTATATTTTCCAAGATTTATTTATTTATTCGTTTGTTTATTTGGCAGTACTTACAATCACTTTGCAAACTATTAGGTCCATAACCACTCCTCTCCAGGAATTTGCTTTACGTGACTTTCTGACCCACAAGTCTGGAACTGGGTGTTTCTGCACATTCATCCACAGTCTGTACTATACTATAGTGAGTTGCACAATAAAACAAATTGAGAACGCTCTCATTATAATCAACACAGTTGTGTTACAGTACAGCAGCAGTACAGTACAGCGCACAGTAGCAGTACCTTTGTTCGTTACAAAAAGAAAAGTTTTCTTATGACTGTAAAACCTCATTTGGAACATTTATTTTGAAGCATGTTATGGGAATATAGTGTGAAACACATTCTGTACGTTTTACCGGCCCTAAGGTAAAGAAAAATATTCTGAGCAGTGAGCACATATAAAATGAAGAATGAAGTCTAAGACTTCATGAAGACTTCATAAAACTTCCACGTCACGTCAAAATGCTAGATCTGTCACAAGTTTACCAAAACACTGAATCAGCAGAGCTGAGCAAACATCACATTATAAATCTGACATTAAACATGTACTTGGAGACCATAACACACTCCTGTACAGACAACATGTCCGACTAGACAGACGACAAGGAGCCCAAGGCAGGTATAGTTCAGTGTGAGAGAAGTCATTCATGTTATCACAATTGACTGTAGGGTGTGAAACTACAGCAGGGTGTGCTAGCCTGTAGGGTGTGGTATCTAACATTGACTGGAGCTCAATCTCAGTTGAGAAGGCCAAAAGGTAACACCAGATATAATATTTTTTTACCTTACCTGCTTCTTCTAACATAAGTGAAAAGGCATCGATACCAATGTTTTGCAAAGTCAGTGAACACTGGGAACAGCAAAATTGTATATCCTAGAACTACTCTGTAAAATGAGATCTATAATTTTTTTTCATCTCTCTCTCTCTCTCTGTAGAAAATGACTTTTTTAAGTTGTGTTTCTTTGACAGCAGGAAATATACTGTAGTTTTAACACATTTTATTTTAATTTTAGATTGTATGTTATAAATATACTATCCACCCAGTTGCACAGACAAGGCTTAAGCCTAGTTTCAGTCTAAAATGCACGTTTGAGCTGTTTTAATTGAAAGCAACTTGCTTAATGCTTAATATCTTAAAATATGTTAGTGTCATTGTCATTGTCAGTGTTTTGTCTCAAGATGCACACCAGTAATGTTTTTTCTAAGGCACATTTATAAAAGCTACCTAAATGTCCTAATTGAACAAAGACCTAATCCTGGCTTAATATCTGTCTGTGAAACCGGGCCTATAGATTATAATTAACATCAGTTTTGATACTAAAATTATATTCACTGTTGTTAAAAAATACAGTAATACTGTAAAATACTATTACAATTTAAATAGCTTTTTATTTTAATATCTTTTAAAATGTAATTAATTAATTGTAGGTGGGCCACCTGTGAATATAAATGCGTGGTGTGTTTAACTTTTAATTGTCTGACGAAGAGCCTACATGCTTGAAACATTACCACCTGTGGGTGAGTCTATCATTAAATTTTCTCATTTTTGGAGCTGTGGTGTGCTGACTTTTTTCCTTTTTTATCAATTTCCTTGTTGAGCACCCAATTTGAGCAACATATTGCTTTGCTGTGGATGTGCGTGCTTTGGATCTGATTTTACAAAGCTGAATTTTCAGCAATCATTACTCTAGTCTTCAGTGTCACATGATTTTTCAGAAATCATTCTAATATGATTTGGTGCTCGAGAAACCTTTCTTATGTTGAAAACAGTTGTGCTGCTTAATATATTTGTGGAAACCATGCTTTTTTCAGGCCTTTTTCAAGTTCGAAAGAAACGCATTTATTTGAAAAAGAAAATCTTTTATAACATTATAAATGTCTTACATTATAAAAAAAAACATTATAAAAAACTTTTCATCAATTTAATGGGTCCTCCTTGCTGAATAAAATGATTCATTTCTTTTAAAACAAAATCTTACTGACCCCAAACCTTTTAACGGTAGATTAACACTACCCTACATCATAATTTAAATGATTTCCGTTCTGTCTTTAAGATAGTATAGTTGTCATTTGTTATCTTTTTTTATTGTTATTATGTATTCACATTGAGTTTGTGACTTTTCATGCATACGTTATACAACATCTGGCAGTATTGCAACTAGACATGTCTCAATTTTTGTCCATATGTGTTAAAGCATTCGGGCAGGCGTGTGGGGTCGGGGCCCTTAGGGAGAGGGCTTTGCCTGTCCACCCTAAATTAAGCTTGGCAGCCATTTCCACGGTTCCCTGAGAACCGTCAGGCCACACACACGTGCATGCAAACACAAAGTCACAAGCTTAGGAAGTGTATGTTGCTTTAAACAAGAACATGTTATTTGGCTTTCTGAATTTGTCAAAATATATATTCTGATGACTATGTCATTTATCTCATGTCGAGCTATATGGCTCCTCCAGTACTATTAGTAATAGGTTTTCACACATGTGTGAGCACAGACACATAGACAGTGATGTCTCACAGAGGCAAAGGTGACAGACTTCAATGAGAGACACGTCAGCCATGATGGAAACTGACCGCTTTAGGTGGTTTATTTTTGGGCCATTTTTGGGCCACTGTTAAAGCTTTTTAAATGTAGAAATGGTAATAGTCACGATGCCATCTGACTTTTGCAGAATGATGATGTCACCTTCCCCACGACCGTTCACGGTCCTGGAATGTTACAGGCTGACTGAGTGTTATTGACTGAGACAAAGGATTCTGGGTAGTGTGTACGGAGGAACATGGAAGTGTAAGGGGTGAGCCATCTGCCTCACACACTCACAGTAAACTCCTACAGCTAAACACACAACCCACCCACACACTGCACACTGTGCACACACACCCACAATCTGTTCGTCAAACATGAGGGCACCAGCAATAATGTAAGCATGACATTTAGACAAGTTCACACACAGAGTCAGATAGTTGTGCGATAACTTACTGACAAGAAAGTATGCTGTTACTAAACTAACTGTATGTCCACTGCGAGATGGGCTGACAGTGAGTGTGGATGGGAGACAGTAACACAGTTATGTGAAGTACACTGTCTCACAAATACATTATTATAGCATTACAGTGACCCTCTCTTATAGCTCAGACACAATACACACTCACTCACTCACTCATACACACACACACCGACACACACACACACACACACACACACACACACACACACACACACACACACACACACACACACACACACACACACACACACACACACACACACACACACAAAATAAATAATTGTGTGAGCTCCTTAGTATTTGGTATTGCTTTAATTTAAATAAAACTTCAAATTCTGAGTTCACATATGATAAACGTATTAATCCTATAAACTGATTATTGGAAATATTGGTGTTGGAAAAATTTAAACAATTTGTTTGGATTTGTAACATTTATAAAATCTTCTCTGTTGTGGGGTGATAATTTAAAGTATAAATTATGTATAATCTAAGGAGATAACTAGAGACATTTTGTCCATATTTTATTTAATATTGGCTTTCATACACTAGTGCAGAATTTGAACTAAATGTGTGTTCCCCCCCTTTTCTTCTTCTTTTGTTTGTTTTTCTTCTGAAAGAAGTGTTTAATGCTCACCAATGCTGCATTTTTTTAAATCAAAAAAGAATAAAAAACATTAATATTGTGAAACATTAATTTGTAATTTGTTCCTGATGGTAAAGCAGAATTTTCATTACTCGAACCTTCAGTGTCACATGATCCTTCTGAAATAATGTTGAGAACAGTTGTGCTTCTTAATACTTTTGTGGTACCTTTTTTCAGGATTCTTTAAGGAATAGAAAGTTCAAAAGAACAGCATTTATTTGAAATGTAATTTTTTTCAACAACAAAATCTTTACTCTTACTTTGGACTCTTTAATTTATTTTGAACGTTAGTGTAATATATCTTAATTGGAAAGATAATTGTTTTTTTATGACTAATTATGCCATTTTCACATTTTACCCATTTTACGCTATTTTCATTTTGATGAAACTCTGGATCTAAAATCACTGTGATTCCAGATTTAGGACATTTGCAATAAACAATGAAGTTAAATCATTTTAATAAGATGTTTTCTATCAAACAGCATTCAAAGTCTGTAAGTGGATCCTCAAAAGCATAAAATGCATTGATTTTGTAGCTGTACCCATGAACAATAGTACCTTCATCTCAATGTAGTCTGACATATACAGTAGTGTGTTATTTCAGAGAAACAAACTTTTGCTGCCTGCTGTCAGACTGAAACTTTTAAAACCAGCACTGGGACCCCTAAATCTTACCGGTGACAGGTTTAGGTCTCTATGGCGATGGCTTTACAAGTCCCAGAGGAAGCAGCCAATCAGCCGCAGGTCTCCACAACAAGAACAGATTCCGGTCAGGTCAGCATCTTAGAACCAAGGGGGGTTCAGACCTCACACACACTCATTCAAACACCCGATTCCATGCACACACTGAGAATGTGCTGATGCATGATTAGTAGTTCATTACATTTTAGTCCAGTAAAACACGGCATGAACCACCTGTGCTTGAGTGATTTTGATGATGTGTGTGGTGTCGGGTACATTTTACAAGAATGATTTGAGCTACTTTTGATTTTCCCTCTGTGGGTTGGCGTCCCATGATAGGTTTCCGTGGTAATGATTGCATGCTTTCTGCATTCCGAGGCCTTAATACAGAACAACAGCAGCTGTGGGAATGTAGCAATTTTACTGCCATTGTTGACTATACAATCTACGAAGACCCTGTCACCTAGCAGCCTGACTTACAATACATTTAACATATAATCGTAAACAGTACAAATATTTACAGAAGTATGAGCATTGGTAAGCTACACTTTTTAAGAAAGTCAAAGATTATTTTAGATGGATTAGCTAAAGACGTTGTAACATTTGAAATGGGATGCTATCACATATAAGGGATACTTTTCCTAATCTATTTATAAATATATCTCATTTCATTATTTGTCATTGCAGAGAAGTGCTAATTTAGTATAGTATAGTTTTAGTATTACTATTTATAAACTAATTTCAGTTTTAGTTCAGTTTTATTTTTATTTTTTTATTTTTTATTTTTAGTGCTTCAACTTAAACTTTGCCAAGACAACATTTCTAATTTACGTTTAGTTTAAGTTTTTCATGCAATATTTTATCTCGGCTTTATTCCAGTTAAAAAAAAAAGTTCCCTTTTGAAAGGGAACTCGCACTGCGTCGATGACGCTATGGGGAAAGCCCTCCACGTGAACTGGTGTCTGAAAAGCTATCCAATCACGGCAATCGATATTGACCGGCGACAGCCTATGACGTTTAGAGAACATGTCATCATCTTTTCGTCTTCAGGGACTGTTTTGTTTGTAAGCTTCAACCTGAAAACTTCAAAAGGTAATCATGGCTTGTGAAAAACGCTTCAGGAAGTGTGTGGATCCGTGTCTAAGATATTGACATATTGACAGATATTGATGACACACACAACTTGTGCGTTTACTGTTTGGGCTCAGAGCAAGCAGGATCAGTTCTTGAAGGAACTGCTTGTGCCAACTGTGAGTTTTTTCCCTTGAGAAAACTTCGCTCTCGTCTGGCCCTCTTCTCGAGGGAAGAGGGACACACATCTGTGCCAGGCGATTCAGGTCCCGCTCTCGCTGAGGCAAAGCAGAGACTAGAATCGTGGGGTTTCAGAGGGAGCTCGCCGAGTAGTTTGAGAGAGTTGTTTATCTCTCACGCCCCTCAGAGGCTCGCGGGTTTGAGCTGCCAGATGAGGATGTGCTGTCACTAACATCCTCTGATCTGACTGCGAGTGGCACCACAAGAAAGCAGGAGATGGCTGATGAGGGTGAAGAGGATTTACAACCCGAACCCTCACAGCCACCCTGCCCCGTGTATGATGAGTTGTGAGTGTTATGGAACACATTCAGCAAGGCTTTGCTGCCGTAGGAGCACCTGAGGAAAGAGACCGCTCGTGGCAAACTTCACGAGCGGTTTCTTTGCAGCCATTACGCTCCAGCTCCCATGAGCCTTCCATTCCTGCCCGATCTATACAATGAGATCGAAAAGGCATGGAAGAACCCGTGTTCAGCGCGCACCCATCGCCATCAGCGAGCAAAATACGCTGATGTTGAGGGGATGCGCGGAAACGGGTATGTGTCGATGCCTCAATTGATGAGAGGCATCGACACTAAGTGCTCTAGCCATGCCTTTTAAATAAACTTTGCACTTAAATGGCAGAGCATACGCGATGGCGGGTCTGGCTGGTGATGCCTTGCACACAATGGCTGTGCTGCCATCATACCACGGTGATCTGCTGAAAGATTTGGACCACGGTCGGGGCCTTTCCCCTGACACAGTGAAAACGAGCTGCGCCGCACTACAGATTAGCTCTCCTGTCCACTAAACAAATAGCCGCCGCGTTCAGACGAACTTGATGGCGGTGATAGTGACCAGGGATAGGCATCTGTGGTTGAACTTGGATGACATTGGGAAAGAAAGCTTTTCTTCTCGATGCATCAGTGTCGCCTTCGGAACTTTTCGGCACCTGCGTCGAGAAGGTGATGGGAAAGTTCAGAGAGGCGAAGGCACACTCGGCTGCATTAAATCTTGCATAGCACTGCGGTCCGAATCTGCACACATCCTACACCCCAGGCACTTCTTGCATCAGGCCTGAGGCTGGACCTGTGATGAGTGATTCCTTCAATTTGGAACCCTTCTGTAGGTCTGGCGTCGGGTTTGGTTGAGAGTGCACTCTTTCGAGCTCTTTATGGTGATATGCCTCCATTTTGTGAATGTTGTTTAGGCCATCGCTCTAAGGGCAGCAGGTTGAGCTCTCTAGGTCTCCTCCCTTTACGAGAGTTTTTTAGTAAGGTTTAACAGTAGACCTCAGTTCCCTGTTAGAAAGTATTAGGGGTGTGTTAGGTAGGGTTTTTATAGGAGTAGAAATAGGGCCCTGAAGTTTCCATATATAGGTAGGCTTTGCATACCCTTCCCATAGGCCTCCTCTGATATAGAATCGTCAGGCTTATATAGTGGGTAGTGCCAATATGTGGTAGTGAACAGCTTGGCCTTATTATACGAAGAATTTCTAGTCAGGCCACCGTTCATCCGAGCATCAAACAGACATTTCTGCGTGAGATGGCTTCCTCCCTATCGGGTGTTTTTCTACTGAGGCCACTGCTCTGTCAAGCTTCAGATAAAACTACAAAATCAAACGTTGGCCCTCGTCAGGCCACCTTGATAGCCACCTTATACTAGAGCAGTAGTTCTCCTCTCACTTTAGAGAGTCATTTTGAGATTATAGCTCTGAACTTCAGACATATTATATTCGTGTGTTGGCCCTCATGGGGCCGCCTCGATATCTATCTTAGGCTTAGTATCTAGGATTTTTGGTGGCGGTCTGCTAAGCATTCTCGACTCGAGGGTCATGCTGATAGTGCTTCCCTTGTTAGGGTCATTAATTAGAGTACTTTACTACCCATAGCTCTTATGTTATCACATTTCACCTCCCAGGCTCAGGTAGAGACAGATTAGTTACTCCCTCTCACTTGGTATGTTTGAGTATGCTCCCTTAGAGCCAAAGCACTGCCCGGGCTGACGCCCATGACATTCGAAGCTGTAGGCCTTACAGTAGGCCTCCTCGATACTCCGGTAGCATAAGATTGTACTCTCCTTGCTTTAAAGGATCGATGGCACTTCTGCTGAGTACACTGCCTGTTGGCAATGTTGAATAAGTATAACCAGGCCCACAGAAATGTCTGTGAGAGCACCTAGGCTTCTGAAGGCTGGCTCTGCTAACATCCTCGCTATCAAGTAGTTAGGCCTTAACAGGCCTCCTTGAAGGTGGCTCCCCAACAAGTTGGATGCTTAGCATTGCAAAAGCATTATCTATCCGAGGATCGCTCTGTTTGAATACTTAACTCCCTAAGTGTGGTCGGAAGGTCGAAGGACTCTCACGAGGTCTCCCTGTTAGATCAGCCCAAGAGCTGGAGGCACCCGCCTTATTAGGGTCCCTTTAGAGTGCCCAGCCTCCACAGGGCTTTGAAGCACTGTGTAGATCCAGGATCGAGTAGAGTTACTCCCCTCATTTGCAAGGGTTATAAAGCGCTATGCTGAGTTCTACTCTCCAGGATGCCCATCTCTATGATCCAGTTTGTGAGTGAACTACTGCCATTAATTGCAGTTTTTCCCTATTGGATTTTGTGAGAGACTCTGTTTAGGAAACATACAGGTTGTTGGCAAGACTAGGTCAGTAAATATGACCAGGTCAGCCTCCCTGGTGGCATGTGGGGTTGACTTTATGTTCCCCTCAGAAAGTGACTGGACGGGACTCCTTTTGGACCCCCTGGCCATATTCCCTTAAAGCAGTAGTTCTCAACCTCTCCTGTAGGGACCCCCTGACAGGAAATGTTTTTGTTTTAACCCTAAAATGGCACACCTGATTCAATTAATTAAAGGCTCAAAGGCTTAATGTGTAGCTGACTAATTTAATCAGGTGTGCCATTTCAGGGTGAAAACAAAAACATGTCCTGTTGGGGGTCCCTGCATGAGAAGGTTGAGAACCACTGTCTTAAAGGAACCTCTTCCATGGAAGCTGTTGGTTCCAAGCCTTTGAGCGGCCTTGATAGGCCTTCCGTTGTTCGGAAACTGTAACCTCTGTTCCCTGAGTTCGCCATGCCTTTTGATGCCTGCGTTCAGATGCTGAACAGTCCCTTCAGACGATAAGTGGATGACATGTTCTCTAGGCACCCCTTTTTTACTTTCGGGTCGCACTAGTAGTGACGTCATAGGCTGTCGCCGGTCAATATCGATTGCCATGATTGGATATCTTTTTAGACACTGGTTCACGTGGAGGGCGTTCCTTATAGCATGATCGACGCAGTGTCATGTTCCCTGTTCTCAGGGAACAGAGGTTACAGTCGTAACCTAGATGTTTTCAATGTTTTTAGTTTACAATAACCCTGCATTGTAAAGGCATCTGACTTGACTTAGGACATTACATGAGAGATGTGACAGATAACCTGTACTCTTGCCAGAAAACTATGTACTTAATTGAATTATGATGCATTGAAAGGGCTACAGTAGTGATAGCAATAAGAGAGTGCTAACAAGCTAATTTAAAGACTTCACATCTGAGAGACTTTTAATCTTGTTCATGTCAATATTCATTCCCTTGCGTCTATTTCTCAAACCTTTTTCTTTCCTGTGGGCAAACCGTGAAACAGATGCCAGGACAGTGTTTGTGATTAGCAAACATGCTCACAGCTAATTGAGTTTTGTGTCTTTGTGAAAAAGTGTGTGAATGTGCAGTCCTGGGGAGAGTCCCATCCTTAGGGTGCTATTTATTAAGGGATTGTGTAAAAATTTTAATTCCAGGTTTCACAGACGAGGCTTAAGTCTATAGTCCCAGACTAAAGTGCATATTTGAATGAATGAATGAGTTTGAGCTGTTTGAGCTGTCTTAACTGAAAGCAACTTGCTTAATGCTTAATGTCTTCAAATATATCAGTGCCATTGTTTTGTCTCAAAATGGTGTTTTCTAAGCCATGTTTATATAATCTACTTAAATGTCCTAGTTTAACTAAGGCCTAATCCTGGCTTAATCTGAGCTCTGTCTGTGACAACAGGCCTAAAATCATTAGCCAGGGTTAACTCAAGATTTGTCATGAATTTCAAAGTTATCCACTTGAACAGAACGCACCATTTCTGAAAGGGTTTTAATATATCTGTATGGATGTTTCTGATATATTGCACATGCACAAATTCTGCACTTCATATCACATCTCCCTGTGGGTTTGCTTCATACAGCTGTTATTGCAAAGGTTAATGACGTGTTGGTCGAACGCATTCTAGGAACTAAATGAATAGAAAAGCAGGCATGAACGAAATACTGAGTGAGTAATTACAGTTGATTTTGGTGCAACAGGCGAAGGTTTGAAAAGCATTTAGGTTCACATGGTGGCGTCACAGTGGACACACTCCACCCCCACTTCAATCCTCACAGCACCATAATTGACTGTTCATTAACACAGGGCTGAGGGCAATATCAGCCTGTTTCCCACAATGATTACCAAAGGCTAAGTACACTGATTGCACATGTCCCCATGACGACCCTATGCTGCTCTTCTACAACTAATATGCTTGTGGTGTTATGTCCCAAACTTTCATATCTCATATCTCCACTAATGAGCTCTGTTCAGTTGAGCTTGCATACAGCTTAAGTCCAATAGTAATTTGAATAATGAATTGCAAAAATATGAAACAATTTTACAGCACATTACAATACATAAAATCATATGCTGTTCAGCCATTTACACATTGTTAAGAATAAAAAAGTTTTGGGTCAGTATTTGTTTTTTTAATAAATTAATGCTTTTATTCAGCAAGGACATATTGCATTGAAGAAAACTGTCAGTAACAACAGTTACAGTATCAGTAAATTGTAACAAAAAAATTCTATTTCATTTAAAAGCTGTCCTTTTGAATTTTCAGTAACACTTTATTTTACAGTGTCCTTGTTACATATGTTACATGTACTTACCATAGTAATAACAGTAAATTATGCATAATTACATGGAACTGACCCTCAGCCAAATCCTAATCCTACCCTAACTCTATAGTAAGTACATGTAGTTAATTATTATTACTCAGTACTTAAATATATAATTACACTGTAACAATTAACATAAAGTGTAACCGAACTTTCTATTCATCAAAGAATAACGAAAAAATGAATCACAGTTTCCACAAAAATGTAAAGCAGCACAACTGTTTTCAACATTGATAATAACAAGAATTGTTTCTTAAGCATCAAATCAGCATATTAGAATGAGTTCTGAAGGATCATGTGATACTGAAGACTGGAATAATAAAGCTGAAACTTCAGTTTTTCCATCAAATGAATAAATAATAAATGTAATAATATTTCACAATATTGCCGCTTTTACTGTATTTTTGAAAAATGCAGCCTTGGTGAGCATACTTCTTTAAAAAAAAAAAAAATACCAACCCTAATCTACACACACACTTGATTATATTTTATATATTATATTAAAATGTTTGTAAATTTAAAATATTCAATAAGTTTAATTTAAAACTTAAATTTAAATTTAAATAAGTATAAATATATGGATTACTAATACCGATACAGTAAACTCAATATCAAACTCATCCTAACGTATCCTAAGATGAATCTTATAAGTTTAGGATTATAACCCTATAACTGTGCAGCTCTACCTCAACTGAGAATGTGATGACTAATCAGTGAACAGGAAAGGCTAGACATCATGCACCACAGTAAGGGTGTAGCTGCCATCAGTAGACAGCGATTTTGGAAAATCAAACAAATCTCAATGTCTATCCTGAAAACACTGCACCTTTATACTGTCACATGTTCATCCATACTGTAGCAACCTTTTTCTCTTCAATCGGCCTCTCTTCTCCCTCCCCTGCTCTCTGACTCCACCCTGTTGTGAATAAAAGGTGGTTGTCTGCAGACTTTTACTTGTTTAAGTCCAGTTTGCATTGGTCAGTTGGTCAAGGTGTGTGTTTCAGGGTCTTTCTGAGTGTGAGCCTGAGAATCCTTCAGATTATCTCCTTCTAGCCATTCAAAGGAAAGGTAAGAAAATACACTTAAATATATTCATCGTTTTATTAGTCTGTAACTGCTTGTCTTGATTCTCATGGGAAAATTTGAAAAAACTAATTATGATCAAATAGACAAGTAATGAAAAAGGAAATGGTTGAGCATAGATATAAGGTAAATAGTTTCCCCCATTTGTAGCATAATTCTGTGTCAGTGTTTGAGGTAGTGTGTGTTGAAAACTAAAATTAAACCTCATTAGAAGCTGCCCTATTCTGCATTGATTGTAACAGGCAAAGATGTGCTTTTGCGTTTCATTCTTGATTGTAAAACACTGTTTATCTTTGGGCTCTTATCTCATCTCTCATCTGTCTGACAAATGAAGCTGATGAATTTTACTGCAGAAATGTGATTAATATAAAGCAAACTCACTTATAGCATGTGTAATCATTTATGGGTGGTTTATAAAGTGTATAAATCACACATAGATGTGTACACAGCTGTACTGTACAATCTACTGTACTGTATTATGCATATTTTATTTTCTATTCAATTTTATTACAGAAATACTGAGCAGAAACATGTTGCTTTAACAAGTTTGGTGTGCAGTTTCTAGGTTAATGTGTTAGCTCCCCCTCCTGGTGGCAGCCATATGGTGTCTTTGCATGCATGTGTGATTGTGATAGTGTGTACCTGATAGTGGACTGTTAGATGAACTCTCAGCTGGGAGACGAATACAAAGCAGACATCCATTAATGGCACAATGGGATGTGACTTGTGTCATTGTTTCAACAATTCATTCATTGGAAGAATGTTTCAATACATTCTACATTTATTGCAGAAATAAATTGTGTGATTGTCAATCTAACAGTTTCAGCATATACACTGTAAAAAACGTTGCTGTGCCATAGCTTAAGATCATAATAATTTACAGTGTAGTGAGTGATTAATGCCACTTCTAGAAATTTCTATAGTGAGACTTTTGAGTTGCAATAAATTGATGGCAGATTAATCAGCTGATATATGGTCGTCTATTTTTTGTGTTAGCACTCTTTCTGTCAGTAGTTTAATCGCTACAGGAATGTTAGAGGAGTTTGCCAGCATAAAGTCTATCTTTATTAGTGAACAGACAGATCAGAATGTTCATTCAAAAAACGAAACATAGTTTGATTCCATCCAAAATGTGGCTGAAATGAATTCCGCCTCCTTATACAAACTAATTGCAAAGTACTTGCTTTGGATTTACTATTAACATCACTTCAAAAAATATTCTCCAATAAAATAAATAAATAAACATTTTTGAACATTTACAAACACATATCTTAACAAATATCTTTTTATATATATATTATTATTATATTAAATATATTATATTTTTGTTGGATTTTAACACTTGCAAAAAGTAATAAATAGAAATTAGCCACTTTCTGCAAATATAACCAATCATTGTCAGAGGTAAGCATTCAAGCCAGTCAGCTTTCAGTATCACTTTAGTGGGTCATCAAACCTGCTCATGAGATAACAAGTGAAAAGAAACTTTCAAATGTATCGAATTATCGATACAATCCAGTTTAATGAAGGATCTCATAACAAGTGAAACTTGAAAGTGAAATTATTAGGATGATAGATGGAATGGAGCTCTCCATTCAATCATAAATGTTTGTAATGATATTGTCTGTAACTGGTGATTTGTTACATTGATTTACTAAAATAACAAGTGTTGCTTTGGTTATTATAACAGATTATAACTCGTCATTAATTATATAAAATATTTTTATGTATCAGTGGAGTATCTTTATTATCAGTAAATAGATAAAAACAGATCTAAATAGGCTGATAGATAGATAGATAGATAGATAGATAGATAGATAGATAGATAGATAGATAGATAGATAGATAGATAGATAGATAGATAGATAGATAGATAGATAGATAGATAGACAGACAGATAGATAGACAGATAGACAGACAGATAGACAGATAGACAGATAGACAGATAGACAGATAGATAGATAGATAGATAGATAGATAGATAGATAGATAGATAGATAGATAGATAGATAGATAGATAGATAGATAGATAGATAGATAGATTCTTTCCGACAGACATTCTTCACTTCCTCTCTCCACACACATGCACTTTGAGGCTAGCAGACTCTTGCCGTGTTTCTCACTCTTATAAACGCTCAGCTGTTAAAATGCTTCTAAGTAACCCAACAGATGCTCAAAGAGAATGAGGACCTTGTTGTACCTCAAAAAGGCCTGTTTTTTTCCTACAGCTGGTATATAGTCAATATAGTCCGTCTGCTACATCGTACAATAGATAAAAGGATACATGAGTGTTACATCACAATATTCTGTAGGTTGACTGGCATATGAATTATTTGAGCACCCTCTGATTGGTCTGCTGCAACACATGCATGTTAGTAAAGCCACTCTTTCTGGTTTCCCAAAATTCAGTTGTCCCGGAACATCAGGTAATTCAACATGGGCAGTGAAAATGAATTAACTAAAATATTTAGCTTCAGTATATTCCACAGTATTATTGCTCTCACATGTTAAAATAATTAAATGAACATTTCTATTCAAGAAAAATCTAAATGTATTAGATATTAACAAACTAGTTAAAATCATAATCTAGAATATATTGTCTTACTGGATCACAGGCTCTTAAAGTCCTCCCTTGGTTTGCAGAAAGGAACACCCCCCTCCTTTTTTCCTGTAGAAAGCCAGAATAAAAGTGTTGTCATTGATGATTTATGTGTTTCTTTGTGAACACACTGCTCTGTAAAGATGGGGGGAAAGGGTGTGAAAGACTGAATGAAATAAAAGACAGAATGGAAGAATGAGGGACTAGGCAGACAAGACCAAGGAAGGGATTTCTGTAAACACTGTTGGCCATCTGTGTCTCAGTGAGAGGCCGAATGTGAGCATTTAACCAGACTTATTTGCCGTGTTTTTTCATACGTTCAGTTACTAAAGCAATGAGATTCTTGAAGAACATTTCACAAATAGCATGGAGGACTTTCATTTTTACTAGGGTCAAAGGTCATGTTTAAGTGTATAGGCTAAATGTAGCTGCCTGAGATCAAAAGTTTGAAAGAAGTTTGAAAAGAATTCATAATTATGGAAGGTGATATTTACATTGTAATCCACCATTTAAAATGCTGTGATTTTTGAATGTTTTTATACGAAGACCCTCATACTCACAAAGGCTGCGTCTTTGTAATAAAAATACAGTAAAACTGTTAAAAATTAATAAATAAATTATTGTTAAAAAATAAATTTTTATATGATATATTATATAACAGCATATTAAAAGGCTGTTTATTTATGTGATGGTAAGGCTGAATTTCCAGCATCAGTACTCCAGTCTGCAGTGTCTCATGATCCTTCAGAAATCATTTTAAAATGATGATTTGCTGCTCAAGAAACATTTCCTATTGTTATCCATGTTGAAAACAGTTGTGCCCCCCCAAGAATTCTTTGATGAATAAAAGTAAAAAAACAGCACTTTTTTGAAGTAGACATCTTTTGTAACATTATAAATGTCTTTATAAACTGTCACTTTTGATCAATTTAATGTGCCCTTGCTGAATAAAAATATTAATAAAAAAAACATACTGAACCCATACTGAATCAAGAGTTATGATATTCACAGATGACATGCCATAAGTGAATTAAAGTCACATGAAATGGAAGTTGCTACAGTCATTTCTTCTGCATTGTGATGTATATCAGAGTGAAACAGCTTCTTGAACAGGAAAAAATGTAGGGCGGGACATGATGTGATTATGCCCATCGAGAATTGATTGGATTGTTGTGGTTTGCTATTGCTGTGATCTCATGTGAGTGACAGGTAGGTTGTTCTACCCTTGTGCCAGTAAACACATCATCAGAGAAGAGATGTTGATGCAAGAAAGATGGGCATAAAACATTACGAAGGCATGGTTTTTAATTGGACAATAATGATGTGCATGGATAAATAATTTATAATAAATTCCGCAGTATTCCATTTAAAAAAAATTGAATTGTCACTTTTGATTTCATGGTGACTATCACTGAAATATCTATACCTTTTGCTGATCATTTTATATAAATATAGACATTGACATATACATCTCTAAAATTCCTGTGAATTTATTTTATGTGTAAAAGTGGTTTCAGGACATTAGCATGATCTTTCACCTTTTACAATTTATGTTAATAACATAAAAAAACAACTAATATTTTAACTTATTGGCAGGATTGGGGCCATAGTGTAAACATAAATTCTTTATTTCTTTCTAATCATGTTTTCCAATATAGTTATGACAATATTGTTAATATGTTGTTATAACGATCACTGTTGTGTTAACTGTACATTGTTATAGTCATTGTATGATGACTAACTAATCACATTGCTAATGTTAATGCTAATGAGTGACTTTTCTCCTTGTAACATTGTACTTGTTTACTGATTTGATTGCTCTATTTTTAGAGGGTGAATGTGACTGTTTCTGACCTTTGTAAAAAAATAAATAAAAAAAAGGTCCATAGAAAGGAGGGAAAAGGGGCCTGCTGATAGGGTGAAAAGGTCTACATCAGTGTTTACCTGTCTGCAGCTGTACACTTTGCTCTATTCTTTTTCATCAGCTGAGCTTACATTCCTATTTTTTCTTCTCTTCTGCACTCTCTCTCTCTTTCTTTTACCTGGTCATGGAAAAGTAGGTTAGATATATTAGTCTTTCAGATAATTCTTACGCAATTGGCATGATCACTGGAATTAACATTCCTCATCGCAAAATGACATCCCTGCAGACCTGATCTAGAAATATAGATTCATAATTTCACATAATGTCACATTTTAGAATGTGGGATTTGATTACTTTGCTCTAAACCATTTCGTAGCCAAGAATAAATTAGTATGGTTGGATGAACCAAAATGTCTTATGCCAAACCATTTGATAAACACTGTCAAATATTATGATAACATTTATATGTGCAATTAAATAATAAATTAAGGGTAATGTATGATAATGCTTATACCAACTTTTGTAGTGGATGTTATTATCAGCATTGCATAAAGCTAAATCAACTGAAAAATGTTTTATGATAGTGTACGGCACATTCGAATTTGTCTTTAGGTCTTTGACCCAAAACTATATCTCTCTCAAAAAGCATTAAACCTAGGGTCTATGGCATATCTGTGTGATTCTCAGCAGCCTGAGAAAAAGCCGAAAGGTCAACTCTGTCTCTCCCATCATCTTGATGCAATCTTTGTTTCTTTCACAGATAAGTTGTTATTGTTCTCCCATTAAAATTAAAGCATATAACGTGTTATGAAAACTTACTTGGTCATTTAACAAGAGACAAGCAAAAATGTAAAGCGGTGTACACATAAATGAACATCTACTGTTTACTGTCTGAAATTCCTGCAGTGTGAAAGGTGAATTTCTTTCTAGTTACTGAGAACTTCCCCAGAGATTCTTAGAAGTGAGAAATTCCAATAAAGGGTTTGCTTCCTGTCCTTTGCTTTTACAGTTTAAAAAGTCAGCTTTAAGGTCACGTTTAAGAGTATAGGCTAAATTTAGATGCCTATGAAAGTAATGTTGTCTAATCTCAAATTAAGTTAGAAGGAGGTATGAGGAGATATAATTATGGAGGGTGATGTTAACATTGAAATTGATTTATTATTAATTAATATATATCGTTCAAAGGTTTTGGGTTGGTAAGATTTTTTATGTTTTTGAAAGAAGCCTTTTATGTTCTCAGAATTTGCTCTCAACATTTTAAACTAAATGGAGTGGTTCTTTTGTTTTTAGCTGAAAGAATATGAAATTGATTATAAAGAATATTTCATAATCTTCCTTTGTGAAGGAAAAAGCTTATTATTGTGCTCTGCTCAGACAGCAGTCTGTGCTGCAGATATTATATAATTAGTTGATACTGTTAGAAATATATGTACATTTATATTATTAGGTCCTTTTACAGACTTGTTAATGGTTATTTCATTTTCAAGAATGAATTCGTTATTTTTTAATTAATTGTTGATGGATAGAGATACATTTAAATTAATTATGTTTAATTACCAGTCAATCGGATGATTCACCTTTACTGATTTATTTCTTCATTGGATAATTAATTAATTACCTTACTGACCATTGACTGATTGAATAATTCTTAGTTTATTTTACCCCACAGGCCATGGCCATGGCTGCTTTCCTGGTAGTTTTCGTGGAATTGGCTCTACTCCCATCAGTTTTTGGGGGTGCATATTATGGACACAAGCCACATCCTCAACAGCACCAACCCTTACCACAGATGCCTCATATGGGCATGGGAAAGGATATGCCACACATGCCATATCCACACTACAGAAAAGACCTACCAATGCACCTAAACAAAGGCAAAGATACCAAAGGTATGAACACTTTTTTATCTTAGAACTTATGGTCACACTGTATATGGTATACATGGTATACATTATTATTGTTTGTTTGTTCTTATTTCAAATTAAACAACAGGGTTTGTAGTGATTATAATTAGTTCATACAGTATATAATATACATTTTACATTACTTATGAAGTCCCTTTATTCACTGGTTAATTATTTTTTTTTAAATGTTGTTACTTTATTGTTATTTTTTGTTACTTATGCTGACATACCTTCTTATGGTCACTGTTACCTAATCCCATCTCTGCTTTACCTTTACAAAGGAGAGACCATTCCCAGAGGTGAGCAGGGTGTTCAGGGAGAGACTGGACCTCAAGGGCCCCCTGGTCCACCTGGGCCCCAAGGACCTTCTGGGCCTCAAGGTAATGGAATGCTAGGCCCTCCTGGAAGGTCAGGACCTCCTGGTCCTCCAGGATTCCCTGGAGTTGGTAAGCCAGGAATGTCAGGTATGCCCGGGAAGCCAGGAGGTATTGGGCAGCCTGGACAAAAAGGTGAACAGGGACCCAGAGGTGAAGAGGGACAACCAGGCATGACTGGGCCACACGGCCCTCCTGGACCCCCGGGCCTGCCAGGAATAGGAAAGCCTGGTGGACAAGGATTACCAGGACAGCCAGGGGGTAAAGGAGATCCAGGACATAAAGGTTTCCCTGGTCTCCCAGGGTTACCTGGGCCTAAAGGAGACAAAGGAATTGGACAACCAGGCCCACTAGGGCCCAAAGGGCCAGCTGGGCCACCTGGCCTCCCAGGGAAGGCAGGATTACCAGGTGTGGGTAAGCCTGGTCTTCCTGGTGTACCAGGTCCACCTGGTGTGCCAGGGAAACCTGGACAGCCTGGGGAGCTAGGTCCAGAGGGTCCACCTGGTGGACTGGGCCCACAAGGACCACAAGGGTCCCCTGGTATTGGAAGTCCCGGAGAAAGTGGATTACCAGGCCAGCCAGGGGCACCTGGCCACAAAGGATTACAAGGACCACCAGGGTTACCTGGAAAATCTGGATTACCTGGATTTGGCAAACCTGGATACCCTGGCCCAAAGGGTGATAAAGGGGTGGGAGGGCTTCCTGGTGCTCAAGGACCAAAAGGAGACAAAGGTTATGGTGGTCAACCAGGAATGACTGGACCACCTGGTCAAACTGGTCCTACAGGCCCTCCTGGACCAATGGGGGCACCAGGTGGAACTGGTTCCCCAGGGCTAAAAGGAGAGGGAGGTCTAGAAGGAGCCAAGGGAGATCCGGGGCCTATGGGGCAACCAGGTCCTCCAGGATTTCCTGGTCAACCGGGCCTCCAAGGTGAAGATGGAGAACCTGGGGCAAGAGGACAACCAGGACCCATAGGTCCCAAAGGAGAAGCAGGAAGCAATGGTCTACCTGGTTCCCCAGGTCCATCTGGCCTGCCTGGTCTTAAAGGAGAACTTGGTCAACCCGGCCCAGAAGGACCACAGGGTCCTAAAGGCATTCCAGGTCTTACAGGGCCTGGAGGACTAATTGGGCCTCCTGGACCACCCGGGGCAAAGGGAGAAGTTGGTCCATCAGGTCAAGCTGGTCCACCCGGTGAAGGCAGCCCCGGAATTCCTGGTCCTCTTGGTCCTGCAGGTCCACCTGGCCAAAATGGAAACCCAGGTCAGCCAGGAATGCCCGGTCCACCGGGACCTCCTGGACCCCCAGGCCCCTCTCCTTCCCCTGACCTGATGGGTGTTCTTCCTGAGATGGGCCCTGCCCTTGATGGTATGAAAACTGGTGGATACAAGAAAGGGAAGTATGCCGGTGGGGGTGATATGATGGGTGCCAATGGTCTGGAAATGCCTGCTTTCACTGCCCAGCTGACCACACCATTCCCTCCAGTTGGCACACCAATAGTGCTTGACAAACTACTGTATAATGGGCGTCAGAATTACAACCCTCAGACCGGTGTGTTTACCTGTGACCTCCCAGGCATCTATTACTTCGCCTACCATTTGCACTGCAAGGGTGCCAATGTATGGGTTGGGCTCTACAGAAATGGGGAGCCACTTATGTATACATATGATGAGTACAAGAAGGGTTTCCTGGATCAAGCATCTGGGAGTGCTGTAATTCCATTACAACCAGGAGACACAGTTTATTTACAATTACCATCTGACCAGGCAGCTGGATTTTATGCAGGACAGTATGTCCATTCCTCCTTCTCCGGCTTTTTACTGTACCCAATGTAGATTGCAAGAATAAGTGAGAGAATTTGAAGGAGAGAGAGGGAAGAAAGAACTGACATTAAAATGTTTGACTTAAAAATAAGTACATTTAAGTACATTCTCACAGGGAATAAAGAAGAGACCTTTTAAACTCAACCCAACAATATCAATCTTCAGACTGTATAAGTATATGCAATGTTAAATTACAGAGTACATTGTATATAAAGATACAACCTGCACAAAGACTCTCACAGATTGTAGTAAGAAACTTCAATTCAACACCACATTTAAACAGCTTTTTGAGAATATTGTTTTTGTAATGTATTTATGTATTTGCTTAATTGATGGTATCCAACATGAGTATACATGCTTTAAAATGTTTAGAACACTATTTTTAATGTCATTGTGACATTTGCATGATAAATAATGTATTTGCTTTAAATGAGATGAGAAAAGCCATTCAATTTTTCAAAAATATCACATCATATCTGTCTTTCTTTATCAATGATTTTAAAAATGTTAAAGTTTTTGCACACTTCTAATATTGTAACACATGTGCTGTGTGAACTGCAACCAAATTACAAATTTGTTTGTATGAGTTTGTGTGTTTGTGTGTGTGTGTGTGTGTGTGTGTGTGTGTGTGTGTGTGTGTGTGTGTGTGTGTGTGTGAGAGTGAGAGTGAGAGTGAGAGAGAGCATGTGTGCTAGATTTTATTTTATCCCCCTCCCCCCAAAAATATTATTTTTAAACTATAAATACTAACTTGTCTGAAAACCACTTCTGTTCTTCAAGTGAACTGTCATAAAAATGACCGTTTTTCTCACAATAATTTAAATCTCACTATCACAAATCATATTTCATATCAGTTCCCTTGTTTCCACCCAACTTTTTTTTTTTAAATATCGATTGTGTAATAACCTTTGTTTTTATATGTTGGTCACTTTGAACAACGGTGCTAAAATTGTCTAATCCAATGACTCCCCCTCCCTATACTTATTGGTGACTTTTTCTTTGAATTTTGTAATAAAGATGATTTACATTCATAATTGTATGTCAATCAATTTACTGTACCAGAAATGTATTAATATATCTCTTCTAAAAACCATCACCTAATTATGATCATGTGGGGAATTTGCAAACCATGCCATATAGTAAGGGGAAAATACTTTAGACTAAAATATCTTAAATTTAGTATCTTAAATTTAAAGCATCAAATTTAGTATAATTTTTTACCATGTATGAAAATAGTACATACTATAAGCGCCAAATAAAATACTAAAAAAATATATGTTTTTTTGTTTTGTTTACATGCACGTCATGTCATCATTAACCAACATCAGAGAACTGAACATAAATGTGTGTTATTAAATTACTATATTATAACTATATAACTATATAACTATATTAATCTCACGAGAACTTCAAGTAGCCTAAATGTTTTAAGTCAACAGAGTTTGGCTGACAAAACCGTTTGGGAATCCCTGCCCTACAATGTTGAAGATCAGAAATAGTCATTGTATGTACAACTGTAAAATGGGAAAAAATTCTTTTGAATAAGATTTTCAAATGTTAAACACGATTAACACAACATTATGGATGATATAATTTTGGATGATTTCACACCATTATAAAACACATTACATGAAAGTAGGTTGTTTTTCAGTGCAACACATGGTCAACAGTGGCGGCTATGGAATGCCAAAGCTGACTTAATTAAAAATAAATAAATACATAAATAAATATACGAAAAAATGTAAAAAAGCAAAAATACATAAATAAATACATACATAAATATACTAAGAAATGTAAAAAAGTACAAAGAAATGAGTATTTATACTTTTATTTCCTTATTTATGTATAATTGTATTTTTTCACACATTTATTTATTTTGTTATTTATACATTTATTCATTTCCACTTTTATTTATTTCCACATTCATTTATGTATATATGTTTTTATGTCTACATTTATTTATTTTCACATTTATTTATTTCCACATTTATTTATTTATACATTTATTTATTTCTACATTTCTTTGTCCGTATGCTAATGAGGGGGGCGTGTTTTACCTCAGACATCAGCAATCGAGCTCAGAGTGGCAGTGCTGAAGCTTTGAGGCCACAGTGACGCCTTGTGGTGTGTGACCAAACGAAACGCAAGAGGTGTGCGGACAATATCACATTTTAAGTCCTGTATATCACCCTAACTGTATGTAGGGTAGGCTATATAGGGTTAACACACATAGCACACATGAACAGAAACTGCACTTCACGGGTCTGATAGCAGACACTTGGACATGGAAGCGCATGAAAGTATCCACTATGTAAACACGGTGGATAGGGCTGATAAGAACTTGGGTTTATTGTCGATGAGACTCGCACACCAGCGCAGAACGCGGAGAGAAACCAGCGCACATTTCACTGACTCCTACGCAAGCATATTGATCAATGAGTTTGAAACGCGACTCAATACACGGTTTACATTCGCGTTTCCTAATTTCGTATGCATAACAGGTGACAATTCAAATGCTTAAAACACACCCCATATTTCATAGATGCTGCTCTTAGATACTGATTAATCACAAGTCATCATTTTGGAATTATTGTGTTAGGGTTTGAGCCTCAAAGCTTCAGCACTGCCACTCTGAGCGCGATTGCTGATGTCATTAGCATACGGACAAAGAAATGTAGAAATAAATAAATGTAGAAATAAATAAATGTGGAAATAAATAAATGTAGAAATAAATAAATGTGAAAATAAATAAATGTGTACATAAAAACATATATACATAAATGAATGTGGAAATAAATAAAAGTGGAAATAAATAAATTAATAAATGTATAAATAAAAAAATAAAAAAATGTGTGAAAAAATACAATTATACTTAAATAAGGAAATAAAAGTATAAATACTCATTTATTTGTACTTTTTTACATTTCTTTGTATATTTATTTATGTATTTATTTATGTATTTTTGCTTTTTTACATTTCTTTGTATAATTATTTATGTATTTATTTATTTTTAATTAAGTCAGCTTTGGCATTCCATAGGCAGCTGCTGGTCTTTCAAAGAGGGGAAGCTGTATTAAAGGGATAGTTCACCCAAAAATGAAAATTCTGTCAGTATTTACTCACCCTCATGTTGTTCCAACTCCGTAAGACCTTCGTTCATCTTCGGAACACAAATTAAGACATTTTTGATTAAATCTGAGAGCTGGATCACTCCTCCATAGGCTTCTTAAGGGATTGACACTTGCCGGCCCCGAAAAGTTATTAAAGACATCGTTAAAATAGTCCAAGTGACTACAGTGGCTCAATCTTAAGTTTATCAAACGACGAGAATACTTTTTGTGTGCAAAAAAAAACAAAAATTAACAACTTTATTTCAACTATTCTTTTTCTTCTCTGTGGGCATCGAGTCAGTTCACTAGTATAATAGCGTAAGCTTCTGTTGTTATACGTCACACGCATCACACACATGACCAGCGTCGGCCAATAGTGAGCCTACGTGTGATGCACTACGCTATCACACTACGTTAACTGACTAGAGGCCCACAGAGAAGGAAATGAATAGTTAAAATATAGTCGTTATTTTTGTTTGTTTTTGCGCACAAAAAGTATTCTCGTCGCTTGATAAACTTAAGATTGAGCCACTGTAGTCACTTGGACTATTTTAACGATGTCTTTAATAACTTTTCGGGGCTGGCAAGTGTCAATCCCTTAGAAGCCTATGGAGGATTGATCCAGCTCTCAGATTTTATCAAAAATATCATAATTCGTGTTTGATGAACGAAGGTCTTACGGGGTTGGAACAACATGAGGGTGAGTAAATATTGACAGAATTTTCACTTTTGGGTGAACTATCCCTTTAAACTGAAACAAGGAATGTGGTGTATAATTTTGTGAAATTTATGATGAAAATTGGTTAGCAATTTCACCAAGCAAATACCAAGAAATAGGCTGGAGCAGTTTGTGTTTCGACTACACTTGCAAAATCCGCGATGGGACTGCGCTCGAATAGCTTCAGCGTCAGCGACTTTTTATAGTACAAAATCGCTGTGAATCAAAAGGAGATGCAGTCTTTCGTCAGACCCTCCAATCATCACGCAGAAGCCCGGAGTCCAGGCCCGCCCACTCCTCCATTCACGCCAGAGACGCTGAGCGTCCGTGGGCGGGACATAATTGCAGCATTTATCCAATGACCGTCTAGTTTCGAAGCATTAAAAAAAATTTCAAAGCAGCCCCATTGAAGTCATTGGACACTAGGCTTCAACGTCTGTGACGCTCCGGGAATGTATTAGAAGGAAATCGAGTCAGCCGACCATATTTATATATATAAATAAATTATTCCGCCTCAGTATCCCGTCTTTGGTCTGGGTCAGGCCAGAGAATCTTGTCAGCATCACAGGCTATATTGGCAGCGGGTGTAAAATCCTCTTGCATGTCTGTTCCCCGCTGGCACACAACAACTAGAATATTTGGCAGGCTTCTTCCATTTCATCATCTCTGTGTCCTAGAAAAATAGAAGTACTGATTACTGTAACTGTAACATCCTTTTTACAAAATGGAAGCATTCAGAAAACTATCTGTATATGAGTCAATTTGATGCATTTCTTTTTATTACAGTAGTATAGTGCAACAGCTACAGTACATACATGTGTTGTAACAGCACATAGTACAGCTCTCAAAAGTTACAGTAGAGAGCAGTCTGAAGTACATCTACCTGTTTTTCTCCCGGAAGGTTCTTATGATTGAAGCGACGGTGAAGCGACTCAAATTTGGCCTAACTCGTAGCCCAGCCTCCCTCATAGTCATACCATGGACAAAAACATGAGCAACTAGAGTGTCTTGTCTCCTTGCCCTTGCCATTCTCCTCCTCCTCCTCAACATTTCTTATAGCTACTAATATGATTTGTTTGTTCAATAAAACAAAGATGTTACATATTTTTCGCTTAAGCTATATTGTTATCTTCAATTAATATTCCTGTGGTGCACTGAGGCAGGTTATTGGACTCTTAATTCAACATATGAAGATTTATTTATGGAAATATCATAATTATATATGTGTGTGTGTGTGTGTGTGTGTGTGTGTGTGTGTGTGTGTGTGTGTGTGTGTGTGTGTGTGTGTGTGAAATATTTATTAATTTAATATTTATTATTAGAAGCAGTTCTTTATCATAGATTCTCTCAACTTAATTTGACTGTTAAAGAGAAACTTGATGTACTTGATGTTTCAATGTTGAATGACTCATTCCTTTGTTGGACATATTTTTAAAAATGTCTCAGAGTTTTTTTTTTTATATACAATGGAAGGAAAACGTCTCGGTTACTAACGTAACCTCGGTTCCTTGAGAGTAGGGAACGAGTATTCCGTAAGTTAGCTTACGCTATGGAAAAACTCCTTTTCTCGAGAATATTGAAGCCAAATTTTTAAAACGCAGTGCAGCTGCACAGCAGACATATAGAGGGAATGCATTAACGTCACCTACCCGCCGGAACACGTCCCCTTCAGCCGGACTGAGTGGCAGAAGAGTTGCTGTGTGACTGGATTTAATAGATGAAACTGCGAAAACGCGAGTAAAACAAACGATTATCAGTTTAAACTAAAGATTGGACTCAATATAGTGTTCCTTACAACTTACTAAAGATCCAGTGATCCATGGATATTGACATGCAGCCAGGAATCGTGTTTCCTGACATTTATATGTGCCTGATTTCGACACCGGGGAAATACATACAGCAAATTTGCCTGTGAACGCTTTATATAAATACAATATAGGCAGGTCTAAATCCAGGTGATCACTTATATCAATGTTATATATATCATCACATCGTCTAAACTTAAAACTTGTTTAGTTTTTTGTCAGTGTTTATTTAAAAATGTCAAATTATACAGAATATACAGTGGTAAATATTTGATTGATGAGTTGTCACTACAATATATAACAATACAATATATAGAGAATGATTTTACCACTAAATTCAGCATTTTGACACAAAAATGATAACTGCAAATCCACCTTTCGCTGCCTGGAGTCCAGTTGTTTTTATGAATTGCAGCGATCTATTTGCTTCTCTGTTCTGTTGCTTTCGGTAGTCTGTAAAAATATACCTCATATTTCTTGTCAAATCTAGTTGTACAGTCAGTCTCAAAGCTCTTTCCCGTTTTAGACGCGTTTTGTGTGTTTTTCCGCAGCATTCACGCTGAAAACCAATGCTGCTGCTCAGTGTTTTTGCCACTTAGTGGGCGTAACCGCAGTCACTCCAGCCAACGGTGACATCACGTGCATACCCTCTATAGCTGAGCGTCTAGCATGCTCATTGGCTGTGCTGCGGCAACTGCACGAACCTATGGCAAGTCCGCCAATCAGGTCGCTTCGCGCCAGGGCGCGTCAAAGCTAGCCAGAATGGGCGTGGCTTATACCTATATTAGCCCCCATTTTCACCATAGAATTCAGGTTAAATAGACTGAAGCGATCCCCTGATCGAAGTACAGTAGCACGGCGGGTTACGCAATACTCGTTCCCTACTCTCAGGGAACCGAGGTTATGTTAGTAACCGAGATGTTCCCTTTCGAGAGGTCTCTCGTATTGCGCAAGTTAGCTTACGCTATGGGAACCCCTTTCAAAACGCGTGCTTAAAAACTTTGCCCCATACTATAGCCTAGGGCCAAGCGCCCGAGGCTCATAGAAGAGTAAAGTTATGAGTCCTAATAGAGGCCAGATCAGTAATGGGCCTCATTTTGGGAAATATAGGAATGGGCCTTATAAAGGGCCAAGCACCTTCTTTATAATGGTATTTAGAACGTCTCGGTTACTTACGTAACCTCAGTTCCCTGTAAGAGGGAACGAGTATTGCTTAAGGCTAGCTTGGCTATGGGAAAACTAATTTTCTTTAGAATATTGAAGCAAAATTTTTTAAAACGCAGTGCAGCAGTGTGAACAGTGCATATGTGCAGGGGTGCATACATTATAGTGGGCACACAGTCTACATTTATTACACATCCAGCGCGAGACGGAGGGAGAACTGATACTGTGGGAACAGTGCTTATGTGCAGGGGTGCGTACTTTATTGTGGGCACACATCCTACATTTATTACACCTCCAGCGCAAGCCGGAGGGAGAACAGATAGAAAAGTGCTCTTTTCGTGTTGTATTTGCGTCGCCGTTAAAACAGCGTTTGTTTGCAGGCGTGCATGTTTTAACACAGACTCGTTGACGGCAATGTTGGCATCTCCAGCCGCCTGAACTAAAGAGGGGACTGGGAGATGTGTAAAAGGCTTTTTGGAGGGTAGTCCGACCGCAGCGGGACTCAACCACTCTCTTTTCCTTCCTGTCATTCGGGCTAGGAAGGCTTCTGAGGCTCGGGGTCCAACACAATCTTCGGTCGGGGTCCCCGGCGGTCTGGGAACTGCTGTCATCTCGCTGAACGAGAGCGGCGACAGACTTCAGCCGCTGGGCGGGGCTGACAGACCAGCGGCGCTGGCTTTGCTGGCTGAGGCGCATTTTTGCGACGCTTTCTGTGCCTCGGTGAAATGCTCCGTGAAACTCCTTACCGCTGGGCCGAACAGGCCGGTGGTGGAGATAGGGGAGTCCAGGAAGGTAGCCCTGTCTGCATCCTTCATCTCCGTTAATGTCAACCAGAGATGTCGCTCTAGCACCGTCAAGTTCGCCATGTTTCTACCAATCGCCCGGACGGTAGATTTAGGGGCGTGCAGAGCCAGCTCTGTGGCGTTGCGTAGGTCCCTGAAAGCTTCCGGGTCAGGTCCAGACTCGTCCATAGAGCGGAGAAGTTTGGCCTGAAAAACCTGGAGGACAGCCGTGGTGTGAAGCGCCAAAGCAGCTTGACCAGCGGAGGCGTAAGCTCGGCCAGCGAGAGCTGAAGTTGTATGGCAAGGCTTATACGGGTGAGTCGCTTTAGCTTTCCATCCCATAGCTATGGGCGGGCAAAGGTCTTGCGAGGTCTTCCAGTCTCTTCGAGGGGGGGAATTTTCTCATATCCTTTCTCCACATCGCCGTCCACAGAGACGCTGAGACGAGCTGAATGCGGCACTTTCCACGACTTCATTAGCTCATCGTGTACCTCAGGAAATAAAGGGGCGGGTCTCTGCTGAGGTGCCTGTCGGCGCCCTTGTAGGAACCATTCGTCCAGCCTGCTTCGCGTGGGTTCCTCAGGCAAAGACCAATCGAGCCCGAGGTCTTTGATGGCCTTAGTTAGCACGCGGAGAAGTTCCGAGTCAAGGCTGGCTCTCACGCCGCTGGCGCTGGCTTGTGTTGAGGGTGCGGGGTCGGTCATGGAGCCTGTCCATCCCTCGCATTCGGATGCAGCAAGGGAAAGGCTGTCATCCTTCTCTTCCTCCTCATCTGATCCCCCAAAAGAGACGAGACCGACCGCTCGCTGAGAGGGGCGCTGGTCTGCCTGAGTAAACAGGACCGGCAAGGGGGTTTCTCTGGGTGAGAGCAAGGCACGCGGGGACTGGGTCGGCGTGTGCTCGCTCGGATCTGTCCGCTTTGGCATTCTTTGTCCGCTTCTTCTTGCGTGGCCCGAGCAAAGGAAAAGCGGAAGGTGCGGGGTCGTCGTTGGCGAAGCTGGCCAGTCGAGTCCGCAGGGTGGTGGTGAGCGCCATCTCATTGCACTCCGGGCAGCCGCCCTTAGAGAGTGCAGCTTCAGCGTGGTCACGGCCCAGACAGGAAGCGCACAAGATGTGACGATCCACGCCGAAGAAAGGGCCTCTGCATGAGGTGATGTGTCTCGAGGCATTTGAAACAACGCCTAGAAAATTGCTCTTTTAGATAGTGAGTCGCAGCGGCGAACACACTAAGTTTTGCTTAAAAGAATATATGCGCGCCGGATAGCACAGCAGAACAGCGGGCTGAAGGCGACGTCCAGTGAAAACCAGGAAGCCAGCGTCCTCAGAACTGCTTAGCAGGTGGCTTGTTCCGCTGAAGGCTTTTCAACGGCGGCGGTGAAGGCTTCTCAAGCGGAGGTCAGTGAAGTGAAACTTGCTGAAGGAGATTAAATCTGAATTCTATGGTGAAAATGGGGGCTTATATAGCTATAAGCCACGTCCATACTGGCGGGCTCTGACGCGAAGCGACCTGATTGGTTTGCGCATCTTAGCCGTGTAAAGACTCAGGGGCGGATCTAATCCGTGGGGGATTTGCATATCATAATTAATAATTGGTAATTAATAATTATTCATACATGTTTGGATTAGATCAGTCTTACATGTTAATAAATCTCCTGATGAGGGATGATATGTCATTTTACCTGCATGCATGCATGTGTATCCTTGCAATTAACCACAAGTTGATTGTAATTCATTACACGGACCACGTCCTACAAAACAGGCAAAATTAATTAGCTCAATTGTCAGAATAATATTTGTGGGGATCCACAATATCATCCTACTTTATAGGATTTCAGGAAAAGCAATTCTGTGGCCACAAGAATTGGGTTTCCTGCCCTATAAACACATACTCTTTAAAGTATCTCTAATTTGTAAGCTTGTAGCTATAAGACCTTTTGACACTTAAGGGACTTGAAAATGAGCAAAAGGCAGTACATCAATCAAATGAATATAATGAATTTAATAAGGCAGAACTACTTATGTATTTACTACGTTACAGGAATGCATGCATTTACAAACATTAACAGACAACGACGACAACGCGGGGCGTTTGGACAATGGATACACGTGTGAGACAGAGAGAGAGAGGGGGAGAGGGAGTGAGAGAGAGAGAGAGAGAGAGAGAGAGAGAGAGAGAGAGAGCATTGGCAACATTCACCCTGACAGTCACCTGTCTGTAACAACACGAAAACATCATCTTAATGCTTCTTAGAAGCTCTATAAAGAGATATACTTGCACAAATGTCTGGGTCTCTCTGTGTCGCGGCATTCCTGCGCGAGCGGAGTCCTTTAGGAAGCGTCACGTGGTGCTGCTTGGCGCGCGTGTTGAACGGAGGTTCAAAGTCTTTGGGGTAACATTACCCAGGCCCGGCGTCAAGGGGGGGCTTGGGGGGGCTTAGCCCCGCCCTATAATAATCTCAAGCCCCCCTAGCGGTGATCTGAATGATGATTATGTGACTGAGCGTTCGTGCAGGGTTTTTCTAAACACTTATGAATAAGATAACTATAAACGAGAACCGTCTGAACTGTTCTCTACTTTACCCCTTTTGTACACTGCACACGTCTGCAGTGCATTACGGCTCCGACAAGATTTTATTCTGTCCTCCACGCGGTGCCAACAAACACCAGGAGCATTTCAGAAGCAACGCGACTGGATGCGCGAGACCATGTGATTTGCCTGTCCGATGTGATTTTTCTTGATTTTTGGGTTTCTACCTTACAGTCTATGGTTTCTACCACGGATATATTGGTGTGCAATACAATTGGGAGTCCTTACAGGGTGTTTATTTAAAAAATTTACAGTGTTTATTTACTGTTATTTTGTATTTACGGTGCGGCTTGGACGCGGCGTCCGTTGAAAATAGACTTACGTTAGCACCTATCTTTAGTGAAGCGGTGCGGAGAGCCGCTTCTGGGATGCTTCTGAAACGCCGCGTCGCGGTTGGTGTAAACACAAGCGACTAGAGTGGGCGCGATGAGCTCCGGTGCTCTGGTGTTTCTTACTCAGGTGTCGCAGCCGTAGCGCGCCGCAGACTAGTGTTAACTAGTTTAACACTAAATAATTCTCTTTGTTTTCAATATGGGGCACGAGAGAAACAGACCCCCCCCCCATCCCCCGCAAGCCCCCCTAAGAATTGTAAAAGCCCCCCCAAGTCGTTTGTCCTGGCGCCGGGACTGACATTACCAAAGGAAAATAGTTCGGCTAAGTTCGTTTCACTTTGTGGAAGTGAACAGAGTCGACTACGGAAAACAAAACTTTGACTAACAAAGAAAAGAAATAAAGATCTCTACGGGGAAATCACGCGGAGTTAACGTTACATCTTTGCATGGCTGGTGAAGAAGCGCGCGTGCGTCTCTCGGTCCGGCGCGTCACGTGGTCACGTGCGCGTGTTTCTCCTTCAAAGCGAGCGCGCGCTCGTTTGAAGGTCCCTTGTAGATGGATTTGCTGAAGAGATATGTCATGCGGTGTTCTTTTCACTCGACGATTGGAATTCAACACTGAGGCTTATCTAAGACTGAAAAACACAAACTAAACTAGAAACAAATAAAAGAAAGGCGAAGAGCTCGCCCGGAGGCAAGACGTTACATTATGACACAAGTAAGAGAGGGATAAACTGGTATTCAGTCCTTTTGAAGACCTGACGTTTCCGCCTTCTTTTGGAAGCGGGTCCAATCAGGAGCTGTCCCTTTGGAGGGAGATTTTATGACCCTTTGTGTTATAACAAGGCATTTAAATCTCTAGTTTCATTGGGTGTATAAGAGAAGAATCTTCACAATTCTTATAATACTAATGTGTCACAAAGTTTAGCAAAATGTAATGTCAATTAACAAATGGGGAATGAAAATTGGAGTTAATCGAGACCAAACTTGCCACAAATGGATTTGGTTAAGCATTTGGCAAAGTTTGAAACATTATCCCATTAGAGTTGTCGAGAAACATGGACCAAACCACAAAAAGGCAACTCATGAAATAGGGAACTTAGATACATTGTTCATACAAGTCTCAAGTGGATATATAATAGCATATATATATATGAATACAGGATTCATTTCTCCTCCTTGGTTAGAATTCAGAGAGAGCCACAGTTCTGTGAACATTCCTTTGGGTTGTAAACGCTGTTATCTAAGAACTCCAGTGATGTTAGTTTTGGTCTCTTTTCACTCCAAAGATGGAAAACATAGTAAACTATATTTTACTGGATATTACTGTACATATTCTGATTGATCACACCGAAAGCATTCTGGAGGTGTCCAGAACTATGTGTACAAGTTATGGGAATAGACAGTTATATTTAAAATGCATAATGAAGGTATTTATAATTCACTTTAAGCTACGCTAAAATCATAGTCATTCCAATGTGACATGGGCAAATGGACACACATAAAAACACATCGAATATATCTGGTTAAATGTGTTTTAAAAAGAGAAGTTTCTTTCTCTTTAGAATCACCTTCTTTGGGACATTCCAGTCAGTCATAAAAATGTCTCGTAACTGGACACCACGCTCTGTCCTGAGCGGGCTTCACTTGTGGGGGATGCGTGTGTGGTTGTGTGTGTGTGTGGGTTAATTTACATTCAAAGATTTTTGGTCTTTAGCAGGATGTATTTAGTTATTCAGATTCACCCTCTTAGCCCAGTCCCTACAGCCGACTCGCCATAGGTTCGTGCAGTTTACGTAATACAAGAGACCTCTCGAAAGGGAACGAGTATTTTGGTGTTGATAAAGGAAACTTGAGCCAAACTTGAGTGTTAACATTATGAAATTTAGATAATTGTACAGTAAAATAACGTACAGTACAGACATTAAATACAGTCGTTGCTAACGTCAGTCACAGAACATTTTACCTCAGGTCGTAAGTTAACATAATTTGATAATCTTACCTGTAAATCCGATGACATCGGCGATCTTCCTCCACGCTGCTGACTGACTTATGTTGTTTTTAAAAAATCTGTGGTTTGTTGCATATATTTCAAGGTATTTCCCTACTTCATTGATGACTTTTTCGTCGTCCATTTTGCTACGTAACAGAAATTACCTGTTCGTGTGTTGTGACCTGGTAAATCCAGTAGGTGGCAGTACACGATAATGAATGTAACCACGACAGGCAAACCTTACATAGCCTATGCTGTTACATAGTATTTCGCACTTAGGTTAGAGTAGAGTGGTGATGGCGCAGTGGATAAGACACATGCCTTTGGTGTGAGAGACCCGGGTTGGAATCCACTGTGAGACACCAATGTGTCCCTGAGCAAGACACTTAACCCCTAATTGCTCCAGAGGCGTGCGACCTCTGAAATATAGCAATTGTAAGTCGCTTTGGATAAAAGCGTCAGCTAAATATGTAAATGAGTATGGTTAGAGTACTGAAAAATGACACAGTGTTTGTTATAATTATTTTTCCAATAAGACTTTATTCAAGCTGTTAAATTAGGAATGTAAAACTAAATGTATCTTACAGCACAGGGTGAAGTCAGTATGTACATTAACGACGATTTGAGACGAGATTTTGAACAAGGTCCTGAAAGCCGTAGCTGTGCGCCGCCGGTGGGTGTGTGTAGTGTACACTCATAGAGAATGTGGGTGCTTTTCAATATCCCTCCTCGTCTTCTCGCTCCTCTATCCTCCATCCTATGACCCGGAAACCAATCAAGCACAGCCATCTTGAAGGACATCTCAATTCTCTAATTGCACCGCGAGGAGTCGAGGATCGAGGAGTGAGGAGGCTTTCAGAGGAGTTATGAGCGAGGATACACAGGGTGCTTCTCATTTCTTATTTGTGCATCCTCGTTTCCTTTCCTCGCTTCCTTTCCTAGCGTCTCAGCTCCTCCCCCTGTAGGTTGTGAGGGAAGGACGCAAGGAAAGAAAATGAGGACGGAGGAATCGAATGAAAGCTTTTTTTATACATTGGAAGACTTGATCACTCGAGCGTCACTTCACAGCGTCATCAGCTGTGCTCAAAGGATCTGCCCTTATGTTGTTGAAGTTTGTTTATTTAAGAAATTCATAATGAATAATAATAAAGCAAGATACCCTGTTGAAATATGTGAGATGTGTGGTTTATATAAACTGCAAAGGTAAACTATAAATTAAAAAGATTGTGACCGATGTGAAGGGGGAGGAGAATGTATACGTGCGTCACGTTTAGTCAATAAAGCACTTCCGCATAGGATACACCTGTGTATCCTCGCTCATAACTCCTCTGAAAGCCTCCTCACTCCTCGATCCTCGACTCCTCGCGGTGCAATTAGAGAATTGAGATGTCCTTCAAGATGGCTGTGCTTGATTGGTTTCCGGGTCATAGGATGGAGGCGCTAGGAAAGGACGCGAGGAAAGGAAACGAGGATGCACAAATAAGAAATGAGAAGCACCCTGTGTTCGAATTTTAAAGACGGCGCTGCGCTTCTCGTCTGGTGTGCGACCCCCTTTAGCCTAGACCAGAGCCATAGCATATTATTCGCTCATTGTTTGCTCCGCTGTGTCCATCAATCAATCAGGTGAAACAGCTCAGGCGATTTAAATATTACACAAACTATTCATTGTTTTGAAAATGTGAACTGTTGCAGTTAATGCTTTAAAACATTAAAACTTTATTACCTTTTCGAAATAATTCATTAAACGAGTTGCGATTTAAGGAGCGAGCACTAATATTTTCAGTTCCATTCGTGTTGCGCTTTGTCTCAAGGCCACGCCCACAACACGGGAAATGTAATGACACTCCACCTTTCTTTTACTATGCACTCCACCCACTGGAACACTTCTTCTTCTTCTCTTTCTATGGCGGTTGGCAACCAGCTTTTTGGTGCATTACCGCCACCATCTGGACTGGAGTGTGGATCAATGGGTCAAACTACACTTCTTTAAATTCTTTTAATTAACCCAGTTGTCTTTAAAAAAGAAAACAAAATATGAAAACAAATTTCGCCAGATCCTCTTTGCATTATTTCATGTAAATTTAGTGTCATCTGGATCTCACCAAGTTGTGATATCAATCTTTGTCTAGCTTGATTGTATTTAGGACAATTCATAATTACATGCTCTACTGTCTCTTGAATATTGCAGTATTCACATATTCCATCCACATGCTTTTTCATTAGAAATAAAGTTCTATTTAATCCTGTATGTCTAGATACCACATCTTCTTCTCGCCTTTTTCTGTATGTATTCCTGTTCTTTCCCACTTTTCCTTGAATACTATATCTCCCAGTCTGTTCATTGTCCCATAAAAACTGCCATTTTCCATTAATTTTAGCTTTAATGATACTTTTAACTTCAGCTTTACTGTATTTAATATCCATCTCTATATAAGGCTTCTCTGCTGCTTTCTTCGCACATTTGTCTGCCAATTCATTACCTCCTACACCTATGAGCTGGCACCCATATAAATGTAGTACTAATACCAGTCTTTAGCAGATTGTTAGATAGTTGGATTATTTCAAACACTATGTCCTGTCTAGACTCAGAGTGAAGATGCTTAAGACTTATCAATGCTGAACTGGAGTCTGAAGAAATCACAGCTTGCTTAGGTTTATTGCTCTCTACCCACATCATTTCCATCCATATTGCTATCATTTCCGCTGTATATACCGCTAAATTATCATTAATTCTTTCAGCAAATTCAATGTTTAATTGAGGGATAACATAAGCAATTCCCATTTTCTTATCTGTCTGCTTAGATGCATCAGTATATAAAATAATTCCTTCTTTATATTTGCTAGTTATGTAATTCTGAGCCCTGTAATGATCCAATCCATTAACCTCCTTTTCCTCCAATAAGCCTAAGTCAACTGCAACTTCTGACAACAGCCAAGGAGGTACAACTGGATATACCACTGTAGGGCTTATCTTCAGTGCACTAATTCCTATTGTTATAATCTTCTGCCTTATTGTCCAACCAAAACTTTTAATTAGGTTATTCTCTCTCTCTTGACATTCCCATAAAACTGTCTGACTCATATGTTTTTCAGTATGACCCCTCAGATTTGCCCAATACACAAGAGCTAACTGGTCTCTTCTAAGATGTAGTGGCATCTCCCCCATCTCTACCTGATTTGCTGCCACTGACGATGTCTTAATTGCCCCACAGCATAGCCTCAAACCTTGGTTCTGGATTACATCTAGTTTCTTTAATTATGTTTTAGCAGCAGATCCATACACTATACACCCATAATCAAATACCGACCTGATCATCCCTGAATAAATAGCTTTTAACGCAGGTCTACTAGCTCCCCATTCTACTCCACGCAAACATCTCATCACATTCAACACTTTCTTACATTTATCAATCATTTTCTGGATATGCATTGTCCAAGTTAGTCTTTTGTCGAACCAAATTCCCAAATATTTGAAGAATTCCACTCGTTCTAAATCTGCCCCAGATAATTAGATTTTTACATTCAAGCTTATTTTCTTCCTAGAGAAAAATAAAGTCTTTGTTTTGTCTATTGAAATTCTAAACCCCCATTGAATGGCCCACTCTTGGACTCTATTTACTGCTTGCTGCATCTTATCCACCACAAAATCTATATTCCTTCCCTTTTTCCACATTGCTCCATCGTCTGCAAACAATGCTCACTGGAACACTTTTCCACAGGAACTGAATATTACACAACACCTGCATAGTTGCAGCCAGCTGTTACTTACTCTTTCTTTAATAACACAGAATGGACCTCAATGAACCTAATGAATATTCATGAGCCAAGCAACCGGCTCAGTATTGCCTACTCGGGGTGCTTCTCATTTCTTATTTGTGCGTCCTCGTTTCCTTTCCTCGCTTCCTTTCCTCGCGTCTCAGCTCCACCCCCTGTAGGACGCGAGGGAAGGCTGCAAGGAAAAAAAATGAGGACGGAGGAATTGAATGAAAGCTTTTTTATACATTGGAATACTTGATCACTCCAGCGTCACTTCACTGCGTCATCAGCAGTGCTCAAAGGATCTGCCCTTATGTTGTTAAAGTTTGTTTATTTAAGAAATTCATAATAAATAATAATAAAGCAAGATACCTTGTTGAAATATGTGAGTTGTGTGGTTTATGTAAACTACAAAAGTAAAGTATAAATTCAAATGATTGTGACAGATGTGAAGGGGGAGGAGAATTGATACGTGCGTCATGTTTAGTCGATAAAACTCTTCCGCAAAGGGTACACCTGTGTATCCTCGCTCATGACTCCTCTGGAAGCCTCCTCACTCCTCGATCCTCGACTCCTCGCGGTGCAATTAGAGAATTGAGATGTCCTTCAAGATGGCTGAGCTCGATTGGTTTCCGGGTCATAGGATGGAGGACGGAGGAGCGAGGAGACGAGGAGGGATATTGAGAAGCACCCTCGGTGATGCTGAGGATGCGCATGTGATATTGCGCTGTCAAATCACATCGCACGGAGGGGTGGAGAGATTCTTTTGTGCGCATGAGCAACACATTATTGCTCATTGATAAAAATCCTTTGTGTGAACATTTCCTCATCTACTCCTGTCACTGTTGCTTTCGGTCGCATTTCACCAATCCATACGGTAAGTTATTTTTTAAAAAGGCGCATCACATGAAATAACCGCTTTCTATTTACAGTGATCCGCGCAGTTGAAACGGTCAATTTATCCTTCATCCGGAAGCCGGCCGGCAAGATGTGCCTATATATTCTTTAATATATCAGTTAATCTACAGTTAATGCCTTTATTTAATTTCTGTACCAAATAGACATAAGCCTATATTTGTTATGCTTCATGCATGTTCATGTATAGGACTAATCATGTGAAATTCATAAAAGTAGGCTATAGCTGACATACTATTGGGTAATGTATTTCCCTTTCATTTAAGTGCTGTAAATTGTCCGTTAGATTGACCAGATATTGAGATATTACAGGACTATGCCTATTTCTACAGACCCCTGAATATTAATGCAATATTGTCCTTTTCAATAGCTATGTGTCTTGATATAGGCTATTACATTCTGAATAATTTCAGCATTTTGGGATATTTCTAGGTCAATTCAAATATGCTCTGTCTGTATAATCGCAAATTGCTAAACTAATATGTCAGGCCTGTGAATAATATTTGTATGGTGTTACAGTTATCTTGAAATTGGCAATGGCATCGCGTGCTGGCCCCAGAGCTGCAGGGACTGATGGGAGTGATTTTAAACACAGAGAGAAAGTGGCATCTCACTATCAGATGAGGTAACTATAACCTTCCAACTGTCACAGCAAAGGCTACAACATTGCCAATGAAATTGTTTATATCAGAATATGTATTTTTAATTTTGAAAATGTCTTTCAGTGCTTCATTGAAATCAGAGATAAAGAAGCTCACCGTTGTGCATTTCCTCATATGGATACTGGTGGCGGCTCAAGTGGCTGTTAGTCACCTCAATCTGGTGTCGCATGACTTGGTGGCCATGCCCTATCAGTGGGAGTATCTCTACCTTTTGAGTCTCCTGCCCTCGTTTATTGGTGCCCTGGCCATGCCGAAGAACAACATCAGCTACCTGGTGATCTCCATGATCAGTGCTGGTTTGTTCTCTGTGGCACCCTTGATTTTTGGTGCAATGGAAATGTTTCCACTGGCCCAGCAGCTGTACCGACACGGGAAGGCCTACCGGTTTATATTTGGCTTCTCGGCTGTCTCTGTGATGTATCTACTCATGGTGATTGCTGTTCAGGTGCACGCATGGCAAATCTACTACAGCAAGAAGCTTTTAGATGCCTGGTTCAACTCAACACAAGAGAAGAAGAAGAAATAAAAACACTATTGTATAGCCTACTTGACCATGCTCATTTTCTGTCTTAGTTGTTGCTGTAGGCCTACAATGCATGCAATTATTTTTAATGTTGTATATTTTCAAGCCAACAAATCTTACATTTACTCACACAAGACTTAGAATTCTGTATAATTTCAATTGGTTTCTTCAGGAGATCTGGCCCATGTCCAAGAAAACAGAGCAATTCACATAATTTCTAATACTTTATAAATAAAATATTTCTTTAGATATTTCATTGTAATGTATTTTATACTGATGATTTCATTCTAAGCTTTTTTTTATCTAACAAGGTCTAACATAGTCATATAGCCTATCACATCATAGGCATCTATTTCTGCCAGCTTTAAATATAAATCAGTTAAACTCCAGTCAGTTTTATTTATTTAAATTAACTGATCAATTTAATATAAAATGTTTAAAACATTTTTGGTTTAGTAACAAAATTCAGTCGCCATGTAGGCCACCTCATTAGTAGGCCTAGTAATTAAATTTACAAGTGTCCTGGTAGCGCGCATGCGCATTTGTGGCTTTGCCACGTACAGGTCGCTGTGAGGCGTTTCCGATCATCAGTCAGTCAGACGTCGTTCAGCTGAAGTCCAGGATACACAGGCTGCTGCTGGGATTGACACGTCTAAACCACCAGGTAGAGACTCGGGGCTTCTCGTACAATTATGTACATACGTTTATATGGTAACTTTACAGGTTTGTAGGGCAAAATAACCTGGATAATAACCATTAGCAATTAGCCGGTTGTCAAGCAAACTAGCATTAGCATAGCTTAGCCTGTGTGTGAAACTAGGGCAAGCTAAAAAAAAACAAAAAACAGATGTTTTGTATAAAAGGCAGTGTTTTTAAGAGCAGAATGGGGTAGTTAAATAGCAGTGTTTAAAACACAGGAATGATTGTTGTAATAACTTATTTGAGATTTATTAACAGTAATTATTCCTTTTTTACGCCGGGAGAATTGTCACGCTCAGACCTTTATTTGGCAGGAAGTTGCTGCATCATCAGGTGAATGAGGCCTGATGAGATGTTTTAAATGAGTCATTGTTTTGCTTGACTTTTAAAAGGCCCGATGTGTGGTGTTGCCCTAAAACCACATCATCTTCTCGTCTAAACGATCCTCAGTTAGCTTAGATAGCTAATGGGCTGTTGTTATTGGAAACTGTCATCTGCCCTATTTAACATGTCTAACCAGAGAAAACCTTCATATGAATGACAAATTCATACAACGTGTTAAAATTGTAATGTTAGATAGAAGTAACGTTAAATCTGCATTTAATTGCAGTTTTGCCACTTGGTTTTGTCATTTTCTTGATCCAGCGGGCAAGAATTGGTAGAGTTTAATCGTAGTTGTCGTTGAATTCTATGAGTCAAATACAGGTCTGTCTACATGCTACAGACTTCGAATGTCCGGATGAGATCGTTCTTGACTGAAAGCGCACAATTGTGTTATTAAACCCAAAATATGTTTCCCTATCATTTTGTCTGAGGCCAAAGTCTGTACCGGGAAAGATTGCGAGCCATCTACATGTGCCAAATCATCTTAGATAAAATGACCCTTAGACTTTTATGAACTTATATGTCCCAGCAATGGACAGTAGCACTTTTTCAGATAAAACCTCATAGATTAGTCATAGAGCATTGGTTTGCGTAAGACATAAGTGGTTCCCTGACGTTTTTAATATCCATAACAAAAGCAGGAAAGTTAGTGGTGGATGAAGACACTCATTGAGTTACAACTATCACATTTCATAGTTAACTCACTGTTGTGTTGCTAGTGGAATTATGTGCTTCTGATAGAAGAACATAATGATTGTGTCTTCATAGATCGTGCCAGAGGTTTTACTCTGGGCTATTAGGTATATAAGTCTGTATATGCATATATTTAATGTAGGCAGAGCTCTGCTGAAGCTCTTATTGTGTGGTTCATTTCAGCTTGTTGTTGTTGTACTATCAGATGTGCATGTGATGCATTAGTGATAAATGGCCTGCTTCTAATGCTAATAGTGCAGTAGTAGTAAGAGTGTCATATTGGCTCACATAAGTGGCCATTTTGACAGTTTGTATTTATTCTGCAGTGGATTCATATAATTTCAATTGCGATTGTATTAAATTGGTTACCATGCTCGCTAATGGCATTGGTCAGTGAAACCCGTATTTTGAAATGTATATAAAAATTTAAAATACAGTATTTACAGAAAAAAAAAAAATGTTTTTCCAGCAGTATGAATGGCCAGCTGGACCTGAGTGGAAAGCTGATCATTAAAGCTCAGCTGGGGGATGATATTCGTCGTATCCCCATCCACAATGAAGACATCACCTACGACGAGCTCCTGCTGATGATGCAGCGAGTCTTTCGTGGGCAGCTACAGAGCAGCGATGAAGTCGCCATCAAATATAAGGATGAAGGTCTGTCTTAAAGTCACCATGAAATCAAAAATTTATTTGGAATATACTTGTTTTTTATAGAATGTTGTAGTGCTTATAATAAATGATTTATCCATGCACATCCTTATTTTTTTTTATTTTTTTTATTCATATGCCCTCGTAATCTTTAATCTAAAGCATTAACATCCCCTCCCCCTCAATATAGGGGTGGGCAATATGGCAAAAATATCATGATTTTTTTCAGGAAAATCACTTCACGATTTTATCACAATTTTTAATGTTGATTTTACTATTTTCCAAGGGACTGAGCGGTATAGCCAAATTAATTTCCCTATTTTAAAAATGTAGCCTTACAAAGTAACACAATATATATAAAGATAAAAGAATGACAGACCATTTAGACCAAAGTAGGGGTTGGAGAAGATGAAAATATTTTTCATTATTTTATCTTTGTTATTATAAATAAGAACAAAGATACACATTACAAATGCAATATAATATACAAATGAAATAAACAGTGCTTTATTTTTTTAACTGTAGGTGTATTTAACAGTAGTATTCAAATAAGAAATTGAATAAATATATGTAAAAATAAAACACGACATAGACTTCACTGTATAAATTATATTTACATTGATTATTATTGAAGCTACTGAAGTTTTTCAGTGAAGAGCAGTAAGTGATTTTCTCTTTGTTTTTATTAGCATTAATGACAAGCGGAATTAGGTCTAGTAGGCTGCTATCACTTTAAGACCTCATGCACGGATCTAATATACAGACATGCATCCAGTTTTCTCCCAACTGTTTACATTCACTTAAGACATAACTGACTATTTTTGTAAACCTTGTGTGTATTTGACAGTTTAAGCGCAATGAGATGCTAAATATACCTTAGTTTAGTACTCACGCGCTGTTTGGCAGACTTTTAGTGTGTGCCACTTTGGGTGTACGCGCTTAGAAAAACCCCTGTCAGAACAGCGTGCGAATAAAATGTTTAAGGCGAGACACGGCAGGCAAAAACATAGTTTTTTTTTCACTGGTCAAACCTTCAACACCCGCGGGCTTCTTCCGTGGAGGCTCGACGAGGGAAGAAAACGTGGGAGCGCGAGAGGCGGTTTGCCGTCCAAAGGGAGAGCTAGCCGCGAGCGCATGGTGTATTTTTAAGGCGGGGCAGCTCTCTTGTGTCGTAAAGAGCTAGCCGCGCGAACATCTATCCGTGCGGTTCTTCCGTCGAGGCTTGAGCGCGAGAGGTGGTTTGCCGTCCCAAAGGAGAGCTAGCCGCGAGCGCATGATGTAAATATGCAGACATCCCAAGTCTCCCGAAAGTTCCGGGAGTCTCCTCGCATATTGATATCGTCTCCCTGATGCCCGCAAATTAGTTCAAATCTCCCGGAATCTAGAGCGCGCATGCGAGACAGAACATACTTAACATACATAGTGCGTGCATGCACGGCAGAGAGCGAGAGACCATGCGTGTGTCTCTCTCTCCCTCCCTGCCATGCGCGCGCTATGTATGTTATGTGCGCAGTATAGTCAACACCCCCGTCAACAATCCAGTCAAATTAATGTGTATCAGTTCATGGTTTGTGTGTGTATAAGAGAGAAAGACAAAATGTCAGTATTTCATTGAGACTTGAGATTAAATAAACTGCTTAAGTATTGTAGATCTTGTAGTATTAATTTTCACATGCAGTTACACATTGTCGGTTAAAAACAAGAAAGTGGCTGGTAAAAACATTGAGTGGCTGGTAGATTTTGAAATCCACCAGCCACAGTGGCCGGTGGACAAAAAAGTTAATTTCCATCCCTGGTCTGTTTGCGTCTGTAGATTTCGACCTAAATTCATCAAAAGTTGGCGTTCTAAATCATCCCGCTGCTCCGCGAGCGCTGCCGGCACCCTGTTATCACACACATCGTTAGAAAGCTGTCTCTCTCCTGTACAATGCTGTCGGATCCAAATATGGTCATTTCCTTTTTATCAGCAACCAATTGTGGAAGTGAAAGGGGGGATTTAACTCTAAATGCAATCTCATTTTACGTTATAAATCTTTAAAGCCCGTTTTCTCAAAATGACTTTTCTCTCATACTCCAAGTCCGAAATCTCTACTTCAGTAGCACCTATATACACCAAACTTTCCAGTCTTGTACCTAGTTATATTATGAAGATATTTAAAGAGGGATTTGTAAATCTAGCCTGATTTATATAACATTTTATTCCAAAATCATGGCGCAAATTTCATTGTGAAATTTCATTCACTCAGATTTCATTTTTTTTTATATATGCAAATGAGCGCATATTTAATTAGATAAAGCCTCATATGCATATTTAAACATTAAATGACAGTAAACTTGTAATATATATTTTTTCTGATCTTAATGTAGGTAATCAACTGGGAAAGTTCCATGGTGATATCTGCTAGTTAAAAATTTTACCCTATTCACCTGTAGTGTCTCGCCTTAACCGCCAAGGTTTAATACACATGCAAATAATAAACTTTCGTTATTGTGAATAACTGCAAAATGTCACTTGAGTGTCATCCTTTGGCTGGGCTACAATATATGATCACCCTATCATTCATTCAATTGCTGTTAAACCATTCAAGCATGATAAGATGCAAAAAAAGATAACTCAAATATGTACTGACGCGCTGTCTGTGAAGTGACTCTTTGTGAACAAACACCCGAAACGGGCGCACAGAATGCCGTTTTAGCCAGAGCCGCATTGAGGTTTTTTTCCCGCACTTGAATGGTAAAAAAAAACACATTTTGTCCAGTATCCTTGTCAGCAGAGTCTTAAAGTTAAAAAGTATTAAATGAACGTAAAGGGTTATGAGAAAATAGGATGCGTGTCAGATCCGCATCATCTGTGTCTGGTTTTAAAGTGACAGCAGCCTAATTAATAAACCTGCTGCTGTCTGTCATTAATGTTAATCAAAGAACAAAGAGAAAATCACTCACTGCTCTTGACTGAATAACTTTGTAGCTTTAGTAAGGATTAATCTATATTAAATTTATAATTTATGCGGAGAAGACTGTGTGGTGTTTATTAACTGCACAGATGCAGAAATCATTGCTGTATTGTTCAATTTCTGTATATTTATTTACCTGTTAGACGTACCTAAAAATCCTAAATCACTGTTTTCAAGGTTACATGGGTCATAACCTATGAAACAAAACAATTACTTTTTTGTGCATGGGCAGGTAAAAATCTGAACCGGTCTGACTGGGCCAGTGGAAAAAAACCTTAGTGTTGAGCCCTCAGCATAAGGCACAGCTAAATGGGTTGATGTGAAGATTGTTTTAAGTTCACCTGTATTAAAAGTTTTTATATATTTTTTAAATCCTATTTAATGTTAAAGCTGATAGCTTTCAATTATAGTGTAATGTTAAATGGCTATAATTAATGGCTAAAATTTGTGACATCAGTATCAGTTCTGGCATCCGTGATACTGGGCGTCGTTCATAGTGATTAGCAAAAAGATGCCATTAAATATTTAAAATATACCGTATTTGTGGTTTGTACATTATTTTGGAGAATCATGTGAAAGTATTACAATATAAACATATATATTAAAAACGTTAATGTTAGGTGGAATTAATCGTGATTAATTACTGAACAATTTTCTATTTTAAGAGGGTTTTTTTTTTTATGGATTGGCAGCACTAGTATTTTTCCGTTTGCTTATCAGTCATGTTCTATACTATAAGATAAATAAACCTATATAATGTATGTTCTTAATCACATCTCTCCGTAGTTTTGTACTATAGACTTTGGTCTAGATCTCAAACTCTACTGTTTTCACATGTATCTTTTTTATCATTCATTTGTCTGTCCTCTTTCAGATGATGACCTTATCACCATCTTTGACAGTTCTGATTTGTCCTTTGCGATCCAGTGCAGTAGAATATTGAAGCTCACTCTTTTTGGTAAGAAACCAGCAATGCTTTGGGTTTTTTCCTCAACCTGATATAAAGAAATATTCTAGAGTGAATGAAAAATGTTTACAGTAATACACTTACAGTGGAAGCTTAGCGTGTCAGTATGAAACTGGTGACGTGTGTATTGGAATTACCAACTCATGTATAAACTCTGTTACTTTCACTTGGTATCTGCACCATGAAGGAGCATGAAAGGAATGTGATGTAACTTTTTGTAAAGCATTGTTTACATATTGCAGAATTAAAACATAAATGATGAAATGCCCAACTTAAAAGAACTATGTAAAACAACTTTATTGTTCAAATGGGGATTTTTTTATTTGCTTTAAAATCTGAAACTTGAAGCTTAAAGCTTGTATTTTTGTTCAGTCCTTCAGCCTACCTGCCTGCTAGGCTTCCATTGTAAGTTTATATCTGTAAATGTGTTTTTTGTTCATTTTACAAACTGAGAGGCAAGTTATATTCTTATAACAACTTCAGGCCACAGATACAGGCACAACAACACTGTTCGCATCAGTGCTAATCATGCTCCGAGTTGAGGTCAGTGAGCTTGTGTAGGTTTATCTTACCTGCAGGAAGATCATATTCCAAAAACGCTCCAGTGGTCATGGTGTCCCTTGACAGAATAGGTGTATAGCACTATAAGAACCAAGCAGCTCATATGCAGCCCATAGTTGTTTTTATGCTTTTTACATACAAAAAAAAGAAGCTTATCAAGTTAAAGCTTTTCGATTCCACATTGTGTCTTTGTGACCCAGAAAACAGTGTTATACGGAGCTGTATCCTTTAACCTTTGGGTTAAAATAGACTCTCTGTTAAGCACATAATCCCACATCGGCATGGATGGTTTATTATTGTGGAGTTAAGCTCTTTTAATCTTAAAAAATGCTGAACTTGGTCATATTTCATCCAACCAGGAGATGTCGTTTTTTTCTCTTTCAATGATAGCACAGCTGAAGCTTTTAGTGTCCAGCAGAGGGTGCAATAGAACAAGATTTGAACTGATAATGTCTGTCTGACCATGTGAGGTTATCAGTGGGGTGTTAATTTGGGATTTTGGGTGCAATGGAACCTTAAAATCTGGTGGTAACCCCTTTAAGTGTGACTTGATTGTCCAAATACTTGTTGGGCCACTGATATGAGACAACATTTGGATTTTTTATGTATTCTAAATGTTAACAGATTTAATGCTGTACTTAAAACAGAATGAGTATTTCTGATACTTTTTAAGAACATGCATTGTGACCAGTGGCTTCTTTTGATTAACATAAAGCACTGGTTCTCAACCAGGGGGCCGGGGCACCTCAAGATCACTTAAAATTGTTTTAATTAAGATAAAACAAACATTAAAATAAAACATTTTGTATTTTTATTCACCCCCTCAACAACTATGTTTTATTTGAAGAGCCAGGGTTCCCTTGGTCTTGGAAAACCTTGATATATGAGGAAGCCTAATTAAAAAAAAAATAATTTCTAGACCAAGAAAAGTAATTTAAATAAATAAAATTTTAAAATGCCATGAGCACTTGTTTTATAAAGAATGTACATTTTTCTAGTTATACCAACCTCTAAAATATTTTATCAGGTAGAAATTGTTAGTTTAAAATAATTTTCAGAATCCATGTCCTGTACATTATGAATGACCTGAAAAGTCATGTAAATTCATTGGTTAAAAAGAATGGAAGCCCTGCAGCTAACAAGCTTCTCTATACATGTCATCAATTTAAAGGGTCAGGGTAATTTTATAGGCTCTAAATCTACTCCCAATTTCGTGAGCTGTGCTGAAAAGCAATTTTTCTTTTTAACTGGTCTGTGGCACAAATAAATATTCTTAAGAGAGGAAAATCAGACCCGGTTACTTGCCCAATAACGTCATGCTCTCTCCGTTCTAGTGATGTCTGGCTCACACGGGTACATCTGCACTGCAGTGTCAGTGCCAGATCTCAGCATGTGCCGACTATTCTTCAAATGTGTCATCCATCGTAAACGCTGGCGAAGCTGTAGATTTGGTCAGGTTGATTCATAGACTATTTTACACTGATTTATTTGGCAAGTCTAGCCAAAATCAAAGGATGCAATCTCTGTGGGTGTAACAAAAAACAGTATTTATGCTTAAATTGTGTAGAAAATGTGATCTAAGAGAACCGATTTTAGTACCAACTCAAAATATATTCCTAATAAAAATAAATAACTTTTGGTCAAGTCTGCGCTGTGCACTGTCCAAAGTGTCTGTGCTCCAGCCAGATGACGTCATGTCTTGTATTAGCAAATGTAGCCCTGCCCTTTGTTGGATGGTTGAAGTAGAGAATTTAGATTTTAAGAGTTCAAATGTGCTGGTTCATGGTTGTGTAACATCACGTGTGTGTATGCATCCCAAACGTGTGACTGGCGCCCAGGGGCTGGGTTGGACGCTTGCTAGAGCTTGTGTGATCTCTGAAGAGTCTGGAATGGTTCAAGCGGCAGCCGGTCTCACACATATGGACTTAAGAAAGAGCATTCCAAGCTCACACATAACGGCAAAACTCTGGATTACCTCATCATAAAGACACAGTCTGGCTATCTAAATTATCTAATTTTGTTGATCACTTATTGACTTTGACATCCTATCCAGGCGAATTGGGACGAGTTTCCAGTGTTAAGTAATTTTTCAGTCCTAACTGAAAGCGAAAAGCTGCATGAAATGACAAAATCATAGCAAATCAGAAAATTTTTGATGTTTAATATGTTAGGACAGGAATTTGGATGAAAGAAAGGCATGACAAAAATAGAAATGAAGTTCTTGATGAAATGTCTGGCAGTTGGTTAGAACCTAAGCTAACAGTTAGAACAAAGTGTTAGACAGTGCTTCAAAAAATAATGCTTATGTTTCGCAGTGAATGGGCAGCCTCGACCGCTGGAGTCATCTCAGGTGAAGCACCTGCGTAGAGAACTGATCCATTTGAGGAATAAAGTCAACAGCTTGCTGGACAGCCTGGAGCCCCCCTCAGAGTCTGTCCCAGAGAGCACCAACCCAGAAACCGGTACACACATGAGTTATTCTCTTGTTCTTCATATCCAATACTGTAACTAAAGTATTTGAAACATGTAAAATCACTAGAAGCTCACTTAGACTGTTGGAGAACACAAAGGGTTTTCAGTGAAAACATAATTTACACACCCTTGTGTCATTCCCAACCCATAAGACTTTACTACCGTGAAACATAGCAACTCATAAATAATAAGTTATGTCTTGATATGTCTCATTGGAATGTATTCAAACACGTTTATCTTTATTGGAACAGAATGAGGATGATGACAGAATTAACATTTTTGGGTCAACTTTCTTTTTTAAATTGAACCTCATAAATTACCTAGAGAGGTACAGAAAGGCTAGCCTGGCTCCGCCCTCCTACGCACTTCCGCTCAATTTCATTTTCCTTCAGTACTACGTCTGGGATTGCGCTGTAGACTTTGGTTTTCTCCGATCAATTTTTTACCGGGCCAATCAGCGAACAGAGGGAGTGGCTGAGAACGATGACGTTGATGTCGACTCGTGCGTTATTTTGAGTTGTAGTTCAAAATAAGAAAGATGCGAGCGAAGCCATTCGGTCCGTTGTGGCAACGCTGCCGAATATCAAGAAGTTAAAGCCGGAGCAAGAACAATCTTTGCTTAGTTTCGTGTTTATTGCCATCCTCCCACGGGGTTCAGGAAAGGACATATGTCACGACCAAACGTCAGCGATTGGTTATGGCAGATAGAGTGACTCTGGGCAGATCCAATAGTTTTAGACTTCAATAGAATACCCGCCTACAAGGAAGTTAACGCTTGTCAATGGAGCGGTGCCAGACTCTCTGTACAAATGAAATGTACGAGAGTCTGGTAGAACCAGGCTACAGAAAGGCAGTACTTGAGCTGTCTTGTTCTGATGTCTCTGTGTGACAGAATGTGTGAATGATGCAGTAGATTCAACAATGAAGTATGCCCCGCCGGTTAGTGCTGCTAGCATGTCTGCGTTTGACCCTCTGAAGAACCAGGAAGAGGTCAACAAGAATGTCATTTCTGCATTTGGCCTGTCTGAGGAACCTGCCCAAGGTACCTTATACATGTACAGATTTCATAGAACTTATTTGTGTCTTATTAATTATGAAATTTCTCATTCTCATTTTAACTCAGTCCTTTTCCCCCAGTGTTAAAAAAAATGTAAATTGATATTTAAAAAGAAGCTTAATGTTCATTAATAGATGGCTAAGTAATTGTATAATTAGTTGGGGTTTTTTTTCAGGTATTGCGCTTTATATACATTCATAGTTCATACTTTTCAATGGTTTATTATAGCCACTTGCTGCATTAATGTAAGTTTCAGTTGATGAGCTGTCACAGGTGTGTTTGTCTGCTATTTTTACGGCTTCTAGTGTGGCTCATTCATTCACTTTTGGAACCACCTGATTTATAATGAATCACATTTTCCTTATCTGTTCCTTGTTTTCCAGTTCCAGCTGTAGCTTCCACCGCTGCTGCAGAGGAGCGCTCTGCTACTCCAGACAGTATTGCCTCTTCATCCTCTGCAGCGCCCCCTTCTGCTGTGGCTTCCCAGGCTCCCCCACCTTACTCAGGGGTCCAACAACCTCCCTCTAGTACTATGGATGGTAAATCGCTGCTTTTACAAATTGTACTCCAGTACACTTGTAGAAAGTGTAAAGTAGAAATCAGTTTAGTTGTTCAGGGCTTCAAGTCTTGCCACTCGATTTTGAGAATGTAATTTTGCACATCCCTATTGCAGATGTTTTCTTCTGATGCTTATGGGAAATAGTCCAGCGAAAGAAAAATGAACAAAGAATCATATGGCCACAAAGTCTTTGTAGTGGATTCAGAGCATGATGTTATTCTCCGCTTGTCCATTGGAATATCTCCCCTCGTTCTTTATCCAAAAAACTTTCACATCAGTCCAGTGCACTTGAGAAATGCAGACCGAATCTCGATTTGGCAGGTCATGCCTCTTTGGCAGGAAGATTACACACCTGTACTTACACATGTTCTCTTACACTCGTACAAACAATGCACACAAAACTTGTTTGTTTGCAGCATAAAAGCACCTTACAGATGTTGTCTTCTAACTGAGGCCCTTGGGAAGCTATCCAGCGGAAGAAAAACAAACCACAAATCAAATGGCCTTCAAGTCAAGAACATAATGTCATTCTCCCCCCGTCCATTGGGTTTGATCCCACCCCCTCCTCTTCCAAAGTTCTTCCAGATAGACGCAGTGCACATGAGAAATAATGCAGAGCTGTTCTAGATTTGGCATATTGTGCGGATGGTTGCTATGGTTACATGGAGTTATGGAGTTGTGATGCTTTTCTCTGCTTTATTGTTCCCATCGCATGCCGAACTGGGACACGGACACACACACAGCCTTTTCTTATTAGTTTCTTGGTGCGATGCACACAAACATTTATGAACTTTGGATAATCTGTCTGCGTGCTTTATGTCAGAAGCCGCTGTTATCTCTACATCGTGATATGTGAGGTCTGTTGATGTGCAAGATTATATTGCTGTTTAAGGTCTTTAAAAATATTAGGATAATTGTAAGATTTTTTTTATTTATTTGGAATCTAACTAATGCCAAGTTCAGGCTACAGGATTTTAAGCCCGATTTGCAAGTCAACTAGCTCGCCGACAGGGGCAAATCAGCAGGTGATCAGCACTCGCCAATCTTTGTGTGTGAACTACTCAACGACATCAAAGAGGCTTGCTGACGCCTCTCCAACGCCAGACAAATATCTAGCATGATAATTATCTGGAGCTGTCGCGCTGAGTTACAGCCAATGAGAGTGCAAGGCATGGGTTTATGTCCCCGGAATAATAACTGCAGCAGCAACATGGCTTCAAGAAAAGTGTGGACATATACATATACAGCCTTACACAGATGGTCAGACTGTCACCGACCGCCAGCGTTTAAACAAACCATTGACGGCTCAATATTATATGGCTTTCTTATTTGCATGTTTCCAATCAGCTCCTCTGTTTTGGCGCTTTATTTGTTGATATTCCAGAGTAACATGCCAGATATCCTACATTCAAATATATTCCATCACAGTGTGAGAGAGATCAGTTCCTAATATTTATGGCCCTCTGGTGTTCCAGATTTTTCTCAAACTTTTGTTGGTGAAGCCAAGTAACAGTGGGATATCCACGCTAGGATCCACAAGCTGTTTTCTGATTTTTATGGGAATTCCCTCCCTTAACACTGAATCTTAATCCTTAAAAAAACTTGTTTTGTGTGATTGAACAGGTCAGATGTATCAGCAGTATCAGGCTCCAGGTGGATATCCTCCACCAGCGGGACCCCAGCAGCAGTATGGGATGCAGTACCCTGGTAATTCTTTAAAATGCATACTAATGATTTCTCCTTAAATTACAGCTGAGCTTTAAGCCTGGTTCAGAACAAAACTGAGTCTTTTGCAAAAAATTATTCATATACTATTTTGTTAGTCTGATGCTTAATGTTCTCTGAAAAGTTTGAACACAATTGGATGGCAAATAATTTAAATTAACAAATAAAATTAATTTAAAAATTAAAACAAATTAATTTAAATGTATAATTATTATTTTTTTAATATATTTTATGTTTTTATAAAGTTGTTAACTGCGCTTTCTGATTTGTACTTTTAAGCAATCTAGCTACTTAGACAAACAAATATTCTAATAACCTGTAATTACAATTAAAGAATAAGATTGTACAATTACGTAAGGAATAATTGACGACAGGCCATTGAATTGGCGCGAAGCCGAAGCGGAGTGGCCGTTACACCTCGGGTGTGCATTATTTTTCTAGTAATTCAACGGCCTGAAGTCAATTATTCCGCTTATACTACAGTTACCACACCTCAAAACATTGTTCAGATGATGCATTTCAAGACGTTTGTCAAGCTTTTGCCATTAAAACACTCTTGTATGTAGGACTAATTTCTTACGCATCTAATCCCATGCCTCCGTTGCTAATTCCAAAACGTCATTTTAGAGTTAGTAACGGAGGTTTGAGCCACTGATAGCAGACTAATGATGGGGACACATTTACGACTTGCTGAAACATTCGAAGACTTACTGTTTCCATCGACTGTAGCAGGTCTTAAACACCGACTGTGAAGACAGACTGAACGCGCTGAACACGCGTTTGGGCATGATCAGTCATAACATAGGTATCAAATTAAATTCATAACTGGCCTTAGTAAGTGTGTCCCGGCTTAATGCAGTTATTAATGCAGTTATGAGAGAGAGAGAGAGGTTGGAATAATGAGACAGAAAAGCATGCGCGTCAGTATTGTTATAGGCTATTTATTAATTAAATAATTAAATTCGTTTTAATTAATTCGTTCTTGTTTTCTATAATTGACAGTAGATAACCTAATAAATTAAACAGACAAAGCCCTTTAATAAGTAGGCCTATCAATAATTATTTATTTGTTATTTTATCTGGAATAATTACGAAAACCCGTGCAGCAGGACTATCAGTTTATTTTATATATTCAGATTAATTTTCTATTTATAGGACTATATACTTTATTTATTAAAATTAAACTGCATGTGTCCTTTGATTGTGAAGTTAGACATCGAAAATTGCAGATCAAGCGCATGGGGCTGCATGTTTTTTCTTGTTATGAATTGGATCCTATTTTCCGTTATTACAGTTAACTACGCGCAGTGATATGGAACTGTAATGCGGTCAAACCTGCCTGAAACTACTTTAGCCGTGCGTTTCCCTGAAAATAATAGCACACCTTAGAACGTTCTCAACCAATCAGAATCAAGCATTCAACAGCCCTGTAGTATAATAAAAAGTAAATAATCAAATATGTAAAATATATATAAGAAATGCAATCCATAGTGGCTTGTTGAAATTATTTTTCTGTTTACTCCAAAGCATATACAGTGGGTACGGAAAGTATTCAGACCCCCTTACATTTTTCACTCTTTGTTATATTGCAGCCATTTGCTAAAATCATTTAAGTTTTTTTTTTTTTGTCATAATTGTACACACAGCTCCCCATATTGACAGGAAAACACCGAATTGTTGACATTTTTGCACATTTATTAAAAAAGAAAAACTGAAATATCACATGGTCCTAAGTATTCAGACCCTTTGCTGTGACACTCATATATTTAACTCAGGTGCTGTCCATTTCTTCTGATCATCCTTGAGATGGTTCTACACCTTCATTTGAGTCCAGCTGTGTTTGATTATACTGATTGGACTTGATTAGGAAAGCCACACACCTGTCTATATACAGGGTGTCCGCGCGGTAGTAAAAAGAATCAACCAAAATTAAGGCCTTTGAAAGGTAGTAAAAGGTAACAAACGCAATTTGACTTGGAAGTAAATTTTTCATCACCACCTCAATATGAGTTTCCATTTTTTTGCATTATTTGTGTCTTCATCTAGCATATAGTTTAAAAATATATACGGTGCTAACAGGACCTGAGTGAGTCGGAGTTGATAGCAATGACATAGAAGTAAACGGTGTGAGTTCCGTGGTTGATAGCCTATCAGCGACGCCAACATCATTTACCGCCTTTTTACCTCAGTTGATATTAGCCACTTGCTTCTATTTTCTACCAAACTTACAGTGTGAAATTGGCTCATGTACTCATACTTGTAAAAATGCTCCGATACCAACAACCAGGCCTACCAGGCAGCGTGTGTAGCCTACACAGTGTGTGTGTGTCCAGACAAAGAAACAGAATATAGAATGGGGATAATAACAGAAGGTAGAATGGGGATAAAAAAATAAGGCTGTCTGTGAAGTAAATGTGTCTATAAGTGGAATATTAAACGCAATATAGTAACACATAACTTGACGCGCGAGCTGGTCGAGCACATCCCTTCAAACAGATATCAGTGGACAGTTTGTAGTTCAGTCGGATGTCAATGGCAAAGAAAATGAAAACGAGTCATCTAGCTTATTATTAACGTTAACTGACGAGAGAGAGCGTGCACTTCTGTATAATTGCTCCTGATCGTTCACTCAGCACGTGTTATTTGGATGAAAACTAAATTGTATATGCAAGTAAAGTAAAACATGACCTGTTACCTGATTTATGTATAACGAGTGGTTCCCTACATTATTACTGGACGTTTGCAGGTCGAGAAGTTCCATGAACGCAAAAATCCAAAGCGGGCGCCCTGCAAACCATCGCCTCAGCGCGCGAATACTGAATTAAATTGTCTTTCACGTCTTGCGCTTGTACGGACGAATTCACACAAAATTATGTAAAAACGCCCGTCTTGATGAGTATCCTAGTAAACAAAGTCATTTATATCTCAAGTGAACGTAGCCATGTTCAAATCGGGTCCGACTCCGTGCGTTCGGTCTTAAAGGGGCAGCACTTTAATAAACCTTCTACTGTGTTTTCATGTTAATCAAACAAAGGACAAACAAATTACTCACTGCTCTTGACTAAATTGTGTACTCTACCGTTTTCAACTTTACAAAAATATCCATCTATATTTAATTTATACAGTAATGAATATGCATTTTTTTTCACATTTGATTACTTTATTTTAATGTATTTACCGATCTACCCGAAAAACTTTAAAAACACAGTTTATTTCATTTGTAGCTTTTCTTTGTTCTATTCTATTTATTTGTCCTATTTGTTATTCGATTCTTTTTTTTTATTTTGTTACTGACTGCTTACTTTTAATAATGTTTTAAATTCACATTAATTGGGCTGGTAGTTTTTTGTTGTAGTATCAAAATTGTGATTTAAATAATTGGTATTTCACTGGTGTCTAAACATTTGTACCACCGACCCAATCCTCAGCATTGAGCCCTAGTGGAGCTGCTCTAAATATGTGCTGTGCTATTAAATGATAGATCATATATGACAGAAACAGAAGCATGCTTTTTAGCAGGATTAATTAAGCAATATCTGAAGGAAATATATATTTGATGAACAAATTAAGCCAACTAATATGATTTATTCTTTTGGTTTATCTACTAATACATTTAAAAATTACAAATGCAGTGAAAATTTTGCGAACGGTTACGGTATCGATATCGGCGAGTACCAAAAATGAAAGTATTGGAATCAGTCTCGTTCTGCAAAAAGGGGTATCGGTGCATCCCTAATCGAAAATATTTAAATTTTCATTTCATGCAAAATTTACGCTGCAGCCTGGCTAACGTTATGGTTAGGATAAGGCTAAGCTAGGGTTAAGATGAGGACAACTGAAACTCAACTTGACACTAAGTATTGTTATTGTCAATTATTTATTTTTTTGTAATGATCACAATTAAACATTAGTGTACCTAATATGTATGATGTGTTTGACAGTCACACTTATACCTTATAGTAAGTTGTAAGTGGTGCTTTGCATACTCCTCCCACACCCCCCAAAAAAGGGCTGCTGCTTGATGTCGTGTTGGTAGTAAAAAATATTGTGGAGGTAGTAAAAAAGGTAGTAAATTCATCTCTATGATTCCTGCATATACCCTGATATAAGACCTTACAGCTCACAGTGCATGTCAGAGCAAATGAGAATCATGAGGTCAAAGGAACTGCCTGAAGAGCTCAGAGACAGAATTGTGGCAAGGCCAATTGTTTCTGCTGCACTTAAAGGGCACCTATTATGGCCCTTTTTACAAGATGTAATATTGGTCTTGGGTGTCCCCAGAATGTATTTGTGAAGTTTCAGCACAAAATACCCCCCAGTTAATTTATTATAACCATTTGAATGTGTCATTTTTGGGGCCTGTTTTGAAACGAGCTGTTTTGAGGCAGACGACCTTAAATGCAAATGAGCTGCTAATCCCCACCCTGCCGCTGGATGTGGGCGTAACTTGCATAACCATGGCAATAAACAGTCGGTAGAACCATAATGGCCGAGAGTGATAGACCCGCAATTGTGTATGGCATTCGGCCATACATGTTTGAACCAGAGTCCGACCCAGATGACGAAGAGACTCCGGCTGAAGAAACACGATCGAGAATGGACCAGGATGTCTCGGAATGGTTATTTGATACATTTATGAACTCATTGCGTTGTCATCGCTGTGCAACACACACACAAACTGTGATAACGTTGACGCAAATGTTTGAAAACACCTCAGAAATCATAAAATACACTTCTTCAGGAATTGTCGTTGGATCGCGAACACTAGGCAACGATCCACCCTTGAGGATTAAAGGATTAGTTCACTTTTTAAAAAACTTTTGCTGATAATTTACTCACCCCCATGTCATCCAAGATGTCTATGTCTTTCTTTCTTCAGTCGAAAAGAAATTAAGGTTTTTGATGAAAACATTCTAGGATTTTTCTCCATATAATGGACTTCAATGGGAACCAGACGGTTCAAAGTCCAAATGAGCGTTTCAGTGCAGCTTCAAAGGGCTTTAAACGACACCAGACGATGAATTCTTATCTAGCTTAACGATCGGTCATTTCAAAAATAAATAAAACACTTTAAGTTTTATAAGCACAAATGCTCGCCTTGCTCTGTTCTGTGATGCACGTTTGTAACGTCACGTAATGCGCAATTACGTTGAAAAGGTCACCCTTTTCCTATGTGTATTCCGGTTCAGAAAGGTGAAAAACTGCATCTCATCTTCTCCTCCAAGTTCAAAATCGCCCGACATCATTGTTTTACCTTTTAATTTCCTTTTTTTGTAAACAGCGTTTGACTTTGTTTGCGCGTTCAACTTGTAAACACTGACTCGGTACTTCCACAAATGTCAAGAAGCGTGACCTTTTCAACGTAATTGCGTATTACGTGACGTCACTAGCACGCATCACAGAACAGAGCAAGGCGAGCGTTTGTGCTTATAAAACTTAAAGTGTTTTATTTCTTTTTGAAATGAGTGATCGTTTCGCTAGATAAGACCCTTATGCATCGTCTGGTGTCGTTTAAAGCCCTTTGAAGCTGCACTGAAACTGTCATTTGGACTTTGAACCGTCTGGTTCCCATTGAAGTCCATTATATGGAGAAAAATCCTTGAATGTTTTCATCAAAAACCTTAATTTCTTTTCGACTGAAGAAAGAAAGACATAGACATCTTGGATGACATGGGGGTGAGTAAATTATCAGCAAAAGTTTTTTAAAAAGTGAACTACTCCTTTAATTTTGTAGCAAGACCTGCTTTGAATTAGGGGTTTCACGATTCTGTGTCACAGTGAGTGCATTACCGCCCGCGCTCGCACTCGGCCATCAAATCTAGTCCCGCGCCGCACTCTATTGCGTTGGGAGTGCACGTCTATAGATCAAGAGCCCAGCCCGAGGATAGTGACGGGAAATATCGGCCCGGGTCGGGCCAAGTTCGGGCTCGGGCATAGAATCTAAGTTTGAGGACTCACAGCCTTTCAACACGTGTTTTTTTTCCTTGCCGTGATGAGTCGTTCATTGCCTCTGTCACGCGACAAATGAACAAAAGACTCGGAAGGTCAAGTAATTATTAATGTTCCCTGTAAATTATTTTTGACTGCATTATAATGATTTCTTAATTCAGAATATGATCAAGATTGCGTAGGTGGATGTGTTCGGGGAATTTGCCTGTTAAAAGTATAACATTTAAAGCCCCTGAAATGACTAGAAAAAAGATTAGTTAATTTTGATGAACGAGATTGAACAATAGAGTCAGTAAAACGATCCGAACTTGCCATCACGGGCGCGACATGGGGGCGTGGCAGTATCGACGATTCCATTTTTTTATTTCGATTTTTGAGATTGTGAATTAATTTCGGTCGATTTCGATTTAAAATCAAAATCGTGACACCCTTACTTTGAATTGACCGCCGTTCAAAAAACAGTCACTCTCAAAATGATTTGAGCAAACATAAACGTACTTCGGGAGTGTAAGAGGCGCATTTCCTTCATAAATAAAATCCACCCACTGCGTTTTCAGTGGCTCTGATGTCGGAAGCAAGTGCAAACAATTATGCGAAGTGTTACAGCCCACAACAAAACACTTATTTTTCTTAGGAGGCATTTTCTAGAAGGCAGCACAAATCTTCAGAACAGCGGTCCGGCTGTCGTTGAAACAACAATGGAGGATCAGATCACCGAGGGAGGGGTCTGCCTCAACCAGTTCAATCAGCTCATTCTGAGAGAGTGCATATGAATTATTGAGATTGTAAAAAAAAACACTGGGTGGTTTTTTATCATTCTAGGGTGGTTTTGCTCACACACTGCCAAGACACATTTATGTTCAAACAGCATGTAAAAGTGAATTTTGCATAATAGGTGCCCTTTAAGGTTCCTAAGAGCACAGTGGCCTCCATAATCCTTAAATGGAAGACGTTTGGGACGACCAGAACCCTTCCTAGAGCTGGCCGTCCGGCCAAACTGAGCTATCGGGAGAGAAGAGCCTTGGTGAGAGAGGTAAAGAAGAACCCAAAGATTACTGTGGCTGAGCTCCAGAGATGCAGTCGGGAGATGGGAGAAATTTGTAGTAAGTCAACCATCACTGCAGCCATCCACCAGTCGGGGCTTTATGGCAGAGTGGCCTGACGGGAGCCTCTCCTCAGTGCAAGACACATGGAAGCCCGCATGGAGTTTGCTAAAAAACACCAGAAGGACTCCAAGATGGTGATAAATAAGATTCTCTGGTCTGATGAGACCAAGATAGAAATTTTTTGCCTTAATTCTAAGCGGTATGTGTGGAGAGAACCAGGCACTGCTCATCACCTGTCCAATACAGTCTCAACAGTGAAGCATGGTGGTGGCAGCATCATGCTGTGGGGGTGTTTTTCAGCTGCAGGGAGAGGACGACTGGTTGCAATCGAGGGAAAGATGAATGCGGCCAAGTACAGGGATATCCTGGACGAAAACCTTCTCCAGAGTGCTCTGGACCTCAGACTGGGCGGAAGGTTTACCTTCCAACAAGACAATGACCCTAAGCACACCGCTAAAATAACGAAGGAGTGGCTTCACAATAACTCCGTGGCTGTTCTTGAATGGCCCAGCCAGAGCCCTGACTTAAACCCAATTGAGCATCTCTGGAGAGACCTGAAAATGGCTGTCCACCAACGTTTACCATCCAACCTGACAGAACTGGAGAGGATCTGCAAGGAGGAATGGCAGAGGATACAAATCCAGATGTGAAAAACTTGTTGCATCTTTCCCAAAAAGACTCATGGCTGTATTAGATCAAAAGGGTGCTTCTACTAAATACTGAGCAAAGGGTCTGAATACTTAGGACCATGTGATATTTCAGTTTTACTTTTTTAATAAATGTGCAAAAATGTCAACAATTCTGTGTTTTTCTGTCAATATGGGGAGCTGTGTGTACAATAATGAGGGGAAAAAATGGAACTTAAATGATTTTAGCAAATGGCTGCAATATAACAAAGAGTGAAAAATGTAAGGGGGTCTGAATACTTTCTGTACCCACTGTATATTACCAAGCCTTAATGTTGTTTGTTTTGAATTAATAATTAAACTATCTTTTTCAGCTGGTTATACTCCTCAGTCTGGTGTTCCTCAGGCTCCACCTGCTCAACAGCAGTTTCAGAATTACCCCACCACTACCTCTCAGGCAGCTGGTGCCCCTGGCTCAGCTCCTGGGTTTTCCAACCAATCACAGGCTCCTGCTCCCCAAGGACCCACCCAGTACCCACCTGGAGCATTTCCTGCTCAAAATTACACATCCCAGGCCTCTCAGCAGCCAGCTAACTACAGCCTGCCTCCAACCTCCCAGGCCACAGGGGGGTATCAGCCCCGTCCTGGATACACCCCGCCACCTGGCACCACCCCTCCCCCAGGGGGTGCCAACCCCTATGCCCGAAACCGCCCCCCTTATGGCCAGGGCTACACCCAGCCGGGCCCTGGGTATCGGTAAAAGCCCTTTAATGTCCCCATAGCACCTCGCTACAAGTTTTCTCTGTCTCCAACACATCAGCCCCGAAATCTATGTTTGACATCCTAATATTGTGTTTGTTTGTGCTTTGGGTGCATGTATGAATGCATGTGAAGGTTGTATGTGTGTGTTAGCACACATGGGAGACCAAACGGTGTGGGAGTGGACAGCAGGTGTGTGTGTGTGTGTGTGTGTGTGTGTGTGTGTGTGTGTGTGTGTGTGTGTGTGTGCACAGTTTATTTTATCACCGGTCTCCTCATTGGTGTTATTTTGTCATAAACAATGAGTCTGTTTAAACACTAGAAAATTATCATAATCAAAGTAAGTGATATTTGTTTAGTTTTCTTTACTCATTTTCTTTACTTTTTCAAATGTCCTGGTTTTTACTAACCCCTGACTGGCCCTCTGCAGTGAAGCCTGTCATTTCTGTATTAACTGTTTTCAGGAGGTGAATAAAGACTTTGAGACTGAAGTAATGGGAGCTTTATTCATTTGTTTATGGAATAAACATTTTTCTGTGATTCAGGTCTTTCTCTAGCTGATTAGAGGATTTTTTATAAAACGATATGAAAACAGGCCACGTCTTTTATTATATCAGATTCAGAAATTATTGTATTTTCTTTTTAAAAATTACGGCCACAAAAAAAGAGATCATAAAACAAAATAAATTGCTTGTGCTTTTATTAGTAAAGCAGATAAACATCTATAAAATCTCAATTTCAATGTAAATTTTTTTTTTTTTTTACATAAAATCTGACATTTAAAAGCTTTCTGTGGAAATCATGAGTCACTGAACGTCTGTACAAAACAATAGACTTCCTTGTTAAAGTGATATTGCATTTCTGACATTAAAAACAGTATAATTACAACAATGAATTGAAAAGCTGCTTGGCTTATATGGCCTACTCTTTAAATTCCTTGTTTAATGTTGAACTTGAGCTGTTGAAGGAAAATTCTGGGTTCAGTACGGTCAGTATTTTATTAACTGCGTGTTTCACTAACAAAAACAGAAAAAAAACAACTCTATTTGAAGAAAAAAACATGGTCAAAGCACTTATAACGAAAGTCTAGGGGCAAAGCATTGCACGCAGATAAATGTTAAAATACACAGTATTTTATAAGCAAACCCAAAAGACTTAATGAGACTATTCACATGAGACCAGTGTGACTGAAACACTGTACAGATATGTCCAATTTTTCAACTTCTGCCATGACCATATAAACCCAGTAAACCTGGTAACTTTTGCACAACACTTGCAAGGTCCAAAAAAGGTCCGTTTACTGGGAGAAAAGTTCACCTTTAGGAAACTCCTAAGCAGAACTTATCGTCCCAAAACAGTCCCACCACTAAATAATTGAGCTATAACAAAAAATGTATGTAAGAATAGAACATAAGAGCTTTTAAAATATTCACTTAAATATGTGACTACTGCCTTTTTTAAGTGGCATATTCAACATTTTGATAAATAATATACACCTTTATTTAGCCTTTAAGGGAGCCTGCTTCCCTATATTACCAAATGTTTAACTTCTTAATCTCAATGGTAACATTTATTCAGATCTGTGCGTTTGCTGCACTGTTTGAGCTTATAAATAATTCTATATGTGCTCGGTAACTGAAAAACAGAGATGCATACTCTTCCATGGGAACTGCTGTTTCTTATCCGTCATGTCTTCCATCTGCTCTTCAAGGTCCTACCACTTCCCAGGAATGGGTATCCCGCACTCATACCAGGCCACATAGTTAATCATGGAATTTCCTCCGATCTCCCCAAAATTGACAGGCTCTTGACGCATGGCCCGGAAAAAGCCTTGATAAGAGAGGAGAAATCATTATATCTTTTGTCTGAGATTATGTTTTTGTTTAAAAAAATGTTTTTTTATAAGAAACCTTGTCTGGGTGGTAATTGGTTTGGCGGAACGGGACCACTGGTTCGTCCGTCCAGGAACGAGTCAACAAATTGGCAGTGGTCCTCCCCATACCCGGTTTGATCTCCTATGCTGTAGAACTTCCCTGAAGAAAGAATTAAAAAGTAACTAAGTTACTTTTAGCAGAGATATTTTGTGATTCTGTAAATGGTTGATACTGACCTTTAAGAGAGTCGCTCAGGTAGATCTTGTATCTGAGAGAGTTGCACAACTGGATACCCACAAACTTGCGGTACCAGGTCCGCTTTATGAACTGCCGCCCGTTGCACTCTGAGTACGAGTCGGCTTTGAATGGAAACGATGACCAGATGGCATTTTTACCTATGAGAGCCCATATAGTTTACACATTTTACATGTCTAGATTAGACGTGTACATTTTGTATAGACATATTGAGTGTTTGTATTTTGAATATATATTGTATACTTGGATTGATACACTTACCAGTGGGGGTTTCACTTACGCGAGGATCAGCTGCAATACAGAAGAAACATGATGTCAACGCAACTTAATGCATAATCTATATTTTGTGATTTTCCATTAATGTCTATTAGGTTCATGGGCACCATACACTGCTGTTCAAAAGTTTGAGGTCAGTAGGATTTTTTTTGTTTGTTTGTTTTTAAAATAAGTCAAAGATACAGTAAAAACTTGGTCAAAGATACAGTAAAAACCGTAATATTGTGAAATATTATTACAGTTTAAAGTAACTATTTTCTGTTTAAATTTATTCCTGGATGGCAAAGCTGAATTTTCAGCATCATTACTCCAGTCTTCAGTGTCACATGATCCTTCAGAAATCATTCTAATATGCTGATTTAGTGCTAAAGAAACATTTATTATTATTATCCATTTTAAAAGCTGTGCTGCTTAATATGTTTGTGAAAACTGTAACATATTTTTTCATGATGTTTTAAAAAAAATAGAACATTAAAAACAACATTCGTTTTAAATAGAAATATTTTGTAGAATACATTTATTTTAAATGTATAAATCTTTATAAATATCTTTATTGTCACTTTTGATCAATTTAACTCATCCTTGCGGAATAAAAGTAGTCATTTCTTTTAAAGCCCAAAGGTTTGAATGGTAGTTTAAATGGAAGTGTATGTCAAAAAATTTATGAAATAAACAAATTTTCCCCATACTATAAAACTATACATATGTGAATTAGGTTGATCCAAACACATAATTGTCAAAGGTAAGAATTCATTCCTTAAACATAAGCCAGACAATATGCCATTAGGTAAATAACTCCACTCAATGTCTGAATATATCAAAACAGCATGTTTTTGGACTTATTTCTAACAAATTTACTAAAAATCTAAAGCACCAGGAAATTCCCCTGAGTTGTCCTTCATGATGTGCAATTTTCCAGAGCTTGTGTCAGATATCCTCATGGTTTTTATTACTTTCTGGCAGTTTATCAGGGCCCCAGTACTGTATTTTTTACCTAAATGACTTCAATAGACACAGAAGAGTTAACACATTGGATCTATTAGGCACATTAGCCACATTACTCTCACTGCTGACAGTAATGCTTATATGCTAACTATACATATATATTACAGCAATTGTTCATTGCCAATTTCACACACCTGTGAGATCAATCTTTTGCTCTTAAGTTACCTTGGCCTGCCTGACTCTATTATTCCATGAGAGCCAGTTTATTTAAATTGTTCAATGACTGACATCAAACACAATCGGCTCTCACGCAACTTGTGACTCAATGCAATGCTTTCGAATGATTTACATTAAGGTCTTATTTTTACACAAAGCTCTCGTATGGCTTCAAATATCTTGAAACAGCACAACAGTTGTGCAGACTGCTTTTATGGTGCTTGTTTTATTTTTTAGAACTTTACATGCCATTGATTTTTGTTATGGAAAAGAGTGTCTCTGAAGGTAAAAATCATCAATGCTTCTCTTGTTGATACAATTGGCCCGGTGACACTTCAGGAACAAATAGAGCACAGATTCACTGAATGAGCCAGATGATTTCACAATGATCTCAGAACATACTGTGGTTGGAGCTCAGGAGCATTTCGCCGATATTCGTACAAACAATTTATTTACAATGAATTAATGTCTTAGGCCTTTAACATTTCTCTTCCGCTTACCTGACTCAGTACTGAAACTGACTGGATCACTGGTTGGGCCTGCACCCAGCTCGTTCTTGGGTGTAACTTTGAATTCATAACTGCAAGAGAAAACGGAGTTAACAATTCTGAACCAATAGTACTGGTCAGACAACCATACATTATTATTTAGATGTATGTTACTGTAACAAATATTATGGGGACATTGAAGGCCTCACAGTGAAAACTGCTCATGAAGGGACTAAATGATGGCCTCATTTCCAATCTGCTTAAAGACTTCTTTAAAATAGGTCTATGGGTTAGTGTGTACTGTGTAGCAATTACAATTAGCTTAATTTAGGAAGTCCATGACACAGAACATGGTATGTGTTCATACCTGCTCTCTGGTTTCAGGTTCTCCACAGCGGAGTGTGTTTGATTTGTTGTATGGATGGACACCTCTTCTCCATGCGGACCCTTGGTTGAGGAAACTACGTCGTATTCTATTGAGACCACAAAAAAAAGAATTTGTCGTTTCACATCTTTAATAGAACAAAGAAGGAGATTTTTTCCAGAATGTCTGAGCTGTTTTATTGTATTCAATATAATTTAATGGTGTAAAACTTTTTGGATTTTTGATTTTTTTTTTGGGGGGGGGGGGGGGGGGGGGAATCGTTAGTCAAAACTTTTGGGTCAGTAAGATTTTTTTTAAAAGTAACACTTAAATTAAATCAAAATTAATTAAATTAATCAAAAGTGACAGTAAAGACAATTACAAAAGACAATTACAATTATTTTAATAAATAAATGTTTTTTCTAAAGAATATTTTAAAGAATACAGGGGGGGAAAACTGTTTTCATATTAAAACAATTTCTGAAGGATTATGTGACACTAATGACTGGAATAATGGCAGCTTGTTTTTAAATCAAATAAATCTGGCCTTAGTGAGAATAAGAGGCAGCTTAAAAACAAAATTCTTACAGACTTTTTAGACAAAATTTTGAATGGCAGTGTATATCTTTTCTTCCATGGAAGATTTGGTATGACTTAAAATGAGTAAATAATGACAGATTTAAAAATGTTTTATATCTCATATATCTTGTTAAATCAAACTAAAGTAAGTCTAAGCAAAGCCTTAAGGGAAGCCAGTTCACTTGGCGGCCATCTTGGCAACACCTCTCTTGGGCAGTTATTTTTTATTTAGGTAATGGGCATAAAACTACAGCTCCTTTCTGATGGAATGGAGCAAAGACTAAAAATCTGTCAAGATTTGTCAAGGGTACCGTTCAAAGACATATTTTAAATCAGCAATATAATCTGACAACAATGGTATCATAAATTTTACTTCCTAAGCTCAAACCAATGCTAAAAAAAAATATTTTTCAGGCTTGCCCAGCTAATGCACATTCCATTCGTCAAAAAAGGCTGTTGGCTCTTTTAGCTTTCATTCCTACAGCGGCAATGCAACTTTTTCTTTTCATTTCTCAAGTTGTCCATCACCAACTTCTAAACTGTCTCTAGTTTAAGTCTAGTTCTCCATTTTAAGTCTACCTGTGGTCTCATTGTCTGTTTTGTCCCAGTCAAGGATGACGAAAGAGGGGCATCCCTCTACTGTGACTACAGTAAGGTTGGATGGAGGGGTTTTGGGCGGGCCAGTGACATTCATGTATACCACCTCCTCATCAGGAAAGAAGCTGAGAGACTGAGTGACAGAGCAGGGCTCCTCCGGGCGTTTGTCAGTTCTATAGACGACATGAGGCGCTGCAAAAAGACGACAGGCGACGACTTGTCAAAAGACTGAATTGTAAGATAGACCTTCAATTCCTCAATAAATGATTTTGACCCATATACCTACCTACAAAACGTTTCTTCCCCATTGCATCCACATCAGAGAGGGGATGAGGACTGAATACAGAGGAGTTGTCACCGGTGTGAAAACGACTGCCTAAGATTCAAAGACATACATGAAACAATCAAAAGATCTAGACTCCAACTCTGTTAGACTTATTAGGGGCCAAGCACCGAAGGTGCTTGTTCCGGTTTGACATTCTGATAGAGGACAGTCCCAACAGTAATTGCACCAATTTTGGTGTCTCTAACTCATTGCCTCTAGCGCCACCACCTGTCCAAAGTTGCAAAATCTTTATGCTAATAACTTTTGAACCGTAAGGCCTATCAACAAAATTCTTTTTTCCTCTGATTCCTGAGCTCATGACGATTCGATCACACCCTATGACGTCATTTTCCGTCATAAAAATATGGCCGCCATTTTGAATTGTCCAAAAAACCTACTTTTGCGAACTCGTCCTAGACGGTTTGTCCAATTTTCACCAAAATTGCACCAGATCATCTCCAGGCAGTGCCGACAAAAAGTTATGGAATTCAAGTTGATTCGCTTAACCGTTTTTGATAAACGCACAATTAAATTTTACGTAGCGCTTGCGAAAACAGAGGTAAGGCTGTATCTCCGCAACGCTTAATCATATTCAGACCAAACTTGGTACATGTCATCACAAGCATGACCTGAGGCTACATGCTGCGTTTCGGCGCAGCGCCACCTACTGGTCCTGAGATATGAAAAATGGCTATTTTTGCCCATAACTTCTGAACGGTTTGTCCAAAAATCATAAAAGTGGTCTCGTTAGATTCAAGGCGTCATGTCGAGTCGACTGATATCCAATTTTCCCAGATCGGCCATTTTGGCTGTCGGCCATTTTGAATTATGTGCTAAAATGCTGTATTTTTTGAACGCATGAACAAATTGTTACGAAACTCGGTATGGGTCATCAGTACGATGCCCTGAAGGAGCCTGAGGAGTTTCGAAACAGCGCCACCTAGTGGTGATTTTTTTTTTCCAAATGCTTATAACTTTGGGTGTGGTCGACTTATTTTCACGGGAGTCATCTTTTTGAGTTCCTGAATCGTTGCCGAGTCCAACGATACCAAACATGCTGGGTTTCGTCTTACGGTTTGTGTAGCGTTGCGATTTAACGCGAAAAAAACATTTGGCTATATCTCCGAAACCGCTTGTCCGATCGAGACGAAACCACCGTCAGAAGTTTGGAACCATAGCTTGTTAACCACACGGCAATGCCCAAATACGAAAATATTGATAGTAAGGGGTAGTAAAATTCAAACAAAGTCATGTGTCAGTCATTTTTTACGTGTTTTTTCATATAAATGTCTATAACTCTGAAGCGAATTGAGATATTTTCACCAAAATTGACACACATATGTATGGGCTCACTCTGAGGACAAATAAAAAAAATTGTGGGACTGAGCCTCTTGGTGGCGCTATAATAGAACAAAACATGAAATTCCCATTGACTTCAATACAGTTTTGTGAAATAAAATGCTATACTAAACAAATGCATTGCTGTAACATTATGAAACTCAGAATTTGCCAACAACACCATCCTCTGAAGGTACTCAAAAGATTTCGAGATAGCGCCACCTGTTGGTCAAAAGTTATAATTAAATTTCCAAAAATGCTAATAACTTTTGAATAAATCTGCCTGTTGAAATGCCACTGGTCTTCATAGATTCCTTGGGTCAAGCTGAGAACATAGATACCAGGTTTTCCTTTTTTGGCCGAACTTCCTGTCCGCCATCTTGATTTTCAGTCAAAACCTACTTTTTCGAACTCCTCCTACACCGTTTGTTCGATTTTCACCAAAATCGAATCGTATCATCTCCAGACCGTGCCGACTAAAAGTTGTAGATTTCGTGTCGATAGATGAAACCGTTTTCGTATAGCGCAGCAGCAAAGTTGAGGCATGATGCTAAAAGCACTATTCAGGCTTTATCTCTGCAATGCCTTGACATATTGACACCAAACTTTATATGTGTCATTGTCACTTCACTCCGACCACATCACATCAGTTTTGTAACTGCGCCACCTATTGGTCAAAAGTGATAATCCATTAAATCATATTTTTATTTACAGTTTCTATGATTTTTCAGCCATTTCACCTACAATTGTCTTTAAATGTCTTTAATTGCTCATTGTTGCAGTTGGTCTGACACTTTCAGCAATGTTGGCATGTCTTGTCGTCTGATTGTGCTTGGCCCCGGTAATTGCTGCTTGCAGCTATATTTACAACTATTATTCTCAGCAGATCTTCTTGCAACTTTATAATAGAAACTGGCACACAAACACTCTAATTTCAGTATCCAGTGTGTTGTCTTCATCATAGGTTTCTATAAATGAACTGTACAAATCACAGAACATGCATTAGACCAGGGGTGTCCAAACTCGGTCCTGGAGGGCCACTGTCCTGCAGAGTTTAGCTCCAACCCCAATTAAACACACCTGAAACAGCTAATCAAGGTCTTGATTAGCTGTTGAAGGTCATTAGGCATGCTAAAAACTTACAAGCAGGTGTGTTGAGGCAAGTTGGAACTAAACTCTGCAGGACAGTGGCCCTCCAGGACCGAGTTTGGACACCCCTGCATTAGACCATACCTTCAAAAGCAGATTGTGGTGTTGTTGTTTGTGAAGTCTCTTGATTGGTTGGTTTTTCAGTAGTGGGTGGAGCTAGAGGTTTCAGATCTGGGACTGGATCCATCTGCTTCAGATCAATAATCTTTTCTAAAAGTTAACATGGAAAATGTTTCATTAATTGGCAATGAAATATATCGCCATATCGACTTTGATATCTTTATCTGTCAGTGTCCTCACCCTTTTCTTTAGTCTCTGAAACCTGGTTTAGCTTTGTCTTATCTGTAAAAGAGGACAGAAGTTTAGCAGGAGATACAGGGAAATTGTTTTTGGTTAATCAAGGGGTCAGTGAAAACATTAAAAACCATAAAGTCATGCTGTGGCTGAGATTAGTCTAAACAAAAAAGAGAGCTAAGTCTTTTTTCATTGTGTTGGTCCTTTTCATTTTGTTTTCAATTAAAAATAATATCAGCGTAAAGGTACAACTATTTCACATTATTATAAATGTCCAAGGCCAGAAAACACTGCACTGACTATTATTTAGTAGTGAAGGAAAAGTATGTTCCGAATAACATTCACATGGTTGGAATTAAAAAAAAAAATTCTGCATGACATCAGGCTAATGTCCGCACAGTCAGGGTATTTTGAGAGCCATCTGGGATCCTTTAATGCTGTCCAGACTCTCAGGACTGCAACGTCTCCAAGAACAGCTCTACGGGACCAATGCTATGATGGAGTGCAGAACTACACAGTTATAATTCTGGATATTCACTCAAAATAGAAGTCCAGGATAATATTGACCAAAAATTGTCAATTAATCAATCTCAAATCATGATTATTTCCAACAGCTCTCTTTAATGGTCCATTATTCCAATATGTGATTCGCAAAACATTCCAGATCATTTTCAGGAATCTAATTTAGGATGAAAAAAATGAATGAATGTAAAACAGTTCCATATTTTCCTCAAGTAATCATATATCTGCCAAAAGTGTTCAGGGCAGTAGACTTTCGAATAAAAGTCGGATTGGATGGATGGGATGAGCAATTGGGTAAGGACAGAGGGATTTGATTCTCCATTATTTAGTTTCAGTGTTATCTTTGGCTGGGAGAAGGTGATTGAGAACGTGAGAGAGGGTCCATACTCATGATCTGCCATGCTTTTCCAAAGAACCATAAGCTCTGAAAATCCATTATGACATGAACAGCACATAAATATTTTCTTTGGCCTAGAATTGTCATGAAATCCAGCTGCAAGGGAATCATTCTCTACACAAGAGATGTTTTCTACCAAACAGTGACATCTATCTCAAACAATATGTTAAAACTGTATCCAGTCTAGCACTATGCACCATTAGATTCACAGTTTTCTGAGACAGGGACTACAAAATCACTAAAAACTGAAGAATACAATAGGCTACAGTAACTACAGTAACATCACAAGGACTGTAATGGAAGTATATTGCAACCCTCCTTACGAGATAAAACTATTAGCATTCAAAATCCATGAAGGAGTTTACCAAGCTGCTTTCTGGGACCCTTCTGAGTTTTGGCCGCCAAAAGGCCAATATGGCGCTCACCATGAGGCACTGTCAGGATACAAAAGACTGTTATAATCAAACCCATTTCATTCAAGGGATATGACAAAGGAATGTGTTAAAAGCATACAGAAACACTGTAAAACAATAAAATGAGTATGGGAGTGTTTTTAGAGTAAGACACCAGAGTAAGAGACCAGATGTGAAGGGAGAAAAAGACTAAAATGTTGAAATGTTTAGTTTCAGCTGTAATATCAGGTGTCACAGGAGCAATCAGCTGTAGTGCAGAATTAAATGACAGTGTGAAGAGGATAGGATGACAAACAGACTTCTGGCAGAAAGAGACTGTGTGTGAGTGTGGTTTTCCTTTAGATAACATGAATCTTGTCAACAGGTCCTAAGAGTCCCTTAAAGAAATGAATTTAAAACCAAACAGAGAAACCACATGCAAAGAAGAATGTATATATATATACAAAAGCCTATTCAATCAACTGAGAAAGTTTAACATCCAGAATATATATGTAAAAAAGCCCTAGTGCTAGAGATTTATGAATTTGCACAATACATGACATTTAAAAAGTCTAATAAAACAGTTTTATGACTAAATTAATGACAGAATGAATGAATAGATAGATATTTGGAAGCATGAAAGGAAAGCTGAACAGTTAAAGGCCCCAATTAAAAGAAAAACTGTCTTTGTGTTTGTGTCAATGCGAAGACCGCCAATGTTTTATACCCCTTTTCCTGTTGAGAGTTGAGTTACGATACACAGGGGGTGGCCTGAAAGTCTTTGTAGGGGGAATCAGAGGGACACGACCATGAGACCTCAGTCTCTGTGTAATATTTCGTGCCAAGGGGCGGGAAACCGAAGAGTTTCGGAAGATACCTCTGCCTAGATAAACACAAACACAGTCAGTCATGGGAAAGAGAACATGATTAAAGATTATGGCAACAGAATTGTTGACTGACTGAATGGGGATGTGTCTGGGAAGCTCACAAAAGAGCACCAGCTATCCAAAAACAGAAGCCAACAAATCTAGAAGCGAAGATGGTGTGAAATGGTGTGCGCAGCATTATGACAGTGGCAGTGTTTTTAAGAGTGGATGAAGTAGTCAGGCATTTGAGTTGAACGCATGGCATGGTAATGTGAGAGGTGGTGCCGTAGGTGATGGTTTAAAGACGATTCAGGGGAAGTGGTGGGGCTATTTCAGCTCTAGTGAGGTGGTAATAGCATTGCCCAGCAGGATGACGTTTGGAAGTGGTGGTGACAATCACAACGATACTGTGTACAATGCGGTTAATACGGACAGGTGACAAACAGCACAGTTAGAAGGAGTAAAACTGGAGCTGACATCATTACCATCATTCCTATTGGACACCTCATTTGTAAGTGTTGGCAGTGATAGTAGCTGTTCGTCCTTTGGCTGGGAACTAGCTGACATACAGAGGCAGACTGACATAAGTCTCATACAAAGGTAAAAAATATTGTAATGATAATGTTCTCAGAAGATCCCCGACCAACAGCTTTTAGCTTGTCTGGGTTATCCATGCTGTTAAAGGAATTTCTGGCACCAATAATTAAAAAAAAAGGCATAATAATGAATGAAAAACATCAAAGAACTTTTTAAACAAGGGGTGTCCAATCCTGCTCCTGGAAGGACAATGTCCTTCGAAATTTAGCTCCAACTTGCCCCAACACACTTGCCTGGAAGTTTCTAGTAATCCTGAAGACCTTAATTAATTGATTCAGGTGTGTTTACTTTATTTAGGATAGGAGCTAAACTCTGCAGGATAGTGGCCCTTCAGGTGCAGGATTGGACCCCCCTGTCTTAAAAGATACATTTTAGTTTGCCAGATTGCTACAATTCAATTTACTAGAACTAATATTTTTCTATACTATATGTCTAAGGGAGAAGTTACCCTCTGGTGGACCTGGTTGACTCATCCTCACTGTTACCTTCTCCGCCACGGGTGAGTTTTGAATAGCATCGGATTTGATGAAAGCAGTTTTAGGTGTCAGGTTTAGAGGTTTTTTTGGGGTACCTGGCAACTGTTCCTCAGGGTTAGGTGGTTGGTTTTCAACCTGGGAATATGTTTTGGGGTTGTTTTTGGCAGTGCTAGCTTGCTGTTTTGTAGTTGTGGAATGTTGTGTTGTGGTGGTGGGTTGGGGCTGGTACCAAAAAGTGAGTGGATATATAGGGTGTGGAGTCAGAGGCAAATCTTCAGTTGTGGTAATATGGGATGCAAAATATTCTTCAGGGATAGATGGATTAGTGCTAAATTTAAGAGCCAAATCTTCAGTTGTGGTAATATGGGATGCAGAATATTCTTCAGGGATAGATGGATTAGCGCTAAATACTGGTTGCCTGATGAAATCGGTAGTCTGCCGTGACACTAATCCATTCTGAATGTTTGCTAAAGTTGTGGGTGAATTCAAAGCTATGTTTGTTGGAGAATGGACATTTGTGGACCAATTCGGTGTTGTTGTTGGTTTGTTGTTTGGCTGTTCAGAATGTGTGATTGTGCTGGACTGGTAATAGGAAGTGGATTTTGTGGAGAAAGTGTGAATGGTTCGGTGTTTGGACGTGCCTTGTGAACGCTGGGTTGTGCTCAACCGATGCAGCTTGGTACTGGGCAGAATTTTCCTTGGATGTAGACTCTCTTGAGTTATGGTGTCTTGTTTCTTAGATGGGTAGGGATGTTCCTGGACAGTGCTTGTGGTGTGTTGTTGGGTTTGGTGAAGTGGTGTTTTGGTTGTAGATGAACTAGGTGTTGTTTTACTAAACTGTTGTTGGGCTGTATTCAGTAGCTGTTTGGCTGAATATGGTGGAACTTTAACTGAGATCGGTGTTTTGATGGTGTATTTTTGGGTTGTAGTGGGTGGTGGTTGGGTTGTGCTGGTTTGTACTTTGGTTGTGGAAGGTTCTGGCTGAGTTGCCGTAGGTTGATGTGGGGTTAAACTAGTATGTTGCTCTGTGTGAGGATCTGTTTGGGTAGTGCTAGGGTGAGTGGTGGGGTTTTGAGTTCGAACTGTGCTTGTGGTTTTTGGCGTGGCCAGGAAGATAGGTGTGTCAGTGGAACTAAGGGCCTCATTCAAGGCAGGTTGATCATCAGGAGCTGTTGTGGGATTTTCCGCCCCTATTAACGAAACTGGAGAAACAGACACAATATGTATGACAAACATGCAAAGAAAATGGCACAGTTCAAGTACAAAAACAGAAATAAGAAGGCACTGATGTCCATTTGTTGATAATGAGATATTTAGATCTACTATCACAAAAGTTAAAAGGACATTTTTATGTTTTAATTTAAATTAATTTGTAAAGAAGAAAAGTAATTATAGTCATTAGTTGAATTTCGTTTTCATAAATGCATGTTTTTTTAACTCCCCAATGCCAAGTCAGCTACCAAAAAGAAGGACAATACAATGCTAAAAAATATTTCCTTCAATTTGTCCCTCTCTCAGGGAAGTCTAATCTGGCACACAGAGTTTTGATAAACGTGAAGGACATTTATTGGGAATTTATCTTGAAAACTGTGACAGGGGACCCTCTACATGTGAAGTCCAAGAGGTCCAATTAAAACAATTCAGGTCACAGACATAAAACAGAGGAATTTGGTTTAGTTTGTTTTACATAGATGGATAATTAATATGAGTTAACGCAGGTGTACTTGATTTGTTTAGTGTTTAAAGTTGTCTCAACATTTAAAGCTGGAAAAGTAGTGAGAAAAAAATGTTTGTCATTTTAGTTATAGGCCTAATGTTGTTTTATGAAGAAAACCAGGTGTGTAGTTGTAAAAACAATTCATTGTTTTGTAAGAACGGTAAATGTGGCCTTTTCACATGCAAGAAGAGGATAGTTATAGAAATAATTACTTATCATAGAGGAAAAAAAATAGCTATTGAAAACAAGACATTGGAGAAGACAGTTTTGAAAATATATGACAAAAAATAGTTAAAAGAGTTTAAACAGCAAGAGACAATGTAGAGCAATTTATATGTATACTGTGTATATCTCCCTTTTGACAATTTTTTTGGCAAATTTTAGACATATTAAAACAAAATTGGGTAAGAATGCACAATGGTCCCATTTATTTCCGAGATGATAACTGGAGGTCTATATACATGCTACGTATTGAGGTAATGTGGCAAAAAGGCATCATACAACCTTTTCAATTGTTGCATACTGATTACAAGCAATAAGAAATAGTAGGGAGTATGCAGTAAATACTGTGCAGTATGGTGTGTGAATTATGCCTGTATTCCATTCTGCTAATGTAATATTATGCTTGGCTTCAAAGGTGAGAGAGTGTCATTTACCTGAAGTTTTCCATGGCTTTGGAAGGCCAGTGTGTTTGAGGAGAGGAGCTGCTCTTGTCTGGGTAATGTTGTTTGAGACTAGAAAGTGGCAGGAAAATTCATTACGTATTTATTCATTACTCATATCAGTGACTGTGTTTAGGATGGAAAAATAAGTCTTTAACCTGGCACTGGAGGCAAGAATGATGGTTGACCTGCTAAGACTGGCTCCTGTTTAAAAAGAAACATCCAAGGTTAACAAAAGAGAGAGAAAAGGAGAATAAAAGGTTTGTCCCTACAGCACAGCTATATACTTACTTTAACCTTCGCCTGGTTCAGTTCATTAAATGGCTCTATTATTTGATCTGTATTTTTTGAGGAAAAAATACAGTTACTTCTCAGTTACAGTACATTTCATTTAAGTATAATTTTTGTGTCAGATATTGTTGACTCAATAAAGGTCTATAACTATAAAATTGATGTAGATAGTAGATGTAGTTGCAGATAGCACAGCTCAGAATCTGATGAGAAATATATCATATTAAAATCTATGACTCACATGAGACACATGAGAAACACATGAGATTCCTAACGTGTTTTTCTCGGAAGAAAAATACTGAGAAACACAAGACTTAATGGGATAGTTCACCCAAAAATTCTGTCATTAATTACTCACCCTCATGTCGTTCCAAAACCATAAGACCTTCGTTCAACTTCGGAGCAAAAATAAAGATCTTTTTGATGAAATCTGAGAGCTTTCTTTCTATCCCTCCAAATTTGGACTAAACCGCTCAATTTATATGGATTATTTTTGCAATCTCTTTATGAAATGGTAGTTGCGTAGCTGTCAATGGAGAGTACAGAACAGGCTCAGATTTCATAAAAAAGATCCTCATTTGTGTTCTGCATATGAACGAAAGTCTTACGGGTTTGGAACGACATGAGGGTGAGTAATTAATGACAGAATATTCATTTTTGGGTGAACTATCCCTTCAAGCAAAAGTCTCCATGCCTCTCCATTTAATATATTTGCTTTCTAGGGCAAACAACTGATTTATTGGAGTTATCTCAATTTTGATTATTCCTTCTTCAAGTATTCTTAGTATAAAATTGTGAATATTGTAAAGAGTTCTTTTTTTACAGCCATATAGAGTGAGACTAAATGGATGATGATCTGTAGTGGGACACACCAGCTGTGTTATGGATGACTGATGGGCTCCAGGCTCCACAGTTTTTGTCAGTGTCTGGTCGGACCGCAAACTCATACAGAGCATCTGGTTTGAGGTTGTCGATGACTGTGCTGGTGGATGGACAGTTCTGGTAGTTCCAGGTATTGCTGGGTTCTTTCTCTCTGTAGCGCACTGTGAAGTGTCTGAGAGGAGACAAAAAAAAAAGAAAAGGAGACTCTAGAAACTATACCTTAATTTAAAATGGCAGTATTAACAATCAAATGATGAAACAAATTGATATGGAAATAATTTTGATATGGCACTAATTGGCAAAACCCAGATTTTATAAATGTATGCCTTTTTCCCCCCAGTTATTTTTTTAATGAATCTCTCTCTCTCTGGTAGGGTTTTATGGGGTTGGAGAACAAATTGGTTGTTTTGTAGAGGGCTGAGGTCAAGCTTTCCACTGACTTGTCCAAGGAAGGAGAGTGTGTGTGGGTCAGGTTTTGCCTACATTGTGCAGACCATATGTCCTCAAAAGGACAATAAAACTTAAGTCAGCTGCACTGCATCGATTAGCCAACAGTATCTATGAGCAAAATGACTCCTAACTAACACATCCTAACTAAATTGTGTGTATTTGTCTGCACATATATACACTCTCAAACTCTTTTTCTTTTCTTTTTTTTCCCAAACATCTGTTAATTTTATTACTTTCTTTTCTTTTTTTTACTGTTTTTGGTACTGTTTAGTATATATTAGAGCCTTTAATAAAGGCTTTTGCCCCTTGATGTGTGTGATCAGTGTCTGGTTGTTTGTAGACCACATGGGCATCTGCACACATGGTCCTATACCTGCTCTGTGTCTTCTGTCAGTAAAATAATTGCACATCTTGAGAGGCGGTCAACAACATTAAATCTGATTAAATCCAGATAACACCCACACGGTTCATGGACATACACACATAGACGTGTTAGGACACATACCCTTCATCAATACAGTCCTCCAAAACGGAATCCATGAATGAGGTGCTTAGTAGTGTCCCCCAGGACAGCAGCACCGACGACTGTGTCACCGAGCCGATCACAACGTTTAATGGTTTTTCTAGATCCACTTTCCCTGGAGGTCACAAGTCAGTAATCAGCTCAAATTTATTGCATACTTCTGGCCAAAAAATATGGACACTTAAGTCACACTTAATGTAGTTTTTTAACAGTTGCGAAGTAAGTTTTTTATTCCAATGGTGAACGTTATATCACCAGTTGCAACATGCTCCTGCATCAACATCTTTTTTTATTCACTTAAACAATAAGAATTTGGTTAATTACAGTGACAATGAATGAATAACTCATTATTTGTATACAGCCTATTAATATACTAACAATGCAGAGACTACAATACATTAATTATGAATTAACTATAAATTAATCGTTTTCAAATGATTTGTAAGTACTTTATTACTGTACATTTATTATAAAGTGTCACAGTATAAGTAGGGAAATTGGGACGTAGTAATGTCATTTACTAAATCGATTCTTCAAATGCCTGATTCATTCAGGATAAAGACAAAACAGCTTTGACTTTGTTTAGAACAATTTTCATCAGAGAAGCAAAAATAGACAAAGTTATTTACTTTGACTCAATATTGACTTCTCGAACTGTTGTATAAAAGCAAATCTAATGCAATGACATTCTTTTTAAGTGTGGTTTATGTGTAAAAATAGTTTTTGGGGCCACTGCATGCGAAGATGTTGTTTGTAAATTGTTCTCAAATTTCATTTGAGGTACCGGGCGTGTAGTGGTCGACCAATTGTTTTTTTGAGGGCCGATGCCGATAAAATAAATATAAATTATATATTAAATAATTAATATTTAATAAATTAGAAATAAATATGAAAATAAATATAAAAAAAAAGAATTTTTAAAATAAACATCCTTCTATGTTAGATGGCAATTGATTCTGCAATCCTATTACAGTATTTTTTTTTCACAAATTAAGTAATTGTTTAAAAATAAATATGAAAACACTGTAATGGCACTCAGTAATCTGGTAAATTTGTGCGCACTGGTAATCATGTTTTTTCCAATAAAGACAAGGCAACACTAATTTTACATACAGCACACAGTGAAAATGGCATGAATATGACAAAGTGGGCATATTTTAAAATCAAGGATCTGCTTTGGCGATATATCAGTTGACCTAACGTGTTTCTTACCTGTGCATTGTTTCTTAGGTTCCTCAGGTTTCTTTGATTGTACCGCAATCAGATATTTGGGCTCAGCATCTAGAAAATAGAGGAGAATCAGTTAAATAAACAACAAACTCTATGAAAGAGGGCTAAAGAGAAAGACGGTACCCATCTCAGTCTCAAAGGGTTGTCCATCCTCGGGCAGATGTATGAATTGTTTGGAGAGCATGCTACTGCCATAGCCCAGGATATATCCCTCCAGTCTGCTGTCCACGTGGGGCCGAATGAACTTGAATACAATGGTGTCTCCAACAGCACTGATTCGCACCCTCATGTTTTGTCTTTGCACTAGGATTCAAAAACACAGGAAAAGTGATGTCAGATTCAGTTCAGTCCCTTACATTTACATAATGACTTCAAGCTAGGGATATCAGAAGTCATGTGACTGTATCTACAACGTTTTCTGCCAAGAGATTTGGAATAACAATCAGTCCAGTGTCAGATTTTCCTCTTTCCAAAAGCTACGCTTCTACAATGTAATTGAAAGTGTTTTGGTCATGCGCTTGCCGGCAGCGATGTCTCCCACACAAACATCAAGTTCTGCCGTTAAAATTACCTAGTTTTGCGAACTATGACAACAAAACACAAACACGTATAAGAATCACAGTGCAGGACCCCTGTGGTTTGTTTCTCATAAATGTGTGGTGCGTTTCTGAAGAATGAATGATGAAACAGTGTCCTATGCCAGAGAAAGTGGTAACTGCTGTGAGGGAAACCCCTGGCATTGAGCACAGAGCTCCAGATCACACAAACAACCCATTTATTACATCAGAGCTGGTTTCTATATCACTGCTGTGATAAACTGCTGTGTTTCAGAGAAATGTCAGAAACCATGTGTGAGTGTAACGGGAGAAAACATTTGTTGCATGCTTGTTTGTTTACTGTTAAACATAGTTATCCATAGAATATGACACTGAAGAATGATTTCTCCTAGACGGCAGTGAGAATAAATGGAAAACAAATTAAGACTTCTCCTGCTTCTCGCATATTTCTCCTTTAGAGTTTCAGAAGAGATCACATCATTGTCATAGATTTGCCAAGACCCCAAAGTAAAAAAAGTGCTATCAAAAGTCTGAGATTTCATTATGAGCTTAAACTTTTCTCATCAAATTCTTCCAAAAGCAAATTATCAGAGCTACACTGCCATTTAAAAGTTGGGAGTTGATCATATTTTTTCATGTTTTTCAAAGGTCTTACCAAGGGTGCATTTATTTGAAGACGAAAAAAAACAGTAATATTGTGAAATATTATTACCATTTAAAATGTTCTATTTTTATGTTTTAAAATGTAATTTATACTTTATATAAGACATTTACTAAAAAAAGGAATAAAGCTGAACTTTCCAGCAACCATTAGTCCAGTCTTTAGTGTAACATGCTCCTTCAGAAATCATTCTAATGTGCTGATGTGGTGTCCAAATAACACTTCTTATCAATGTTAAAAACACTTGTGCTGCTAAAAGGGATAGTACACCCAAAAATAGTGGGTCATTGATTACTCACCCTCATGTCATTCCAAACCCAATAGACTTTCGTTCATCTTCGGAAAACAAATAAAGATCTATTTAATAAAATCTGAGCGATTTTTGTCCCTCCATTGACAGCTAAGCAACTACCACTTTGACACTTTAAGATTGTAAAACTAATCCATATGAATTGAGTGGTTTAGTCCAAATTTTATGAAGAGACACGATCGCTTTATACACTGAACAGATTTAATTTAGGCTTTTATTCACATATAAACATTCATCAGTTTTGGTAAATGGAAGCTCAAGCATGTTCGCTTGACGTGCAAGAACCAATGAGTTTCATTCTCGTCCAATGAGGTTCATTCTCGTGTTAAGCAGCATGTTTGAGCTTCTGCAAGAGGTTTGTTCTCACATGTCAAGCAGGTTCGGTTGAGCTTCTATTTGTTCGCTGATCAATGTCATCATTCGTGTCTCTTCAGAAAATTTGAACTAAATGGCTCAATTCATATGGATTAGTTTTACGATCTCTTTAAGACTTTTTGAAGAGTCAAAGTGGTAGTTGCATAACAGAAAATACAGAACTGGCTCGGATTTTATTTTAAAAATATCTTAATTTGTCTTCATTTTTGGGTGGAAGGAAAAACATAATGTTTTCGTGCATGTATCTTTAATGCGAATGAGTTGCTGCTCCCCACCTGTACAACTCATGCCTTGGATACTCTTCCAAAAACTAAAATCTGTTTGGGTTTGATTATTATATCTATCGCGGTCACGCTCACGTGCAGTTGCAGCAATTGCAGTTCTTCATCATCATGAAAGTATTATCTGCATGCGTTTTAAAGCTGACATGTGCCGGTTTTTGGTAATATGCCGATTATGAACATGCACGATATTGTTATCGTGGGCACTTCAAAATATCGCGAATGTTTCTTTATTACGAATCATTCAGATTGTTATAGTGCATTTTAAGAATACTTTACCCATCAACTGTTTATAATGCGTCAAAGAGGCACGTGCTGATGTAAACAAAGAATAATAACTTCTGTAACAAACGTAGCTATTTCTCATTGTTAATGTGTTAATACATTAACTGACACAGGCATGTGCACATGCACCCTTGATGCACAAAGTGCCCTTTTGACAAAAGACAAAATTTCCTCTTTCTTTAATTAAAGGCCCTTTTGTGAAGGCCTGCCCAATCTAACTATTAGTAAAATTAATGAATAATAATTCAGCCACAAATAAAATGACCCATGACCTTTCACATGACACTATACATTGTTTTACAGTACCCTGGCATTAAATTACCCCCCCAAAAAGTAAGCACTACTGCGAGGGTGTATCTCAGAGGGAGTGATGGTACATTTAATAGAATATACCAATAGAATATTGATACGCCGCAGAGTGACCTTTTAACTGAATTAAAAGAATGCAAACTTTAAATCTGCAGTGTTGCTGTAAAGTAGATTGCACATTTTATATGTATTATACGGTTGAATTATGTTTAAAAAAAAAGATGCTGCAGAACCTGACATAATTTTGCAACCGTTGCAGTGCCTGTAGAAATCTTGCGTGCTCATAGTCTAGTATGACCACAGCTTTACAACACCGCCATATGATGAGCAGCTCAATGCTTAATGGCATTACTTTTTTATTATATTATGCTTTATGTCTGTATGCACAACTTGCAACAGTCAAGGGTCTTTTTACATGCACATACAAGTAATTTTTGATATTGCACAAAGGAAACTAAAAGTAAACTAAATTAATCCACATTCAACCAACGGCAATGCACTCAGCTTTCATGAACTCAGTTTTTTTAAACAACCCCACAGCACAGATTCAAGCTTTAACAGGAAACAGATATACACACAAAAGCAAATTATTGCATTATCCCAAACAAAAATAAAAAACATTCAGATATATTGACAACAGCTGAGCTTGCAACTTTAACCAGCACCATGCATCCACAGCATACCAGACTTACGACTTCATAATATTCCATTACATTAGGCATATGCAGTCTTTTTCCCTCTGCATGCAATTCATTTTAAAAGTTGCATGGTTACGCATTTAGAATTTTTCCTTACTCATCATTACAGGTAGAAAGAGATAAATCTGTAACACTTTATATAAACAAATGATTCATAAATATTCATTTGATTATTTGAACTGAATATTGCTATTGTTCATTTGGTTATTGTCTAAATATGTATATTTAACTTGTCTAGAAAGTTGATTTGTTTTGTTTTGGTACCTCTCAGTGTGCTTGCGGAGGTCTGTCTCAGCAGCAAGATCTCGCAGAGGAAGAGGAGGAGGAAGGCTTGCATGTTGTCCTTTTTTTCCTCAGAGAAAACACAATACAAAGCTCATACAGTCCACTCAAACCTATTATATTCAACAGTTAACAACTTCTACAGTTGTTCTTTCATGAATCATATGTTTTCTGCTTGTCTTTTAAAGTGATCTCAGATCAGGTGTCAATGGACACTCTCTGTGAGAGAAACTGTGGTATGATTTTGTGTGTTTGGAAATGGGTGTGTGTGATTGTACGACTGCACCATCTATGCTGGATTATTAACAAGAGGGAGGGACCCTATGATGTCACACTGTTGTTGTTAAACATTTAGATTATCTCTCTCTCTCTCTCTCTCTCTCTCTCTCTATATATATATATATATATATATATATACACACAGGTGAAAGTCGAAAAATTTGAATATCGTGCAACAGTTTGTGTATTTCAGTAATTCAAATTAAAAGGTGAAACTAATATATTTAGTATATATAACTATATACATATGCATGCTTATACTTTTCAGAGGGGCCACATTTCTGTATTTAAAATCCTTTTTTTATTGATTTCATGTATTATTCTAATTTTCTCAGATTTTGAATTTGGGGTTTTCATAAGCTGTAAGCCATAATCATCAAAATTATAACTTTTGCATGATATTCTAATTTTTCTAAGCTGCATCTTTTCCTCTGCCTCACTTCAGTGTGTGTGTGTGTGTGTGTATGTGTGTGTGTGTGTGTGATCAACTTTATTTAAAAATAATTTAGTTGTTGCTGTAAGAAATTACCAAGCAGGATTTGGGACCCTTGTTAAATAAATGCATTTGTGGTGTTCACAAATATTTTGTATAATGTTTATATTAATTATGCATTATTTACTTTTATTAAATATGATTACAGAATAAAGCAAGTAAATCCATGATAAACAAATCTATTACAACTAAATTACAAAATTCCAAACTAAATAAAAATACATTCTGATCATTTTAAGTGTCACATAACTAAAAGGTTTTCAAAAATCTATATAAACGGTATAGTTTATTTTTTATTTTTTACAATTGCTAACATTCTTTTGTCCAGTCTGTAGTCACATTTTAAAAACTCTAAACATATTTAGTACAACATCTATTCATGTTCATGTTGTTTTCACACAATGCAGTTAATTAACATATTTCTAATGGGTCGATGCATTTATCAAATGTCTAACGATACGATGCATCGATGCCACACATAAAATATCGATACACGATACCTTTATTTTGACACTCTCCACATCCTCACGTAACTTTTCTCAGCTGAAATGGTCCAGTCAAATTTGTCACGCGTCTGTCACAAAAGCCGGTATTTTCCACTGTCAAGGCATCGCGAGTTCATGTTTACATGGTTTTACAGCAAAAACGACAAGCATCCTTGTTGTTTGTGAACACAACCCGAAAAGTCTGTTTTAGCGAATCAGTGCGCAGTATTCGGGTCAGGTGACAAGGCTGCTGGTCACTTTGAAAAGACGCGCTAGCTGAGAGGAGTTTCGTCAAAGCTGATTAAAAGTGATCGAGGATGGATTTCAACGAACTTGATGAACCCGTGATATCTTCTTCGGGGCGTAAAAGGAAAATAAAAGCTGAAACTTTTTCACGGAATCTTGCTAAAACAGCATGTTAGTGGTGAGGGAAAAGCTCTCTGTATTGCGCGTACGTTAATCACAACAACAAAGCTTGACAGGCGTCTATGTCAGCTGAGGAGATTAACGTTTTTTCTTTCTTATGTAACTTTATCATAGCAATTACTTGGCTTTGTTTAACTCTGAAACATGAAATGTGGAGTTATCTGCTTTTGCCACACAAATATATATATATATATATATATATATATATATATATATATATATATATATATATATATATATATATATATATATACTTTCAATGAACTTTAATTTTATAAGTTAATTGTGTTTAGAAGGCTTTTGAACATGTCATTCTCAGCAATCTGTCTCCTATTAATAATTAATTATATTTCAAACAAAAGGTAAGTCATCTTTAAAAATGTACAGTTGACAAATCATTGTAACCAAACAAATAATTATAATCTGCTGGAGTTTGTTAAATTTGACAGTTTTACTGCTAATGTCTTTGCGGTCAGTTGGCAAAAGAATGTGATGTTGAAACCAGGGTATAAGTTCAAGCTCAGTTGTGTATTTACCTAATTTAAGAATTTAAGAATTGTATTAATATTGGTCTACACTACCGTTCAAAAGTTAGGGGTTAAGATTTGTTTTAATGTTGTTGTTTTTTTATCAAAAATACAGTAAAAACAGTAATATTGTGAAATAGTATTATAATTTAAAATAACTGCTTTGTATTTTCATATATTTTAAAATGTAATTAATTCCTACAATGACAGTTTATTTTTCAACAGTCATTACTTCAGTCTTCAGTATAACATGGTATCTACAAAGCAAATCTACAGCTATTTGGCTGCATTAAAAGGGTTTCATAACAGATACCATATGTTATAACAGGTAGGCCTATTTTAAACAGTGCTACTTAAACTACATGAAAGCATTTTAGTTACTTCTGTTTTTGTCGAGAAGTTTTCCTCTTTTTTCACCCCTCCTCACTCTTTGAGGTGTTTCAGGATAAATAATTGAAAATTCAACACAGATGTTTCATTATAAAAATGCCAACTACATCACAAACAGACACACAAAACCCAGCCTTTCAGTAGCAGAGGACCAGTCATCTAAATATGAATATGAATAATATAATCATGAATTATACTGTGTGTATATACAATAACAAGGGGCCAGGGACTTTTCAGTTGCTTAATCGTATGTGTGACAGATCGCTTAATATGAGCGGATCAATCTTTCCACATTGTTTTCAGGACTGATGTGTTTCTGCTTTTGGCAGCAGTCACATGTTTAAGAGTCGTGCTTTGAGATGTCAGGGAAACAGGGATCACCTCTCTTCTACGCTCTATCTGTTTTCTCAGCTCTCTGTTGTTTGTTTGACGTGCCATTGTCTATGGCAGCTGTACAGGACTGTATCTTTCAGACTCCAATGTCCAATCAAGAGGAAGTTGCATTCATGATGGAAACTGATTGCATTCATCCTCTGGGCAGAAAGGATCAGATCATGGGACCCCTGGCAGAGGGACAAAACTTTCTGGTAATTATTCTGCATATGCCTGTTTTACCTTGAGCACATTGATAAAGCAATATGCCAAGAGGTGTCTAAGGGATGAATTAAGATTAGTCTTCCATATATTTCCAAGGTATAGCTGGATTTCTGTGCAAATAAAACTGCGCTGCCATTATAAATCTGAGCTCTATAGCAGCTCAAAATTACATTATCATATGAGATATAGATTTGGCCATATCCCAACCTGGGGATTCTTGGAAAGATTTTGATCTTTGGTAAATGTTAAGTGTGACTTACCAGTCTTAATTTGACTATCAAATTGGTAAAAAAAAATAAAAAAATAATGGTGTATTCTCTTTTATGCTCTGTTATGCTGCTTAATATCGCAAACTGGTGTAACGTTTGGCTGCAGTAACATGCACAACGCAGGAGATTCAGAGAAACAAACTGTATTTAATAATAAATTAAAGGAGAAACTCATAGAATGCAACCATAGAAACTAACAACCAAAGAAACACAGTCAAACGGGAACAGAACAGAACCAAACTAAAACACAATGACACTAAACATAACCCTGACATTACACCAACATCCCAAGAGGAGCGTCCTCATGCCATAACTCCACAAGAAGTCCATATGAGCAGGGAGGGTGGGGGCTCTGGAGGTGGATGAGGGGCTAGCGAAGGGCAGGAAACAGGAGAAGATGATGGCGGAAGAGACCAGGGCGACGATGATGGTTGGAGGAGGTAGGGAGGAGACGAAAGCAGGAAAGCCTGGTGAGAACCCAGAGAAAAGCCAGGACGAAGGTCCACGGCAGAGTCAAGGGAGGGAGAAGCCATTGTCAAGTCTTGACAAACGAACACAGATAGATCTGGAGACAAGCGTCCGAGGGTGCCAGAATACTGAGGCTTAGCCGATGGGACTGAGGACCAAGGTGGAGCCAGAGGGATGGCAGAGCCCAACGGAGCTGAAGGGGTAGAGGGACGAAACACAGCTGAAGGCCCAGAGGTCCCTGGCACAGGCAGAGCGACTCACCAAGGCAAAGCTGGAGGGACGAGGCAGCACGGTGAAGCCATAAGAACAACAGCCCCAGGTGGAACCGACTGGTTGACAAGCTGAGGTGGCTGGCAGGTGGAGGTGGAGCCAGGGGATCCCCTTGCCAAGGCGGAGCTGGAGACCAGCAGATGTGAGGCAGATCCACGCAGCAGAGTGGAGTCAACAGAAGGGGAGCAGAGGGACTGAAGGGAGCCACTGGAGGCAGGCCGAAGGACTGGCAGTCTTTAGTAGAGAAGGTGGGAGAGGGAGGCTGGGTGGGGTCACTGGAGACTTGGAGCTAGGCGGAACCAGCAGAGACACAGGGCACTTGGAGCTGGGTGGGACCAGCGGCGATGGGAGATTAAAGGGAATGTCCTCTTCACCCTCAGCACAGGGAGTGTGGGCGGGGCTTCCATCCATCCCCTCGTACTCCACGAGCATGTCCACTAAAACACACGGTGTTGTCGTCTAACGCACCTGGTCAGACATTGGGCAAGGGCTCCAGGGCAATAGTCTGCTCAGTCTTTCTCTCTGGCTCTGGTCTGGAGTGGGGCTGGTGAAAAACTTCTACCCATCAATTCTTACAATAACCACTCGTGGATGAATTCAAGCTGGATGTTTAGGTGGGCCTCTCTACATTTATCTCTTGTAGGTCGCATTAACTTTGTCAAAATTGTTATTCTGCCTAAATTTCTTTACCTCTTTCTACACATATACCGATTTTCATTAATACATTTTTCTTGAATGGCTTGGACTCCTTTTGCTCTCATTTCTATAGGGGAATAAATCTGCTCGCCTTAAGAAATCAATCAACTTCCCAAGGCTAAGGGAGGCCTCACACTTCCCAACTTCCAGCAATATTACTGGGCCTGCAACATTAATAAACTTCTCTTTTGAAACAAGCTACTCTGACAACTGTCCACCATGGGTGCATACAGAAACTTTGTTGAAAAATACTCTTTACTCTATTGTTTGTTCTCAACTTCCTTAAATTCTAAGCAGGGTCAAATAATCCAGTAGTCACTGTCCCCTTCAAATCTGGGTCCAATTTAGAAAACATTATGGTTTACATAGAGGCTGAGGGAAGTAATTATTCAAAAGAAATGCCTACTCAGAAAGTATGCAATTTCGAATCCAGCCACTCTTTATGAGTGAGTCATTGAATCATTTACTCCAACAATATATTCAAAAAACAACACTATCATTCAGAAACGAAATTGTCTGTGTTTATGAATGAGTCATTGATTTTGATCTAATTTCCAACTGTTTTCGTTAACAGAGCAAAAAAAATTAAGCTGCAATTTTGTACAATGTGCTGTTGGTCTGAATATCAAAATGTTTAAATAATCTTCAGAATAATTATAAAGAATATTTAATATAATATGAATTAAATGACACATCTAGTTTAGAGTCAATGAAGGGGTGCTTAAGAAACCTACTGATTGGACTACGGTGGTACAAAAGACAAAACAAGCTGGGAAACAATGGATTATCAAGCCTCTTGACTGTGTGATGGTTTGGTGAAGATGATTGTGTGTGTTTTGCTCTGCAGCTGTGATTGGCTCAAAGGGAGAGTAGTGCTGAACCAAATGAACTTAACACACATGTTCCTGTAGAAGAAATTTTGGTCACGACACAAAACAGACACACATGGCATACCAATAAACAAACAGACAAAAACACAAGTAGAAAAAAAACTAAGGTGTGGACAAAATATGTTTGCATAAACCACTAAAATTACAAGCACTTATCGGCCCACACAGAAGACAAAATTGACTGTAAAGTTTGGTCATTGGTGGCCCTTGACATCACCGATCAGTGGTGTTAAGTGTTGTGAAAATTTTTATGTGCATGTGTTTGTGTTTTTTTGAAAGGAAGAAAAAGTGACTAAACGCAGCTGTTGGCAGCATATGTGTATTTGGGGGACTGATGAATTCTACTCTGGAGGATGATTCATTATTAACAATGCCAGAAAAGTCTAAGCACACAGAATCAATAGGACTGTAACACTGACAAATATTGTACAAGCATGCCCTCCAGCAGGACATTTATCAAATTTATCACTAGATGCACACCAATTACTGGAAGCATCTTTTTCTGTGACTGTCTCTGGCAATCTCTCAAGCAAAGACTCATAGTTTAGCATACTATAGCCTACTTTCACATTCTGTCTTGGACATAATGTGTTCTTATTATGTGTTGCCGACTTGCCGTTATTTTATTAAACAAATCCATTAAAGTATAGTGAAGGGGGTGAATTTACATTTCCTCTTTTTGTATTATACTGAATTAGAAATAAAACGTTGCGTCCTAAATCGCGTACTGTCTGAGTAGGTACATTTGAATTTGAATTTACTTCCGTTAAAAAAGTATGCACTTGTGTCCCAATGTGAAGGTTGCATCTTTCGAAGGCCGCAGACTTTCATGTATTTTCGGCTTAGCCAAGACCATGGCCAGAGCTGGTTTGCTGAGTCCTGACTCCTGAATTGCCTGATTACACTTTAAACTGTTGGACTATTGGGTGTTAACTTACGTAAAAAACTTAATGAAATATGAAAAGAAAAACATACATAAGCATATATATATATAATGTCTAATAAGGGGAGAACGTTCACTTGCAGTAAACTTCCGGCTTCTGAACTAGTTGCAGTTCCACTCTGGTTCCATATGAGGGCGCTCACAGGACGAGTGCAGAATGAATGGAGGTCAATGGAGCTATACCCCTCAAAATCCACTTTTCTCAGGATATAATTTTTTGTCTAGTAATTTGAACGTTGTATTCGAAAGGAGATGCAAAGAAATTACACATTCCTGGGGTGTTAGATTTTTTAGAGTCACTTATTTGCTTTAAAAAGTATTTTACAATGTCAATGACGTCATACACATCGTACGACCAGAGATACTGCTTTACGGCAATCCTTCAGTCACTTTGGTGCTTTCGCGCTCTGCACTTTCTTTTCTCTGGAGGCATCGACAACACAGCTGACACAGGTAAATACACGTGCTAGAAGAGTTTTTGTTTTGTTGTTTTAAAAGACCACGCCGAAAATACACACACACATTCTGCTCCCGCTTCGGATGCCACGATGCCATCAAGCGGTATCTCTGGTCGTAATCAGTCCTTCACTGACCAATCAGCGTTCATTAGCAGAATGCTAGCGTATTATGGGCAACAACTCAACCTGTAAGAAATCGAAAGGACATAAGTTCTTGTTCATTCAACTTTCGACCTATAATCCATGTTGAACTTAACCTACAATCAAATCTGAGATTTCTTAACGCCAATCGGGTGAAAGAGACAAATTTAGCCGTCTAGCTCCATAGACTCCCATTCATTTTGCACTTATGGGTGATCGCCCCCAGTGGAACTCTGGAACTACAAACAAAATTCGGTACAATAGGACTTAATAGGGAGTGGCCAGTCTTTCGTAGACGGGCTCTAATAAAACCCAGTTGAATATAAAAAAGTGCAGTTCAAATGTTACTCCCGCTCGTCATCGGTAGCTGTCTCAGTTGCTAGGTGACAAGAACAATCGCCGTCATTTTTTTAGTAAAAATGCTGTCGTCACCGGTGCGCAATGACTTATGGGGTAGGATAGGCTGCTAATTGCTAATCGCTAATTAACGATTGCGTCACGGCAGCACGATTAAGCATATACCTTTAAATGGTAGGCCTATTCAAAAATATAAGTAGCCAAATAAACAAAAGTTATTGTGGCATTAATTAGCCCACAAACAATATTTATTTTAAAGCCTAAACAAATTTTTTTATAGCAAAACACCAGCATTGGGCGTTTATCTGTATAGGCTAAGTGTTGTGTTTCAGCCGCCCTTTTCAAACTGGCGCAGCGCTTAGCCTACTCGTTGTAGAAAATGCATGATTTAATTTGTTAAACATGAAGAGGACTTATCCGTCTGGAAAGGCTGCTTGCTCTAACATTAACCTAAATAAATGTTCGCTATTATTAGGCGCATATCCGTGTTTGTGTGGAGAGTGGAGCGCTTAGTGCATGGCACGGAGGTGCAGGCATGATCACTTGCATTTTCCTATCAACAGTGGAAACAACTTAAAATACTGCATAATTTATGGTCAAACAGAAAAGAATAATACATCATTCGACTACTTTTGTTTGTGTAAACTCACAATAACAAGAAAATGTTGTGCTTCTGTAAAAGAAAAGAAAACGAACAGGACGCGCTTTCATGGTCTCCGTGAATTGGAGTGCGTCTCAAAAATGAACTGAAAAACAGCGTATAGACTAGCCTCACAGGCATGAGAAATATATCTATATAAAGCTTGAAATGTCCAACAACGAAAAAAATCGAATCGAAAGCAAATATGGTACCATTTGATTATGTAATCCTGTCCGTATGAAAGGTGCATTTTTCTCTTAAGGCCCATCTACCTTACAGCAGAGATGTATGGAGATATGTTTGCAGCCGACACTGGTTTAGAAAACACTAGTTTATTAATAAACAATCAAAATGCTTCGTTATTTTTTCAGACACATTTATTATCATTAGCCTACTTTTGCGGCAAGATTTATGCAAGCGCTTTAGAGCGGAATAGGCTATAGCTTTATATATGCACCCAGGATTGAATATAAACATGCGATTAGTCCTAGGCGTAATTGTTTAAATGAATGACTACTAGTCTAGAAAAATCTTTAGTCTATGGCAACTCTAATCAATAGCCTACATTTAGGCTATTAGGCTAATAGTTGACATCATTTAGTTAGTAATTCGTATCCAGCTCTTTACATTAAATTAGTTGAGTTAGAATAATTAATGAACTAAAATATAAAATAAAGTTTAAATTAAGATGCTAACCATATTATTCTATATAGCATTGCTTATTCCACCACAGGGACTATTTGTAAGGTGACAATCCGTTATACATGTGAAGATTGTAGGCTGTATCTTGAAGATGTTTGTATCTATCTTCTGTTATAAAGACGAAGATTCACATTTCGTTATTTAAAAAAAAAAAAATAAGAACACGGTGAAAAAAATAAACGACGTAGGCAATGTTCTGTTAGATGTTTTTTGACTACTTTTTGTTTAATTATATGAAGTTATAGCCTATTAACAGAAATAAAATATATATATATATATATATATATATAAATATTATATGGGAAAAAAAACTTATAGACCTATATAAAATATATTTAAAAAGGGGCCTCACTGACTAATTTTGCCTGGGCACCCCCAGTCAGTGTAGGTTCACTTCTGATTGGGGGCTGATACTATCATAGACAGTAAAAGAAATGGACACAGCGACCCCCTTGATTTCAACGGAGAAAACTGAAGCCCAATTAGAGCACTCACTTCCTGATGGCTGAGCTTGATGACAGTCTGACAGTTGTAAATCTTCTAGTAGCTGTGCCAAGACAAATCTGAATCACCTAATCCCTCAAAAACGTTGTTGAAATATTTTGTCCTGTTGCTTTTATGGACTCTCTATCTATGGGCTTTTCCCTTGACTTTATGCCTCTATGTCCGCCCGATTGGCTCATAGACAGTAAAAGGTTGCCTGCGAGCTCCTCCTCCTGTCTATACGGTAATTTCTCTATTGTGCGACAGAAAGTCGCGTGGTTATGATGCAATCGTTAGCCTATTTTTACAAAAACGGCTTCTACAGGACCATAACGTAAGATACAAAGTAATGGAGCCTTTTATACATTGTAGTGTTTCTTTAGAAATAAATAATGGACAAATGAAGTCTTTGGACGCCTCAGATGTAAAGTTATTCGCTGTCAAAGTGACGCCAAAATGAATGGGAGTCAATGGAATGCTAAAAGCAGGTGATGGTCTGCTACAATGGCGGCCCCCGTGAGGCTTCAGTTTCCGGCTGATGGATTACCTCCTTGGATACTATTTGCTTCAGCTTTTTGAACATGATAGGCTATAGGCTATAAATTGTATGTGGATAAAGGCAAATTTTGTACATGACTACGTGTACGTCCTTATAAGGCCAAGAAAATATGTCGTTTTAATGACATAGCATCTCGTTATTAGTAGCCTACTACATAATTGAGTGGAAAAAGAATATGTATGTGGCAGCAATGCGTCACCGTAGTGTCTGTAATACCCTCTTGTGATTTTTTTTTACTTGTCTTATAAAAGGCGGTTGGTTGCTAACAAGTGGCTAACTAGAACTACAGCGGTTGTCGAGGACATTAATCGTCATCAGCCAAACAGGTAAATTTATCAACTCACTAGTCCGCTTTCACAGCCTCGTTGTGTTTATACTCTTGCAAACTATTATAACTCGAACTTTCAGGGAAAATGTTTTTAACAAAAACAAAACCTAAAAAAATTGTCAGAAGCTTATTGATGGTGACATGAAGTCATGCGACCATAGTAGCCTACGTTTAGCTTTTGATAGACAGATTGTATTTATGCTTCAAAATTCATTAAAGTTGTGTTCATTTGTGAAGATTATAAAGATTAACAAATAGTGTAAGAATCATAAGATTTTGTTTGTCACAGGCCTTATTTAATGCACTAATCCAAAAGCCAATGAAAAAATCCTATTGGGTTTTTGTGTAGGGAACCAGGGTGATGCTTCAATTAAATTATAGAGATTCGAAAAGCTTAGTTTCTCCCATCACTACTTACAAGAACGGTTGCAACATCAATAGACTGTAAACACTCTCTCATAGCCAATGCAGAACCTAAAATAGAGCAGCATAGGAATTTTACAACAGCCACTTGATCATGTAGTGTGTGATCCATTGAGCACTTTGAAATTGTAAAACCCAAACAACGCCCTCTAGAGATTAAATTCTGAAGTGTATCTGCAAGTTATTCAATTAAACTTGACATGTTGACAAAATCACTGGACCATCAGATCTCTTTCACAACTGATATTGTAGAGAGGGGAAAAAAGCCAATTTCTTTGTGGCTAAAGCACCCAGTCTGGTTCTGATTGTAGCCCTTTCTCATGCTCTCTTTGGTTATAACACTAGCAAATAAATTATGTATAATTATGCCTTTCATGTGTTACACATTACCACATTGGTCTCCATTTGTTTCTCATAAAATCAACAAAATTAAGTATGTGACTCAGGAAATCTTTTCATTTTCATTAAATTATCAATTCACGCCAAAATGCCTCATGCCATTCCAAACACACATGATGTAGCCTACTATTGCACGTATGCAGTCTGTCTAAGACTAGACCTCACTATGTAGTATACTACATATTAGAGCCATTTACATGTAAGCAATTTCATGGTATAATAGACATAGTCACATCTCCGTGTTTACAGCATAGGCTGCAGGTACAGTAATTCCCTGTAATCTGGGCTGTAATCTCAGCTTTGACTAATTGTAGTGAGCTCTCTGTACTCCTAAATTAGCTGTGATTCATGGAAGACCAGCAGACCAACTCAGGAAAAGACATCATATCGTTCACACACTGTACACTAAATTGACACACAGACACAAAATGACAATAGACATATACTGTAAACAATGACTTGGCACCTGTAATAAAACTTGTAAATAAAAGTCTTCAGTGTAACAACATTTAATTCTCACAAAAATTCTTAAAGGCATCATACACACAAATATGACAATTTCCGTCAAATTATTTACCCACATGAGTAATGATGTATTTAAAAGATGACAGTTATTTCATTTGTTTCTGAACTATCCCAACTGATCCAACTTAAATACAGTAAATAATGTAAAAAACATTACATACAAATGTCAATTATTGCAACAGCCATTATTGCAAGGAGGTGGTGACAGACCACTCACTGAAAAAAGAATGGGAGAAATTGCCACACTAAATAGCAGTAGGAATCGAAGTCTAGCCTTTTTTGTCAAATGAGACATGATTTGAGCTTAAGCAGCAAAATTTATGATACCACTGCTGTATTTTATTGCTGATTTGAAATATGTTTCTGAAACAAATGCGTTTGAAGATTTTGGTCTTTCTTCATTCAAGTAGGCTATATAGGAACTGTACTTATATGACTATTACACACTGTACATAGAAAATAGCTGCCTGAAGATGTTTGCTATATGGCTACCAAGTGAAGTGACTTGCCTTAAAGGGATTTTGGCTTAAAGCAGCCACTCCGTTAAGGGCAGTTAAAACAATGATAATATACATTATTGTTACATAATAAAACTATAACCCCCATTAATACTCACAATCTTCATTCAAAACTTTAAAGAGACAAATCTACTTTTCAAAATAACATTTTGGAGTTTGTAGCGTTTTTTCTTCTTTCATAAATGGGCACATTATTAGAGGCCACTTTTTATTGTTTTGTAAGTTTTCGATTAATTTTCAAACATTTTTGATATTCAATAAATAATAATAATAAATTTGTCTTGAAATTTCTGACAAGAAGCGAAACTATAAAAGGTACCAAAGAATAAAAAATAAATGTAATGTACTAAAAGTAATAGAACATTGATGGTCTGTGATTCAAGTAACTTTCAAGAATGATGCATCAGGGATCTTTTTCTCTGAAAACCAAAGATTGTTTGGCTGAGAGACGGACCATAGCTATAAGAATAGAAGGCACTAACAAAACATTTCAACCAATGGCATTGTCTGTGACTGCAATCTTGTTCTAATATAGAAAAAAAGTTAAATGGTCTTTAACAGTCGGGAAAATATAATGATAAAAGCAACAAAATAGCTTATTTTAAGAAAGATCTATAGTTAACCATTTTTATTTATGATGGAAAAAGTCTCTAAGAGGAAAAAGAGAGGCTTTTGCTCAGGAATCACTGAGAGGTCATTTCCCAAAAGACAAGGCAAGTTTCTGGAAGAGGAACACAACAAGCAAATCAATACAAACATTGTTTTAGAATAAAAAAATACATAAAAGAGAAGAAAAGCCCAAAAGTTCCACTTATGTTTATACTAGATGCAACATTGGAGACACAAAACATACTGTTAAAGTATAACATGCCGTTCTCATAACATTGCTATCACCTTCAATGTCATGCACCCAGCAGGATATTGGACATATGTCCTATGTTGAGGAACTTTCTCTTCGATTATCCATTGTTCTGATTAAATAAAACAAAAACAAAACATGAGGGGTGAAAATATACAAAGCTATATTCTATGAATAAGACAGCTTAAAAGACATACTTACATTTGATGCTGCTGCAAAAAATCTGCAAACTGACGATCTCTCGTGTAGAGTTCAAGGATGCGTATGCGATCTTGAATCTCCTACGGAATTGATAAGAAGAGATCATTCCATAAACAACATGTATCACACACCTGCTCATACAGTTTAAAAAAATTAGAAAAATCGACTTGCTGACCTAAATGGGTATACCATTAACATATATTGTTAATATATTACTGTTAATATATTAAGGACACATACCTCCTTGGTGAGCTCGCTGTTCTCATAAATATGGCGTATCTCTTCACTGCTGAAGTCAGTGGATGCTTCAGCACTGGCGCTGCTGTGGACTGGGGGCTCTGGGTACCGCTGGTAGTAATGGCTGTAGCCTGTCGTTAAATCGCTCTCGAACATGGGGTTATACTTAGTGGCTGTGTCTATAAACGGTGGCCTGTCCTCTCTCCTTCATACAAACATGTATACACACACACACAAACACACACACACAAAGTTGCAACAGCCATTGTTAAATCCACAGGGGTAAGAAGTCATGGCCTAAAGAGGGTCAAGGGATCAAAGATCAGCCTTGTTGATGAATTAATGCAAATCTCACAATGGCATTACTGGAGATATAAACTTCTTCCTAGGTAATGCACATGCAGTAATTAAAGAGATTTAAGTAAGAGAAAAAAGAACATTGAAGTGCCCCTATTATGCCATTTGAAAAGTTTAAAATTATGCTAATTTTAAAACTGCTAATTTTGTTTTGGAGGTCTTCTACAATACATTTACATTTAAATTCTCATAATATACATTGCACATCACCTAATTTGTCAAAGAGTCTGAAAATGGTTTGTTCAAACATTAAGTCTCTCTAAACCCCTCCTTTCTGCTAGCCTACTTTGCTCTAATTGGTCAGATGGCCCAGTCTGTTGTGATTGGTCAACCGCTTATAGTGTGTGACGGAAACAAAACGGCCATTACTATATCTGAATTTCAGCTCCAGAAGCTTCCTCAGCGCTTGTATACATAGTGATGCAAACAGTAAAGATGGCATAATTTTCCCCATATCAATTCCAGCGTGAGTCCTCATCCTTTTGAAGTGCATGCAAAGTGGATTTGCAATGCTGAAAACAGTATCTTGTTAACATGTCGACAACACAAACCAAGCTCTTCCAGGCTACAGCTAGTGTTTGAAGGTGGGTACATTGCTACAAAGGTATGTAACAGGAAGTGAGACTGGAATTGCTGACAACTCGTTTAGGCAGTTCAGAATTTATTTGTCATCCACTTTGATCTTTAAAACTTTGCAGACCTTTAATATTCACAAACAGCTTTATTACACACTGCATGAAAGGTACTTGAAAAAGCATAATAGGGGCACTTTAAATGTATATGTAACACACTCATTCATAATCATTTCAATAAATAATTGATTTCAAGATTTGACTTGGTTTAGTGTGTAATGCAAATTTAAAACCTTAGTTTTATTTTAAAATACTTGTTTTTCATTAAACAATTTGTAAGTTCGCATTCATCACCATTACAATTTAATGGTTTAATTTAGCTTTTATTGAAATTAAAATCTCATGCTTTCATTGTGATTTTTTTTTTTTGTGTGACAAAGGACCTTTCTAGAACCTCAAGGCTACTTTACTCTAGGTCAAACTCTTATCAAGGGTTCATATCAGGTGAATGGCTCTGAAGGCTCAGACTTCTAAGGTAAAGCTTTCATGTACTGAAGTTCACTTATAGACAAAGTCTATAATAGAAAGAATATTATAATGATCAGTGAAAGTATGCAAGTTGGAACAAAGTTGCTATTTACCAGGGATGCGTTTCCCGAAAGCATCGTTAGCTAACTATGGTCGCTAGTTCCGTCATTTTCAGCATAGTTCAACGAGTCGGTGTTTCCTGACAACATAGTTCGAATGAACTTTCGCAAACTGCATCGCAAAGTTGTGTGGTTGGAACGGCAGCTCTCGAGCTGTGGTTAGAAGCATAGTTTCTTGTTTGCATGACATCTGGAGTCAATGAATCCTTACCTTAAGTCAAATAAGCAAGCTGACATTCAGTACAATCTATATCTTTTATTTAGAATACATAATTTACGTCTTTTAATTTGTCAAGAGATTTAAAGCATCGTTTTTAATAGTGCGCATGTGTTAACGTCCTGTACTACGTAAGAATGAGCCTATGATTGAATCTCGAAATAAAGCAAAATAACTGAGAAAAATTTGAAATAGTCCTCAGATGCCATGTCCGTAATTTATAGCAAAACATCTAGCATCAATTCGATCTCAAACAGATTAATTAAAATAAGTTATTACTCCACCACCTGTGTGACATCGTGGTTGAACGACCAATTTGCAACAATATGGTTTTGGGAAACAGTCGTTACTAGCTAGTTGGTTTCTTCAATGATGCATCGTACTACAGTAGTTAAGCAGTGAGTTACGTCATTGTTCGGGAAACACACCCCAGATTGACTGTGACAGAGAATGTGTCTTACCGTACTTGGTCCTCTGTCTCATCCCTGTCATACTGGTCTCTCAGAGTTCTTGCTAAGAAGAAGATTACTCCTGATGCCACCAGCAGGAACCCAGCAACAGATGCTATGGCAATGCCAACCACGAGTGGCTCAGAAACATATTCTTCACAATGCTCCCCTCTGTACCACCAGTTTTCCCCCACACGGCATCTACAGAGCAGACACTAATATTTATAATGATTTGTTACATTATATAGCGCTTTTCTGGGTACTCAAAGCGCTTTACATAGAAGGGGGAATCTCCTCAACCACCCCCAATGTGCAGCATCCACCTGGATGATGTGACGGCAGCCATATTGCGCCAGAACGTCCACCACACCAGCTTATTGGTGGAGAGGAGACAAGGTGATGAAGTCAATCAAGTATATAGGGATGATTAGGTGGTCATGATGATGGATCGAGGCCAATGGGCAAGTTTGGCCCACCTTAAGAAAATGCCAGCCTAGCATCTACGTACTAAAAGATGAATGAGAATGCTGTTCTCCAGGTAGTATAGACCTCGCTGTACATCATATGATCTGTATTTAGGCTTTCTTAAACTTGCACAAATTCATTAAAAATTTCTTGAGCATTATATAATCTAAATAAACATACCTGCAGATGGCTCCTTGGCCTGGAATGACATCACATTTCCCATCATTCAGGCAGAATTCATGCTGAAGGTCACAGATGCTCTGGCAGGGTAGTCCATCCACACTGAAGTAACCAGCATTACACACACATTCAGCCTCACCTGACCAGCGGTTCACTGTACATTCTGCAAACTCATTACATGCCTGAAACTTGCATGGGTCTGCATGTTCCCCTAAAAACAAACAACCATACACACACATTGATTAGCTGCTGCATAAAGGAGGCATGTGATGAGGTACCTGAACACATTATATACAGGCTGCATTTCCAAAGTGAGAGTTTTCTGAATTTGTCTTACCTGATTCTACATCCAAAGAATATTTGTCAATGGCGAGGTTCATGGTCTGGTAAGCTGTGTTGCAGAAGTTCTCAAGAATGAGGTAAACAGCAGCATTGACTTCACGTGGAACAGGCTTCCCAAACTTCATACGGTTATTCACCACAATACTTCCATTTCTGAAGTTCAAGATCTCCAAGTTCTCAAAGTGACTGAGGTTTGACTGCAGATATGGCACCAACTGAGGGACATAAAATCCCAATAATAAGTTCATAAACTCACAAACATAAAATGTATAAAACAGGTCTTTTCAACTCCAGTCCTGGAGGGTCAGTGTCCTGCAGACTTTAGTACCAATCGCAGTCTAACCCACCGGTCTGTAATTTGCAAGCAATTCTGGACAACTTGATTAGCCTTGTTTGTTTAGGGTTAAAGCAAAACTCAGCAGGAAACTGGCACTCCAGGACTAGAGTTGAAGAGCCTTAGTATATATAAATTTGTGAATAATTTATTCTGAATTAAGAATGTCCATTCCTGCTCCTGGAGGGCCACCTTCCTGCAGAGTTTAGCTCCAACACACCTGCCTGGAAGTTTCTAAAGATCCTGAAGACCTTGATTAACAAGTTCAGGGGCTAGTTGCATAAACATAGCCATTATGTAAAGACTGTGACTTAAGAAATAGTATAACCAACAGCAGTTAGTTAAGGGTAATAAGTCTTACTTTTCGGTATCAAATTAGACCAATCTACGGTTTTACGCAACTGACAAAAAAAATAATTATGAACAGTCTTAAAGAAAAAAAAATTGATGACTATCTTGTAAGACTAATCTTAGCAGTTTATGCAACCGGCCCCAGGTCTGTTTAATTGTGGCTGGAGCTAAACTCTGCTGGAAGATGGCCCTCCAGGAGCAGGATTGGACAGTCTTGATTTGGACTGATAAGTGGAAATTTGACAGGGAATGTGGGCAAAGAAGAAGAACAAGTGATGGTAGGAAAAGAAAAGGAAAAAGAATATGCACAAATATACTTTAGAGAAAGTACACTACCAGTTCAAGGAACCGTTGCTCCAAGGCTTTGTACTCTGCAGAGCTCTTATTAAACAAATCCTCAGAAAAAATCATGTTAGTTACACGAAGACTGAAAAACACTATCAAAGACCGCCCTGGGTTAGTTGGCAAGGCAACGCTGGAAACTTCATCGCCCTGAATGACACTAGGGACACCACTACCCTCTTCCTCTCTGTAATCGATCACATCCAGAGATGCAGTCATGACCTCTGAATTTAAATTATGCCCCAACTCCCCCTCTTCTGGGGTCTTCATGGTCAAGAGGGAGAAGGGTAGTTCTATTTCTGGTGAAAGTGGGGTTGAGTAAACTGGGTTTGCTGGTTCAATGGTGACCAATAGGATCTCTTCCTCTTTTAGAACTTCCTTTGAAAACTGTAATGCTGAAACATCCGTTAGTACAAAATCTTTGTTCTCATGTGGCATTGTGGTACTGTCAACATATTCTTCCTCTTCTCCAGCCTCCTCTGATTTCTCCTTCGTGACCACAGCAACTTTAGTTTCCTCATCCTTTTGTGTTTCTGTTAGAACAATTTCTTCCTTGTTGTCTTCCTTTTGCCTCTCTTCTTCTGCAGGTAATATGAGGTCTTCCTCAGGTTGTGGGGTAGATTCTGCCTCAGCCACCTTGACTGGTGGCATTGCAGGAGCATCACTACCATGTTGTAGGTTTTCATCTTCTCCAGCTTCAACTGTAATCAATTCTGTGGTTTCCTCAGGCAAGATCTGGTCCTCTTCAATCATTGTTGTAATTGTGGAGAATTCATAGTCTTCTTTCTGTGGCATATCTACATTAACCAAAAACTCTTCATCAACTTCTATATCTCTAACTGGCTCTTGAGCTTCAGTAGGAACGACAGTTACCCAATTTTCTTCGATTACACCATATCCAGAGGTGGGGTCAAGGTCATCCATTGTGATGTCTTGCTTGGCATCGATAACAGGACCAACCACTTCACCTGCAGGAGTCTGGCTAGGGGAAAACAGTAACACCAAGTCCTTGTCTTGAAAGTCTGAAAAGAGGAACAAACAAGCATCTTGACAAGTCTTTCACCACCATATTGGTTTAAATCAGGGGTGTCAATCCTGCTCCTGAAGGGCCACCGTCCTGCAGAATTCAGAAAAATTCTAGGAAGGGGTGTTGGGCAGGTTGAAGCTAAACCCTGCAGGATACTGACCCTCCAAGTGCATTATTTCACATCCCTGCTGTAAATCATTGTACATGTAAATGTTGGTTCTTACCCTCTGAGAAACTGCCGCTGGGATAGTCTATAAGCGGTTGTGTGGTCTCATCTAAATGTATGACATCCTGCTCTCCCATACCTTCCTCTTCTGACATTGTATGATCCAAATGGTCAATAATTTTAAAGACCTCCTTTGCCACTCCTCCAGGCAGCTCGGATGGTTTTTCTACTGATAAAATGTCATCCTAGACAATAAACGAAATGAAACAGCTGGCTCTCAGTATTTGTGAAAGTTATTGATGGTGCTTGCTAAGGCTGTCATTACTATTACTATTCCTGCTATTCCATTCTTAGAGTTAGGAGTTTGTTGAAAACTATGGCAGGTAACTCACACCAAATTGTTTGTTCTATGTGACAAGAATAATACCTCAAATTGTGTGCCTTGTTAAGTATAGGTAAAGTCTAGCATGATAGACTTACATTAAATGACATTTTACGTATCTACAGACCAGAATATCCCATATACTTGGGTGTGTGCTTTTACTAGTGTGCTTGGGCTAGTAAACATCCCAGAACACCTACTTTAGGTAATCACTTTACAATACCCAAGAAACCATCCAGATCACCGTAACCTAGCCTAGCAATATCCTTTCAAAAACCCTAGCAATGTGTTCCTATACTAGGAATCAGAATTTAGATTTTAAGAATATGCAAATATCTAGATGGAATAGTTCAAACTTCACTGTCATCTTGACAGAAATCTTAATCACCTTGTGGTCAGGGTCTGGTGACTCCTCGGCAGGATGGGTTTCCTCTGGAAATGTTTCCACTGACAACAAGAAAATATTACATTATAAAACATTATACAGACTGCTGAGATGTACCATAGAAGACTAGTAGCTATAAGCAGGTATAGCAGTACCATGCAGAGCCTTAGTGATGTCAGGGTGGAGGTCAATAATGGTGTACTGGACTGTGGGCCCCTCTGAGTAACTAAAGGTGCCCTCTACCATGTTGGATTGAAGATTAATGAAATCCAGCGTCTCACTGCTGATTACTTCATTGTTGGTCTGGAGGGACACAACATATTCCACCAGTACTACCTTATTACCACTGCAGAGACAAAACAACAACCGCACTTAGTCTACGGGACAGAACATGATCATGACATGGGTTGAAAGATTGGATAACTTTGCAATAGTCTCACATCATCAGTTGTAAGTCTTGTGACTATATTTTCAAAACATTGGGTATTTTAATGTTAATATACAAACAATATCTTGCCCCTTAGACTTCCATTGTAATTGCATGACTATAAACATGATTCTTGCTTGTTTATACTAATTCAAGGAAAGACTGCAAAAATACATTCTCTCACTCACTAACCTGCATTCATGCAAACAATCGAGTGTAAATTACCTTGAGGGATCCACCTTTGGCCTATAGAAAAGATAAAGGTCATATTTTTAGTACAATAGTCTTACCACTATAGCAGGTGATAGACTAATGACGCATATTGTCTGATCATGCATTAACTATAGACATGTTCCAGGGCTGTGTTTAAGTCCACTTTTTATTCCCTTTCCTTGCAAACCTCCATCTGTCTTGTTCACTCAGATGTACATAATTTCTTACATTGCACGAGTGCCCACTAAGACCGTGATCACTTATAGGTAAATTAGGTGTGACACTGTCAGTTGCTGTTGAGTCGAGGGTCTGTCCTAAGTGTACCATAATAGTCCTGACAAGTGAAGCCGAATAATGTTGATCGCCCCCTGGTGGCTGGCTGCAGTATAGGTCATAAACCCTGCCCTCTCCATTTAATTGAATGTGAGCCAAACTGAAAATCCAATTACACATTTAAATAATATTTTTCCAAAGATGGTTTCTGTCATTTTAGGTAGTTTTTATTTCACAGATGTATGTTAATTTTTCCAATAAGTTTGGCTTAAGTTAGTTATTTGATGCTGTAAAAATGGGGTGTAAAGTCATAATTGACAGCTGTGCTTATGATTGAGTCTGCGGGAGTGGGAGTATGGGCAGGACCTTGATAACTCAGGATCACTATTGCAAAGACTCGGTCCTGGGATATCTCATTACCGGGATATTTTGGCTTCATTTTTCTACAGTGGAAGGAAGCGGAGATGCGCTGTTCATCTTTTTTACAGTCTATGATCTGTCCAAATAAACTTCCCTCGTCCACTTGACGAAGTTGAACACTTCAAAATGGCGGCAGGGATTCCCCAGAGGGGAACTGATTAGGGAAGTTCATTAGTACATGTCTAAAAGTGGAGTTAAACGCAGCCCAATTTGACAAACCAGGAAGTTTCAGGGGCAGATCTACCGGGGTGTTAAGAAAACAGGAAGTTTCAGGGGCAGATCTACGGGGGTGTTTAACAAAGCAGGAAGTGTCGGGGCGGATCTACCGGGGTGGCCCATCTGCCACACCAGATTTATCCCAATATAAAATATAAATTTAAGCAGCATTTTCTGCACGCATTTTAGCAGCTTCGCTTTAATGTGATGACAAATATTAACAACCACGAAAAAATGGCAAGAAAACAATTCTGCTGCACGCCTGCTCGCACTGTGTAGTCAACCTGCTCACAACTGTGTAGTCATCATTAACAGATATGATTCTTATGAACCGGTTCTTTTTGGTGAGTCAGAAACACACAGCACAACCAGTGTAGCTGCCCAATTCACAAACAAATGGACTGTTTTCCATTATATATATATATATACACTCTAAAGGATTATTAGGAACACCATACTAATACTGTGTTTGACCCCCTTTCGCCTTCAGAACTGCCTTAATTCTACGTGGCATTGATTCAACAAGGTGCTGAAAGCATTCTTTAGAAATGTTGGCCCATATTGATAGGATAGCTGTCACGGTTTATGAATCCACCGTCTCATTCTGGTGTTTTGTGTGTGTATGTGTGTCTGTGTGGGCATGGTTACCAATCCCATTGATTGTCTGCGCCAGCTGCAGTTCATCACCATTCCCTTTATATGTTCAGTAAATTCCATCTCATTTTGTCAGATCGTTGTGGCTTCCCCGGTGTCGTGTCCTGTTCCCGTGTGGCTCTCTTTGTCTCCTCGTGTGGATTACCAGTCTTCGTGGATCTTCATCGTTGTCTTAACCGTCTGGATTGTTTATTGTTTCCTGGTTCCTGAGCACGCCGATCTTCACCACGATTCTCCGGGTTGCCCATCAACGTCCCTGTGTCACCTCTCCATCTGAGTGTTTGTTCCCCGGCCTGTGTGTTTATGTACATCTGACCATCTCTAATAAACGCCTTTTACTTGCATTTGTATCCGAACTATTCCATCACAGAACGATCTGACCAGACATGGACGGAGTAAGTGCGGCCAGTTTGAGTGTCTTCATCTAGCACAGCGTCAGAAAGAATGGATCAACAAGGAGAGGAGATCGCGAACACAGGTTGCGCGGTTCAAGCACTCGTGACACAGGTGTCCGAGCTCACCCAGCAGTTACAACATCTACGAGCTCCCACTCCGCAGCCCACACCACCCGTTCAGCCCCCCCCCCCCCCCGACGCCGCAAGAGAACCAACCTGAGCCTCGTCTACCCACGCCTGAGGGTTATTAAGGTGAGCCTGAGTACTGTAGAGCTTTTCTCACGAGATGTTAAATGCATTTCGCATTGCAGCCACGGACCTTTTACAGTGAACAGTCCAAGGTGGCGTTTGTGTTGACTCTACTGTCGGGGAAGGCGGCGCTCTGGGGGACGGCAGTTTAGGAGAATCAAGACAGCTGTTGCGCCTCGTTCCAGGCATTCTCCATGGAGATAAGAAGAGTCCTCGATCGAGTGGTGGCGGGTAAGGAGGCAGCCAGATTACTCGCGGATCTACGCCAAGGTGATGGCTCGGTGTCGGATTACTTCCAGTTCCGCACCCTGGCTGCACAGTGCCATTGGAACGAGGAGGCGCAGTGGGACATGTTCCTGCATGGGCTAGCTGACCGCGTTCAGAAGGAGATATATATTTTGGACCTTCCTAAGTCTCTTAATGAACTGGTGGAGCTGGCGCTGAGGGTCGATTCACGTCATACACTGCCATACACTGAGGATCCATGGACCGGCGACGGGAACGTGGTCAGCCCAGTTTTCGACCACGAGCCCATGCAGGTTGGGAGAGCTCGGCTTTCCCGGGAGGAGAGGGAAAGGCGGAGATCCCAAGGACTCTGCCTGTACTGTGGTAAGGCTGGCCATTTTCTCTACTCTTGTCCGGTAAAAGAGCAAGCCCGGTAGTAAGTATGAGGCTACTATCGGGTGGGATCTCCGCCGAGAAGACCTCATCACCATCATCGACCCTCCTCCCGGTAAGACTGAGATGGGCAACCTCCACACACACCACTCAAGCACTACTGGATTCTGGAGCAGAGGGTAATTTTATGGACTTCAGTCTCGCATTCAAACTCCAGATTCCCATCACTTCTCTCTCACACAAGATATCTGTCAACGCACTCAACGGACAGGAACTTCCCTTTTCACACCATTCTTTGTAAACCCTAGAAACAGTTGTGCGTGAAAATCCCAGTAACTGAGCAGATTGTGAAATACTCAGACCGGCCCGTCTGGCACCAACAACCATGCCACGCTCAAAATTGCTTAAATCACCTTTCTTTCCCATTCTGACATTCAGTTTGGAGTTCAGGAGATTGTTTTGACCAAGACCACACCCCTAAATGCATTGAAGCAACTGCCATGTGATTGGTTGATTAGATAATTGCATTAATGAGAAATTGAACAGGCGTTCCTAATAATCCTTTAGGTGAGTGTGTATATATATATATATATTATATTATATTAACGCTTCTCACCGGTTATTTTGACCTGCATTGTGTACCGTAACTATTAGTGGTGCACAGATTTCATATAGTGTATCCATTGTTTTATTTAAAATCTATTACAATTATTTTTGTTAAAAAACCTTTTGCTTGAAAAGTGTGCTTGTTCTGTCTTAAAATACCTTCATATGTTCTAATCTAATGCAATGATATTTATAAATTTTTAAGCGTGAACTAAGTGTCCAAATACTTTTTGGAGCCAATTTAACTAGCAGAATGAAACATGCATCACACCTGATGTTCAATACTGACACACTCTTGAATTCTGTCAGTTTCTCCAAAGCAGCGGAAATCTGGAAGAATGACATATATAGCCAGCACTTTTTGTTACAAATCTAAAACAATATAGTAACCTAAAAATAACATCAGTGTAATAATTAAAGTAAGTGTGTTGTTGTACCTTCTCTATGATCAGCTGAGTGAGTCTGCGATGCTCACTGCTGGTGGAGTTGAACAGCTCTTCACTCCATGGTTCTCCAGTCAGTAACAAAGCCAACTCCACCCTCTGCTCAACCAGAGGATGTGTAGGCAAAGCAGCTGCCTCCTGCTCAATCTCATTAGTGATCTACCACAGACAATACACAAAAACTTTGTTTAGCAGGTGTTCAATATTTAAAATTTGTTTATATGTATATTTTTTGCATGTATCACTCATGAGTGCATCACACTAGAACTAGACCTCACTCTTACATTTTTATTATATCTACATCAATGATAAAAGTAAGAACAGAAAATTTCAGCCTATATCATCTGTCTACCTCAGTATCCAGCTCCATTGTCACGACAACGGATGGTGCTTCTGCAGTAACTTCCTTCACACTCTCAGAGATTACCTCATCTGGAACCATTGTGGTCACCAACACAGTGGTCTCTGCTGGAAGCTCATCACCTACCAAGTTTTGAAGATAATTTTTGTATCTTGGTGATCAGGCACATGTTATAAGATTTCTTGCCATTTCCAATTACAACATCTCAATCTGAATTGCAAACAAAGTTTGCATCAAAATAGCCCTGAAAAAACATAAAAGGATTATCTGAAATTCAAACCAAACACTAAAAGGTATTTTAAAGCCATTTGATTTTTTTTTATAGTCTGACACAATATGTGCATCAGCACTAACTCGTTGCAACAGAAGCTAGTTGCTAAACATCGAGAAATTGCTGTTGATTATTTGGAAGCAAATTACTCTCCATACAGGAATGAAACCAGGAGGGTCAGTGCCACAAATACTGTCTAGAACATACCAAAGTTGTTGTCCATAACTAATTGTAATTGATGTTTACAAAAAAACTGAATGGTTTTAAAATATAATTTTCCTTTCGATTTTCAAAATGAATGTCAAATATGATCCATGCATGATCTCAACAGGTAAGGGTTTTATACAGTTTATATAAGATACTGTATCAGTATGTAACACACAATCATTACAGACATACCTGGTGGCACATTATCTTGCTCTTGGGAAGAATCCTCAGGTCTGTTAAAAAGAAAAGAGAGAAGAAAAAGACAGTTAGAAATTAAACAGACATTCAAATAAAAGAGTTAAAATCACACATACACAAGATCTCTAACTGCACAGTCCATTTAATAAAAAAAATGGTATAACGGGTATAAAGGGTGTAATACCTGCATACTGAGTATGTAGGTGTCTTACTGAGAGAAAAAAAGAGGAAGACAAAAGGTGAGGAGAAAAACAGACTCAGTAAGACAGAACTCCTCTAATACAATGAATAAATGGCTGGGAGAAAAGGGGGTATTTGAAAAAGTATGGATTGAGGGTGAAAACAAAGGTTTTAAAAAAATGTTATTGCACCTTTTCAGTCCCGTCTGTGCAAGTCTCTGCAATGGACCATAAAGATTCAAAAGACAGAAGTAAGACATTCTGATATGCACATGAACCACTGACCCATAATAGTCTATTCATATCAAAGTATTAACTAACATAATTAGTACTAAGTTAATGGTACTTGTCTTATGCAACATACTCTGTGGACAAGTGCTAAGTGTTCCTCTGATTGGCTGAAGTAAGTGCCAATCTCCCGTATGGAGAGTCTCTCTGTCTGGCATTGGCTCATCCAGATCTGGTACTCTTCCTGACGGGGGAGACGCTCCAAGAAGATTTTAAAGGCCTCCCACACAACTTCCTGACACACTGCAAAACAACAATAACAACAACAACAACAACAACAGTATTGTATTAGTGCAACTAAACAATCAGAAAAGTAGGAAATACAATCAGACTGCTCACTTTTTATGTGTGAGAAATATTGAGCAACATTTCTCGTAGTTTAATGGAAGTCTTTAATCTCAAAAATACAACTCTTTTGCATTTATTATGATACAAGCTTTTGTATTGTCTTATGTAGTGATTTCACAGGATTGACCACTTAAGTGAGGATTGGACACTCACATGTTTGGTTTAGCATTTAGCCTAACACTTCACATAATCCTTTAGTCAGCTGTTATATCAAATAACATGTATAGTATCATGGACTTACCATGTTTTTGGCATGTCCTTAAATGGCAATTAATCACATTACACATTACAGTGATGCATGCATTTAGCCCAAATAACCTGCTAAGATCTTTCCTTAATTTTATTTTCTATGGTCAAAAACATTGAAATTAGATTTCTGCATCACAGTTGTTTTGACGGTAACACTTTAGAATACAGTTCCATCATTAATGAATAACTACACAGGACAAATGAGTAACGCAATATGTGACCCTGGATCACAAAACCAGTCTTAAGTAGCACGGGTATATTTGTGGGAATAGCCAACAATACATGGTATGGGTCAAAATTATCAATTTTTCTTTTATGCCAAAAATCATTAGGATATTAAGTAAAGATCATGTTCCATGAAGATATTTTGTAAATTTCCTACCGTGAATGTATAAAACATTTATTTTTGTGAGTGAATGCAGCACAATCGCAAACATAAATGGACAACTTTAAAGGCGATTTTCTCAATGTTTCGATTTTTTTGTACCCTCAGATTCCAGATATTCAAATAGTTGTATCTCAGCCAAATATTGTCCTATCCTAACAAACTATATATCAATGGAAAGCTTATTTATTCAGCTTTCGTGTGATGTATAACAATTTCAAAAAATGACCCATGTGACTGGTTTTGTCATCCAGGGTCACATATTAACATTCTAGTAACAGCTATCCACAGCCTTATAGACGTCAAAAGCTTACAATGACTTCAGTCATTACTAAGTTATCATGCTTTTTAGAATAAGGTTCCAAATAATTAGTAGTTCCTTTTGATTTGGTAATACTTGAGTCATTAGTGGGTTAACAATCTTTACTTTAGAATTAATTATACATTATGCATTATTCACATTAATTATGAACCTGTATATATAGTACTTAGTAGTTCTCTGGGATGTATGAAAAAATTGTAGTTATTCATAATAGAGAACTACCCCATTCAACTGCTATTACTTACTAATTTGCTAATCAGAGTTTCTTGTTAGTTAATAGAATGTTAATATTGCGTTACTCATCCTGTGTTGTTATTCATTAGCGATGGTATTCTAAAGTGTTACCTTTTTGACATATGGGTGTATTCTTTGGACCAACAGCACTAACCTGTCCAGATAAGTGTGTGTTTAGACAAGACTGCTGACACCCTCATTCTCTGCCATGGATATAAAAGCTCTGACCTTATTGGCCCCATTCCAATGTGTTAACTGGCTTTTAACCTCACCATACTGCCATCTAATTTGGATAGGGAGAAATCACATGTGAACTGTGAAAGATTGTCTTGAGGTCTCTCAACACTAACCCCAGACCTCTGAGCGGATCTAACTGCCAAACGCTAATGAGATCCCATTGTTCATTCTAGCTGTCAGCTGTACAGACCTGCTTGCACTATAGTTGATTAATTAAATGGTAACCTTTGTGGAGTCTTGATCTTGTGTTCTAAACATAAATATGCTTTGATTTGAGTCTTCTTACTTGGGTCAAGTCTTGGTCTGGGTCTCAGCTTATGGTCTCAGACAATAAGGTAGACTTTTTACAATGTGTTAAAGGTGATAATTACTCTAAACACAGGCTTAACCGGCACTCTGCATGTTTCACCCTTTCAGAAAATCTGCAAGAACTTCATGATTCGCCAGACTTCTTAAAGTCTGGCAAATTATTTGACTGTCTACCACCTGCTTGCTCTTACCTATTAATAAAATCCTAAAATCCTTCTTCACCCATCTCCTTGTTCAGGCACTAGTTATTTCATGGTCAGTTTATAGTGAGCCTTTTTCTCATGCATTCCTTATAGATGACAGAAACCTTTTTCAGCCAGTAAGTCCAGATTCACTTGGCTTTGAGTACTTGGGCCATTCCTGTTTTGCAATATATTTTGAGTTTTGTATATAAACATGCTGTGTTGTAATTTAAGGAAGAATTTATATAAAAGTGTATACCAGAATCTTATAAATATGATCTGGTTAGGCTCAGGCACTAAAAATTTATCAAGACAGCTTAAAACAGAGATGCCCATGAGACAGATCAACAATTCTCATGTTTGCGCTGTTGTTTTCCCAACAAAAATTATGTCAATTCCAGTAGGATATTGTCATTAAGGGCCAACAAGATGACCAGAGTCGTTAAATTAGTTAAAACTCACCCCAGTTTGCTTAATTGTAATTGTGTAACAAAATTTGATTTATCTTTACAAAAATCACTACAAATGGACTTTTAGAGGATTTTTTTTAAACAATTTTAGAATGTTACAAAAAGGGAGCAGCAGATACAAACGTTACTTTCAGTTCTTCAACACTGAATTGTATATATATAATAAATTAATTTATGTCAGAGTTATTCAATATATAAGCAATAATACCAGTATAAATAGTACTGCAATAGTGTCTCACCTCTGAGCTGGTAGTATTTCAGGTGGTTAGTGATGGCTTGCTGCACTGTTTCTTGATGGCAAAGGCGTACTCCGCTGGACAGAAAAACATTACGCTTACGTCTTGGCAAGTGTTCTTGGTCTCCAGGCTTTACAAACATTTGAAACAATCTTTGTGGGCGCTTATCTGTGTTCATAAGCATGGGAATCCGTTTAGCTTCCTCTGAAACATAAATATACACATAAACGTATTATAACCATCATCCTCTCATCACACTCCCAGCTAATACATACGTACACAAAATATACATACCTGCAGTAATATCCAGCTGGCCTATTGCAAAAATGCAGCTTAAACAACACAAGTTGCAGGTCCATATGAGCTTCCACATAGTGACTTGAAAATTAAGCTGTTGTGCAATAGTTGCTGATTCACATCGGACGATGTAACCAAAGCTTCCAACACCTGTGCATACCTGTTACACAGTATCCACTGATAGTAATGGTATATTATTATTGTTAGAAAGTACTATCTAGGTCGTCAGAGCACAGGTGTATAACTCTGGCGATCCTGTGGCAGGTAAGCAGATGGAAAGGGATTTTTCTCTTTTTTTTTTCTTCTAATCTTGTTAAGTAATCCTGTAGAGGAGCTCATCAAGAAGTAATCGGAGGAACTGAAGTTTACCAAGAGTGCTAAGAAAAAATACATGTGCAGGGAACCAGTGATAGGTAGTGAAGGGGAAAATGTGATATGCCAGATAAGCCAAAATAACCTGAACCAAATAGGATCCCAAAAGTTCTGAATGGAGGCAAACTAACTTGGCGCTTACATAATCACTTCTCAGCTGAACACTTGACCACCTGTAAGGTTGAGGACAGATATTAATGGTATGACCCTTAAAGTCTACAACAACTGTAAATGAACAGCAATCAAGAAGCTTAAGTCACATTGTTAACTGAGAGCTGGTGTGATAAAACAAAGTAAAAATAACAAATATGTTGCAATATAGCTATAAAGTACAAGGCAATAAACATGTTAACTACATGACCAAAAGTATGCAACATCATACAATTGAAATAGTTAAAATTGTGTGCTTGTTCCAACTACTTAAAATTGTGATGTAACGGAATTAGCATCAGACCTTATATTCCGTATGCCATGCATCTGAGTGAAACACATTTTCAAAAAAAAAAAAAAAAAGTAGGGTGGGGACTTAGTTATATCCATCGGTTGTTGATTGGATAGAGGCAGCATGTGTTTGCAGTTGATTGTAAGATAGGAGTGGCATTTAACCATTGTATCACTGGAAGACTGAGATATGACATTTTGATTAAACATTTTGAGGCCAAAAAAAAATAGAAAGTGAAACATACATTTAATTTAGAAAATAGATGTGCAGAGTGAATTTTCATGTTTACTTTAAAAGTGCTATTGCCATGTTAGCTATGTTTCACAAGCTGCTCCCTAGTTAGCAACACTTATCAGGGGATCATCCATTTCCAGTTCTCAGAAACCTTCGCTAGACAAAACCAAAAGCATAACTAGAATGTATTACAACTATGTTAGTGAAATTATCTGCTGCATTTGAATACTCAACCTTGTAACTCTGTCCCAATGTTTAGCAGCTCAAGGCTCTTGCTAGTATCCAAATTGTTTGTACGATATTGATACATGGCATAGAGAGCAATGGAATGGAATTGGACCTGCAATCACACGGCCTCTCACCAGAAGACTTGACTGACAGGGCTGTCTTAGAGACGGGTGTGTTTTCTCAGATACTGTTTTGAGAAAGAATTCATTCTAGATTGTTTTAGATGTGGGTCTTTTGAGGAGATGTGACCTTGCGTGTTTTGCATGGCTAAGGCTAAGACAGGATTTTGTAGTTTTAATAACCCCCTGTGCTCTGCTCTCACACTAATTTATCAGCCACAATGCAATTACTGTCCAGGTGGTTTAGTGTCTGTGTTCTTAGAAATTAACCACCACAGATAACATACAAGCATACAGTTCATTATTGTATTACTGCTGTTTCTGTAGTATGTATACTGTGCATTTTTCATTTTGGTAAAAAAAAAAAAAAGGCCCTGTCCCTCTGGTAGTTTGATCAAATAGTCAGTAAAGAAATAGACTGTGTTGACAACAATTGTTCTTGCTGATATATTCCAAATCATTCGTCACACTTAAAAGGCCCAGTGTGCCTACAGCAAATATAGCAAAAATAGTAATAGTATGGTAGCATGCAATTTCAAAAATAGCCTTCTTGTGGCCTGACTTAAAGGGGTCAAGGGTTGTAAGGAAATGCTAACGGTATTAAAGACCTCGTTGGTACACACAAAGAAAGATTGAAAATCACTAGGTTTACTGACTTTATACTGGATTGTTTGTCTTTTAAGTAAACAAAGACAAACATTGTACACAGATTGCAACGCTGAGATTATTGGAAGAAGGTGGGTGGTCTGTAAATCAGTCTAATCTGTCTGATTAGCATTAAACCATAGATCCTTGCACGCACACTCCCTTTTGACAATCCACTTGAGCACAACTAAATGAATTGGCCAATCAGAAAACTGACTCAAGCCACACCCGACTGCTTAACCAATCATGTGCTAATGGCTGGCTTCACTTACATTCATTCATCACAACCAAAGCCACTTTTGAGAGAGACCACAATCACATGTACAGAGAACAAACATCCTTGTTTAAAAGGTTCTAGTTTGTTTGAGAAGAACCATCAGAATTTCATTTTCACATTTCATTGAATTGAATACTTGCATTTGTAATGGGAACAATTCTTGAAGTTGTTGAAAATTGAAGTCGTTGATGGTTCCGGCAGTGTCAAGTGGAAGTTGGTTGAGCGTTCTCTTTCTCCAGGAACGCATGATTGGTTTGGTCAAGGCCTGGGACTCTGTTGAGGCCACGCCGAGCACCCAGGAGAAGTGAGGAAGTCGGAAGGATGGGTGATTGGAGTCGTTGTTGGTTGGAGTCTTTGTTCCAAAACTCCTGAGATTGTCTTTGGTTCGTTGTGAGAGAGTCTCCTCTCTTTTCCATGAGGCCGGATCTGGTTGGGATCCAGGCCTGCTGGAAGGCCTCTTGGCCCCCATGGAGGGGGGAGGGGGGGTTTCCCCGTATCACCCGAGACAGTGTTTGCGGCAGGATGGAAAACCAAGAGACGGCGGTCACTGTTGCCTGCTCTCTGATATAGTCTGAAAAAGAACCAACCTCTAAGGTTTGAATGGACCTATGAGTAAGGTGACATGTCAAAGAGGGGAAGCGGCTCTTAGTTGATTTATGGTCTTTGTCCCCAGCGTGCTTAGACTGTTCATTCAAGCTCAAATAGACATAACAAATTCAAATTGCATTCTAAGAGAAGGTGATGTACATCAAAGTATGTGTCATTAAATGAGGATTAATTAGGTAGGAAGAATGATATAGGTGAAGTTATATTGACCGTTGGGTGGTTGTGCAACCAAATACACCCCAATCAAACATACCATGTTGTTATACCTAATAGTACACGAGACAGTAAATCATCACGGTTTCTGTGAGGCATGTTCCTTCATAGATCAGAGTAATACCGCAAAGTTTATTTAATTAAAGATTGTCTCTCTCTCTTAAGCATGTGGCGCATGTGGCCACATTCCTTTGAGGTCTTAAAAGTCTGTTATAAGTCTTAAAGTGTTCTGTAACTGGACACCCGGCTGACAAAGTAACTTCATTTGTGAGGTTAGTTTTGGGGGAGAGTTTCATAGACCTTTATATTCGTTAAATGTAATGAATATGAATAATTAGTGTGTGTCTGATTGGTCCAGACCCTACAAGTATAACCCCTTTAAAGAAAGTGGTGCTTGTGCTACTTACTTCAAAGACACAGGCTATACAGAAAATATGAGATTAAAAAGGCAAAACTATTTCATTTAATCAACATTTATTTCTTTCTAAAGTTTTTACAACAATGTATACAAAAACATAAAATAATACAAAAGTTTCAAAATCAGCTAAAATATATATACATCTAGGGTAAAATAATCACATGAACCTAAAAGCTTTACATCACTGAATGACATTTCCATAATCTGTTCTATTTTCTAGAGCTTCATTTCCCAAAGAGCCTTTCTGAAATCTGTATAAGTTTAGGATGAGGTCTCGAATCTCCTCCCGTTTCCCTCGCACCTGTTGCCGTGGAAACCAGCGATCCAATCTCAATGGCAAGTCAAAGTGTAACACAGGGTCCTAAAAGATACACAAACAGCATTGCAGTTGCCTTTGAGGTCAAAACAAATTCTTACACACATTTTTGTATTTGAAAATCCAGAATAAAGAACAAGAGCAAATCTACCTGTAAAAAGCTTTCAGCATATTGTAGCAGGTAAAGGCCACAGTCACTGCTGTTGTCCTGTAGGGGAACCTTACAGTGGGAACCTACCATGTGGTCAACACTAAAGTCACGATAAACACCTCTCTTTGCCATCCACTCCACCTGAAGGTATCTAAAAAAATAAAAAACCTCTAAATGAATCACTTCATGTAAAATATATATATATATATATTTATTGATATATTTATAACAATTATGATAATAACACAACATAAATGTGAGATAGTTGAACTGGTGTCAGAGTGCACTCACTCGCGCAAGAGTTTGAAGATACGTTCATGAACCGACAACTTCAGGGAATCCATTATGAGAATACATGGTCTGAAAATATAAAGAGTAAAATCATTCTCAACATTAAAAATGTTCTGTCACGGTGCTGCCCATTAAATGGCAAAAGCCCTTAAATTAAACATTTCAATTAATTTGTTAATATACAATTTAACACGTTAGCAGTGACATTTATTTTCTGAAAGGCTGCCTAATAAAAATTATAGTTAGTAGAATGTTTAAAGTGGACCATGGAAATGTAGTATTACCTATATAAGTAGCTTTGCAACTACATGTTAACTAACACTCAGAGTATTAGTTGACTGTATGCTTAATATCTGCTCACACATAAATTAAAAATAATAAAAATAACAGCTAATATCTATCATACTGTAAAAACATCCTGTACGTTTCAGAACTCAAAACTTCCTCGTGAATCCAAAAACAGCTTTTATAGAATCCCAGCTCAGAAAACAGCTCATTTTGGATTTTGTCATATTATAACATAGTGCGACGAAAGACCGCCTCTGCAGAATCAAATCTACATCATCGTGTCTTTGGCCCCGCTCACTGGCATGATAATGAGATGAGGAGAAGAGAGATACAGGATCACTGGACTAAACTAACATGACCTTCCAAAGGATCCTTATGCTAGGAAAGTGGTTATTTATTTTCAACTATGTGAATGTCTCAATGTAGTGACTCCATTTATAATAAATGACGCTGTCAATCATGTTTGAACTGTTAGTTATGATGAAAGCATTTGTGAGGGTGCAGAAATCGAGCACTGTATTCATGCGCTCAACAGACAGTCAGTCATTGGCTACAATGCTCATCGCTGCAACCTTTCATGCAACGGAAGTTACAATACAATCAACACTTTTCGCGATTCTTTTGTCACGACAGCTGTAATAGTAAACATTTTCGAGAGAGTTCAACATATTTATTTCATATGCAAGATGTTAGCCAATCACAGCAGTTTGCTGTTTACACTGAAGTCTCACAGCAGACACGCCCCTTCCAACAGAAAGTTCAAATCAGAGGGCTAAAATCAGGGTTGCAAATGGCCTTTTATTTCTAAATTATGATCATTTTTTATGTAAAAATCATACTAACATTATAAGTGCACCTCAGGAAACATATAAAAAAAAATGCAATTCATGACCCCTTTAAAATCACACACATACCTTTTACACACAGTGTGTCTTTTGCAGGTATTTTCCGTACAGTTCTAGAGAAAGAGAAGCACAAGATTCTGCTATTCCATTATACCAAATCAAATGTAATCCAATGCAGATTTCTGACAGTTATTAACTTTATTTTGACTTACGAGAGGATGAGACGTGCTTGATTTTATATGACTGTCATCTAGATTAAGAACAATAGTTTGTCTAGAATCATGAAATAATTCTTAAACTAGTAAGCATAAGTAGCTTGGTAGTAAAGCATTCAAATAAAAATGTTACCTGTATTTTTGTCTTCATCATTATTAGATCTATTCTCTCCATGCATCTCAGCCTCAAACTCACCCAAACCTTCACTTCCATCCCTCTTCACATACTGCGGCTCTTCTAAGCCGGGGAAACAAATCACCACGAGGTACCAGTGAGCTCTAGAACAAACACCAGACTTGATATAAAATACTTTTAAAAACAATATGATTTACCCAGGTACATTCAAGGCAGGCACATTAAATCTCACAAGTTGCATCATACGCATACAGTCCAGTGCAATGAGTAAAAAAAGTCCATATGTCCATATGAACGCAAACTAATGAACAGAAACTAGTGATTTAAAGTACAAAAATATAAATAAAAACACTGCCCCACAAAAGTAAATATGGCTTAAGTATCCAAACATTGTATTTGTATAGCTAATACTCAACTCTTGATTTACAGGCACAAACAGGAAGTCTTTGTCAAAGATGTCTACATGACGGGTCCATGTCCTCACACGCTGATGCCTTCTGATCTGAGCTCTGATGGCACATATCCATCATAAAAATATATTAATGTATTGTTGCGTAACAAAAATTTTTTGTAACAATAAGCAAGAGAGCTATATATATGAACTCTGTGTGTGCTGTGTGACAAATACTCACGGTGTGCTTGTACTGTCCTCATTAGCATTGTCTCTGCGTGTGAGCTGCTTATAGAAAAAACTGCTGAAAACATGAGATCTGTGTACAGATGCCCGCGGGGCCTTTTGCACCATAAGATACCTGAAACACACACATATAAAATACAACATCAGTTTGCGTGTTTGTAGCCAATATTCAAAATAGTATTGGTTGACACTCCTGGTAGCAAGTAAATAAGACATCTTCAGGGTTATGTTGAATTCAGCACCTAAAAATGTAATGCTAAAAAAATAAAGCAAATGGTTGATTATTTTCCACATCATTAAGACGGCATCATGTGTAGGATTTGAGCAGAACCAGATGCCAATTGGACCAAATTGTATGCTTATAGTCAAAACTCCCAGTTCTTAACCCCTTTTCTCCCAGAATAACTGTGAAGGATTGGATCTAATTCAACTCCTCTCACTGAAATATTGTGTCTTAGTCTTACTTGAGGTAGAAGTCGATGATGACATCATTAAGAAACTCGCCGCTGTCTAAACATTCCAGGTCCTCTGTCGTCACGGTGATGGCTCTTTTCGAGGGCGGAGGAGGGAACAGAATCAATCTAAACAGGGAGGAATAGTGGTAAATTAGGACTGAGGTACAGAGAATATGCATAAATATAGGGTTACAATTTTATTCAAAGCAGAGTATGCAATCATTCAAAAGTATTTTTTAAAAGAAATTACTTGTTAAATTCCTGTCAATTTGGATCAAAGAATTGTATAATGTTTCAAAGAAATGCTGTTCTTCTGAACTCTCTATTCATCAAAGAATCTTGAAAAAAAAAGGATCTCAGTATTCACAAAAATATTGACAGCACAGCTGTTTTCAACATTGATAAGAATTTTTTCTTGAACACTAAATCAGCATATTAGAATGATTTCTGAAGGATAATGTGACACTGAAGACTGGAGTAATGGCTGCTGAAAATTCAGCTTTTTCATCACAGGAATTACATTTTAAAATATATTCAGATAGAAAGCAGTTATTTTAAATTTTAAAAGCAGTTATTTAATTATTTTACTCTTTTAACTGTATTTTGGTCAAATAAACTCAGCCTTGGTAAGCACATAAATAATAATAATAAACTTACAGACTCTTTTGAATGAGAGAGTAAATCCCCCTTAAACATTGTTTAAACAAGTTTTCACCTGCGTGCCGGGACAGAGTGTCGGTACGGTGTCCATTCTGCCCCAATTGTAGGTGCCAAGGAAACACTGTATGAACCCTGAGCTTTTCTATGGCACAGAGTGTAGACTGGCTTCAACTGAGCATCAGAATCCTGACACTGGAGACACACATTCAATCCATGAAATGGCTATATAAAATGGAAAACATTTTATATAGCCTCCTATAATCAATAATTCTTTCTAAACTACCCACATCAAGCTAAGCTGGAAAACAGATTATCCAAAAACCACGATGGTAACAAAATTACTAACATTAAAAAGTGAACTTCAGGGAAGAACTTGCAAGCAAGAAGATAAAAAGCAAACATGCAACATAGATACATAGATACAACAGTTTGTCTGAACCTTCACAGCAGATACAGCTGCATGTTCAGTGCTGGTTTGCGCATCAATTTTGGGCATCAGCAGCTGGAGCAGGAGTGTTTCCTGGGAGCTCTGCAGCAGTTTCAGGCTGTCCGGCTGTGTGAGGGGGGACAAGAGGTCCGGGTCGTTCTGCTTCAAAGCCACCATGTCCATTAAAGAGGCCAAGATTGCACTCAAAATACCAGTAACAGGTTCAGCCAAACACATCAACACACATGTACTGCCTTCAGCTGTACACACACAGGAAAACATATGTAAAAGGAGAGAGGATAAAAGAAAGTACTGTCATTACTTTAAAAAAAATAATAATAATACAGTAATCTATAAACGAGTCAGGCTCACCTGGACGTGTGCCTGATTCGATGACAGACAGGTCATTGTGTAGTTGGTGTGCCTCAGCATCAGACAGCCAAAAGAGGAGCAGAGAAGGGGGTGGGGCCTCATCATCCTTAACAAGGCCACACCCCCTCAATGTAGGCCCCTCCCACACACTGTATTTGCACACACTAGCGGTTGATATAGAAATTTTCACTGAAGAATCTGAGTTAACAAGAAAAAAAAACAGACAGATGTTTACAAAAATCTATAGGGTATATCTTGCATATATATTACCTTGATCTATATTATAATATAAAAAACGATGAAAATCTAAAAATCTACAAAAGTAAATGCTTAAAAATAAGTAATTTATACTTCACCAGATTATTTCTAATCATTTTTGTTTAAAACATGTTTACCTTTCAACGAAATGGTGATCATGTCTGTAGTAATCTGAAAAATAGTATATTAAAAATCAGACGCTGATTCAAAAACCTTCCTCATACACTTCCTGTTATATTACGCCTTTATAACTTTCATCAAAATGATTCAGACATATTTGATCACTCCAACCCATCACATCAACATATCGTTCTCACCATCATACTCTCACTGGATGTGACATTAACTCCACCCATGTGAAGGGAAGACAGCTGTAGCTCCATCTCAGCAGAACTCTGACAATGAAAACATACAAACACACATAAGTAGCAGTGAGCAGTTGCAACACATCCCTTATGTTGAGCTAGATGGTTTGCTACATATAGATGAGCTATATATTTAGTAAACTAACTATATTCTTTTAGTCCAGTATTTAGATTATCATACAAACCTGGGCATACATCTCTGTGGTTTGTGAGTTACACTCAGGTGTGTTTTTCTGCTCATAAACTCTTGCTAATTCATCCACTTTACTCATGAATTTTGCACACTCCGGTGGCTGGGTGTTTAAAGCAGAGGCTTCCTCCTCTTCTCTTTCCTCTTCCTCCTCATCCTCTTCACTGGAGAGAATAACTAAGCGAGGTAATGATATAATTATTGTTTTTAAATAATAAACATACAAACTTTAGAAGTAAAACATGAGGTGGACAACAAATATTTGTTACATCTGTGTAATAATTACGATGTTTTGATATTTTATGAAAATTAATGTCATTTATCAATTACATACACTACTGTTTAAAAGTTTGGCGTGGATTCGATTTTCAAAAATGTCTTTTAAAGTCTTCTATGTTCACCAAGGCAGCATTTATTTGATCAAAAATACAGTGAAAACAGTAACATTGTGAAATATCACAATTTAAAATAACCGTTTTCTGTAATGGTAAGCTGAATTTTTGGCAGCCATTACGCCAGTCTTCAATGTCACATGATCCTTCAGAAATCATTCTAATATGCTTATTTGGTGCTCAAGAAACATTTCTTATTATAATAAATGTTGGAAACAGTTGTGCTGCTTAATATTTTTGTTAATAATCCTGTAATATTTTCAGGATTCTTGATGATGAATAGAAAATTCAAAAGGAAGTTTGATGAAAGTTTTTTATTTTAATCCTCACTGGATAAATGAACTAATTTCTTTCAAAGAAATAAAATCATACAGACATAAACTTTTGAATGGCAGAGTAAGTCATGACGCATGGCAAGTTATTTGCTTTAAAATGTTTTATTACAACATATGTAGCTAAACCTTTTTTTTAAACGTTTATTACTATGTACTGTTATTAGGGGTGTGAGTGACAATACACTCACTTATGTCACGATTCAATACAAATCATGATACTGAACAATATTTTAAGCCAAAATAAAGAAGAGTTTATTTATTGATTTATTATCATTACTTCTATGACATATGGTGAAAAGTTAACAAACAAATTAACTGTTGTTTAAAATGCTAAATTTTGTATGTACTTGGGGTAGTGAACTTGAATAGACTTGAACTTGGTCCTGGTCCCCAATACACAGGGCAGGGCAATGGTGACACCAGAAAAAAAAGCAGAAAATGCAGATTTATGTTAGAAACATATGCTTGCACTGCCACTGACTACATATAAATAATGTAGGCCCTTTTTCACTGGTAAAATCAGACATTTGGCATTATTAGGATCCAAAAAAATATTCCCCCATTGCATTTTTATACATTATATTAAACATTAGCTATATATAGTAGTTTAATGTAGTGCTTTCAATGAAACTCCGTAAACTTTCATTTTTTTCTCACGCAGTACACTCAATGCAGTCATCGAACACAGCACTCCTGGTGCTCATGGAGCAATGTCCTGTCTCTCACTTTATTAATGCACTTACATGGTTAGAATAATCCATTTAAAACACTTTGAATAATCATACTACTACTACTAAATGCGATACGGTGATTAAAATTATGTTTGCACTTCCACTTTGAGGAGCCGCTCCAGCACGATGCAATTAATCAAAGTTCTAATCGAAAAGAGTGTCAAATCAAAATTGTCTCCATTTACTCACTCTCATGTTGTTTCCAAGCGTCACACATTTGAACGTCCATGTTTACAACAGTAAGTCCATTGTAACTCTGTTCATCATATAAAGCCATCGTGTCTCTTCATAAGAAATGGATTTGGATTAGACAGCTCGATTTAATTATTTTTATGATGCCTTTTTTTTGGATCTTTTAAGTTTTAGAGGAATGTACTTTAAATGAAGGAACAGGAATCTCTCAGGTTTCTTAAATATCTTCATTTGTGTTTGGAAGATAAAAGAAAATCTTATATGTTTGAAACGAAATGATGACAGAATTTACATTTTTGGGTGAATTATAGCCTACCTTATAAATAGAGTAAGCTGAGTCTTGGATAAATCTCTATATCGTGATAACCGATTTATATTGTCACATTTTTATATCTCAATATAGAGATATAACAATATATAGTTACACCTCTAATTGGTACATGTTAATGAAAATGATTGCTGAATATTGGGCACTTACTAGGTTCAGATGGGTCGAGCTTAAAGGATTCTATGATGAAGCTCCGCCCCTCTGGACTCCCAGAGGCGGGGTCTGAGTTGGGACCCTGTTCACCTGAGAAGCTATCCATACGACATCTTTTGACTGGGATTTGCCCCTCAGCCCCGACCGAGAGGCGTAACACGCTTCCTCTCATCCCTTCCACTTCCTGCACCACCTCTCCATTCTTGCGCAAGTGATTTTCCTCATCTCCAGCAGAATCCTTTGGGGGCTCTTGAGTTTCTCTCATTTCTTGCTTATTGGGTAGATGCTGTAAAATCGAAGGCAGAATCAAAAAGGATGATCTACAATAAAATGATATCCTAAACAGATGTACTTAAGAATATATTATTCTTATATTTTTCTTTGCTAAACCTAATAATTGCGATTAATCTCATGATTACTAATTATGAGATAAGATAGTGCAATTAATTTATTTTATAAAACATAATTTGTTATTCATATGGAAACCACCATAATTCATTTTTTCCAGGATTCTTTGATGAATAGAAACCTCTTGTAACATTATAAATTTCTTTACTGTCACTTTTCATTAATTTATTGCATCCTTGCTTAAAGTATTCATTTCTTTCTTTAAAAAACAAAACAAAACAACAACTGACCCCAAACTTTCGAATGGCAGTGCACATTAAATGTTCCAACGTCTTTTGTCAAGGTGTACAGGTCTTACCTCACTATCTGATATTTCTTCTCTCAGGCTACCCTGCATTTCTAATGGTGACGAGGGACTGCATACAATTTCAAATCCAGAGGAAAGCGCTTCCTCATGCTGTGGAGATCCTTCAAGAAGTGATGCTTCATTCTCTTTAAAGTTAAATGGTTTGTTCTGTTTAGCAAACTGTTCACTAATCTGAACAGCCTGTGGCGAGTCGCTTTCTCTGGGTGAACAAGAGTTACTTGATACTTCAGATGAATCCAGGAGTTTCAGTGATGAGTTCAGTTGTTTGGATTGCAGATTTTTGATTTCCTTGTGTACACATGATTCATTTTCAGTGGATGACTCAGTCGGATAATGGGTTGGTGAAGTGGCATTTGGTTCAGTAGAGTCTGTTCCTCCTCTTTTTGTTAAACTGGATCTCCTCTTTTCTTTAAGCGTGGCTGTTGAGGTGTGATCACTTCGTCTTTTGCTCTTTGATTGGTCTGTCTTTTTGCAAGTCTGCCCACTACATTTTAATCTCTGTCCGATCTCTGTCTGAAGAACATCTTCTAAGACAACTTTAACCTGACGCCTGTGGGAAATGAATAATAAATAATAAACAATCAACAATCAAATTGATATTGCTCAAACACACACACGTAAATATAACAAATATAATAAAACAAATGACAGCCAAATAAAGATCAAAAAATATTTTACATTATATTTGCCCAACAAAATACAGCATAAAAATACTGTAGCTCCTTAACTACGAGACAGACCGTTTAAACACTTGGTACATGCTGCAGAGCTGTTTATTGACTTGTCTTTTTAACTAATGGTACATTAGCCATTTCAACGTATCAGCACTGTGCACATGGAATGAAACGGGTCAACATGAACAGATGGTGTACAAATGATAAGAAAAAAAAAACTTCAGGAGAGTGTAGATGTGCACCATATCATACAAAGCAGGATTTCCCTCTGCTCATTTGAAACAAGAGTCTGATATACTATATTCTAACATTTCTCCCTCCTCAGATGGTTTAATGAAACTAAGCATCAAAACCGGCCAAAAATGATGTGCTCAACAACACAACAGCAATTCAGTACTTTTTGTATTTATCAAAACTTTATCCAGCAAGCCTATTTTAAGGATCAGAGAGAGGGTGGAAAATTACTAAAAAATAACTTGATTCAAATTATAAGTGGACATCAGGGAAAATAATACAAAAATGGCCAAGGAGCCAGTTTTCATAGGAATTTGTTAATGCCAGATAAAAGAAACCACTTCAGTTCTAGCAGTACAGTCTTACTGTACCCAAAAATCAACCACAACTGGCTTCAAACAATATGTTGAAGTATGCAAAATGCACTAAATGCATCACTTCCTCTGCTAGGAAACAGGTGTTGGGTAATCAAGAATGTTAAAAAAAATTCTGTTTAAAACCTCTGAAATTTTAATTCTTGTCAAAATACATGCAATATTGGGTCTTTCACACAAAATATCACACATGCAATTGACAGCAAGTCATTCTTTTGTCATTTGTGTGGTTCAAAACGACATAATTCAGATAATGCAATGTAAAAAATACATACAACATAACTAAACGTTTACAGTGAGTGACGAAGAACAGGCTTCGCCTTCAGGATCTGAGAGTTAATGTGGTAAGCACGTTACCTTTGGATTTCCTGCCATACTGTATGTTCTTTAATGCCGTTTTTTAGTGATTTGGGATCTGACTGGAAGGATGTACCATTTGAGGCCAGCTGTGTCCAGTGGATCTAACAGTACAAAAAAACAAACAAAGCCAATCAGAAACCGCAAAACATTAGGAGATATCAGGTTGAATTGTTGAAAGAGGTAGTTTACTGGATCAGGAAAACATCTAAAAACAGATAAACACATATTCTATCTTAATTTGCCAAAATAATTCTGTGCTTGGCAACCATATAGTTATGTTAATAAACTATATAACTTGGTGAACATGCATAATTCATTGAACACTTGTGTGTTTTATCATATTGCTGTAGTTTCTGATTTATAAAAGCAATAACACACAAAAGAACTAGAATTATTTGACTAAATGTGCAAGATAAATATTCTTTGCTTCTATGCATTTAGTCAATGCTGCTGCTTATACATCAATTTTGTTTACCTTACATGAGTTGCATAGATTTTCTTACATAATTATGACCTGGTGAAAAACTCAGATATATTGTCTTTCGTGTTTTTCTCTCTCTCTCTGATGTTTCAAAGCTAATAAAACAAATGCTGTGAGAAGCAACTTGGGAATAATTACTTATTTCTCCAGTCAAGGTCAGTTAGACCAGAGAGTTTAGGAAGTCAGATAAGATGTTTCCAATTAAAAATATTTACACTGTTCAATGATAAATGAATATGTATGATTTTCCTGAATAAATACTCTGTTTTGCTCGGAGCTCACTTTTTAGGTCTCTCAGGTATGTTTCGGTAGTAAGAGAAACATATTTGGATCGCGGTTTCAGATAAATACATTTTATTTCATTTCTACCATTGAGTTGCCTGACTTTAATTTTAATGGTGAATTTCCACCGCAAATGTCCATAATGTCTAAAATGTCCAAAAAAAAAATGTCAACAAATACACAAACACATATACAGGTCCTTCTAAAAAAATTAGCATATTGTGATAAAGTTAATTATTTTCCATAATGTAATGATAAAAATTAAACTTTCATATATTTTAGATTCATTGCACACCAACTGAAATATTTCAGGTCTTTTATTGTTTTAATACTGATGATTTTGGCATACAGCTCATGAAAACCCAAAATTCCTATCTCAAAAAATTAGCATATTTCATCCGACCAATAAAAGAAGTGTTTTTAATACAAAAAAAGTCAACCTTCAAATAATTATGTTCAGTTATGCACTCAATACTTGGTCGGGAATCCTTTTGCAGAAATGACTGCTTCAATGCGGCGTGGCATGGAGGCAATCAGCCTGTGGCACTGCTGAGGTGTTATGGAGGCCCAGGATGCTTCGATAGCGGCCTTAAGCTCATCCAGAGTGTTGGGTCTTGCGTCTCTCAACTTTCTCTTCACAATATCCCACAGATTCTCTATGGGGTTCAGGTCAGGAGAGTTGGCAGGCCAATTGAGCACAGTAATACCATGGTCAGTAAACCATTTACCAGTGGTTTTGACACTGTGAGCAGGTGCCAGGTCGTGCTGAAAAATAAAATCTTCATCTCCATAAAGCTTTTCAGCAGATGAAGTGCTCCAAAATCTCCTGATAGCTAGCTGCATTGACCCTGCCCTTGATAAAACACAGTGGACCAACACCAGCAGCTGACATGGCACCCCAGACCATCACTGACTGTGGGTCCTCCAGTGCTGCTTCTCTGTAGCCCAGGTCAGGCGCTTCTGCCGCTGTTTCTGGTTCAAAAGTGGCTTGACCTGGGGAATGCGGCACCTGTAGCCCATTTCCTGCACACGCCTGTGCACGGTGGCTCTGGATGTTTCTACTCCAGACTCAGTCCACTGCTTCCGCAGGTCCCCCAAGGTCTGGAATCGGTCCTTCTCCACAATCTTCCTCAGGGTCCGGTCACCTCTTCTCGTTGTGCAGCGTTTTTGGCCACACTTTTTCCTTCCCACAGACTTCCCACTGAGGTGCCTTGATACAGCACTCTGGGAACAGCCTATTTGTTCAGAAATTTCTTTCTGTGTCTTTCCCTCTTGCTTGAGGGTGTCAATGATGGCCTTCTGGACAGCAGTCAGGACGGCAGTCTTACCCATGATTGCGGTTTTGAGTAATGAAACAGGCTGGGAGTTTTTAAAAGCCTCAGGAATCTTTTGCAGGTGTTTAGAGTTAATTAGTTGATTCAGATGATTAGGTTAATAGCTCGTTTAGAGAACCTTTTCATGATATGCTATTTTTTTGAGATAGGAATTTTGGGTTTTCATGAGCTGTATGCCAAAATCATCAGTATTAAAACAATAAAAGACCTGAAATATTTCAGTTGGTGTGCAATGAATCTAAAATATATGAAAGTTTAATTTTTATCATTACATTATGGAAAATAATGAACTTTATCACAATATGCTAATTTTTTTAGAAGGACCTGTAATGCATCACTTCCTGTCCATCTCATTCACCTTGGAGTGGCTCTTTTTCAGATCTTTAAACATCTCCGTATCTACACACTCATCCTCAGCAGCAGAAACTCTCCTGGGGATCTTAAGGGGACTTTCAGTCTGAGACACATGAAGAGATGGGTTAAACTTTTGATGCAGAGAGATCCAGCCATACAAGCAATAATTATATCAGACTTAGAGATCAAATTTAAATAAGGACTAACCAATTTATTAAGTAACATTGTATAATGATAAAGACAACAAATTAAGTAAACATGAAAATTATAATAACAAATAGGTTTAAACAAAAATAAGATTTTTCTTATTAAATAGTTTATAATGAAATCCAAAGTATTGTATCTAAAAGATGAAGATTTTGAAGATCTCAGTATAAAGAAAGAAGGGCCCAAAAGAAATAAGACATTTGCACAATAAAAGGAGATGTAAAAGAGAAGCAGAAGAAGAGACACCATTTGGAAATAATCAAACATATCGGCGCATTTAGTAGAAAATATATAAATGATTAAAGAAATCAATAACATGTAAAAGAATAATAATGCAACAAGGAATATAACAATGATAATTAAATGAATAAATAGCTATCAATGACAAGAGATTAATAAGATTCATAAAAATGAATAATTAATAAAAGACATTAATCAAAGAATAAATTTGAATATAAATAGTTGTGCATACACTAACTTTGTTTTAAGGTGTCCTTGTTACAGTGTAATAATATATTAAGTAATGAGTAATGTTAATTAACAGCATGTACTTACTATAGGGTTAGGATTAGTTGCATGTAATTACACATAATTTACTGTTATTACTACAATAAGTACATGTAACTTAAGTAACAAGGACACTATAAAATAACGTGTTGCCGAATGCTTTAGGTGAAAGCACTGAAACACTGTAAACACCTCAATCCTCAATGTTGTTTAAGTCATGGACATACCTGACAGTTGTCACGTTTGATCACAGGTGAGAGAGTCAGAGCTCTCCTCCGGTCCAGAGTAAAATTACAGGAATCCGAAAGAGGACTGTTGCGGGTATTTTCATGTGGCATTCTGCAAACAGATGTTTCAATGCCTCTTTGAGATCACAGATAAAGCAGTGAGAAGAATAACAATCAGGACAGGATAAGAACCCTAATATACTACTTTGTAAATTGTTTTCCTCAATTTTAAGCCGCTCTAGATAAAAGCATCTGCTAAATAAATACATTTAAATGTACCGCTGCAACCAGTCCTAGAAAAGCTGAATAAGATTATTTTATCATTAGATGACTTTAACTAATATAGCGAGTCAAATATCTGCACATTGTGTAACTATTCACATCTGTCAGTGCAGTGAAACAGTCAGCAATTTACACTGATGCACATTAAAAGTGATCTTAACTGGCCTGTAGCTAAATACATTGTCCTATTATACCTTCATCCGGTTTCAGTGTTTATATATTCCACCTACTTTTTAAATCCAGGAGTCAGTTTAAGCTGTAGAACATGATTAATGAAGATAATTCAGTTGCTGATCAGAAATTAGCACATGAATATTAGGATTATTCCTCGATTAAAAACTTCCGCCACTCACAGGAAGTCGGGTTCTCTTCTTCTCTTCTCCCCACAAGGTATTGTGCGCCATCTAGCGCCATGGAGGAAATGTTGAGTTAAATATAAACTCGGGTAAGCTCCTGTTTTCACTGAGGTTGAATCATAGACTGTACTAAAATTACTAAGTATGGACAAAACAAAAGTATTCGGACACTCAAACAATATGTCTTTGTTTAGCATTTATAACAAATAAACTTTGATGTTATAGGGAGCTGGTTCTCTCTAAACGCTTTCTCTATTCTCTTTCTTCAAAAGCTTTTATTATGTTGGAACATGGCAGTAGGGATTTGGTCCCATTCAGACATAAGATCACCAGTGTGTTCAGGCACTGACGAGTCTCACAGTCAGCAATCCAATTCATCCTGTAGGTGTTCAAATGGGGTTCAGGTCTAGACTTTGTTCAGGTTTACATTATCCAGGGCCAGTAGAACATTTGTCTATGCAAAGGGACATTGTCATGTTGGAGCAGAAAACAACATCCTCAAACTGTATAATATAATATAATATAATATAATATAATATAATATAATATAATATAATATAATATAATATAATATAATATATGTATAATATAATGCAAATCTTATTTGCTTTCGTGTTTTGCTTATATTTCTTTTTGTAGTTTACATTGTGTGACACAAAATCCTTTCCCTGTCAATATTGTTCACCATGACATGAGTATTTATCTAAATAACACTTACAATTACAAATCTAAATAACAATACATATATTTTCAACTTTCATGTTGTTTAAAATAAATCCTTTGATTACAGAGATCATCTCTAACCCTGTGGAGGAATTATGTCATTATGATGTCATCTATCTATAAATTACAGGAACGTCTGTCTGTCTGTCTATCTGTTAATCGCATATCTCTCGAACCGTTAGTCCGATGGATTTCAAACTTGACAGGTGTCTTGCTATGGGCACGAGTAAGTGCAGTGCCAAGTTTGACGTTGTTTGGATTAGAAATGCAAAAGATATTGTCAAATATATTGGTAAAAGAAGCACACATTGAAGTTGTGGTTTAAAAATAAACATTCTGACATTAGAGAGGGTTGTGGTTTAAAAATTGTGGTTTAAAAATTAACATTCTGTCAGCTACACTGTTTACCTCTGAATATTGTAGTTATTCAGAAGTAGTTAGTTTTCAGTAGTTAGTTATACACTCACCTAAAGGATTATTAGGAACACCATACAAATACTGTGTTTCTTAATTCTACGTGGCATTGATTCAACAAGGTGCTGAAATCATTCTTTAGAAATGTTGGCCCATATTGATAGGATAGCATCTTGCAGTTGATGGAGATTTGTGGGATGCACATCCAGGGCACGAAGCTCCCGTTCCACCACATCCCAAAGATGCTCTATTGGGTTGAGATCTGGTGACTGTGGGGGGCATTTTAGTACAGTGAACTCATTGTCATGTTCAAGAAACCAATTTGAAATGATTCAAGCTTTGTGACATGGTGCATTATCCTGCTGGAAGTAGCCATCAGAGGATGGGTACATGGTGGCCATAAAGGGATGGACATGGTCAGAAACAATGCTCAGGTAGGCTGTGGCATTTAAACAATGCCCAATTGGCACTAAGGGGCCTAAAGTGTGCCAAGAAAACATCCCCCACACCATTACACCACCACCACCAGCCTGCACAGTGGTAACAAGGCATGATCGATCCATGTTCTCATTCTGTTTATGCCAAATTCTGACTCTACCATCTGAATGTCTCAACAGAAATCGAGACTCATCAGACCAGGCAACATTTTTCCAGTCTTCAACTGTCCAATTTTGGTGAGCTCTTGCAAATTGTAGCCTCTTTTTCCTATTTGTAGTGGAGATGAGTGGTACCCACTGGGGGTCTTCTGCTGTTGTAGCCCATCCGCCTCAAGGTTGTGCGTGTTGTGGCTTCACAAATGCTTTGCTGCATACCTCGGTTGTAACGAGTGGTTATTTCAGTCAAAGTTGCTCTTCTATCAGCTTGAATCAGTCGGCCCATTCTCCTCTGACCTCTAGCATCAACAAGGCATTTTCGCCCACAGGACTGCCGCATACTGGATGTTTTTCCCTTTTCACACCATTCTTTGTAAACCCTAGAAATGGTTGTGCGTGAAAATCCCAGTAACTGAGCAGATTGTGAAATATTCAGACCGGCCCGTCTGGCACCAACAACCATGCCACACTCAAAATTGCTTAAATCACCTTTCTTTCCCATTCTGACATTTAGTTTGGAGTTCAGGAGATTGTCTTGACCAGGACCACACCCCTAAATGCTTTGAAGCAACTGCCATGTGATTGGTTGATTAGATAATTGCATTAATGAGAAATTGAACAGGTGTTCCTAATAATCCTTTAGGTGAGTGTATATGTAGTTCAATTTTCCATATTTATTGTATGTCATTATGTCAGTATCAGTATTTGCTTTCAACCATGCACAAGTAAAAATGTTACTGAACTTTTGCTGTGTAATTGAAACAATGAGCACTCAAACACACCAAACCAACAATTACTAAAAACACACACAAAAACTGATTTTGCACATACATACTGTCAAATCGTTTAATCGTGATTAAAAAATATACAATACACACACACACATATACAGTATATATAAATATATTATAGCCTATACACAAACACGCATACATCTATCTATAAATTACAGAAACGTCTGTCTGTGTGTCTGTTATTCGCATATCTCTGTAAAAGAAGCACACATTGAAGATGTTTAGATGATGTTTAGAAGGTTGTGATTTAAAAATAAACATTCTGACATTAGAGGGTTGGGGTTTAAAAATATCTGAATATTATATTTTATATAATATATATCACGGCCATCATTTGTAGTAGCCTATTCACAAACTGTTTGCTCAAGCGTAGCGTTTTCTCGAAGTTCACTGTGTCGCTACTCCCTGAATCTGTAAGTCAGCTACACTGTTTACTTCTGAATAATATATTTTATTTTGGTGCGCTTAACATTATCGCTACTGTGTAATAGTAGCCTTTGCTATTCACCAACTAAACATAAAAGACACTAACTGCCTTTCATTGTCTCTATAATTGTAATTTGCACAATGACAACAAAGTTTACACTAATGTAAATCTAAACTCCTGCTACCTGTACAGATACCCAAATACATGTCACCTAATATCACCATTATAAATAGTTTTGCAACCATGTAGTTCAATTTTCCATATTTATTGTATGTCATTATGTCAGTATCAGTATTAGCTTTCTACCGTGCACAAATAAAATTGTCACTGAACTTTTGCTCTGTAATTGTAACAATAAGCACTCAAACACACCAAACCAACAATTACTAAAAACACCATATCTCTCGAACCGTTAGTCCGATGGATTTCAAACTTGACAGGTGTCTTGCTACGGGCACCAGTAAGTGCAGTGCCAAGCTTGACGTTGTTTGGATTAGAAATGCAAAGATCTCGATAAATATATCGGTAAAAGAAGCACACATTGGCTTTTGCCACTCTAGCCGCTGGCCACTCTGGCTCACACACACACACTGAGTGTTCACTCCCCAAAATAAACATTCTGACATTAGAGGGTTGTGGTTTAAAAATATCTGAATATTATATTTTATTCACGGCGATCATTTGTAGTAGCCTATTCACAAACTGTTTGCTCAAGAGTAGCGTTTTCTCTGAGTTCACTGTGTAGCTGCTCCAGCCAAGGTCTGAACCTCCCCTGAATCGTCACGCTTATTCAATTGTGGATGTTAACTGAATCTGTAAGTCAGCTACACTGTAAGTAAGTGTACACTGTTAATTCTGAATATTATATTTTATTCTGGTGCGCTTAACGTTATCATTTTCTCAGAGTTTAGGCTCCACGTGTAATAGTAGCCTAGGCTATTCAGCAACTCAAACATACCAAACCAACACACAAAAACACGGGCATTTTGCACGGGCATTGCACTAGTAATTTAAATACAGAAGTGTGTTTATCTTATCAAAGAATAGAGGTTCATAGAGTGGACAGGTTAGAAGAAATGTTTATTTAAAAAAATAATGTTGAGTGGTTTAGGAAGAACACGAGCAAACAAAAATTGGAGTTTCACAATTTTATTAGTTGTTATAACAAACATGAAATGATCTTATAAATATCATGAAAGTTCATTTTAGTTACAGTGATACGTGTTCATTCAGTTTGTTAGTAAGTATAAATGCAAAAGCTGCAGGTAAACATCAGATCTGAACCGCCCCCGAGGCAGAGGTTGATGAACAGACCTTCATAAACTACAGCTGAAGGGGAAAAGAAAAAGAGAAAGAGCTAGGAGACAGACCAAGGGTCGGCAACTGAGAATAATGGTCACGCAGAGCAAAACTGGTCTGATATCAGATCTGTGTCACAATCTGCCTTCCGCTTTTGTAAAGTCTCTGTTGAAAAGATCGGCTAAGTTGGTGTTCCATTGTTGGAATACCAGAACACCAGCATGCAAAACACAACATATGCTGGTGTCCAGCGAGGCAGTTTTTTCCAGATTTGCTTCTGCGTGACGTTTAACCTCAGGAACCACATGTCTGTATAGCTGTCCCTGTAGGTGCAGATGATCCAACAGCACCCTCAGACTCTGGAGCTGCCATTAATGCACTGTCCGACGCATTGCTCTTCTTTTTACCTGGAAACACACAAACAAGTCAGGCAACTTCAGTGACCTTCGAAAACACCCTCTGTACATCCATATCTGATCTATACAATGTGGAATGAACTAATACACTCTAATGTACTTTGCCCCATTCAGATAAGGCTAAAAAGTAATAAAACACTGAGATACACTTTCCCTCTATGCTTTCTTAATAGAGTACAACAAGTGTGTTACAGGAGTAAAACTTCATTCAGTTTCTCCATAAGAAAATAGACTTTGAAAGAACATAAAATTTTGAAAGACAGGCCTACTGTGAGCTACGAGGTTGTTAACCCATGGTATTTGCTTCTGCTGAAGCCATCAGTTTATTCATAAAATAATCATGTTTAACAATGAATTGCTGGTGAAAAATCACATTACCCACGATGATGATGTACAGAAAACTAAACCAATCAGAGTCGAACAAAGCAACACGCTCAAAATAGCTCTTTAGCTCCGCCTACATCCATTAAGCACTGTGAATGACGTAATCGTTTTTAATTCGATTATGCTGTTCGCAATGCTTCATGGGATTGTAGTTCTTTCCCTCACTACCGTACACAGTCTTGTACCTTTCTCTTTTTGTCTGATTTTCAAAAACGTTTTTGCTTTTGATCAGAGTTTGTAGTGTTGTGATTCACATTGTAGCTGATTGGATTGGTTCATCGTTCATTTATAAAAAAAAATTAAAAAAGTTTCTTAAAACTTCCGGAACCGAAAAAGGGGGCGGGAACTGTTGCATTCTACATGATTTTGATAACTTGTTATTCTTGTGAATTGACTTTAGTTTAAACAAAAATATCTATTTATTTATATGTAAACTCACCTTTAGCCAGGCTACATGGTGTGAGCACAGGTTGTTCTGTTTGCTCTCCCTCTTTAAGGGAAGCCCTGATCTTGCGCACCACATAGACGCTGGCTGTAAAGGAAATGTTGCAAGTCATCATACAAATACACAAAACACTACACTGTGTACTAATATAAAGCACAATTCCATTACCACATATATGTACAATTGTCTGTATACGAAACCGTATATATATTATTTAATAATATTAACTATATAATAGGCTTTTATATCGTAAACATGAAATAAATGTTAAAGGCTTATAAAGAACGAATAAGTTAAGTCTTACCTTTTATCAGAAGTCATACCATGGTGTAGATAGAATGTAACGCTACAGTTTCTACTGTATTCCGTTTCCTATCCAGCAATTTGCCTTGAAACACAAGCCTTTACGTGTTAAGGATGATACTGTTGTCTTTCCGGGAGTACACTGCCTATGGTCGCCAGCTGATGTTATGAAAATGTGTTACGTGTGGTTAGTTGCATTTATCATCAGTTTTACAACGCACTCTTCACCGATTGGCTCACTCGTCACTTACGAGGATTTGTCCACCAATCGCTGTTAAATGCGCTTAGATGATATAACACAACACAGCCAATCATGAAAACAGAACAGCGAAAATACTTTTTATTAATAGCTCTTCTTTTGCTTATAGTTTATTGAACACATTCTACTAGGCAAAAGACACAAAAATGAGAGAAATGTTATTAGATTTGTATAAAAAATTTGTTGAATATGTAAACAATACAAAAATATAGCATACATTTTCATAAATATGATAGTAAAACATGCTCAAATTTTCTCAAAGTATATAATGTCTGAAATATTCAGATGAATGAAAAGGCAGTCTTTAATTCCATTATTTACAACAAAATATATTACTTTCATGTGGTAAAAAGCTTGAATGAAAGCTTTCCCACATTAATACAGTACAAACAAATGTTATGATACTACCCATCATTAAAGGCAAAGGAAGACGTTATATCAACCATTTTCTTTTCTGTTTTCCAATAATCATAATACATATTTTAAAATGTCGACATAAAAGCTGCAACAGAAACACTGAATGAAACTCTTTAAAGGCACACATACACAATTCTTTTCTAAACACTTTCCAAAGGTCCCCTGTCTTTTAAGATCATGTCCGGACTGTAAAAGATGACATTGTTGTCCTCATCATCAGAATCGGAGTGTGTATCAAGGTCATGTGTGTATCTTACATTCGTGGCATGGTACTCTCCAATCCTTGTGCTGTCACACAGTCGAGACTGGATCGCCATCTGTGGAAAACGCATGCGTTACGTGAATGAGAGATTGAAATCAAACCACACAAATGTGTCTGGTATGCATTGCTGCTTATGCTGCCTAGTAACTATAATGATACAGGAAGGGGCTGTCTGACTGACATATAGGTAGACCAATCACAGCCATCCATGGCTGAGACCAGTGAGTGTGAACTGTACCTTTATTCCTGTTGAACTCAGTTGACTCCAGGTGTCCTTACCGAAGACGAGAGCATTTGCAAGTCCATGCAATGGTGCACTGAGTACGTGCAGTAATGTCAGAGAAAACACAGGGGCCTCTGGGTAAGCAGCATTATGAAGTCTGCAGAAATACACATGCAGATCATGCACACAAGCACAAAGATGCATCCACAACTATAAGGTATGTGATCAGCTAACATTCGGAAAATATGGAAATCCATATAAATACAGATCACATCCATGAGGTTCAGTATGTAAAATATGGCAAAAAAACAAAACGCACAGTTACCGATTTATTAGGGGGAAGATAGAGACGAGTAGATAGACAGAGGGATACCACTTCAACGGTCTGATCTCTTCAGCTAGAGAGATCTGCAGGAAGAAGTAATGATACATTACTGATGTATAAACCAGTGGATGGCAGGACTGTAATATCTGCACATGCACTAATACACACGCTTACCTTTCTCCTCTCTCTTTCAGGATTAAAGGTGCCTAACCAGGACCGCATCTGAAATAAAGACAGCAACTTTAAACATGCATTTACACTCCTAATGCATGGATTATAATGTGGTGTGTACTGTACAATGCTGAAAGTCCCCCCATGAGACGTGCAGATTACACGGGTGTTTGCTCGTACATGAGCATGTATAGCCTGACTTATTGCGTCAGTGTCTGGAAGAATCTGCCAGACATGCAAAAAGTTCACTCTCAGCCTTACCGGCACGTCAGCATTACAGAGAACAGGGCGGAGAAAAGCAAAGTGCTTTGTTCAAGATGACTTTGAATTACACACCTAAGTTGGACCTAAAATTGCCATGAAATTAAATTTTGGAAGTAGTGGGACAATTTTTTAGCTGATGTTTATGAGCCACATTCACTCACCCTCTCGTTGGCCACACAGATGATTCGAGCATAACAGCAGATCATGAGGATAATCAGGCTAAACAGAGGGACGTACCATCTGCAAAAAAACAAAACAAAGAAATACTTTACACCTCAAACAAGACAATACACAAACAGAGGCCTCAAAAAGTATTTGGACACTTAAGTTCCCTAGATAGTGCGCTTGTGCTATCCTTATTTACTACATTATTGTGTATACATTACACACACACACACAAATATATTATATACATATATATATATATAATGTAATACATACATTATGTATATAAAGTATTACATTATATACATAATATATAATGTAATAATTACATAATATAGTACATCTAAAATATATGATTTAATATATATATATTTATAATTTGTCTAAAATTTCAAATAAATACTAAACTCAAATCAATACTTTCTGTAAATACAATTACATGTGTAAAAGAAGAAGTAAAATCAATCATTTTAAATGCTACAACTGAATTTAAGCATCACAACCTTTTAAAATACTTTAACAGTATGAAAAAGTATTATAAAAAGTAGGATATTCATTTTTAGATTTGCTAAAGTTTTAACATTATTAATAAGTTTTATTATTAAAAATGTGTAAATGTAAATTTATGGAAAATTAGAAAGAACAATTAAATATTCAATATCGACCGATATGGATAAATTAAATATTGGCTAGTAACCAACATGGAAACAATATTTTGTGCATCCATATAAATATATATATAGTTATGTAAAGCAAAAGCATTCATGCATTTTAGGTGTCTAAATATATCTGTGGCCAGTGTTTACCAGTGTGTTAAATAACACAGTAATAAACTTTACATAATTAGAGTGAAAAATATTCTAAGCAGCTCCAGCATGCACAAAAACCTGTCAGATTGAGAAAGGAAATTCCTGAGATTCAAATAGCATGATGAGCTGCGTGAACCTCCGAAATGTGATTAAACTCATAACATAGTTACATTACTGAAACCCAGATTCATCCCTAGAAACAACACGCATTTCATACACATGCTGAACATTACAAACTTACATGCCAAACCTCCACCCAACATGATTATCTGTAATCCAACTGCAGGAAAAGAATGAGATAGAAAGGACTGATGACTACTATAGTGATACAACTGCAATTAAGAATATATCAAAAATGAAAGGTCATATACCACCAGGCTCCAGCAGGACCATAGTATCCAGCCATCAGTGGGAGGGTGGACATGAGCAGAGGAACCCCCCACGCCACCACATGGTACGGTCTGAGAAGCACATACAGATGTTAGGAATACATATATATATATATTTCACACACAACTAAATTTGTTTTTTTGTGTGTATTGTATATTGACTCACATCTCATAATGTTCAGTTTTGGTTTCTCTCACCAGGTTCAGGTAGAGATTGAAAGTAATAAGACACACCCATACCAGTGCAGTCCAGTCTAAAAAAAAAAAAAATCAAAAACTATAACAACAGCAATTTATCATGACATCAGTCTACAAAGGATGTCATCTTTCTATTTTGATGCACTGCAGTTTCTAGAGTTACTTCATATTCACACTTGTCTGGCATAAATTCACATTTTATTCACAAATATCATACTGTGCATGTTTTTTGTGGTGTGAATTTTTGGGTTTAAATGTCTTCTACTAGTTACATCAATGACTAAATTAAATAATCTTATTATACCATGTCAGAATTGATGATCTGTTACTTTACATTAAAGGGATAGTTCACCCAAAAATTAAAATTCTGTTATTAATTACTCACCTGCATGTCGTACCAAACCCATAAGACTTTCGTTCATTTAGGAAAACAAATTAAGATCATTTTGATGAAATCTGAGAGCTTTCTGTCCCTCCACTGACAGCTACGCAACTACCACTTTGACGCTTCAAAAAGTTCATAAAGAGATCGTAAAACTAATCCATATGAATTGAATCCAAATTTTCTTTTTACGATGAACAGATTGAATTTAGGCTTTTATCCACTCACACATCAGTTGTGGTAAACGGAAGCTCAAGCATGTGGTCACATTTGAGCTTCCGCAAGAACCAATGAGGTTCATTCTCATGTTACGCATCACGTTTGAGATTCCGCAAGAACCAATGAAGTTCATTCTCATGTTACGTATCACGTTTGAGCTTTCGCAAGAACCAATGAGGTTCATTCTCATGTTACGCATCACGTTTGAGATTCCGCAAGAACCAATGAAATTCATTCTTGTGTGTTACGTATCACGTTTGAGCTTTCGCAAGAACCAATGAGGTTCATTCTCATGTTACGCATCACGTTTGAGATTCCGCAAGAACCAATGAAGTTCATTCTTGTGTGTTACGTATCACGTTTGAGCTTTCGCAAGAACCAATGAGGTTCATTCTCATGTTACGCATTACGTTTGAGATTCCTCAAGAACCAATGAGGTTCATTCTCATGTTACGCATCACATTTGAGCTTCCGCAAGAATCAATGATCTTCATTCTCGTGTGTTATGCAGCACGTTTGAAATTCCGCAAGACGTTTGTTATCGCACACCAAGCAGGTTCAGTTGAGCTTCTGTTTATGTTCGCTGATCAAAGTTTGTGAATAAAAGCCTAAATTCAATCTGTTCATCATCAAGTGATCGAGTCTCTTCAGAAACTGAAAATCTTAATTCATATGGATTAGTTTTATGATCACTTTATGAACTTTTTGAAGCATCAAAGTGGTAGTTGCGTAGCTGTCTGTGGAGAGTACAGAAAGCGCTCAAAAAATCTTCTTTTTTTTCAGAAAATGAACGAAAGCGAGGGAGTAATTAATGCCTTACCCATTTTTTGGTGAACTGACCCTTTAATATGACAGTACACATATTAATCAGTTGCCAAATTTACCAAAATATGTGAGCCACCACGCTTGAAAATTACACAGAGAACCCTCAGGATGAGACTCTCCCTGCAGGTGAGAGGAAAAGAAAAGGTGCAATGAAGTAAGTTATTAAAGAGGGGTAAAAAAAAAAAAAAAAAAAAAAGTTTTCAACAAACATTAGTTTGAATAATTACTCTCTGCTCACATATGTATCTCTCTCAAACATACACACACATGAATCAACACAACTTACCATAACATATGCAACACTGTCAAAAAATGCAGCTACTGTCAGACTGACTACCATTTTCTGGAAAAAAAAAAAAAGGAAAGGAGAGAGATTATAACATACAGATAAAAAGAGATACAATGTTATTTAAAATAATTCATAATAATCAACAATATGACAGAATATGACAATTACTAGAACTTTACTGAATTTTAAATTATATTGGGTAATTACACTACCATTCAAAAGTTTGGAGTTGTTTATGTTTTTGAACGAACTCTTTGACCAGACTGGTTATTTTCAATTTAAAATAACAGTTTACAGTATTCTGTATTCTACAGTACACTATTTTGATGGTCCCTTGTGAACATTCTGTTAACTATAAGTAACTTTGCAACTACATGTCAACTAACTCTCATTAGAATATTAGTAGACGGTCTCTACTAGACTGTTAACTCTTTATTGTGATGCTCCTCCAACAGACATTCTACTGACTAGAAGTAACTTTTCAACTACATGTCAACTTATTTTAACCCTAACCCAACTAGTCTACTAATACTCTACTAACACTCTAATGAGAGTTAGCTGACATGTAGGTGCAATGTTACTTATAGTCAACAGAATGTGTTAAAGGGACCATCAAAATAAAGTGAAACCCGGTTCACTATTTTAATACATTTTAAAAATATGTTTATTCCTGTGATAGGAAAACTAAATTTACTCCAGTCTTCAATATGTTCTAATAATTCAAATCTTCTGATTTGTTGTACAAGAAACATTTTATTATTATTATTATCATCAATGTAGAAAACAGTTGTGCTGCTTTTTTTTGTAACACAACATCTTTACTGTCACTTTTGCAAAATATAATGCATCCTTGCTGAATTGTATTAATTTGAAGAAAAAAATTAATGAAGAAAAAAAGATCTTACTGCCACCAAACATTTAAACACTAGTGTATGTATCTTGGCAATTCAAATCAAACACACACTGTACCTGAGCCAAAGAGTTATATCTGCGCAGCAGCCATATCACAAAGAGCATGAAAAAGCTACAGATAGGAAATTTTAAGTTAGTTAAGAATGCTCAAAAGTCAATTTAAAACAAAGAAGCTCAGTGCAATATAAATCCACTCACCATGCCACTAATGAAAATGTCCCTGTGGCTCTTTTTACTTTAAGAATCACATCCTGAGGATTAAAATACATAAAAATATAATGAAAACTAAAATGACAATCAGGAAAATAAAGTTCTATGACATTAAAGGGTCCGTGTAACGCTTTGCAGTTCTTTGTTCAATTTGCACCATCAAAATTAACCAAATGAAAAATTGGCTTCGAACTTTCATTTTCCATTTTTTGGAATAATTCACAAACGGATAATTGTCTCTCAGTTCAATTTTCAATTCTACAAGCTTGGGTTGTTGAGTCCGAGTCTGGTTTTTGAACAAACATAAAAAAACGACTCATTGCGCTGATTGTCCATTTCTCTGTGTTTTGCTCGCGGTTGGACCGTACCAGTTCCGCCGGGGATGGAGCGGGGGGTGCACGTGGATGCATTTACCCAGAGCGCTGTAGTGTTATGTAGCTATATGGCACGTCTCAGTCTGCCCATGAAATAATTTATCGCCAGTGGCAACGTGCTGAGATAGCTTTCAGACACGACATTATTCTCTTCTTTATAGCTCTTTTGAGGCAGTTTCTATCGTGTAATTTTAATAACAACTGTCAAGAGCGTATTATTGTAACACTAGAGGGGGTGTTAATGCGCGAGAGCGAATCTCTTCGCAGGCGAATTCACTCTCACACGAATATCGGGGCGCGCTTTTTATTGCGAGTGCACGATCAATCTTGGTCCTTTTGACTCAATCTCAATACTTTTTATAGAATTATCTTATCTCTTTTATAATGTGTTCATAAGTTGTCGACAAACAGAATAAGACATCATCGATTAAATAAAATAAGGATTTATTATGTAAGTCATCATTAGTAGGCCAATTATTGTTTTAGGTATTTATATATAGGCCTTCTGTATAGGGTGAATTCAGGGTTTTCCAAGTCATTCCAAGACACATTTATAGAGGGAGAGAGATACAGTATGATGTCAGATAATAATAAAATGCTAGACAATAATGATGTTGTCTATATAAACTGGTCTCAATTGGAGCTGTGGTTGTAAAATGGGTAGGCTACTTGTAAAATGTAAGGCTATACAAATACAGACAGATCAAAAGATCCAATTGCAGGAACCACAGGAATTTCAAAAGCCATGCAATCCAGGGGTTCCTGAGGGACACAACCCTGCTCTAACACTGTTTTCAAATAATATTCTGATTTATAGCTGAAGCAGGTGAGTTATAGGATTAACATGGGTAGTAGAAATAAAGCATGACAGAGTAGTGATACTGTGGTTCAGCATCATCATTAAAAACAATATCTTCTCAGAAATCGCTTAGAAAAGATTTGAGAAATGAAATATTTATGCTTTTGAAGGACAGTCAGATTCACATAAAGGGATTTCTGGAAATGAAGCTGCTGATAAGGTAGCAAAGAAGGGTTTCACTTAGTTCCTGGAGGGCCACTGTCCTGCAGTGACGTGACATATAGCAAAGTATGGTGTCCCATATTTGGAATTTGTGCTCTGCACTTATTCCATCCAAGTGCACACACACACCAGTGAGCAGTGAACAAACACACACCATGAACACACCCGGAGTAGGCAGCCATTTTTTGCTGTGGGTGTTTAAATGCGTTTTGCACCATATTCACTGCAGCAACTGTAGCAAAAATGTGAGTGCACAAGTGTATTAATTTGTGATTTGTAGAATAGAATTTGTGCACCTGCAATGAAGAATTTGAGAAGGTGTAACTGTTGTGTTTGTGGGAGAGAAAAACAATGTACTCAAAGTTTGCAACTTCAAAAACATTTCTCTCTGTGACTTCAAATTTACTGATACACGTGTGGCTATTCTCTACAACTATACATTTCACTGTCACAGGCGTTCAGTTGTTTTGCACCAAAAATACCTTCATAAGACTCAGGGGCGGCTGGCCAATAGAGGGCGCTAGGGCAATACATAAATAAGTAAATACATACATCAATTGTGTATACAAATTGGCAATATTTGTGTGTTTGATATATTAAATGCACCCAGTATATGTGAAAACGTGATAGAAATTTTAAATGTCTGGTTTTTCTACACGTCTCCTCGACCTGTGTGCACGTGTCATCAGCTCTGGGGCACTGGAGAAATGGCCCCAGGGAGGCGGGTCTCTGGAGCAGCTTAGCCAATTGCTGATTTAAGAAATAAATATTTGACATAAACTGTAGCCAATCAGCGAGCTCAAATCTTGTCAGCTATGGGCGATTCTTTTAGCGCCCCAAGCGCGCCCCCGCGCCCATGCGCGCCCAGACTGCCACAGTCTATTATTATGTATTATGGGACACCATACTTTGCTATATGTCACGTCACTGCAGGACAGTGGCCCTCCAGGAACTAAGTGAAACCCTTCTTTGCTACCTTATCAGCAGCTTAATTTCCAGAAATCCCTTTATGTGAATCTGACTGTCCTTCAAAAGCATAAATATTTCATTTCTCAAATCTCTTCTAAGCGATTTCTGAGCAGATATTGTTTTTAATGATGATGCTGAACCACAGTATCACTACTCTGTCATGGTTTATTTCTAACTACCCATGTTCGTGTGAGTGAATTCGCCTGCGAAGAGATTTGCTCTCGCGCATTAACACCCCCTCTAGTGTTACAATAAAATACGCTCGACAGTTGTTATTAAAATTACACGATAGAAACTGCCTCAAAAGAGCTATAAAGAAGAGAATAAAAAAGCTATCTCGTGTCTGAAAGCTATCTCAGCACGTTGCCACTGGCGATAAATTATTTCATGGGCAGACTGAGACGTGCCATATAGCTACATAACACTACAGCGCTCTGGGTAAATGCATCCACGTGCACCCCCCGCTCCATCCCCGGCGGAACTGGTACGGTCCAACCGCGAGCAAAACACAGAGAAATGGACAATCAGCGCAATGAGTCGTTTTTTTATGTTTGTTCAAAAACCAGACTCGGACTCAACAACCCAAGCTTGTAGAATTGAAAATTGAACTGAGAGACAATTATCCGTTTGTGAATTATTCCAAAAAATGGAAAATGAAAGTTCGAAGCCAATTTTTCATTTGGTTAATTTTGATGGTGCAAATTGAACAAAGAACTGCAAAGCGTTACACGGACCATTAAAGGGATACTTCACCCAAAAACGTAAACTATCTCATCATTTACTCACCCTTGTGTTGTCTTAAACCTGTTTGAGTTTCTTATTTCTTTTTAACGCAAATGAAGGTATTTTGTAGAATGTTTGTGTAACATCATTGACTTCCATAGATTTTTTCAATGGTGCTCCACAACCGTGTGGTTACAAACATTCCTCCAAATATCTTATTTTGTGTTCAGCAGAAGAAAGAAATTCATACAGGTTTGGAACAACTTGAGGGTGTGTAAATATTGACGGAAATTTCATTTTTGGGTGAACTATCCATGAAGTGATTAATTCGGTAGCACTAATTCCATGAAGTGCTACCGAAGAACGCTTTCAAAAGCACGTTCACATTTTTCTTTTCATTTTAAATAGTCGTCTTGATTTCCCTATTTATCTTTACATTTTTAAAACTATACAGTTCTTTTAGACACTTTGCAACCATTCACCAAAGAAATCTAAACCATTTTCCTGCTCATGTGTTGGGTGGTTTGTCCCAAAAAGTAATTTATACAAATGAACTTACCTCACCATGAGCCATCTAAGTTAATATACTTTCCACAAGAATGTTTAACTAAAATTAAATGATTATCAATCACCATACTTTCTTACTTTCACGTCTAGGAGAAAACTACTAGTGAAAATCATCATGCCTGGAAAGAATGATGTCATGTTGTGATTAGCATGAGGGCTAACAAGTTAGCATTACATTAATGTTTAAAACAAGTTTACACTTACACATCGATAGTCGTCGTGCACTGCGTTAAAGAAAGTACAGCGGGAGCTGCTAGTGTTGTTAACCTGGACTGGATGCTCATCTCCCATAATTATTCTTCCTTTTTACTAACTAATATTTTGATGTGGACAACGCACATGATGAGAACACCACGTCCCCATTGACACATAAGGCGTGCACACTGGGACAAACAACACAACAATATACGAAACGCGATTAAGTTTTTCCTTCGCAAAAAGTTACTGCCAGTAGTTTTCATATAAACATTATACTTTCTACTTAGCTGTTGTTTATACAGTGAGGTCATGTTATTGATAAATTAATTTTTATTTTAATGAAAATAAATGGATAAGACTATTCATGATAGGCTATTTGATTGTTTATTCATTTTCTGGAATAGTGTGTGTGTCTTATGTTTTCATAATATGGTATGAAACATGTAGTAGAGTGAAAGCAAGGTGATTCAGATTAATCCAAGGAACATAGTGTGGCAGTTCACTTTGTCAAAATGTTTGTTTAGGTTTAGGTCCAAAAAAGAAGAATCTTTGGTATCTTTGAACAATAAGTCATTGTGCAAGAAAAACTTCAGTTGTTTACATTTAAATATATTATGAAATAAATTACTTCCATTATTAAAATTATTGTATTTTATTATTTTGAGACACATGTCTTTCTTAACGTACATATACGTACTCGCATACACATAGCCTACTAAATAGAAATTGAAATGGTAAATTTCATTTTATTAGATTAAATTAGAACTGATTATTATTTTATGTCATTATCCCAAACCCATCAGTCTCAGAAATGAAAGATGATAGACTTGTGTAAGAACTAAGGACTGAGGAGTAAGTACATGGTACAGTGTGTGTGCACCAGTTAATTCTGGATTTTTGAGCATGAATGAATAATAAACAACCACAGATATTCAAATTACAAAACTTTATTTTGTTATAAAAAAAACAATTCAATACAAAACAGAAAATGTTTTTATCACTGGCATTTAGGCACAATTTAACCAAGAATCTCATGGAACTCATCATGACACACAAGCAGTGATTTTCAGAGTTGTCCACGTCATTGATTCACAGGATGATTCACAGATAGTTTCAGGTCATTAACCGGAAACGTTACCAGGAGTTTCTGCTTCATCTATAGGAATTTTCACATAAACAAACTATCATACATTTAGTTCTTAAAGTCATCAGTCCTCAGGAACACAGTAACATCATAGGACAACAACTTTAAAGAAGAATGAAAAAATAAAAACTTTCAATTATACATAATCCATAAATAGATTTAAATATCAAGGTAAGGTATGGCAGCCAGATATTTAAACGGAGATTTTGTTTTGTTTTTGTAAAAAAGAGAAACTGCCAGTGCAAATATAACGTCATAAGACAGGAAGCAGCTCTTACAATTTGTAAGTGATCAACGCCAATACTAGGCTACTACAAAACCCAGTTCCCCCTCTCGCTTTGCCTTGAATTTTAACTTTTGACAGTTTAACATCTGTTCGGTCAGTCCCTTTTGTCTCTTCCACAAAGGCAGAATCGATCATATTAGATCAGAATTGTTCACCATATTTAAAAACATGGATCCTTCATGATGCAGTTCACTGTCCCCAGCCAGCAATGCCAATCTCCTGCTTGTACCGGTTGGTCAGGTTGTTGGCTTGGCTTGTAAGTTTGGACAGCACCCCATGCAAGCCCTTCAGATGGTACTGCAGGAGCTGCTCCAGATCCGTGTCGCTGTCCGGTTCTGTATGCACTGGCTCCGGCGCAGGAGAGTCTTTCTTGCGCCTCTGCTCCTCTGCGCGCAAGACTCCCCATTCGATGTTGTTCCGGATAGATTTGAGCTGGCTGTAATAGCTGTACATGTCGTCCTCAGCATCCCGCAGATAGCTACCCATAACATTGGTTAGCTTCTGCTCCTCGTTCTGTTGGTCCAGCGGCACATCTCTCAGCAGGCTTGGCACCATGACCGTCTGGTCCATGTTGTTGACGGCGCCGATGAAGCGGTTCATCGCCGTGAAGAGAGCGTTCTTCTGGCTGAGGGGTTCGGACATCTGCATTTTGGTGGATTATGAGGGTTAATTCGAGAGTGGTTTACTCTGTATGTTTCTCTCTGATGTGTTTAGCTTTCTTCTGAACATCTGCATACTTTATGCCTTTATATACCAGTACGTTTTCAGCTCCTGGGCGTAACCGAAACCTGTTGATCTGGTCTGGGATGTCAGGTCGAACACAACCAGATTCCAACAGCAAGACAGAAACCTCCGCACGGCCCATAGATAGACTACACAGGGAGCGGCACAAAAGTGCATGGATCAATTTGTTGCATAATTATTTAAGCTACATACTGTTACATAAGCTGCTGTGAGGGCATGTGAAATGTTGTTGCACCAAACTGGATTTTATATTTATATATACTTTATGATTTTCAAGATTGAGCCTACACATGATGCATAGCCTAATGTTAATAGGTCTAGTTCTATCTATGTTATCTATCTAAGTTCTATACATAGCAGGCTAACAACATTAATAAGAGTTAAAATATCCCCTTTTGAGCAAGTAATAGCCTATAGGATAGGCCTACTATGTCCCTTGATAACAAAATCTAATCTTTAGAATTCTTTTCTGATTAGTAACATATTGAGGACAAAAGTTGCATGCTTAAGTTATGAATAGGCCTATTAATATTTTAAGTCATTATCATGCCAAAAATGAATGAACCCAACAGCAAGGGAAAATCACAAATAAGATATGAGATTCTATCTTAGTTGTGTCTTCCAGATGGCAACGAGATCCAATAGTGAGAAAGAAACTTTTGCTTTCATCTACTGCTTGTTACAGTTTTCTCCTAAAGAAGAGTCTTCTGTAGAGTATTAGAAGAGTTCTCAACAATGTCTCAAACTGCCAAGGTTCTGCCATAACGGATGTGCAGTCTCAACATTAGAAGATTTCGGTATAAACTATTTAGCCATTTCTCAATAGATTTCCACGTTCCAACACAGTCATCATCATTTTATAGCTCCATTCTTTTTTCAGGTGTCTCTATATTAATTTATCCAAATGAACATCTGAGACAAAGCTGATCCTGATGTAACATACAGTAATTGAGAACTCAATTAATGTCTCCTGAGCTAAGAAAGACCAACCTTTTAATGATTTTCTCTGAAAAAAACAACCTATTCATAAACTGATTGGTCTGCGAGGTTGATTTATTTGTCAAACTATTGAAACATTACATTTCATTAATACTTTATAAGTTCACAAGATGTCTAATTTGTGTCATTAAAATGGGTTTTGGGGGCATGTTTCTGCTGCACTTTATGGACTTATGTAAAATGCTCTGAAACTGTCCCTTCAGGCCTGTAAAATTAATCTGAATGCCCAGAAGGGATTTGGTTTGTTGTCCAATTCAACAAGAGAATTATTCAGGTTTAAATGAAACGATTAGAATGCTAATCTACTATTTTTGTTATAGTTAAAAAGGTTTCTCTTTTCACACATATAACTGTAAGAAATCACAAGGTCTTATTTCTATATTTGTCTTTCTTGGAATAATCATATTCTGTTGGTACAATATTCCATACATCCAAAAACTAAAACACACACTCAGGACTAATAAGTTCTCCACAAAAGGGTTAAAACCAGATAAGATATAAGATAAGATCACAGCAAGGTTTCAGTTTAAATAATTTTGCATACCAAGTCATAGAAAGGGAAGCTGAGAAACCTTTGCAATGACTAGAATGTCTCGGATGATTTAGAAACCTGTTCTTCTGCTCTGCCTCTCACCTCCACCCTTGTTCTAGGTCTATCTATGCCTCACCCCTAAAATCACTGAGCATTTTACCATTGTAAATGTATGATTTGCAAAAGTGTACCACAATGTCTCTTTTTCATGCAGTGTGTCTTCACTTAACTTCATTGTTAATAGTTTCAGTCTAACCCCCCCTAAACATCTTTTGACTATTTTGGATATCCAGTGATGGGCATGAATACATGAAAATGTATTTAAAATTAAAAATACAAATATTTAAAATAATAAAAATACCTCAGTTGAAATGTATCAAAATAAAATACTAAATACTGTGTGGGAAAAAAATGTAAATACAAATACAATATGTATTTTCAAAATACATGTGCAATTGGCATTCAGTGAATTATCACTATTAACTCATGCCTACTAAAAGCTGCACGTATTAGTATACCGCAATATATAAACAATATAGAACAAGTTAAATTGATTCACTCTATATATTGCCAACATGATACAGTATATATCATCATATCGCCCAGTAGCAAACATGCTTAAACACATTTGACTAGCAGATTGATAAAACAAATGACCAATTAACTATCAAGACTGACTGGCTAACACTATTTCCCCCCTTGCCAGTGCTCTTTTATTCCTTCATGTTAACTGAAGGTAAATCTGAATAATGCTGAGATTTAAACTTAATCAACAAGTAGGATCAACCATGACATCCTCACCTTATCTTATTTCTTATTAATGCAGAAAATGTGCTCAGTCAATGCTAGATGGAGTCGTACAGTTGCTGCTCACATGCAGGAAAGTTGGGGTTGGGGGGCCTGAACTAGTTGATAGTTGATTTTGTATTTCAAATACGTATTTTTAATACATGTATCTGAAAACTGCCCATCCCATGTGCATATCAATCTGATCTCACTCTGATCTGAAACTGCAGGGCAGCTGCCAGTGAAAAGTTGGGAAACAAAAGAAAAACTACAACAACCAAAGCATGCCCAATGACTAAACATTCATGCTAATAAACACAAAATTCTTATTATGATAAGATCAGTAGACAACATGAAAATACCACAGTGGTTTTAAAAGCATGAATCCACAGGAAACCACACTCTGAATCATGTTACACTGCTGGACTCTATTGTATTTATGTCCTGTGCAGAGTTAGACATGCAAGGGATGACCTGAGAGAGTCCATCTGTTATGTAAAATGTTTATAAGCAATTTAAGGTGACATGAATGCTGCATCTCATAATTACATTTAAAGTAACCCTAAGAGATACAATGACGGCCATTATAGAAAAAGAAAATGAATTGAATTATTTATTTTTTTAGTTTAGTGCAATTTCTGTTGTAAAAAAAATGCAGTGTTCATCTGACCCCTTGTAATTTAAAGAAATCAGAACATATCAAATGTTTTATTATACATACCATTTCACACAATGTCACAGCACCCTCTAAAGGTCATACAGATATTTGCACAACTGAAATACTTGAATAATTTGTTGTGAAACGTATTTTTTTTTATACAATTAATCCATAAATTCATGAATTTAGTACAATTAATGGTTTATTTTTCCATTAAACCCCTCATTTTCAAAGAGTTTTGAGACACATAACTAATTGTATGACACAAAAGCAGATGATTCTGCTGGTTTAGGTTTTTTGTTTTGTTTTTCAAATTTTTTAAAATTTGAGTTTGGGAATTTTCTGCCTATAGTCTGTCAGGATGCACACCATTAAACCCTGAAGAAAACACATAGAAACATTACTTAACAAGCATAAATGCATTATTAATGCTCACATCTTTACACATAGGTACACTTTACCATAATGGTCCACTTGCGGTTCTCAGCTTCTGTAAACACGAGTGAACGTGGTGAGTAGAAAACTTCATCGTCTACTTCATCTGCTTTACGTGGGAGACAGTGTAGAAATGTCCAATCTGGTGCAGCCACACTTCCTGCCTGTCAACAATTCAACAGAAACATAAAAAAATGCATAACACTATTCAGAAGCAAGTTTTTAATTTCCACTACAAGGCTGCATATAAATGCATTATAATTCATAGTAAATCATACTGGCATAATGGAATGAAAAGTCTAGACTAGACTAGATCAAACTAGACAAAGTTGATGGATGTTTGTCTACCTGCATTGTGATCTGGTAACCATGGAAATCTTTCAGTCTCTTCTTCTTCTCCTCCTCTTGGCCCATGCTCACCCAAGTGTCAGTAACCAGCACATTACTGTCCCGTGCTGCCTCCACTGGATCAGTCAGGAATTGCAACTTGGTACCAAACTATAGCATGGATATCATGATTAGCTAAACATTGCATCCTATACATAAGCTAGTGAACAAAAAAATCTATAAAACATTTTTTACACAGATTTATTGTGTTGTTAAAGGCAATTATTAAAGAATCATTTCACATACATAGACAAACACATATGTCTATAATGAAAATCCATGGTATAAATCATACATTATAAAGATAAAGCAGACATTATAAAGAGACAATTGTATTGTAGGGTAGTCTATACCTGCTTAGAGAGACTCTGAGCCTCTTGAGTGACGTTAGGATCTGGCTCATAACCCTATAAAGATAAGAGGTTAATTTAGGAAAAATAATTTCAGAGTGGTGCGAGTTAAAATAAAAAAATAAAATACATTAAATATACATATATAGAACCATTCAAAAGTAAGTATGATTTTAGTCTCTTTAGTCTCTTATGCTCACCAAGTAAACTCTTTTCTATTTAATATATTACAAAATGTAATTTATTGCTGTGATGGCAAAGTTGTTTTTTCTGTATTCCAGTGTCACTTGATCCTTCAGAAATCATTCTAATATGCTAATGCTCACATAAAATTTCTTATTATTATCAGATGAAAACAGTTGTGCTGTTTAATATTTTGGGGGAAACCGTAATACATTTTTATCAACTTAATGTCTTCACTGAATAAAAGTATTAATTTCTTTCACAAAAAAAGAGATGGTACTGTTACGCCATGTGCTCTCAGAGGCAGTATCCATGTGCAGGGGAACTTTTAAACCAAAGTAAACTAAAGAAAGTAAACCAAAGAAAGTAAACCAAAGAAAGTAAACTAAAGAAAGTAAACCAAAGAAAACCTACTCGGTTCCCTGAGAGTAGGGAACGAGTATTGCGTAGCTATACGCAGTGGGAAAACTCCTTTTCTCGAGAATATTGAAGCCTTTATTTTAAAACGCAGTGCAGCTGCACAGCCAATGAGTACAACACAGAGCTGTCTAGCTCGCTGATTGGCTGGGTTGCGGGAACTGCACGAACCTATGGCGAAGCAGCGAGGACGCGCAAACCTATCAGTGCGCTTCCCACCGAAGCGCGCCAGAATGGGCGTGGCTGCTTACTATATAAGCGGCCCATGTCGCCATAGGAATCAGGTTTAAATCGACTGAAGCGACAGTACCCAAACGTGAAGCTTAATAATTCGGCTGGCTACGTAATACTCGTTCCCTACTCATAACCGAGGTTACGTTAGTAACCGAGAACGTTCTTCCTTTTCGAGAACGTTCACTTCGTATTGCGTAGCTATACGGAGTGAGAACCCATTTTAAAACGCCATGCTATTAGCTGAAGACTTCGCTCTGAACCATTGCCTGAGGCTGGTAGCCTGAGGCTCACAGTAGAACTCAAGTCAGAATCCAACGGGGACCAGATGGATTCGGGTCCCACGAATACAAGAGCATTGAGCCCCTATAGGGGCCAAGACCTCTCAAATAGAAAGAACTTGTGCCTGCAGTACAGGCACCTCCAAGTTATAAATTCTCACAAATGTGGACGGCGAAGATCAGCCGGTCGCCGCACAAATGTCTTCAATTGGTACACTACTGGACCAAGCCCATGAAGAAGCCATGCCCCTTGTGGAATAAGCTCTGACGCCTATAGGACATTGTAGGCCCATTGAAGCGTAAGCTAGAGAGATTTTTTTATTTATTTAACCTTTATTTAACCAGTTGATCTCATTGAGATTTAAAACCTCTTTTTCAAGAGAGACCTGGCCAAAATGGCAGCATTTTAACAGTGCACAGTTACAAATACGAACACCAAGCACACGCACAACAACAAGGAACATTTAACAAGATCCTCAAGATACATAAACAAACAACAGTTTACTTTAACAGTTTACAATCAGGCTACTTAAAAGTACAATTTATACCTACCATAGGTTTAAACGATTTAGTTATTTTAAAAACAGTGACAACAATTTATGGCATCTATTTCCCAAACTTTCATGTGTTGTTTAAATTCACCAAAAGAAATCAGAATTCGCAATTGCAAATCAGTCTGTAATGTGTTCCAGGTGGCTGGGGCTGCATAACTAAAAACCTTCTTACAAAGCTCTGTACGAACTGTAGGTACAGATAACAAGTACAAGTTACCGGAGCGCAAATTATAAGAGCTGATGTTACGTGACATATAGGAGCAAAGATAAAAGGGAAGCATATCCAGCATAGACTTATAAAAAAAATAAGCCAATGTATGTGCCTCCTAACTGTCAATGAAGGCCAGTTTGTCATTTTGTACAAAGTACAATGATGTGTTGATGCTTTACATCCAGTCACAAATCTTAATGCACTATGGTAGACAGTATCCAACAAAGACAAACATCGATCAGACGCATTTCTATAGAGCAAGTCACCGTAAGCGAGTGCAGTGAGAAAGGTTGCAGCAACCAATCTCCTCCTGGTTTTCCCAAAAAAACAGGCTTTGTTTCTAAAATAAAATCCTATTTTTAATTTTGAGCTTTTGTACCAGTTTATCAATGTGCAACTTAAAAGAGAGCTGATCGTCAATTAATATACCCAAATATTTCAATTAATATACATTCGCATATGCTGCAAGCCCAGTTGCAGTACTGACGATGCTGAGGCCATAAGTCCCAGTGCCCTCTGAAACGTTCTGAGGGGTCTGAAAGAGCCCGCTTTGAACGAAGCCGCTAGTTGCTGAATAGAGAGAGTGCAGTCTGGCGTGAGCCAAGCTCTCATTTGGACAGAGTTGATTACTGTCCCCTAGAAGGTTACACGCTGGCTGGGGAGCAGCGTGTTCTTGGAAACATTGGTCCTGAGTCCGAGGCATTCTAGATGGCCAAGGAGCCAGGATCTGTGGGTTATTAATTCGGCCTCCAACTGAGCCAGAATGAGCCAGTTGTTGAGGTAATTCAAGATACGCATTCCCTGCTGTCTCAGGGGGGAAAGATCTGCGTCTATGCACTTCGTGAACGTGCGGGGAGCCAGGGACAACCTGAATGACAGGACCGTGTGTTGATAAGCCTGCCCCTCGAAGGCGAATCTCAAGAATGGCCTGTGATAGGGGGCTATTTGGATGTGAAAGTAAGCGTCTTTCAGATCCATTGAGAAAAAACAATCCTCTGGGCGAACTTACGCGAGGATTTGTTTGGTAGTTAACATTCTGAATGGCCGTCTCATGAGGGCCTTGTTCGAGGAAGTAACGGCTGTAAAAGCCTGACTCACGTAATGGCGGGGGAACCCTTTCGTTATTAGACTTAGCACTTCGGTGCGGAGGACGTGAGCTACGTTGCTCCTCACCGAAGTTTCGACCACAGCATGAAAGCAGGGCGGCCTGCGAGCAAACTGTAGTGAGTAACCTTGTTATTTTATGTTTAGTACCCATTTTGACACATCGGGGAAGGCTTCACAGGCTTTTTCCCAAGTGGCTAGGGGCTGCATGGCATTTGGGGACTGCGTTGGCGTGGGCTCGCTCATCTCTGAGCGCTCAGGCATCCTCTGACCCCGCCGTTTCTTCCTCTGCGGTTTGAGGATGGCGGGAAACAGGAGGGGCGCAAGGGGCAGTGTCGCTCTCTGACGTAAAGAGAGCTAGCCGCGAGCACAGAGAGGAAAGCAGCATACTCTCACAGTGAGATCAGCCGCCTTTGTGTGAGTGCAGCTTCAGTGTGTCTGGCTCCCAGGCATGAAGCACACTCAATGTGTCCGTCTGAGGCATGCAGAGGGGCTCTGCATGCCTTGCAGTCGGAGCGTGACATTTGAAACAACGTTACTGTTTGAAATTTGCTCTTTCAAAGTACTGCCGCAGCGAGCACTTGAAGCTGTAAAGGATAAAGTGTCCGACGGATGGCCGCAGGGAACCGGCGAATCAGGAGAGCGGCGCCGAGTTGCTGAAAGCAGGAAGCCGTCCGCTGAACTGCAAAGCAGATTTGCTCGTTCCGCTGCTGGGCTCGTCGACGGCAAAGGCGAAGGCTTCAAGGAGAATTCAGCGAAGATGCGTCGATCGCTGAAGGAGATTAAATCTGATTCCTATGGCGAAATGGGCCGCTTATATAGTCAGCAGCCACGCCCATTCTGGCGCGCTTCGGAGGGAAGCGCCCTGATAGGTTCGCGGGTCCTCACTGCTTCGCCATAGGTTTGTGCAGTGCCCGCAGCCCAGCCAATCAGCGAGCTAGACAGCTCTGTGCTGGTTGTGCAGCTGCACTGCGTTTTAAAATAAAGGCTTCAATATTCTTGAGAAAAGGAGTTTTCCCACTGCTTATAGCAACGCAATACGAAGTGAACATTCTCGAAAGGAAACCAGAGAAAACCCAAGGAGAAGAACTGAGAACATCAACGAAACATCCAACAAAGGACAACACCAGACAAAGAACATGAGAAACACTGGGGTATATACACAAGGGGAGATTGGCAAACTCTTGAGATTGGCAAAGATTGCCAAGACACACCTGGGAACAATCAGGAACTAATCAACAAGAAAAACTACAAAGAACTACAAAACATGGCACAGAACAGGAAATAACATAAAAGTCCACACAAGACAAGGGGAACACAAGACAGGAATAGTGACAGTATGCATGTATATGACACAGTTCTGAAAGTGGCGCAAACCTTGGGTGTGGCCACTTTTAGATTGACACCTAGTTTAGCCAATGACATCATGAAGGAGTGAAGTACATTGTTTCCATCACCTATCCAAGCCAGAGTGAGGCCTTTTAATGATCCGTAGTGCTCCTGTAAGATTGAAAAAGAATGCATGAGTGAATGTACTTCAGTTTATGTATGTAAGTGTCAGTGAATTTGTACCTGCAGTGTCAGTAGGTCAGCCAGAATCTGTATAGGGTGGTAGAGGTCAGACAGGCCATTGATGATTGGTATAGAAGCGTCTTTATCCAGGAGCTCCAGAGATGCGTGACTATACACCCGAGCTAACACGATATCTGCCAAACCAGAAAGCACCCTACCATACATACACACCCACATTTAAGACCATGTCAAGGCCTCACAGTATTGAGTCTAAGCATTGTTTACATTGTGTTTAAATTCAGACCTGGCCGTGTCTGTGGTGCTTTCATTGATGCCTAGATGAATATCTTGGGGTGTGAGAAAACATGGATGGCCACCCAACAGAGAGAAGCCTAGTGAAAAAGAGAGAGAGAGAAACTGTCTATGTGTCAAATCCTTTGTTCTGTATCGTTCTATTCATTCATTTTGTTCAGAGACCGCACTGATAAATATAAGCCCTTTCACAAGCTCGAACACTGAATGGCACCTGTTTCAGTGGACATGCGGGTCCTAGTGCTCCTCTTTTCAAATATCATGGCAATAGATTTGCCTTGAAGTAATGGGACATACTGTACATAAAAAGAGGAATAAATGAACATTGTTTATAAGTCCTGAAATGGTGAAATTTCCAATCAGTAAGTTCAGCAGTTGCAGTATATCTTGCAGTACCTCGCCCTTGTGCTTTATTCGATGCTTTAGGTCAGCAGAAACCCACAGGATATGTTTAATTTCCTCTGCATTAAAGTCCTTTAGTGTTAGGAAGCTGCTGCCCTTCAGGTTAACACTCTCCAAAGTTGCTTTTCCCACTCTGTGGACATGAAATACGCATGATACAGAGGGAAAACTGCTTGAATATTAGAAAAAAATAGAAATGAAATGAAAACTCAAACACACTTTATGAAAATAGTTAATGTAAAACAACATTTTAAATAACATTTTCAGATTATTATTCAGATTTCATGACGTCATAAATTGAAAGAAAAAATTGTATAGGTTATTTCTATATATAAATATATATAAAATATATAGAAATGGTTAAAGACTTAAAAAGTATCAGCATCTAAAGAATACATGTTCCTTTATGAAAATATAAGCAAAAATGTTAAATGTTAATGTTTTTTTTAAAATATCAGTGTTATTGGCCAATTACTCATTAATTAAATGTATTAATTAAAATGAAGTACTATACATTAAAATGAGAACATTATTCAAACTTTCACGACACTCATGATGACTTAATATTTAAATCAATTGTCTGTTGATCATTATGAAATGTAATAATATTTGTTAATATTAGGCTAATGATGAAAAAAATTATTAATTAATTTGTTAAGCAGCAGCAAACCATATTTCTTGTTTATGGCAAACTTTGCGACTCACCTTAAATACCTGCTTTGGCAACATCTTGCAAACTTCAGACTACAAAATATTCTGTTTTTGAGAGCAAGCATTTTACTGACATATGAAAACATATAAAGCTCAAAGCTGGCACAACCAAATCAATGCATTTCCACGTGCTCCCTCTCATACAGCTTTGTGGGCGTGGCTAATGGGATGAAAAGGGGGCGGTACAAGTAACTGGGCGTGGTGAGTGACAGCTCTTGTGCATGTTCTCATTTATCCCACACACTGACGTCGGATGCTAAATTCTCTCTCTCTCTCTCTCTCTCTCTCTCTCTCTCTCTCTCTCTCTCTCAGTTAGAATACTCAATGAATATAATGTTTCTTTTCTTATTTAAATAATTATATAATTTAATAAAGAAAAACTGTACAGTTACAACAAAGTGCGAACAGTTTATTCGATTTTTTACCCCATCGATTGTCAAGGTAACGTATACTTCCGGTTCAAATTTATCTCTTCAGCAGGAAACAGCTGAAAGTTCAGGAATGTCATCTGAAGAACAGAGGTGTACAAGGTGATGACAGGAGAAACAGACACAGAAATACCAGGTAAGATTTGTATTTTTATAGTGACACATCTATCTATCTATCTATCTATCTATCTATCTATCTATCTATCTATCTATCTATCTATCTATCTATCTATCTATCTATCTATCTATCTATCTATCTATCTATCTGTCTATCTGTCTGTCTGTCTGTCTGTCTGTCTGTCTTTTTATCTATATATCTGTCTGTCTGTGTACGTGCATGTGTAATTTAGCATGTGCTTGTGGGACTCTCTTTGTGTGACACCATAATCACGCCTTTGAGCTCCTAGAGCATTATACCCACACAGGCTATTCTGGGAAGCTGGAAGCTTTCTAAGGATTTAAATGGACCGTCTTGCTGAGCATGGGGAGGTTTGCTCTTTGCTCCGGATGTGAAAATTGTGAGATGTTGTACTGAACATATTTTTCCTTACTGCAGATACAGGTGCTGTTTTTACCTTTGGAAATAGTAAAATAGCAAACAATGTGCCCAGCAGGTTATGGTTAAAGAATGATGTACCTGTGCACATCTCATGCGGGCAGTCACACTCAGCCTTTGTAACAGGTTGTAATCTCTCTATATTCTCTTTGTAATTTTGTAACTATAGCTATATTTTGTAATATATACTATATTTTTTGTCTCTTTAATGATCTCTTTTCAGAGCAGGGCCTTTTGTTTGTGTTTGGAAGTAATAACAGCGGTCAGCTTGGTCTACAAGCCAAAGGACCACTTAAAAAACCAATCTGTGTTAAAGGTTAGACATAAAGGTGCATACAGTATACATTTATGTATATGTTTTATAATGATCTAGCTCTGTGTTGTCTTATTTATCTCCTTATTCGTCCACACAGTTCTTAAAGGGGAGAGAGTTCAGTTGGTTGCCTGTGGGACTGATCACACACTAGTAAGCACCTGTAAGCAAAGCCTTTTACTGTAGTTTCATATAGAGGGAATGCATTAACGTCACTTTCCCGCCGGAACACGCCCCCTCAGCCGGACTGAGTGGCAGAGGAGCTGCTGCGTGACTGGATTTAATAGGGGAAACTGCGAAAACGCGAGTAAAACAAACGATTATCAGTTTAAACTAAAGATTGGACTCAATATAGTGTTCCTTACAACTTACTAAAGCTCCAGTGATCCATGGATATTGACATGCAGCCAGAAATCGTGTTTCCTGACATTTATATGTGCCTAATTTCGACACCGGGGAAATACATAGGCCTACTACAGCAAATTTGCCTGTGAACGCTTTATATAAATACAATATAGGCAGGTCTAAATCCAGGTGATCACTTATATCAATGTTATATATATCATCATATCGTCTAGACTTAAAACTTTTATAGTTTTTTTTGTCAGTGTTTATTTAAAAATGTCAAATTATACAGAATATACAGTGGTAAATAGTTGATTGATGAGTTGTCACTACAATATATAACAATACAATATATAGAGAATGATTTTACCACTAAATTCAGCATATTGACACAAAAATGATAACTACAAATCCACCTTTCGCTGCCTGGAATCCAGTTGTTTCTATGAATTGCAGCGATCTATTTGCTTCTCTGGTCTGTTGCTTTCGGTAGTCTGTAAAAATATACCTCATATTTCTTGTCAAATCTAGTTGTACAGTCAGTCTCAAAGCTCTTTCCCGTTTTAGACGCGTTTTGTGTGTTTTTCCGCAACATTCACGCTGAAAACCAATGCTGCCGCTCAGTGTTTTTGCCACTTAGTGGGCGTAACCGCAGTCACTCCGGCCAACGGTGACGTCACGTGCATACCCTCTATTACGATATACACTATTGTTAAAAAGATTGGTGTCAGTAAGATGCTTAAATATTTTTGGAAGAAGTGTAATATTCAATTTATACTGTTAATATTTTGAAATTATAATAAAAAATAAGTAAAATTGCTGTTTTCTATTTTAATATGTTTTTAATTTATTTTGGTGTTGGCAAAGCTGAATTTTCAGCATCATTACTCCAGACTTCAGTGTCACATGATCCTTCACTCTAATATGCTGATTTGGTTAACATGATTAATATTTTTTTTGTGAAAACCATGATTCATGATTCTTTAACAGAATGTTCAAAGGAACAGCATTTATTTGAAATAAAAATCTTTTGTAAAATTAATGGTCTTTACTGTCACTTGTAATCAATAAAATTACAAACATTACATTCTTCAGTTAAATAAACAGTTTTTTAATAAATAATTTAATCTTCTTGAGCACAGTGACACAGCTTAGTGTCCTTACTGAATAAAAGTATTAGTTTTTTTACTGACTTACTGACCCCAAACCTTTAAACAGTAGTTTATATTTTAAAAAGAGAATTGTAAGTGAAAGTGTCTGTGGGTTTTTCCAGCACAAGGGGAGATTTTTGCGGCTGGAGGAAACAATGATGGACAGTTGGGACTGGGCCACTGTAATGCCAGTGTCTCTTTCCAGCGCCTCCGCCCCTTTTGTGACTATTCTCCGATCAAATTGCTCTCTGCAGGTGGCCACACCTCTGCTGCACTTACAGGTAACATTGATATGCAACAGAAAGTCTCCTTCATAGTAGATATAAACCTACTATTATAAATGCAAATGCATTTATATATTTAAATAATAAATTGCATATTTCAGAAGATGGCAGGCTGTTTCTGTGGGGTGATAACTCTGTTGGTCAGCTTGGTTTGGGGAATGACAGTCATGCCTTGTTGCCTAAAGAGCTGAAATTGGGAAAACCCATTCAGTCGGTGTCATGTGGATACAGACACTCAGCTCTGGTCACAGGTGAGCGCCTGTCAATCAACACTATTCATAAGCATGAACAAGATCATGCTGTTATTTATTTTTTGAGGGTGCACTAAATAAATTGTTGGAAATTTGGTATGTTTCAGATAATGGGGATGTTTTCACTTTTGGGGAAAGTGCAGATGGACGACTGGGTCTTTCTGCTCATCAGCTGGCCAATCACAGTTGTCCCCAGCGAGTAGAATCTCTGCACAGGGTTCTGCAGGTGGCATGTGGAGGCAAGCACACACTCGCCCTCACAGGTGATGGAGATGTACACATACAGTACCTTAAAAACATTTGAATGAATGTATATTAAATGTATTTAATTATCCATTACATTTAGGTTTAAAATTGAAATGCCACTTGGTTTAATATGTTGTTATCTAATGCAGTGACTATAATACATTTTATAAGTGTGGCTTAATGTTACGTGACAGCAGGGACGAGGAGAGGCAAGAATCCAAGCGCAAGCACATGTTTATTCAAAACTACACAAATACAGGTAATCCAGACAGGTTAAAGTACATAATCCAAACAGGGAAACCAGAATGCAACAGCTTACACTGGATGTTAAACCCATGTTAAGACAATGACAGACAAAAGACAACTGAAACACAGGGCTATAAATACACAGGGAAATGAGGGCTAAGGGACCACAGGTGAGAACTAATCAGGGTGGACAAACAAGGGACAAACTATAGAAAGTAACAAGTGACATAGTAACACAGGAAGAGAACACAGAAACAACGGAAATTCCTAAACAAAACTGGGGAAACAAGACAGGAATCATGACACTCAAGTGTCCAAATACTTCTTGAGACTTCTTGATACTTCCCTGAACGCACACCATGAAATTATACACATACAATTATTCCTCTCTTTCCCCTTTTCTCTCATTTTTTGTTTTAAACATTGAATGTTCATGATGTTTTTTAAATGAATTTTATCTCTCCCTTTTCTGTAGAGGATGAGTTATATTCTTTTGGCCGTGGGGAGTTTGGGCAGTTGGGGTTGGGGACGATGATGTTTGTAGCAGACGCACCTGTTGCTGTCGGCCACTTCAGGAAAGGCAGGGTCACTCATGTCACATGTGGCGAAAACCACACTGCACTTATAACAGGTAAGATATACACACTGTTAAATAAGAGTTGTCAGAGGATTAAAATAAATTACTAAATAAATGATTGAAATAAGTTATTCCTTTGTCATTTACTAACAAGTTTATTGAACAGCATGGGTAACATTACATTTACAGATATTCTTTTTCTAAAGCGACTGAGAGTCGAACCCATAATCTTAGTGTTGCTAGTTCCATACTTTAAAGGGACATTGTGTAGGAATTTCTCCCATCTAGCGGTGAAATTGTATTTTGCATTCAAACAAATTGTGCTCTCCAGCGCCTCGCTTTTTCAAATGCGTGTTGCATCTACGGTAGCTGTTATGTAACAAAAAGCTATGACAGGATGTCTTCTAATAGCACTTCGTCGAGTTTTCCTTCGGGTGAACAGGTTTGTTATTTCAAACAAACTGCAACTTGAGACAACGAACAAACGAATGTTACAGTATGAATAATAACAGTGCAGTGCAGCCTTTTAAACTTGCCGGGGCAGTGACAAGCGCCTCTCACTGCTCTGCTCCTCCGTTTCTGCTGCTTTCAGTTACGTGACGCTGGCTCTGAATGAAAATGCGTTGTGGAAACGCGTTGGCCTGGTACTTTTTGACCCTGTCTGCTATTATAGTTTTTCAAGATGGCGGAACTACATGGAAGCCTCCGTGAACCTACCCGTCACATGTATACAAAGATAATAAATTCTTCGTTTACGAGGATAAGTCAGATAATTGGCGGAGGTATGTGTACACCATTGAGGACATACCTATGAATAAAAATATTGATTTTAGATAATAAAATACCTAAAAAAACTACACATTGTCCCTTTAACAGACGATTCTTTAACAGAATCAAACAGTTGTGTTGTGTAAATGTGTTGACTGCAATAATTACATACATTCAACATTTGACTTCACATTTACCAGTTCTAAAAAACATGTATTTGTTTTTATGTAGTTACACATCTCATTTAAATGCACTCATTTCTCAGATAGTGGTCTTCTCTACACATTTGGAGATGGCCGCCATGGGAAGTTAGGCCTTGGAGACGAGAACTTCACCAATCAGTTCAGTCCAACTGTGTGCCAGAGGTTCTTTGATTACTCTGTCATGACTGTAAGTTTTTTTTGATAGTTTCTTATTATGTTCTTGTTTTCTTATGTATGTATAACAAAGGAAATATCACATGTGTTCGTTGTATTTGTGCTTATGTGCTGTAGGTGGCATGTGGTTCCAGTCACATGCTGGTGTTTGCACGGCCACGGCAACAGGAAAGTGAAGAAGTTTGTTTAGAGGATGAAGATGTTACCTACTCTTACCTGGACAGGTGTTATACCTCAATGTTACAGGGGCAACCATTAGAACATATTCCAGACCCAGCACCTGCTCTCGTCTCACAACTGACCTTTCTCCCCTCATCTCTTCCAACCTCTCACTGCTGGAGCCTATCAACACGGGCCAGACGGAGACAGAGGGTAAGAAACTGATCACTTGGGTTGCACCAATTTGGTGTTAGACTCCTTGTGTTCTATGAAGGTACTATGGCCGATCTTTACACTGCAAAAAGGAGATGTATGGAGGCGTTTTTTCAGCTAAGCACTTTATGAACCAGGGGTTGATTTTTATTTAAGGTAACAAAGTTAACGTCTAAACCGGTTTCTGTGCCTTTAATGAATATTTTTTTTTACCCTTGTCCCTGACCTATATTTTTTAACTCAAAATAAGACAATTGATAATAAAAATATGAATTATTTTTACAACTATGAGCATCCAAACAAATATATATATATTTATAGCTGTCCCATATTTTGACCACACCACACAATATTATGAAAGTTTTTTCAAAAAGTTAGTGTACTTGCTTACCAAGGAGCATGATTGAAATTAAATATGAGACATGTAATGTGTTAAGAAAACAAAGAAAAATCAAGGTAAATATTACAGAATTTTTTAACTGTGCGAAAATGTGTATTATTTAATTGTGACATTCTTAATGGAAAAATAAAGTAGCTAAAGTGTGAAAATATTTGTGTGCGTGTGCTTGTTTATTTGATTTATGAGGACACAAATTTGTATAATGACATGGGTATTACACTGGTATTACAACATAAACGTGTTTTTTATTAATATAAAAAATGTATATACCGTATATATAAATATTATTAATATAAAAAAACATACTAAATAATATTTTATTAAAAATGCAGAAGGTTTTCTGTGATGGGTAGGTTTAGGGGTAGGGTTAGGGGATAGAATATACAGTTTGTACAGTATAAAAACCCTTACACCTATGGAATGTCTTCATAATGATAGGTGCACCAACATGGTTGTGTGTATGTGTGTTTCAGAAGAGCTCGTCTGCACAGTTTGGTCCAGAATTTTGCAATCTTCCTCCCCTTACAACTATCTTTACTGCACTAGCCCTGACAGGCAACATCCTACAACCCAGATCTCCAACAGACACTCCTAAACGCTTCAGAACTGATGCCCCTGTGGAATCTTCTTCAACCTCAATCACACTGCCTGTCAGGACACTTCCACGTAAATATTTTTCAATTATTCTGTTCTCCCAAGACCTCTCTTTCTAGCCATCCATCTACCATCTATCTAACTGTGATGCTAATATCTCTTACCACAATTATATAATCACTAAATATAGTCATTCTAAATTAATTAAAAAAAAACACTAGCAAGAACCAAACACTTGATTATCAGTATTGACCAGCTTTCTTGTGAATACAGTCACACCCATCACTAAGAGCACAGAGGACTGCCATAGTGTAGGAACATCTGAAAACAGCATGTCAGACAAGGTGAGCAAAAGCTGTGTCACTGTGCTCAAGATTGAAGGTTAAATTATTTATTAAAAAACTGTTTATTTAACTAAAGAATGTAATGTTTGATTTGACAGAGACGTGAACAGCATAAGGACAAGATGGCAAGAGCCTCTTCTATTGGGAAGGAAGAGAATGTTCCTCAGCAGGCTCCGCCCACGGAAGTACAGGGTGGTTCTGTTTCTCATCCATCACTGACCGAATCTCCACCACCAAGCAATCTTAAACACAAGAAGCCCAGGTCTGGAGATCCAAAGAACGCTGCTACGCAGGAGGAACGTTTTTATGCTACAGCATCACAAAGCAAAATGCAATCCAAAACATACAAAAAACCTATCCAGAGTACAAATAATAAATCTAAAGGTCAAGCAGTAGAGGTCAGATCATCTCCAGAGCAAATGTCAGCTAAAGAAAGGGAGGGATGCAGTGAAACATGCAGTATTAGTATTGATTCAAGGCACAAAGTTTCAAAAGCAGATCCCAGAGGTCAAGAGGTCACTACTCTTGCTGAGATGGAGCACGAGACCAAGTCGAGTTCACTTAAAATTCAAAATACAGGTTCTCCAGTTCAGGAAGTCAAGGAAGTTAGAGCAATGCCTACAAAAGTTTTAGAGGTCAAATCACATCAAATTAAAGAGGAGGGTATTCCAGTAAGAGCTACAAAAAGGGTCAAGTCTCCAGTCAAGGATCAAGACGTGCCCTCTGGCAGGATGGAAGTTAGTGTGGTCAAATCAACACTTCAGGCAGGTCCTGCTCAAAAAGACATCAAGCCATCCCTTGGAAAGGCTCAGGAGGTCATATCAACACTGATCGACACACAAGAACAGGGAAACCCATCAGTCAAAATTCCAGCCAAACTGCAAAACACTCCCAAAAAAGGAAATCATGTTGACACAGAAGAAAACCCTGGTGAACTTACATCAAAGAAAGCTAAGAAGAAGAGATCAGATGTGGAAAGAGCCCCAATGAAAGAAACAGCACCCAAAACACCCAGCCCTCTATCAGTTTCCATACCCACACGAATGTCTAAAGCAAAAAAGGGGAAACCTGTGGAGGCTGAAAACTCAAACGTCCAGCTTAGAACTGAGATGCTAGCACAAGTCGAAAGGGAAAATGATAGTAAAACACCTCAGGACTCAAAAATATTATTTCCCTCTATAGAGAACAGAAAATCAGGAGAAGCTGCTGAAATAAGCCAATCTGCTTCCAACCTGCAGTCTGAGCATAAAAATAGCCAGTCACCCACTGATAAAGTGCTTACTGACCAGAAATATGAATTTCCATCAATTAAAAGCTTAACTCCACAAAGAGGCCACTCATTTTCCAGTTTATGGTCCAATAACGAATCAGCAACCAGTAAATCTTCCACCATGAAAGAAACTGAATCATCATCTGGTAATTTGTTAAGTCTATCACCACAATACAGGCAGTCACCATTAAATGAAATTAAATTAGATGACAAATCAGTTGAACCTGAAGAGCCAGACAGGAAGCCACAGGCTGAGTGGAGCATTATGGGTAGTGTAGTTTCACCACTAGCAGCCATGGCTATAGTTAGTGCTGCACCACTACTGATAAAAGCTGCTGAAGTTCTTTCTGAAACTTCACCAGAACAAAGTAATAAGATGTCCTTGTGTGCATCAATGTCCCAAGAAGTAGCAGGAAACAATTTCCTGCCAGAACACGAAGTGGACCTGGACAGCACAGTTCAGGATGTATCAGCAATTGAGGAAATAGATGACAGCAGCTGCAAAAAGCAGAGTACACAAGATGTACAAAACAAGCTTTCAGATGAAAACAGAAAACTGGAGAAAGAAATAGATGTGAAGGATAGTGAAACAGAGAGTGCTGAAAAAAGAGAGACTCTCACTGAGGATGAAGAGGAAAGTGAGGGGGTTGGGCAGAAAGAAGAGAACAGTGTTGTTGAAGATGAAGAAGAAAGAGAGAGCTATAGTGATGAAGAGAGTGAAAGAGCTCAAAAAGGAGAAGAGGAGGGAGAGGAAGATGAAAGTGAGGGGGTTGGGCAGAAAGAAGAGAACAGTGTTGTTGAAGAAGAAAGAGAAAGCGATAATGATAAAGACTCTGACAGTGCTCAAAAAGGAGAGGAGGACAGTGAGGAAGATGAGGGGGAGGAAGATGAAAGTGAGGGGGTTGGGCAGAAAGAAGAGAACAATGTTGTTGAAGATGAAGAAGAAAGAGAGAGCGATAGTGATGAAGACAGTGAAAGAGCTCAAAAAGGAGAAGAGGAGGGAGATGAAGATGAAAGTGAGGGGGTTGGGCAGAAAGAAGAGAACAGTGTTGTTGAAGATGAAGAAGAAAGAGAGAGCGATAATGATGAAGACAGTGAAAGTGCTCAAAAGGGAGAGGAGGACTGTGAGGAAGAGGAGGGAGAAGATGAGGAAAGTGAGGCAGCAGGGGAGGAAGAGGATGACAGCAACAGTGGACAGAGCAGTAAAAGTGAGGGAGAGAAGAGTGAAGAAGGAGGAAGTGAAGATGTGACTGAAAGAGAAGATGAGGAGAACGAGGGTGAGGATGGAGAAATGGAAGAAGAACAGAATAAAGATAAAGAGAGTGGTGGTGAAGATGAGGAAGAAGAGAGGGGGAGCTGGGATGGAGGGAGTGAGGGAGAGGAGAAAACCGATCCAGAGGAGGAGCAGGAAGGAGAGAACAGTAATGAGGAGAAAACTGAAGTAGGTGAACAATCTGACAGTGAGGATGAAAATAAAAATGTGAGATCAGATGAAGAGGAAGGAGAGAGCGAAGAAAATTATGGGAGTGAAGAAGAAGAGAATGAAACCGAGGAAGGAGAGGGAGAACAGGAAGAAAAGGGAGACGAAAAGTGTGAGGAAGAAGATGAGGTAGGAAATGAAGATGAGGAGGAAAATCAAGAAGAAGAGACTGATCATGAAGAGGAGGAGCGAAACAGAGACCAGGCAAAAGAGGAGGAAGAAGAAGAGAATGGTGAAGAGGAAGAGGGTGAAGAAGAGGAGGAAATGGAAAATAATGAAGAACTGAAAGACAAAAAAGATGGAGTAAAAAACAGTGAAGAAGAGGAGGGAGAGGAGAGTGCGAGAGAGAAAGAAGAACAACAGAATGAGGTGGAAGCTAAAGACGAAGAAAAGGTTTCCGAAAAAGATGGAGATGAAGACAGACAGGAAGGGAGTGAACAGGTTGAGGAAGACGATGGAGACAAAGAAGAGGAAATGGATACAAGTGAAGTGAAATTTAGAGAAGAAGAGAATCTGGATCTCTCAGAGACACAGGAAGTGGACAGAGAAGATGAAGATGATGAGGTAGACAAGCTGTATGAAATGATGGGTGAAAATAATGAGGAAGAGAAAGGAAGTGAGGAAGAAACAGAAGAGGAGGAGAAAGAAACAGACAAGAGGGGAGAGAATAAAAAAACAGACAGAAGTGGGAGGAAACAGACAGAAACTAATGAGGAAGAAACAGATCAGAAAGAAAACAATATAAAATCAGAGATAAACAGGCGGAAACAGAAAGAATGTACTGAAGAGGAAGAAGAACATGAAGAAGAGAGTGAGGAAGAGGAGGAAGAAGCAGAGCAGAAAGAAATAAAAATAAAAACTGAAAAAAACAGGAGGAAACAGAGAGAAACTAGCGAAGAAGAGGAACAGGAAGAAGAGAGTGAGGAGGAGGAGGAGGAGGAAGAAGAAACAGAGAGGGAAAAAATTAATATAAAAACTGAGAGAAAAAGGATGAAACAGAGGGAAACTAGCGAAGAAGAAGAACAGGAAGAAGAGAGTGAGGAAGAGGAGGAGGAAGAAACAGAATGCAAAGAAATTAATATAAAAACTGAGAAAAACAGGAGGAAACAGAGAGAAACTAGTGAAGAGGAAGAATGGGAAGAAGGTGATGAAGAGGAGGAGGAAGAAACAGAGAAGAAAGATACAAATATTAAAAAAGATAAACATGAGAACAAGCTAAGAGGAAATACTGATGAGGAACATGCGGAAGAGGGCGAGGAAGAGGATGTAAAGGAGGAGGAAGAAACAAAGCAGAAAGAAAAGGATATAAAAACTGAGAAAAACGGGAGGAAACAGAGAGAAACTAGTGAAGAGGAAGAAGAACACGAAGGAGAGAGTGAGGAAGAGGAGGAGGAAATAGCAGAGCAGAAAGAAATGAACATAAATACTGAGAAAATTGGGAGGATACAGACAGAAACAACTGAAGAAGCAGAAGAAGAAGAAGAAGAAGAGGAAGAAGGTGAAGAGGAAGGAGGTGAGGAAGAGGAGGAAGAAGAAGGTGAGGAAGAGGAGGAAAAGACCAAGAAAGTACCAAAACAGAGAGACAAACCAAATGTGTTACCTGCAAGCAGACAGGCAAGTGCACAGAGAGACAGACAGAAGACTAGACAAAGAGATCAACAGAATGTTAAAGGGAAGAAGCAAACAGATGGTGCTCAGGACCCTCAGTTCTGGAACAGTGTCCTACCACACTATCTGAACCTTAAATGACCCCAAAGTCTGCACACTACAAGCACAGACACCCTGAACATCTGCAATTACAGTTCACGGGACATTTCAAAAGTGCTGTGAATCACAGTTCTTTAAACGGTAAAACTTAAAATGGTGAATGAGTGTTGGCGATGGAGCTAAACATGGTACATAAACATAAAATATGGTTTGTGTTATGGTTATTCTGCTTTAGTATGACGTATGGCTCTAAAAGGGCTGGTTGTTTCTCACTTCTATGAGGATTCTTGATTGAACAAGTGCCTTGACTAAATTATTCCATTCATATTCTGTTACAGTATATTGTCATAGTGTTTATGAATGTTTTTATAAGCACAGATGTGTATAGTATTTATTTCTGTGTACACAAAGAAAAATAAACCAGACAGTGAATATTTTCATGTTCTGTTCTATTGACATTCCTTTTCCAAGACCTGGTCTGTTATTAGCAGCATACCAGACTACTGTAAATGATAACTGCAATTTAAAAAGTGGAAGAGAACAGACAGTCACGCACCTATGATTTTGATTTGACTGTAAAGTTGATCAGATTTTGCTGTGATTACGTGTGAAATGTGTTTTATTTCTGTTAAGAAATTATGAAATACAATATTCTATCGCTTTAAATTTTAAGATGTTTATCTGTTCACTGTAAAAAAATATATATGTTCAATAAGTTATGACAACATATGTTTTCACATTGCTTTAACTCATCAAAATAAGTTAAGCAATTTCTTTTCCAAGTTATACAAGATTTAACTCAGTTTAATGTAATTTAAGTTGAAATGACTTAAACAACCAAGGTGATTGTACTTAAAAATATAAGGCAGCAAATCTTTTTTTTTTTTTTTTTTTTTTTTTTAACAGTGTATATCTACAAGGAGTCTGGCAACTGACTTTCCCTTTTATGATGGTTCAGAGTCAGACTAACACAAACACCACTTTTACTTTTGAGGACATTCCCTGTATTTCAGTATTCTGTAGTCTAAAATCCTACAATACTAATGGTGATGGGTGAAATGTCTATGTAGACCAAAAAGAATTTGAACTAAATCTAATCAACTTCTTTAACTGTTCAGTGCATAATTTCCCCCTCAATAGGCTACAATACAAGAAGTGTTCTAAAAAAAAGTTAAATAGGACTCCAATAATGATACAAATAATAATAATTTAACTGTTACTTAAGTGTCCCAGTAGCCTACTTTTTAGGGTTACTGTAATCAGCACCACTAACAGTACACATTTTATACATGTATAGCAAAAGTCCCCGCGCCGCTCTGTGCGCGCGCTCGCGCTGGATGAAGAGCTCTCGTATTTCTATTGAGGGGGCGGGCTCGGGCTTGTGCTCTGGTTCTATCGTATTCGTAGGAATGTACCCGAGGTCTCCCAGCAGCTCCTGGACTTCCTAAAGATGGACACCTGGATGTGTGTGTATATGATAGTGGGACTGCAGCTGCCCGGAACCTATGCGTATGACGGTAAGAGACCCATCCAAACGGATCCTGTTGAGTCTCGCGCTCTAACCTTTAATCAATCAAAATGTGTTGAGCAATACTTATCAAACTAATTTAAAGTTGTACAAAAATTAGAGGAAATAGAGTATTTGTACATTTGAGAGTTTCCCCGTGCTGTTTCTGCTTGATTTTCTGTATTGGGCACAGTATATTTCAACAGAGCTCAGTGTTTACGTGGACGCTTTTGGGGCTGTTTGGGGGGGAAAGAAGGGGGTAAGTTTCTTAAATCCAGGGAAAAGACACTGAACTCTTTCATATGAAAATGCACTGATGACTTGTCACCAGTAGGACACTGCGCGCCCGGTCGAACTGCTCAATACTGATGGGACATAGGCTATCTTTCGAATGCTTCGTCTTTAAAATATCTGTGATCAGTGACACACAATAATAATAATGTAGTGTAATAATGTCTTCTGGACAGTAGATCAGTAGTGTGCCTGTGCCCGAAGAGTCAGCAAAGTCCTATAGTCTCAAAAATCTTTTGTCTTTTGGACTTCTAGCAGCACAATTAATAATACCATGCACTTTTAATATTAAGTTTGTTCATTATCCTTCATTATGTATTTACTGATATTTTTAGACAGATTTTCAAGTGCCTATACCCAATAGGGTCTTGCATATCTAAAGAATGTGTTATTAATCAAGAGTAATTTCCTTGGTTAAGTCACAAGTCAATAGAATAAAATAGTAATCATATGATACAATGGCATTGAATTTACATAAGAAGTTATACATGCAAAATATGGAACAAGTAATAAAGCATCACTGGAGATGTGTATTACTATGCCGGTGGTGTTGTGCTACTTATTGTCCCTCAGGCTATGCTAAGGGGGCTATGGAGTCTGGGACTGCTATTTGGAAATGTGTCTGATGTTTTGATATATTATTCACATTTTATGAAAAAAAAAAAAAATTGTTTTAACTAAAAAATCTAAGATTTTTGTGTATCCAGAGCTAGAGACTGTCCACTTTTACATGACTAGATTATGGTTGCTAAACCTGTACCTGATGTCACTAATATATTCAAACAATTTATATGATAATTTTAGGAATCTGTATAACATTTGAATCTACTTTGTGCTTTGGTTTATGTTTGATTCATCAGTATTGTTGTTTGTATCAGGCTGGTTGACTAAGGAGGGTCTTTTGAAGTATTTGCTGTATATTAGTGAGAGCAAAAATGCATTTTACTTCCAGAGAACATTGTGATGAAGTAATGTGTTTATATTCCAGCAGAAGCAGTTCACACTTGCTTACATTCACCATGTGCACCTTGGTCCCTTCAAACCTTCATGGTGTCTCACTCCAAGATTTTATTTGTTTAGAGAATTAATGAAAAAGGAGTCTTGCTTGGACTCGCTTAGACATGCAAATGTCCTGTGCTGCTTGAAACACGCAACTGAAAAAGCTGAAGAGATGCATGTGTTGTGGTGGTAGAACTAATTGCTCTAAATTACCAATCTCCATTTCGAGCACTGTTAGTGAGACCACGGCTGGGAATGTTAATTTAATGCGGAATGACTGTGTGAGGTTGTCGTCCTGTCTTTGGGTTTTAGGTTGTGGTTGTGGTCCAGGCTACAGTTTGTAAATGCATGAGAGGTCCAATTTACAAATACAACAGACCATCAGACTCACATGTTGGCTTTATTTGCATGTGTAAAGTAAAGGCCAGTAAAATAAATGATGCATTTTGGTAAATTATCTCAAATTATGTACATTGTTTATTCACAAAGACTGGGTGGCTATTTGTGTTTGTGTATTTTATGGCCTTGTGAACACAAACACAGACTCATGCTGGCTAAAACTTCAAGACATGTTACAAGATTAAGATTGAACAGACACAGACTGTCCACATAACACTGTCCTGACTCGAACTAGTATGAGTGAATGCATGTAGTTGTAAAACAGCCACATGCCCAAACTCGAATGAATTTAACATTCTGGGCTATTTTTTGTCTAATGTGAATCAGTAGCTTTCATCAGAGATGAACTCTTTTGGATGAGCAAAGCTTGATGCATATCCGAGAGAGAGAGAAAAAATCATTAGTTGAGAATTTTTTACACTGTTGATGTTGCTCTCTTTACACATTAATGTGAGGGGCAATAGTTTCAAACTAAAATGTAAAAAAACATGAAGACAAACCTTGACAATAAAAGATTTTAAAAAGTCTAAAGGCTGTTTAGAGAGTGTAGTTTGAATAGGCTATGTGGGCAGTTTTTGAAATACATGTAAGTAAGCCTTATGTTTGAATATATTGACAGTTTGTTGGGAGATTTGAAAGTTAAAGCGTGTGCTGAGTGGCTACAAACATTTTTTCAGTGGTTGCTAAGGTGTTTTGGATGGTGGCTATGTCAATGTGTGGTGGCTGATGAATTGATATAAACATAATTAGTCTGTAATTCCCCGTCAGTCTGTAGAACAAGGTTAACTAAACTCCACACACATAAGAGCTGTGAATCTGTGAGGCTGGAACTGTTGCAGACACTGAACATGGGGAGCCTGAGGGATCTTGCTTTCTTATGACTAATGTCTGCAAAACGTTCATCCAAATCCAGTTTTAAGCTAAACATTGTACAAGTTGTGAAATCTCTTCAACAGAAGCTATATGTTTTAGGCCTAGTTGACAAAGTTTTCTGTAAGTGAAAACTGCCTCTGTTTGAAGTATATATACATGTGTGTGTGTGTGTGTGTGTGTGTGTGTGTGAGATCAAATGTAAGCCAAGTCAGTGAGTATTCAGGGTTACACAACATTCTGCTGAGCTTAACAGAATGGAACAGGAAAACTCTGCCAAATGGAGCACACACACACCTACACACATGATCCCTGTGGAGTGTTTTCCATGATAGAAGTTGGAAAACTGTGGTCCTGTCATGATTAATTTCTAGCTCTGCATTAACATTGTGTGTGTATGTATGTGTTTGCTGCTATCTCTCTCTCTCTCTCTCTCTCTCTCTCTCTCTCTCTCTCTCTCTCTCTCTCTCTCTCTCTCTCTCTCTCTCTCTCTCTCTCTCTCTCTCTCTCTCTCTCTCTCTCTCTCTCTCTCTCTCTCTCTCTCTCTAGTTCTTGTTACTGCATCAGAGGGAACTTTGATCTAACTTGCTGTGTGATCAGCCATCCACTCACTTAAACACACATACATGAGCCAAGAGAACAGAACTAGAGGGAATAAAAAAGTGAATCAGCGTTAATGCAGCCTCTAGTTTTTTTTTGTTGTTGTTGGATCCCAATCGAAGAGGGCAAAATATGGGTAATGGAGTTTTCCATGATTTCTTGAAGCAGGTCTTGTTTTAGGTTTCATTGGAGTATGGATCACTTACTTTCATAATACAGTAAGTACAAGTCACCGAATTAGATGGAATAGATCACTGAAACCTGTTTCTGTTGGAGAACATTACTGTTTTTCCTGCAGCATGGTGGAGGATGAAATTACACATTGACTGTTGTGAAGGAGCTTCTGTTATGACACTGAATGTAAATAAGCAAGAAAAATTGGCAGCTACTAGTCTGACCTCTGAATAAAGCCATGCCAACATCTATTCCATCTTGTTATGTTCCCTGTAGAGCATGTTATCCTAATATAGTGTTGTATGTTATTTTATGTGGCTGCCATTTTCACTGCATCGCAACATGACATACTGTAATTCACTTCATTACCCGCAGGGGTCATCGTTGCATTTCATGCCATGTCAATAAATACAACAAACCCATTTCAGTGATAGCCTAGCTATGAAAGCCTGTTTAAAAATATAAATGTAAGAATAAAAAAAAACAAAAAAAACAGTCACATTGATAAAGATAAAGTAAAAAAAAAGTCACATTGTGAGATTGTGAATAAATGGAGTACCATTCAAACGTTTGGGGTCAAGATAGATGGGTAAGATTTTTTTTTGTGTTTTTGTCTTTTAACATAATGTTTTTGTCTCATATGATCACCAAGGCTGCAATTATTCGATACAGTAAAAAAAACCTGTAATATTGTGTTATTACAATTTAAAGTAACTTCTATTTTAAAATGTAATGTATTCCTGTGATGCAAAGCTGAATTTTCAGCATCATTACTCCAGTCTTCAGTGTCACGTGGTCCTTCAGAAATCATTCTAATATGCTGATTTGGTGCTCAGAAATATTACTTATTATCAATGTTGAAAACAGTTGTGCTGCTTAATAATTTATATTTCTGATACTTATTTTCCAGGATTCTTTGATAAATAGAAAGTACATAAAGACTGCACTTTTTTCATTATAAATGTTGTTACTGTCAATTTTTGATCAATTTAATGAGTCCATGCTGAATAAAAATATTAATCCCTTAAAAAAATCTTACTGACACCAGATTTTGGAACGATAGTGTACACAATTACCTTTTTTATTCTGAGGCTTCCATAGTTAGCAGACTGAACATAAAAATATTACAACAATTACAACAAAAAACCAAGTGTGGTTTGTTTTGTTCTAATATAGTCACTCAGAATACAAATGATTCTAGTTGAACTGAATCTGAAATTCTGTGATCATGCCAACTCTTCTTGCTTGTGCTGTCCTAAACTGTTTTGCAGGCTCTGGATACTGGCCATACACTGATGATGAAGATGTGCGACACACAGGTGAAAACATGCAAGGACATACTACATTAAATGCACATGTTGATCCCAAAAACCTATTACACAGAACTTAAACCCATCTTCTCTCAGTGAAACACTCTTACCACATCTTAACACACGAGTGCTGCTGTCAGAACACATACACTCACAACACAGAAGACACTACATCTCTGACTGCCTGTTTAGGCTTCAGGCCTCTGATTGCTTCCTCTTCTTCTGTGGCTGTGCTACTTTATCATTGTTCACGTTTTCTCCATTCATGTCTGGATGATGCCAGTTGTCAAGGTAAGCTTTGAAGGCTGCGTTTTGTTATGACTCAGTTTCTTTCTTCAGTGCATTTGCGTACATGTGTGATAACGTATGTCTCTTTCTAGGTGTGCCGTGGTGCGCCCCAGTGAAAGTCAAACATGGTCACGTCAGCTGCCAGACACCACGCGGAGAGCGTTATAAGAACGTTCTGGGAACTCGGTGCAAGATCCGCTGTAAGACGGGCTACGAGATGCACGGCAGCAGCGAGATTCTCTGTATGGCCAGCAAACAGTGGTCAGGAAACTATGCCTGCAGAGGTCAACATTCACTGAACTCAATTATAAGATCATATGTGACCCTGGATCACAAAACCAGTCTTAAGTAGTACGGTTATATTTGTGGGAATAGCCAACAATACATTGTATGGGTCAAAATTATCAATTTTTTTTTTATGCCAAAAATCATTAGGATATTGAGTAAAGATCATGTTCCATGAAGATATTTTGTAAATTTCCTACCGTAAATGTATAAAACATTTATTTTTGTGAATGAATGCAGCACAATCGCGAACATAAATGGACAACTTTGAAGGCGATTTTCTCAATGTTTCGATTTTTTTGCACCCTCAGATTCCAGATTCGGCCAAAATATTGTATCTCGGCCAAATATTGTCCTATCCTAACAAACCATACATCAATGGAAAGCTTATTTATTCAGCTTTCATGTGATGTATAAATCTCAATTTCATAAAAATGACACATATGACTGGTTTTGTCATCCAGGGTCACATATTGCCTATAAATGCTGACGTGTTAACTCACTTGAATGATTAAGGCATAATCAGTTCTATATTTTAACACAATCATTTTAGAATAATTTTAATGCATTCATCAATCAATTCATAATCACAAATTATAAGTGCAAAAGAACAGCATTTATTTGAAATAGAAATCTTTTGTAAATGTCTTTACTTTCACTGTTGATCAATTTAATGCATCCTTGCTGAATAAAAGTATTAATTTCTTTTAAAAAATCTTACTGACCCCAAACTTGACTTTAAATGGTAGTGTCTTTTGTATGTTTTTATTAATTGATTATTTTTGATGACCAAACTTTAAATTCATTAACCTTTTTCGCTACATGCTGAAAGTTTGATTGTTGATTGTATCTATTTTAATTCATTTATTGATTTCCCAGTTGTTGATTTTTATATTTCAATTGATCAGTTTCTCAAATGACTGATTCCTGAAGAAATCTCAAGACACAGCTTAGAACTAGCCACAACCAGCCACATGTCAGTCAGCAGCTGAATGACACATGGATTTATTTGGATTGACAGCAGTGATTGTCCATTGAAAATCCATTTTCACCAGGGTATGAATTATGTTTACAGAAATCCGCTGTCCTAAACTGACCATGCCATCTAACGGAGGTTTTAAGTGTTCAGACGGGTCTTACTTCAACTCCCGCTGTCAGTTTTTCTGCTCACCTGGATACACACTCCGTGGAGTCCACAGCGCCACCTGCCAAAGCAGCAGAACGTGGAGTGGGGGCAACAGTGTGTGCCTGGGTGAGTGAAACAGTCATTGAGCACTCACTAATATTCATTTACAGATTTGGATTGATGACATAGGCCTAGTATTTAGGTGGTGAGGCATGTAAAGGTGCTTTCTGTCTCAGATGTGGATCCCCCAGTTATTAAGTGTCCTAATATAAAGGAGAAGACAGCTGAACCTGGAAAACTCACTGCCAAAGTGACGTGGGACAAGCCAGAGGGCAAAGACACAGCGGATGGCATCCTAACAGAGTCAGTGAATCAGTTTTATGCTCATTCAGTTCAGTGGTCTTTATTCAAAAATATTTTACCCCTCAATGCCAAGATTGAACAAAGAGAATCACTGAATTCACATTTAATTCACATCTAATCACTGTCTAGATTCTTGTTGTGAGAAACCATTGTTGTTGTTGTTGTTGTTGTTGTTGTAGTGTTATACTGAAAGGAAAGCCACCAGGCTCGCACTTCCCTGAAGGGAATCATAAATTATCATACACTGTGTTTGACCGTGCTGAGAACAAGGCGACCTGCAGGTTCAATGTTCGAGTGAGAGGTAAGTTCTTTAGGGAAATATTTAATGTTTGAAATGTTTAATCATTTACTCATGATTTAACTCAAGTTATTCTTTGAAATTGCTTAGCTAAACAAAGAGCAACTAAACATGTTATCTACAAAATATACATTTAAGCTCTTTAAAGAAGGCAACATATATTTACATATGTACTGTATTTTACTGTTCAAATGTTTGGGGTTGGAAAGATTTTTTTAAAGAATAGAAGACTCATGCTCAACAATGCTGCATAAATTTGATCAAAAACACAATAATAAAGCACTGTAAAATATTACTGTTAAATGTTTTCTATTAATATATTTAAAAATGTAATTATTCTTATAGCATAATTACTGCTCTCTTTAGCGTCACATGATCCTTCAGAAATCATCCTAATATGCTGATTTGGTGCTCAAGAAACATTTCTTATTTTTAACATTGTTGAAAATAGTTGTACTGATTAAAATTTTTCTAGAAACCTTGATACATTTTTTTCAGAATTCTTTAGAGAGATCAAATTAACAGCACTTATGTGAAATATAAACCTTATATAAATATACAATTTTAATGATTAGTTTAGTGCATCCTTGCTGAATAAAAGTATGAATTCCTTAAAAAACAAAAACAAAAGTATGAATTCCTTAAAAACAAAAACTGACCGCAAACTTGACCGGCAGTGTGTGTTACTGAAAAAGCTAAACTGTAGTTGGTAGCATCCTTGCTTTTGTTTAGTTGCAGAACATTGCATAATGTGTTGGCATTGTGATGAATGTGTGTAAGGTAATAAGTGTGTGTTATGTACACATTGTAGTGCGCCGCTGTACTCCTCTCTCTGTCCCTGACAATGGCTGGATGAAATGTGACAGTGCGGGTGATAATTACGGGGCCACGTGTGAATTCCGCTGTCTGGGTGGCTACGAGCTGAAGGGCAGCGCTGCCAGAGTCTGCCAGTTTAACATGGAATGGTCTGGCCTGGAGACTTCCTGTGCCCGTACGTAACACACATTAACATCTCACAAACAGCTTAGCCAGAGATATTCCTTGCATTAAACATTACATGCCCTTAAATGCAAGATTGCATAGCATTCCTAAATAAGAATGATGCTGCTTATTCTGGCAGAATATTTATATTTAATATTGTAAGGCAAAATGCAAGAGTAAATTATGACAATTTTCATGATAGAATTATTCACGTTATTCTTATGCGATTAAACCTCACAGTTCATGTAAAATTCATGATCTTACTCTTACTTTCCTGCCCTCTGGTGAATAACATCCTTATGATTTGTTTTATTAAAAGCCATGAATATTAATGTCGGTGTGCGGTCCGCTGCTGCATTGTTGGACCAGTTCTATGAGAAACGGCGCATTTTGATCATCTCAGCCCCCTCGGCTGCCAATCACTACTACAGATTCCAGATGACTAATTTACAGGTACAAGATTAATATCTGCCTCTTTATTCTATTTATTCTACAAAATAAAGCATATAAAGCTTAGTAGGAATGTTTTAAGTAGTTTGAAAAGCCTGACGAAATTTGGAGAAGTTTTAAAAGCTTGAAGTTTTAAGTTTAAAGCAGAGGTGTAAAGTCCAGGTTCAGAAAGTAAAATTCCTCCTCAGTATTTTGTTCCAATCACCTGGATTTGCTAATTAACACAGTTTTTCAGTCAGGAGATAGAACTAATTAGTGAAATCAGCTGGCTGAGTGGGTGGAATAAACATATTGCAGGACTTTTACTTTCTGACCCCTGGACTTTACACCTCTGGTTTAAAGTAGTTCAAAAATAGTTAGCTCAAAATGTGTGTGTGTGTGTATGTGCGCGTGCATGCGTACTTGTACAACTATCTTTGTGATGACCAGTTTGAATTTTAAGGCTGGGACACACCAAGTCGACGGTCGGCCAATGTTGGGCCATTTTTGAGTGTCAGTCGGAATAGTTTTTTCGCTGTGTTCCAGACTGTTGGCTGTAGTCGGACGCCTAGTAGTCTAGTTTTTGGGCTGATTCATGTGTAATAGGCATTGGGCCGCCGGTGAGAGAGAGATCTCTGATTGACTGTTCAGCTTAGTGAACAGAATAAAAGCGAAAGTGATAAAAGCGAGCAAAACCGCCAAGACAGTACAGACAGAAGACTGTTGTAATTTTCGTCATCTTACCCGAGCATTCGAATGCACTAATATTTTCATAATAACATGAGGCGACTGGAATGAAAAACGAATTAGCTTGATTGATATTCAAAATAGTAAGCAAGCGCTGCTTTATTCACGGTTTGTATATCTGTAGTGCTAGTTTCGCTTTTCCTTTTTGTATGATGAGAATATACTATTGATACCTGCTGATATAGACAGTTATTTACTTATACACAGGCACAGAACACACGTTCTAGTTGACAGTCGCCTTTAAGTCCTTTTGGTGTGTTCAAGCGTAGCTTTTTGGCCGAGACGCAGCCGACGAGAGGCGGCAACACAGTCAGCTTTCATCGCCACTAGTTCTTTGATTTCGGCTTGGTGTGTCCCGGGCTTTAGTCCATCAGAGTGAGGACAAAGAGAGTTAAGTGAGGACATTTTGACTCTTCCTTACTTTCTGAGACCCCTTTAAGAGCCTGTTTGGGGGTTAAGACTTGGTTTTACAGTAAGGGTTTGGGTTAGGCACTTAGTTGTGATCTGTAGTGTTAGGGTAAGGAGCTAGAGATTGATTGTGTCAATGAATATCCTCACAAAGATAGATGTACAACAATGTATATGTAAAAATGATGGTATAATAAATACATACACGCATATTGCAAGTAAACTGGATGATCTGTATTGTGCAGCATGCTCAGTGTGGTCTGGACTTAAGGCATGTGACGGTGATTGAGCTGGTGGGGGTGTATCCAATTCAGATCGGCCGCATCAGACACAGACTCATCCCTCCAGGGCTGGCTCTACAACTCAGGTACTTAATTACTCTATTTCAGTTACTTGATTACAGTGCTTGAAAGAAAGCTCTAAATTAATATTCTTTAAACAATGTTTTGTAGATAAGAACTTAATGTGAATTGCTCCCACTAGAAAGCACATCCTGATACGCATCATTCTACTGAATGTGCAGTAAATGTGTGTGTGTTTTGTTTGTGTGGGGCAGGTTGCTGCTGCAGCTGTCTCAGAATTCCTTTAGCATGGTGCTACTGGACAAACAGGGTGTGGATAAGCAACGCTACACTTTCCCCATCACAGCAGCAGAGATCTTTACCACCATTGACACGTTTCCCCTCCGCACTGAGGAGGCCATACTACAGAAAGAGGCTGGACAGAGCTGCTAGATGTATATATACAGTGCACACATTTACACATCATTTTCTACTGGGTATAAAGCAAACCACACTACAAGAGAGTCTGGATAGAGCTGCTACATCTTATCATATATTGTAAACATACACACATGCACACACATCTCTCAATAAGAATGCATGAGTGAGTCTTTGTTGTTTGTCTTTTTATGATGTTCTGCTCTATTTGATTTGTCTGTTGTCTCTATTTATGTCAGAGTGGACGGTCTACTTTTCTTAAGAAATACTACCAAAGCAATATTAATGTAATAAAAGCCTGTTTGATGATTGAAATTTGAGAGCATGAGACTCTGCTTTTTTAAAAGGCCGGTAGGGTTTATCTGGGTTCTTTGGTTTGGTAAATAAATATGGTCAAATTGAACTGAGTACATTAAAGTTATGATTAATATGTTTTCAATTTCTGAATTAAAATTAAGTGAAGTTTACAGTAATTTCTGGAGGAGTGAACCCATCTAATCTGTCAATTAACTGCATTGAAAGCATACAAGCAGCCGCTTACCTTGCCCTGGCATCAGCTGGTTTGGCATCCCTCCATCTCCCCAACTCCACCAATATAATTTAGGCATCCTGCTACCATACTCATCATCTAAGCATTAGTAGTCCCACTGGGGGGTATATCTAAGCTTGAGTTGAAGCCGCTTCCTTAAGCCCCTCCACTGCGGACAGCAAGCCAAATAAGCTTAACCTTATTAGCTTAAAGATTATATGGGCAAAAGGAACTCCTGAATTTATTTTGTAGGGAGTAATGTTTTCAATATCACAGTGGGGAGAAAAAAGTCTCAGTATTAGGCTAAAATTATTGAAAGTATTTTGGCGTAGTTATATTATTATTTCTTACAAGTAGTGAATCAGCTTTGCTTTAATATATATAAAAAGTATATTTGTAATGTTTGAAAAGCTATTGTAATAGTCAGTGGAAGCCATTTTGTTGCCATGTAAAAAAGAAAAAGATCTCAAAGAAATTATTACAAAGACTCGTGACAAGTCAAGAGAGCAATAATGTGATCTTTTTAACCAGCTAGTTTAGCCACTTTATCACAAAATAATATTTATTTAAAAATTATTTTAAAAAACAAATTGTGAGAGTAAAGAGAAAGACATTGTTACAAAAGATTTCTATTTAAAATAAATGCTATTCTATTCTTTTCTTTCTATTCATCAGAGAATCCTGAAAATTTTTTCCACAAATATTTAAGTAGCACAACTGTTTGTGCACCATATTATATTTGACACCAAATCTGAATATTATAATGATTTCTGAAGGATCAAAGGATCATGTGACACTGAAGACAGGAGTAATGGCAGCTTTGCCATCACAGGAATAAATTACATTTTAAAATATATTATATTGCAATAACTCACAATGTTATTGTTTTTACTGAATGTCTGATTAAATAAATACAGCCTTGGTGAGCAGAAAACTTCTTTCAGATAATATGAGAGAGAGAGAGAGAGAGAGAGAGAGAGAGAGAATGCTTGAGAATAATAATTAAGATGTGGAAAAGGGAGAAATGAAGCAGCAAGAGTGGTTAAATTATAGTTTATTCTCTTTCTGAAGATGATGAAGTACAGTACAGAACAGTCCTAAACACTGTCTTCCTGATGAGAGAGTGGAAACGGCACACATACACTGAACATGCTGTGAATCAAACAGCTTTTGACAATATCAGACATGGGAACACTTGGATGTTAGAACACTTGGAACATCGATATTGATAAGGCCTTAAACATGCCACAAAATCTCTCAATTTATTATACGGTGTGATATAAGGTCTATTCACTTGACTGATTCTAACGAGTATTAGGTGTAGACCTCACAGTGACATGACGGCTCAAATGGTAAACTGGGGAATTAACTATTAAACTAACCTCAAAACTCAAAACAGGGGCTGTAGGCATTGTGCTTATACAATATGTGTGCATATGTATGTGTTTTTTGAGACAATTTGTGTATTTCAATCGCTCTTTTTTCTTTTTATATCCAAATATAACCTTAAACCACTTACATTTCTATAGATAATTTTTATTCTTAGGTTTCTTTGTATTTTCGGTTATGGTAAACAAAACATGCATTTGTGCAGTGTGTACTTTCTTCGACGCTAAACTACTTTCTCCTTTGGGGTGAGGCTTTCTGTGTGATAGAAAAGTGGTGGTGGTGGTGGGGGAGGTCTACTTGACAGCAATCATGTAATTGTAATATTTGCATGCTGAATTGTGACTAGTCTTTAGAAAACAGGCTTAAAGATGTCTTTATAGAAATGTAATATACTTTATCTACTTTACATTTGGGGTTATAACTATCATTTTACCAAAAACACTGGATTTTCTTCGAGGAACTATAAATCTAGTTAAAGGTAATGAACCACATTGTTCCCAGATAATCTTTTTTATGCCACGCACCTATTTCCACATTCTAACTGTGGTAAAACTAGCTATGAAATTACAGTACATTGTTCTCAGTTAGTCTGCCATTTGTACAAGTGTTATGTGCAGGTGGTATTTGTGCAAATTGGATAAAAACAAATCTCTTGTGTGTGTGAGTGTCTGGAGGAAGTGCTTGTGCTTTGTTCTTTCTGGACAACAGTGACCTTTGATTAATGATAATGCTCACTATGTTCTTTTTAAATAGTACTCATGTGCTATTCAGTTATGACCAATGTGTGTGTTTGTTTTAAAATATAAGGTTACACTTTATTTCAAGGAGTCCTTGTTACAATGTAAATATACATTTAAGTACCGAGTAATATTCTTTCTTCAGTAAGGCTGATATCAACAAAATTTGAAGCACACTATTCCGAGGATTGCTTAATACAGGTACTCAACTAATGTGAATGCGTACGTAAAAAATAAAAAGCTTATATTAAATATTTAAATATATTTGGGAGAGACTGTGTTCCATTTTTTTTTTGCTCTTCCCGTGTGCTTTATCAACATGAAGTACCGCACTGATATAAGTGATATATGATATATCTATGGATATCTATATGATATATAGATGATATATGATGGTGATTGAAATCCAATTCCATGTGTTCACAATTGAGACACATGTTAATACCAGGTGTAAATGGGACCTTAAAAGGTCCATATGTGTATGCCACAGATGTGTTTTGAGAATTTAGAGAGCATACACACATTGGAATGAGAATCTGGGTAGTGCGAGTACTGCTAAATAACATAAAGAGCACTTTAAAGTGTCTAGAGGTGATCAGATTTGATGCGTATTGCCAGGGAAACTGTCCCTCCTCTTCTCTCTATGTCTTCCTCTTGGCCATGCTGGATCGCAGCATCAGTGTGCACTCTTGTGGGACTTCAGGGTTGTCAATCATGCGTTGCCATAGCCGCTGCTCCTCACCGCAGGAATCGTTCCAATCTACTTCTTTGCCATAACTCAGACCTGTGGGACACAAGCAGGTCATTTGATTGCTCTGTATGCGAGATCTCAACACAGAGATTCTAGCTGTACTGCTCAACTCTCAGACACCCACAGTGGAATCAATTCAAAGGTTCTTTAAAGAAATAAAATATACTTATGTTAGCTAGATAGGTGACAATTTTTTGGCTGTTAGTGTTCAACCATTTTTTAAGCAATTCACACCAAAAAGCCCATTTAGTATATCACAGAGAAATTATCAAAATTAAAATTGCAACAATGGTTTGTCATTAGGCTATTTTGAAACATTTTATAAAACAAAATATCTCGTCAAATTAATGAATTTACACTTTTTTTTAGTGTTTGAAAATGAGTCTCTTATGCTCACCAAAGCCTGCATTTATTTAAACAAAAATACAGTAGAAAACAGTAATGTGCAATATTTTGTATATTGCAATATATTTTAAAAATGAATGTATTTCTGTGAAGCTAAAGCTGAATTTTCAGCATCATTACTCCAGTCTTCAGTGTCAGGAACAGTGTCATGGTTATGTTTGAACTATCAGCACATAAATATATCACTGTCCACATTTACTTTGTCAGCAATTTAATAGGGGTGTGATAGTCATTTCATTTTACATGTGAAGAGGTTAGCCATTCCTATTGGGTCATTTATTTATAGGAGTCTTAAAGGTATAGTAAAAAAATATTAAAAGGGCTAGAGAGGGTGGAAATTAGTCATGTAAACTTATTTTAGTGCAAGAAACTTGAACACTAAAATAAGTTTACATGACTAAATTCCACCCTCTCTAGCCCTTTTAATATTTTTTATTATAAACACTGTAAAAGGCCCCTTTAACACAATCATCAAAGAGAATCAAATGACTCGATCATGAGTGAGTGAGTGATCTTAATAAAACATATTTGTAACAGTAAATTAGTTTAGGATGAATACAAAATGTGTTGCAGAAACTAATCCTTCATGCATCATTGGTGATGGATTTATGATACGTTTAGAAAGAACACTACAGTGGAAATTATATTGAAGAATACGTGGGACTGAATGATTATCTTAATTTGAGTTAGAGACCATTACTGTCATGATTCCTGTCTTGTGTTCCCCTTGTCTTGTGTGGACTTATGTTCCCTATCAGTCGGTCACTACAACGTAGGTCGTCACAGACCAATAGGAATCTCGTTAGAGAGGCAATCTACTTCGAGTGAAACTAAAACAAGCCAATACACATGGGCGGCGCGCCCTCGTTAGCGCGGGTATAAACGAGCAGCTGGTGGATTGCACTTCAGTTTTCGCTGAGGAGCCAACCTGATAAGCTGGCCGTCCCGGCGGGAGACAGCAGATGTGGCGACGGGACCTACGTCTCCGTTCCCTCCTTCAGGGAACAAGGGTTACCATATGTAACCGAGACGTTCCCTATCAGTCGGTCACTACAACGTAGGTCGTGACCGACCAATAGGAATCCCTACCAAAGCGCCACAGCTGCTGAACCCCATCCAGCGCCCTGAGCAAGCCTTCTACCCCTTCTTGCCTGGAAGGACGATAGGAGGAGGCTTACACAGAGTGTACCCGACACTGTTGTTCCGTGACAACCCATACAGTGAGACATTGGATAACACCGGGAAAGCGTGCCCTCTCCGTTTAGGAAGGAGAACGCTGCGGAAGTCACTTCTTCAAAGAGTTATCAGGAAAATACGTATGGACTAACCCGAGGTTGACTTAGCCCAAGGGAAAGACACGGGCTTCCGATAGGAGTATCCGTGGAAAATATACACATATGGAACCCAGCCCAGATCCGGTTCTCAAGGATTCAGCGGATAAAGGCCTGGCACTGGACGCTCCGCCATGTCCGGGACGAGGGGTTTTGGAGGACTCGACAGGTTTTTCACTCTGGAGCAATAAGGGTGCACGGTAGCATGCAGCAAGCCGACAGAGCCGGGCCTCTCGGTGCTTCTACCCGTTTAGGGTGAGAACACGGGAGGAGACCGGCTCTACACGGTTCAGTTTTTCGCTTCGGAGCCAACTCTTCGATGCTGTTACTGAGAAAAGCCTTTTCTTTCTCTTGACTGTTCTCTCTTCGGTGCGGGTGTGACGGCGCTTCAGCGCGAACAGCCTTCTTCCTCTCTCAGAGCAAGTAAAAGCTGTTCTAACAGCTGGTAAGGTGCGCCGCATACGAGCGCTCAAAGGCTGTTTTAATGGCCGATAATCGGTAAGAGAGAGAGAGCGCATTCCTGACTGTGATCGCGGGTGGCTGTTCCCCTGTGTGTCTCAGCACTTGTGAGAGCAGTCTCTAAAAAGAGCAAACAGATAGTTTGTCTCTTTTTTTTAAAAAAGAAAAAAAAAGAAAAAGGATGACGTTCTATCTGTTTGTTTCTGGATATGGTCGTTACCTGGGGTTACGGGATGGTCACGCTCGCTGCCTCGTGTGTCTGGGCCTCGAACACGCTGAGGCAGCGTTTGTGGATGAGTCATGTACCCATTGTGGGAAGATGAGCATCTCAGAGCTGAGGTCGAGACTCTCGTTCCTGCAAGGGGGCGGAGTCCCCGTGCATCTGCCTTCGGACAGTAACACGGGAGACCTGAGGATCACGGTGAGCGCGCTTCCTTCGGGGAACCAACCCCCTAGGAACCCTCATCCCTCTCACGCTCTGCAGCCAGCTGAGCTACCAGATGAACGGGCTGGACCATCCTCAAGGTGTGTACCAGTTGTTCATTTCGGTGCTCCCCGAGACGACCAGATGTCGATCGCTGCATCGGAGGGTGGGTCCGAAGTCTCTGCGGATGACGGCTCGGACCCGCTGCCTTCTTCGGGTGTGCCAGCGGTGCCCGAGTTGGACCCGGAGATGATGGCCATGCTTTCCCGGGCCGCCAACAGGATCGGGCTCGAGTGGAAAAAAACACTGCGTCCCGAGCCCTCGAGGCTGGATGATTGGTATCTCGGGGTGGTGCGCGCTGATTCTCAGCGACCCACCCCAGTGCCTTTCTTCCCGGAAGTGCACGAGGAGCTCACAGAGACATGGATGGCACCTTTTACTGCCAGAAACCGTCTCGGTGGCCCCTCCTCCCTCACCACCCTTGGTGGCGGGGCAGCTAAGGGATACACACGTATCCCGCCAGTGGAGTGGGCCGCTGCCATGCATGTCTTCCTTCCCGGGCCTGTAGGTTCTCGTCGGACCTATTCGACGAGGCTTACAAAGCCTATGGGGAAGCTGCCTCTGCCATGCATGCCACGGCGTTGCTGCAGGTCCATCAGGCCAAGGCACTGAAAGACCTGCACGAGGGTGGTCATGATCCACAAGTTCTCCAAGAACTTCGTGCCGCAGTGGACCTCGCGCTTCGTGCGACGAAGGTCACCGCGCGGTCAGTGGGTCGTGCGATGTCCACCTTGGTGGCCCAGGAACGCCATCTCAGGCTGTGTCTGGCTGACATGAAGGAGACCGACAAGCTCCGGTTCCTTAACTCCCCATGTCCCAGACCGCCCTCTTCGGCGACGCGGTCGAGAACTTTGCCCAGCAGTTCTCGGCTGTACAAAAGCAGACAGAGCCTATCAAACACATTCTGCCGCGGTGGTCAGCTGCTGCCCCTACCCCACCGCCGGGGGCGTCCTCCTGCGTCTGCCCCTGCTCCCGCGCCACAGCAGCAGCCTCCACCTAAACAGCGCCGTGGAGCCAGTCGCAGGCAGGCCGCCCCGCCCGTCCAGGCCCCCGCCAAGAAGGGCGGCAAAACCAGTACAGGTAAGTGGCCCCAGGACGGGCGACCCGAAGATGGATGGAACTGCTCTATAGGAGACGGTGACCCCACCGCTCCTTCCCCCGGAAGAGGGCTGGGTGGAAAACTGTTCTGTTCCGCCGCTGGCCTCAAAACCAGTGGTACCCAAATTTTTAATACAGTGGTTCCCTTCGTCTTCCCCACTCTCATCCGCCTCTTCTATCGCCAGCGGGCAGCAGAGTGCGGTCCGAGAACGCCACCGAGCCGCCTCCTGCACCTCCTGCCCCGTGGAACCAGGTAAGTGCTGCTCAGCGCACACAGACCCCGCTACGGGCCGCCTCCCTGAGAGAGCCTCCCGAGCCGTGTCCCTGTGTTCCACCTCGCTGCCCCACTCCAGGTACACCTACGGTCCCTTTGGTCCCGCTTGTACGGTTTCTGAGAGCCTGGTTAGCACTCCCCAGGCCGTCTCGCTGGCTCATTCGGACCATCAGGCTCGGCTATGCGATTCAGTTCGCCCGGCGTCCCCCCAAGTTTCGGGCCATCCACTCCACTACAGTGAGAGCAGCAGATGCCCATGTCTTGCGTGCGGAGATCGCAGTCCTACTGGCGAAGGACGCGATAGAGCCGGTCCCTCCAGCCGATATGAGGTCAGGGCACTACAGTCCCTACTTCATTGTACCCAAGAAAGGTGGTGGGTTACGACCGATCTTGGACCTGCGAGTTTTGAATCGGAGCCTTCACAAGCTACCGTTCAAAATGCTCACGCAGAAACGCATTTTCGAATGCATCCGTCCCCAAGATTGGTTTGCAGCGATCGACCTGAAGGACGCGTACTTTCATGTCTCGATTCTTCCTCGACACAGGCCGTTCCTGCGCTATGCGTTCGAGGGTCGAGCATATCAGTACAAGGTCTTACCCTTCGGGCTGTCCCTGTCCCCCCGTGTCTTCACGAAAGTCACGGAGGGGGCCCTTGTTCCCATGAGAGAACAGGGCGTTCGCATCCTCAACCATCTCGACGACTGGCTCATATTAGCACACTCTCGAGACCAGCTTTGCGAACACAGCGACTCCGTGCTCAGGCACCTCAGCCAGCTGGGTCTTCAGGTCAACTTGGAAAAGAACAAACTCTCCCCTGTCCAGAGGATCTATTTTCTTGGCATGGAGTTGGATTCGGTCGCACAGACAGCGCGCCTCACGGAGCAGCTTGCTCAGTTGGTGCTGAACTGCTTGAACACGTTCAAAGGCAGGACGGCGGTCCCACTGAAATTCTTTCAGAGGCTCCTGGGGCATATAGCAACAGCAGCAGCGGTAACCCCGCTAGGCCTGCTTCATATGAGACCGCTTCAGCACGGGCTTCACGGCCGAGTCCCGAGATGGGCGTGGCATCATGGCACTCAACGGGTGGCAATCACACCGGCGTGCCGCCAGACCTTCAGCCCGTGGTCAGACCCCTCGTTCCTGCGGGCAGGAGTCCCCTTGGAACAGTCTGCCACCGGCTGGGGTGCCACGTACAACGGGCATGCAGTGTCAGGGGTGTGGACGGACCCTCAACTGCATTGGCACATCAACTGCCTCGAGTTGCTAGCAGTACATCTCTCCCTGACCCGCTTGAAAAGACGGCTACAGGGCAGGGACGTGCTGGTCCGTACGGACAACACTGCGACCATTGTGTACATCAACCGACAAGGTGGTCTACGCTCCCGTTGCATGTCGCAACTCGCCCGCCATCTCCTCCTCTGGAGTCAGAAGCATCTGAGGTCGCTTCGAGCCATGTATGTCCCCGGCAAGCTCAACAGTGTGGCCGACGAGCTATCACGAGCTGTGCTTCCGGGAGAATGGCGACTCCACCCCCAGGTGGTTCAGCTGATTTGGAGAGAGTTCGGGGAGGCTCAGGTAGACCTGTTTGCCTCCTCAGAGACCTCCCACTGCCATCTGTTTTACTCCCTGACCGAGGGAACACTCGGCACGGATGCACTGGCACACAGCTGGCTCCGGGGCCTCCATAAATATGCGTTTCCCCCAGTGAGCCTACTTGCGCAGACACTGTGGAGGACGAGGAGCAGGTCCTTCTGGTGGCGCCTTACTGGCCCACCCAGACATGGTCCCCAGAACTCATGCTCCTTGTGACAGTCCCTCCCTGGCCCATTCCTCTGAGGAAGGATCTTCTGACTCAGAGACGGGGCACCCTATGGCACCCGCGTCCAGACCTCTGGAGACCTCCGCGGAGGTTCTAGGTGACTTACCCTCAGAGGTACTTAACACCATCACTTCAGCACGGGCGCCGTCCACGAGACGCGTTTACGCCCTGAAGTGGAACCTGTTCGTCGATTGATGTTCTTCTCGCCGAGAAGACCCCCAAAGATGTAAGATAGGGTCCGTGCTTTCCTTCTTGCAGCAAGGGTTGGAGCGAAGGCTGTCTCCCTCCACCCTTAAAGTTCAAGCTGCAGCTATTTCAGCATATCATGACCACATAGATGGCAGAACAGTCGGGAAGCACGACCTGGTCGTCAGGTTTCTTAGGGGGGCGAGACGATTAAATCCTCCTCGACCCCCCGCTATACCTTCTTGGGACCTTTCCCTGGTGCTTCGAGCACTTCAGGATGCTCCCTTTGAGCCTTTGCAATCAGTAGACTTAAAGCTTCTCTCCATGAAGACTTTGCTACTGGTTGCACTGGCCTCTATCAATAGGGTAGGAGACCTGCACGCATTTTCGGTCGACGAATCGTGCCTAGAGTTCGGGCCGGGTGACAGCCATGTGGTATTAAGACCCCGGCCTGGCTATGTGCCCAAGGTTCCTACCACTCCCTTCAGGGACCAGGTAGTGAGCCTGCAAGCGCCGCCTTTGGAGGAGGCAGACCCAGCCCTGACTTTGCTCTGTCCCGTTCGCGCCCTGCGTTTGTACGTGGACAGAACTCAAAGTCTCAGGACCTCAGACCAGCTCTTTGTCTGTTACGGAGGCCAGCAGAAGGGAAAGGCTGTCTCCAAGCAGAGGATGGCCCACTGGATAGTGGATGCCATCGCCTTGGCTTACCAAGCTCAAGGCGTGCCCTGCCCGCTCAGGTTGCATGCACACTCCACGAGAGGTGTTGCATCCTCCTGGGCGCTGGCTCGTGGCGCCTCGCTAACAGATATCTGTAGAGCTGCGGGCTGGGCGACACCTAACACGTTCGCTAGATTTTATAGCCTACGTGTAGAGCCGGTCTCCTCCCGTGTTCTCACCCTAAACGGGTAGAAGCACCGAGAGGCCCGGCTCAGTCGGCTTGCTGCACGCTACCGTGCACCCTTATTGCTCCAGAGTGAAAAACCTGTCGAGTCCTCCAAAACCCCTCGGCCCGGACATGGCGGAGCGTCCATTGCCAGGCCTTTATCCGCTGAATCCTTGAGAACCGAATCTGGGCTGGGTTCCATATGTGTGACCCTATGGGGATCCCATATGTGTATATTTTCCACGGATACTCCTATCCGAAGCCCGTGTCTTTCCCTTGGGCCAAGTCACCCATTATTTCGTATGCAGTACAACCTCGGGTTAGTCCATACATATTTTCCACATAACTCTTTGAAGAAGTGGCTTCCGCAGCGTTCTCCTTCCTAAACGGAGAGGGCATGCTTTCCCAGTGTTATCCAATGTCTCACTGTATGGGTTGTCACGGAACAACAGTGTCGGGTACACTCTGTGTAAGCCTCCTCCTATCGTCCTTCCAGGCAAGAAAGGGTAGAAGGCTTGCTCAGGGCGCTGGATGGAGTTCAGCAGCTGTGGCGCTTTGGTAGGGATTCCTATTGGTCGGTCACGACCTACGTTGTAGTGACCGACTGATAGGGAACGTCTCGGTTACATATGGTAACCCTCGTTCCCTGAAGGAGGGAACGGAGACGTAGGTCCCGTCGCCACATCTGCTGTCTCCCGTCGGGACGGCCAGCTTATCAGGTTGGCTCCTCAGCGAAAACTGAAGTGCAATCCACCAGCTGCTCGTTTATACCCGCGCTAACGAGGGCGCGCAGCTGATGCAAATGATTGCACGCCAATGTGTATTGGCTTGTTTTAGTTTCACTCGAAGTAGATTGCCTCTCTAACGAGATTCCTAGTTGGTCACGACCTACGTCTCCGTTCCCTCCTTCAGGGAATGAGGGTTACCATATGTAACAAGACGTTATTTCCTGTTCTGTGCCATGTTTTGTAATCCTTTGTAGTTTTTCTTGTTGATTAGTTCATGATTGTTCCCAGGTGTGTCTTGTTCACCAATCTCCCCTTGAGTGTATATATACCCAAGTGTTTCTCATGTTCTTTGTCTGGTGTTGTCCTTTGTTGGATGTACGTTTGGTGATGCTCTTTCTGTTATCTGTTCCCTGGTTCTCTGGTCGCCATGGTTTTGTATGTTAATTTTGTTATTAAACTATAACACTGCATTTGGATCCAGCTCTTCTTTTGTTTTTTTTAGTTCACCCAGCGTTACAATTACACAGTAACGCACAATATCAAATCTGAACAAATCTGTCCTCCTAATGTGGGAAATATAATTTGATGCTATAGTAAAGAAGTAAATGAAATGGACTTCCTGAATGAATGAATGAAAAACTATGTTTCAGGTTGTGCTTTGAAAAGTTTGGCTCTTATTCCTGACAGAACTTGAGTATTTTGTGATTGACTTTCAAGTGTTGTTATTGTTAACTAAAACTATTAAAAAAAAAATCAAAAATCGAAAAAAGCTAAAGTACAATAAAACATAGATATTAGATGAAAAACTATAGCCTGGTAATACCAAACTCTGCTACTTCGCTTTGCTTCATAGAGTCTGGAATGCCATCATTGAAAAGTGTTTTCTTTATCGCGGGGCGGGGGGGTGGGGGGGGCGCTTGTCTGAAGTATAAAATTATTGGTTACCTGTAAGCCAATCACATAACGTTTGGTTTTGACGTGTGTTATTCGCCAGCTCAGCCTCATCGAACTTCCACTGTATGATGCGATAACGAAACCATCGAGCGAAATACCGGAGTGAACATGGCTGACCGAGTTTTGCTGCCTCCTTAACCTGATCCCCCATGAGTGCAACCAAGGGGGACACAATCACAACTATCGCCTGCCTGCCTTTGGCCTCCCCAGTTTCTCGCTGACGATCGGTAATATTTGATAAATTAAACTTTTACCAAAACCTGTCGGGAGTAGGGCCACGACATCACCTCCATTCAAAATGTTTACCAAACACTCTTCTTGTTCGGCCTTCAGTTTGGAAATGCCAGGAATATTCTCCACAACAGAGCGAATTGCGTCCTGTGTCTCCATATCCGCGATCGTTTTCGATTTCCCCAATCTTAAACTCGGCGTCTACGTCACGGCTCTCAGCCTGCCCTCTGTTCGTTGATTGGCCGGCTGTTTTCAGGCCGGAGGAAAACTGAGACACTGAGTCTCAGACTAAGTACAGAAGCGAAATGAAATTGAGCGGAGGTACGAAGTCTGACATAGTCAGGCTAGAAAAACTATGTATAAGTTGAAGTATTAAAATGACTAAAACTAAAATTGAAATAAAAATAATAAATATACATATATATATTTTTTTTTTACTTAGAACAGGAAAAGCACAAAAAAATGACAAACTTTTATTAGAATGAAAGATTCTGAAAATATTACGAATTCAAAATACTATAATATACCCATTGTTTGCGTAAAATGCTAAATTTAGCATGTATGCAGATCTTGAAATACATACTGTGGATTTTTGACACAAAAATAGAGATTGAACTGAAAAAGGCTAAGCTAAAGAAAGACTGACCTGTCCCTCCCCCGAGCCGCACACCACCCAGGAAGATGTTGCTGGCAAGCGGTTCCCTGTCCCACACTGTCAGCTCCAGACACACACTATCCAGATCACTGTGCTGCAGGCCGCAGTATGTGAAGGTGTGATTCCAGCGTGGGTTTACAGTACGCTTCACCACCGCGGTCTTGTGCTTTGTGCTTTTCTTGTCATCAGGCAGTAGGTATCTGATACACAAGCAGAAAACCAGGAGTGTGAGTTTGCGAAATGAATATGAATGAAATCAGAGGAATTCAGCTCACCCTTTGACGAATGGGTCAGAGGACCCTCCTTTAACAGCCGTTAGGTTTTTTGCCTCTTTAACCAGCAGCTCCACCATTCCTCCTTTAGGAAGTGTGATGGTCTTCTTCTTTCCCTTCAGAAATCCCCTTTTCACTGAGAAACAGAGAGAGCTTGATTACACACTCCAGTATTATATACAGGGAGCTTCTAGGAGCTCAAATACAAGCTTTGTTGATGGCACGTTAAACATATAGTGTCCCGTTACAATGTTTAAATCATTAGACCAGTAGTTCCTAAACTGGGGCAACACAGATGGTGTATGGGAACAAAATGTTGACTTTTTGCTGTTTAATTTAATTCTACCCCACCTTAAAATTACATTAATACCGAGCATTTATTTCTAACAGGCAAAATGCCATAAAAGGTCAAATACAAAACATCCAATCAAATTACCTGACTCCATCCACACAAGCACTGTGCATGAGAGGTTGTGTGCTGCTGATTATGCTGCCTTAGCAAATCGAGCTACATCACTGTCATTCTCTGCATTGTACCTTTGTAAATGTAGGAATGTAGCACTTACTAGCATGAAGAACAAATAGACACAGAGAGTGCATAGAGATCCTTTTAAGACACAAACTCTCTTCGAAACAAAAGCATACCCTGTGTGAGGTCTTGTTTTAAACACAGTATTGTCAGAATTGATTGCTCTATTTTGCAACAAAATAATAGTTCCAACGAAAGCCACAGCAGAACTGCAACACACGGGGAGTTTCGTGAATGAATCTGAGGCCTTGAACGAATCCTGAGAGTCAATGTTTCATTCATAAAAACAGTCACTTGCTTAGTAACTGAATGAATGAATGACCCAATGGCTCAAGCATAACGCAACGTCTCTGTTCCCTCCTTCCGGGAACGAGGGTTACATACGTAATTACGAGTCAAGTCAGTGACTGATGAAATGGGGGCCCCAATCTAATCTTGCCACTGTGGCTGTATTCCATTGTCCTGTGCAAGCCCCAGCTCCTTGTCGTGAGGCTAGCACGAGTGAAGGGCCAGGCTAACGCAAGAATACCAAGATACACAGGGTAGCATATCCCAGATGGAATATGTAACAGCGCCTACCCGCAGGGAGGACTAAAAATACACATATGACCCGAGTACGGGATGCATATGGAGAACTCAGAGGTATCCCGCCCGCAGGGTGGAATGTTTTAACCTCGAGATGGCAAGAGGGGTCTAGCCGAGGGAAAGACACATGCTCGGAGGAACTTACCATTGAAATACACGTGGGGGTTGCCCAACCAGGGAACCATACACATAGAGGCACCTAACCAATCACGAGGGCTGACCAACCGGGCATGCACTCTGGTAATAGCATCAACAGTGCAAGAGGAACTTAGGGTCTATGGAGAACTCATCTGAAAAAATAGCGCATGTATCCAGTCCGTGGAGTTGAGTGGCGCAGCAAGCGATGACACCGACCAGGTCCTACTTACTGGCTACTGGAAGCGAGTACACGAGAGAACACTGGCTCTATACGGAGATTGTAGAATCTCGCGAAAGTATTAGGTGTCGCCCAGCCTGCAGCTCTACAAATGTCTGTTAGCTAGGCGCCATGCGCTAGAGCCTAGGAGAAAGCCACACTCCTGGTGGAGTGTGCCTTCACCCCTAGGGGGCATGGCAGGCCCTGCGCCTGGTAAGCCAAGACAATGGCGTCCACTATCCAGTGAGACAACCTCTGCTTGGGGAGAGCCTTTCCCTTCAGCTTCCCACCGTAAGGCAAGGCAAGTTTATTTATATAGCACATTTCATACACAATGGTAAGTGCTTTACATAGAAGTAATTAAAATAAAAAAGAAATAAGAATAATTAAAACAATTTAGAATAAAAAATAAAATAAAATACAGTACAAACAGTCGGACGAACAGTGGCACAGTGCTTATTCATTAAATGAACAGCTAAACAGATGTGTTTTGTGTCTGGATTTGAATGTGACTACTGTAGGAGCACATCTGATCTCTTCTGGAAGCTGGTTCCAGCTGCGGCTGGCATAGTAGCTAAAAGCGGACTCACCATGCTTAGAGTGAACCCTTGGTATTTCTAGCTGATGTGATCCTAATGATCTAAGTAATCTGTTGGGTTTATATTCAGTGAGCATATCTGCAATGTATTGAGGTCCTAGGCCATTGAATGATTTATATACCAGTAATAATACTTTAAAATCAATCCTAAATGTAACTGGAAGCCAGTGTAAAGACCTGAGGACTGGTGTGATATGTTCATATTTTCTGGTTCTGCAGCAGCGTTCTGTATGAGCTGCAACTGTCTTATGGTCTTTTTGGGAAGGCCAGTGAGGAGTCCATTACAATGATTCACCCTGCTGGTGATGAAAGCATGCACAAGTTTCTCTAAGTCTTGACTGGAAACAAATTCTTGCAATATTTTTCTAATTCTTGCAATATTTTTCAGATGATAGTATGCTGATTTAGTTATTGCTTTGACATGACTACTGAAACTAAGGTCTGACTCTAGAGTCACAACAAGATTCCTGACTTGATTTTTAGTTGTTTGACCCCTAGAAAGAAGGTATGCATTCACCTTGAGAACTTCATCTTTGTTTCCAAACGCAATGACTTCAGTTTTGTCTTTGTTTAACTGAAGAAAGTTGACACATCCAACTGTTTACTTTATCAATGCATTGGCACAGGGAGTCAATGGGGCTGTAGTCGTTAGGCGATAGGGCTAAGTAGATCTGTGTGTCATCTGCATAGCTGTGGTGAGCAATTTGGTTCTTTTTCATTATTCGGCTCAGTGGGAGCATGCACAGGTTGAATAGGAGTGGTGCAAGAATTGAGCCTTGAGGGACTCCGCATGTCATGGATGTCCACTCAGAAGTGAGAGGTTATTATGTGAGTATAGGAGACCATAAGTCTAAGTATGACCTGAACCATTTTAGGACTATCCCAGAAAGCCCCATCCAGTTTTCCAGCCTGTCAAGAAGTATGTTGTGATCGACAGTGTCAAATGCAGCACTAAGGTTGAGTAGTACCAGCACTGATAATTTGCCTGTATCAGTATTTAAGCAAATATTGTTTATTATCTTTATGAGCGCTGTCTCTGTGTTGTGATATGGTTGGAAACCAGATTGAAAAATGTCAAAGTATCCATTCGAACTTAAGAATTTTTTCAGCTGATTGAAGACAACTTTTTCAATGATCTTGCCTATGAAAGGAAGATTTGAGATCGGTCTGTAGTTGCTTAATATGGTCTTATCCAGATTGCTCTTTTTCAGGAGGGGCTTGACAACTGCAGTTTTCAGGGAGTTTGGAAAACTCCCAGAGAGAAGTGAGGCATTTACCACTTATAGGAGATCTGCTTCTAAACAGTTTAACACACTTTTGAAAAAAGATGTGGGAAGTGCGTCAAGGGCGCAGATTTATGTTTTAAGGTGCTGTACGGTTTCTTCCAAAATTTTGCCATCAATTTATTCAAAATCAGATATAGTAACTATTTTCTCTTGTTGTGGTCTGATCTGTCTGTCCCCAGCGCAAGGAACCTGATGACCAGGTAATTCTGTCCTACTGTCTTGACTCCACAAGTTCGTGGTCCGCAGAGATCGCAGCCACATAAATCTTCAGGGTGGAAGGAGACAGCCTTCATTCCAACCCTTCTTGGAGGAAGGAGAGCACAGACCATTTTCTGGGATCTTCTCGGTGAGAAGAACACCAGGTGATGAAGAGGTTTCACTTCAGAGCGTAGGCGTGTCTCGTGGACAGGGCTCTAGCTGAAGTGATGGTAGCCACCACCTGAGGTGGTAGGGTACTCAAACCTTCTGTGTCCTGTCCAGAACCCACACGTGCAGGTTCAAAGGATTGGGACGCGGGTGCCAGAGGGTACACCGTCTCTGAGATAGGAGGTCCTTCCTCAGAGGGATAGGCCAGGGAGGGGCTGTTACGAGGAGCACCAGTTCAGAGAACCAAGTCCGGCTGGGCCAATGAGGCGCAACCAAAAGGACCTGATCCTCGTCCTCCCTGATCTTGCACAGGACTTATGCAAGAAGGCTCAATGGGGGAAACGCATACTTGTGATGGCCCCACAGCCAGCTGTGCGCTAGTGCATCCGTGCCGATGGTCCCCTCGGTCAGGGAGTAAAACCAGCGGCAATGGGAAGTGTCTGGGGAGGCAAACAGATCTACATGTGCGTCGCCTAACTGATCCTCGTCCTCCCTGATCTTGCACAGGACTTATGCAAGAAGGCTCAATGGGGGAAACGCATACTTGTGATGGCCCCACAGCCAGCTGTGCGCTAGTGCATCCGTGCCGATGGTCCCCTCGGTCAGGGAGTAAAACCAGCGGCAATGGGAAGTGTCTGGGGAGGCAAACAGATCTACATGTGCGTCGCCTAACTGTTCCCAAATAAGCTGAACCGTCTGGGGATGGAGTCTCCATTCCCCGGGATACGGCCGAAGTTGTGAGAGCTCGTCGGCTGCACGATTCAGCTCTCCCAGGATGTGAATGGCGCGAAGCGACCTCAGATGCTTCTGACTCCATAAGAGGAGATGGCGGATGAGTAGCGACATATGGCGAGAGCGCAGACCCCCCTGATGATTGATGTACGCTACCATGTTGTCTGAATGGACCAGTACGTGCTTACCCTCCAGTAACGTCCGAAAACGGTGCAGAGCTAAACGTACGGCCTGCAACTCGAGGCAATTGACATGCCATAGGCGCTGGGGTCGTGTCCAGGAGCCTGTGGGAGTATGCCCAATGCACATGGCACCCCAGCCCGTGGTGGAGGCCATCTGTTGACACAACAACATGCCTGGAAACTCGGTCTAAGGGCACTCCGAGTGCTGAGAGTGTGCCAGAATCAGCCAGTCGTCACCCCATGTTGCCTGAGTGGAATGCGTTTGGCTGTCAACATCTTGAATGGAAGCCTGTGAAGGGTTCGGTTCAAGATGCGCAGATCCAGGATTGGTCGTAACCCACCGCTCTTCTTGGGTACAATGAAGTAGGGGCTGTAGAAGCCGGACCTCATCTCGGCTGGAGGGATGGTCTCGATCGCACCCTTCGCCAGTAGGGCGGCGACCTCCGCACGCATGACAGGGGCATTGCCACCCACCAAAGTATGGTGGGTGGCACCCTGCCCTCACCCACCCTGCCCTCGTGCATTTCCCTGAGCACCTTCGCCTGATGGACTTGAAGGATGGCCATGGCATGCAGGGCAGACGCAGCCTGCCCCGCAGCTCTGTAGCCCTTCGACATGAGAGTGGTGGAGAACCTACAGGCCTTGGAGGGGTGCTTTGGGTCGCCGCACCAGGTGGAGGCACTGTGGGGACACAGTTGCATCGCCACAGAGCGCTCCACTGGGGGGACCCCAGTGTACCCATTGGCCGCCGCGCCGTCGAGGGCAGAGAAGGCAGAGGACGCCGCCGGGCTGCGAAAAGTCAACGGGGACTTCCACGACCTGGTGACCTCATGATGCACTTCCAGGAAGAAAGGTACTGGGGGCGGGTTCTGGCGCTTGGAGGAGGGCGGCGGGCGCTACTCCAACCTGATGCTCTCAGCTGCCCGGGCAAGCATGGCCGTCAGCTCTGGATCCGACTCGGTCAACGCTGGCACTCCCGAGGGAGGCAATCCTCATCACCAGAGGAATCAAGCCCGCCTTGTGACGCTGTGAGTGACATAGCATCATCCGCCGGAGCCCCGAATGAGACACTGGGTCCCCGAGAGGAACCATGCTCACCCGGAAGCTCCACGGCTTGCGATGTGCAGGGGGGTGTGGTCCGAGGAAGACTCGTCGGGTTGTTTCACACCGTAACCCTCAGATCACCCTGCCCACCAGCCAACGTATATCCCCTCTCGAGGAGGAGATAGATTGGGGTGTGGCAGAGGGGACTCTACCTCCACGGAGGTCAATCAGTCTTGATCTTAACACAGCGATGAACATGTTCCCGCAATGAGAACATGACTCATCCACGAGCGCTGCCTGAGCGTGATTAAAGCCCAAACACGCCAGGCAGCGTTCGTGACTGTCAGGCGGATGGACCATGCGCCCACATCTAGAAACACATGAGCCACATGCAAAGTCACTGCACAGACGAACAGCAGGACCGCGAACTCGCTGAAAGGTACTGGGGGCGGGTTCTGGCGCTCGGGGGAGGGCGGCGGGCGCCACTCCAACCCGATGCTCTCAGCTGGCGGAGTTCACGATGCAAATTCTGCAGACCCATGGTATTTTTATACCATTGGCTCGTTTTCTAATACTCGAAGATTATAGGGCTCTCTAGTGAAACCCCCATTTCGTCAGTCACTTACGTAACTCGTAGTGACTGACTGAAAGGGAACTATGGAAATCAATGGGGTCCCATCAACTGTTTGATGACAAACATTCTTCAAAATATTCTATATAAAATTCATACAGGTTTGGAACAACTTGAGGATGAGCAAATGATGACAGAATTTTCATTTTTGGGTATACAATCCTTTTAAAAGTATCACTTTGTATTAACCACCATTGCATATTCCTCTATTGAACATTTCTTATTTAAAACATCTGCATTAGAGCTTTGTTTTGCTGTGTAAACTATTAAATATGTTAGAATAACATACCTATCATGAAATTAACCTAGCATGAAAAGTACCAAGTTTTTAAAACACAAAATGTTTGTAATAAATGTAACTTTAAACAAATATGTCCTTTTATCATTTTATTATAAATCATATCATTATCATTTACTTTTTATAGTATTTAAAATGACACAAAGTGTTTTACAGGCAGCAAAGCAATATGATATATAATATATAATATTAGATATAAATAATTAAATATAATACTACTAATAATCACAATATATAATTCTTCCACTTAGTAATATAGTTAATTGTAACCTAACTGTAGGCTGTTTATGGCTTCGAGGCCATCATAATTCAAGATAAATCCATAAAAAAAAATTGGACAATTAATTTAATTAATGTTAAATTTATAAGTGATGTTTAGGAAAATTGACATCTTCACCTTTTATTCAAATACTATTAAAATGTTGTTAAAGATTTTGTAAGCTATCACGTAGTTGTGCTTGGAGTCATTTGCTTTATTTGTGAAAACGCAAAGAAGCATGCCAAATTTTGCAGACATAATTTCTTTGCATGACAGCCTGGCCAAAAATGATGAACACATGCAAAAACCAGAGAAGGCCAAATTTTTTTATTTTGCACAGTAAAATAAAACCTCTAGCTGTAGTTTGTCTTTTTTTAGCCAAATAATTTTTGTCAGAAAAATACCTTAACCAAGTTTAGTGTTTTGTTCCTCCCTCATATTTAAAATACACTTTAATATTTTTTATGGTTTAATCGAACTTTAGGTTAATAAAAAAAAATATCCCCAATTTTGCCACTACTATAGGTCATAGGTTTTATCAACAATGAAAAGGTGAAAGAAATTAAATAGAAATTATTTCTAAGTCATACCTTGCACTTGGTCCAGAGGCAGGGAGACATTTCTCTCTGCAGGAATGTACTTCAAAACCACTGTAAGTTCCCCTTTATAGTGCATCACTGAGTCCACATAAGACTCATTCTGACACAGACACACACACATTTCAGTATCACACTTATCCATGTCAACACATTTCTTTTTATTTCTTGCTGTTTCTGTTTGTGTGTGTGTGTGTGTGTGTGTTCAGCTCACCCTAGGCTGTAGAGAGAACCATTCCTCTATCTGCGTGTCAAACTCCCAGGAGTCAAACGACAGCTCCGTCTCCCCCAGGAAGTTGTTGTGTCCAAAACGATCATGATGCCACACAGAAACCTGCAGTGTGCGCGTCTCCAGCTGAGAGTGACTGACTACATACTACTCAAAGGGACAGACAGATAAGAGCCTTTAAATCAATATCTCATTTACAATATCTTAATACATAAGCCTGTAAGGCAGGATTGAACCCCCTCTTACCCTCAGGTTTTCATTGAAAACTGGGTTAGTGGTGTTGCTTTTGATGCTGGTTTTCCGCTTGCTTTGACGGGACTTGTCTGGCAGGAGATATGTTTTAATATAGCTGTAAACACACACAATACCAATTTTTTTGCTTCTGTACAATATCAGCCTCTGATGCATCAGTATTAAATTGATATCTTAGACAACAAATAATAATTTGTTGATAAACAATTTATGAGAATATATATGTGGATACTGGACAGAGTTAGATTTCTGTAACTTTCAACACATACTGTATTTAATTATAAATATTTCCGCAAATATTTAAGAACATTTTCAGGAAAATTTCAGCTAAATCAAACTGAAAATGACTATTAAATTAAAAGGTCACCCATTTTTTTGGAAATAAAAAAATAGCCCTTACCTTTTATACACATTTTCTAAAGTCATGCCATAGACTAAAAATTAAATCATTAAATTACTATTACTAGAACTATTAACAACTGTTTCCGATAATTGAAATAAAAGTTGAAATAAATTAAATATGATGAAAGATTTAAGAACTTAAAGAAAATTAAACTGAGATAAAATATGTTTAAGTTGAAGTACTAAAATTAAAACAAAAATAAATTATAGCTAAATATTTATAAAACTAGTCAAAAATTACAAAAGCACATACAATTATTAAAACAAACTAAAATGAAAACAAAATATATAAATAATAGCTAATTAGGGTGACCAGATGTCCCGAAAAATTCGGGACAGTCCCGAAATCTAAGCCGTTATCCCGAATCCGGCCCTAATTGTCCCGAAAAATATACTAAAGCAACATCTTGAGTAGTTATTGTCTGATAAAACATTAAAAACTGTCCGTGGAGGTTGAGTCGTCCTGCAGCCAGCCCCCACCGGCTGCTCATTGGCTGCAGTATCTTTTTTGTTTATTTTTTTCTACAAAGTTCTACAAAGATACTCATCTGGTCACCCTATAGCTAATTTAACATTTTAATACATTTTACAAATGTATAAACAACAATACTAATGTAAATAATCATAGAATTTACATTTACCATTAACACATGGAACTATCCCTTTAAATACAGTAAAAAAGTAAAATACTATTTTGTAAATCTAATGTTAATATATGGACACCCCAAATACATGCAGTGTAGGGATGCTCTGCCAGGGCTCAAAGTGAAGTATAAACTGTAGCTGTCTCTCTCTCTCTCTTGGTGTGTGTGTGTGTGTGTCCCCTTACGCATCCGTGCGCTGTCTCCTCTCATCCCCAGTTGCTAGGCAGCGGCACTCGCGGACGAGCACGTTGAGTGCCCCTGTTTTATAGCTGTAAGAGATGTTGAGCAGGATCTCCCCGGAAACCCGCACGTTGCCATAGTCCCCCGTCTCACTGTACACGCTCATCATACTGTTAATGCTAGTCTGGAGAGAATATAGGGAGAGTCTTTGGCTGTGCATCTTTCAATCACAAGCATGTGTTTAAGTGTATGTATGCATGTATGTGTAATACAGAAAGGCAAGAGAGAGAAACTGAAGCGAACACAGCAACAGACAGACACACATCTGTACTCAAACACACACTGAACACTCACAGTGTCAGCATCTGAGTCAGGTACATTAAGGAAACCCCACTTTCTCTCCGAGGCAGGTGTGGAAGACTGGAATAAGACAGGAGAAAGACAGAGTAGAGAAGATTGACAGCATGAAGGCAAGCCAGAAAAAAAAAACAGAGAGCAGAGAAGTAGAATAAGAAAACCTATATAATGTGACAGAACAGATTGCTAGAGCCAAGAAGGAACTTTTTCACATTTTGATTATTAGCTGTTTAAAGTGACAGTTCACCTAAAAATGAACATTGTGTCCTATTTAATAACCCTGCTGAAATTTCAAACCCATTTGTACTTCTTTCTTCCATTAAAAAAGAGATTTTATTTTCTAGTAATACACATTTCAGCAACCAAAAATTTTCAGCTGAATTTTTGGTATTGGCAGTTTTAGTTTTGAGGGGACAAAACCATTGACAAAAAACACCATTTAATTAGTATTTCTCAGTAGCCGAATTGGGTGACTAAAATATTGAAAACTTTACTACAACTATGTCTAATTTATCACCTGAGAACACAAATCCCCAAACAGCATAACAAATTGAATGACCAAAATGAAATTACCCATACATACATTTTAGTTTTGGTTTCGGGCTAAAATAAAAATTAAATTTCGGTTGAGTTTTGTTAAAAAATTCATTCAGTGCATCGCTAATCTTTTCCATATAATGACATTGAATGGGAACTGGGGTTCCCCTTCGTCAGCTCACTATGACATGAGTCAGAAGTGATTCTGACGAATGGGGATCACTTGCGAGAGCCTATCTACTTCGAGTGAAACTAAACGAGCCAATGCACATTGGCATGCGATAATTGCACCAGCTGCTGTGCATCGCGGCACGAGCATATAATGAGCAGCAGGGGCCTCGCATCCTTGTCTTTCGCTTCGGAGCCAGACAGTGAATTCTGTTCCTGTCTCCTGCAAGATCTTCTGAGGGTGAATTCGTGTCTCTGCGAGGAAGCCTCTGTGTTTGGTGTTAGTGTGACAGCGCGAACAGCGGTGGTTGCGATCTCTCCTGTCAACGGTTGTGAGCAAAAGCGGCTGTTTTCACAGCTTTGTTGGTTCAGAGGGCGTGACATAGAGAGTGAGTGCTCACACAGGATTGCATTATTCCCCTGTGTGTAGCCGCGGCTATCCCCCTGTGGGTTTCAGCACCTCAGAGCACTTCTGAAAGAGCTAACACGATCTGTCTGCGTCTTTTTCAAGATGTCATTCAAATCATGCGTTTCTGGATGCGGCCAATGTTTGACTGAAATTGCGCTCATGGATGACTCATGTTCTCATTGCGGGAACATGACCATCACGGTGTTACAGTCGAGACTCCTAAAAAGAGGTGGAGCCCCTTCACTTATTCCCTGATGCCTACTTTGGTTAATAGCCTTGGTGACTTGAGGATTACAGTGAGAGGTAACCCCCCGAGCCAGTCTTTTCGGACCCCTTACTCCTCTATAATACTTTCCGCGAAGCCTCCAAGAGAGCATCTGCGGCGGTCCCAGTTGTTTCTTTTGGAGCTCCACCGGATGATCAAATGTCGGCCGCTGCATCGGAGGGTGAGCTAATGTCATTTGGTGATGACGTCTCGGCTGCGCTGCCTTCGCGGCTGGACGATTGGCATCTCGGGGTGGCCCGTGCTGGTTCTCAACGCCCCGCCCCAGTGCCTTTCTTTCCAGAAGTGCATGAGAAGGTTACCAGAGCATGGACGGCACCTTTTTCTGCCCCAAACTGTTCTGGTGCCTCTTCCTCCCCCACTACCCTCGACGGCGGAGCAGCTAAGGGTTAAGTGGAGATCCCCCCCGGTGGAGCGGTTTGTGGCGATGCAGCTGTGTCCCAAGACCGCTACCTCCTGGCGGGGAAATCAACCCCCGTCTGCCAGGCCAGCCTGTTCGGCGACTCTGTGGAAAACTTTGCCCAACAGTTTTCTGCGGCACAGAAGCAGACGGAGACGATTAAGCACATCCTGCCCCACGACCAGCTGCTGCCTCCACCCAGTGGTCAGCGACGCCTCCGCCTGCTCGTCGCCAAGGGCGCCCCCCTGCGCCCCTGCTCAGCCAAAGCAGCAGCCTCCACCCAGGCAGCAGGTGGCGGAGCACCTAGCCCGTCCAGGCCCCCACTAAATCAGGCGGTCAGTGTAAGGGCAAGCGGCCCTGAGATGGGCGACCCAGCGATGGAGGAAGTTTCTCTTCGGGAGATAGTGTCCACACCTCTCCCTCCTCCGGAGGAGGACCGGGTGGAAAATCCTTTGTTCCATTTTGTTTCTGTTCCGCCGCTGGCTGCCCGGAGTCCAGCGGTACCCACATTTTCAATAAAAGAGCAATTTCTTCCATCTCGAAGTCACAAGAGAGCACGGATTGCAGTGAGCAACGCTCCCATGCCTTGCCACTCCTTTCCTCCTCTTCCATCGCCAGTGGGCAGCAGTGTGCGGCTCAGGGACGCCACCAAGCGTTCCCACGTACCCTCTGCCCCACCCTGGAACCAGGTAAGTGTGGCACAACACACTCAGACTCCGCTTCGGGCCGCCTCAGTGCCTACCTAGCCGAGTCCCTGTGTTCCACCTCGCTGCCCTAGGTACGTCTGTGGTCTCGTTGGTCCCGCTTGCACGGTGTCTGGGAGCCTGGCTAGCGCTTCCCAGCCTGTCTCGCTGGCTCATCCATACCATCAGACTCGGCTATGCGATTCATTTCGCCCAGCGTCCTCCCAAGTTTAGGGGCATCCACTTCACCTCTGTGCGGAGTTGTGATGCCCCTGTCTTGCGGGCAAGAGTGGATGCCATCGCCTTGGCTTACGAAGCCCAAGGCGTGCCTTGCCCGTTCGGGTTGCGAGCACGCTCAACTAGAAATGTTGCTTCCTCCTGGGCACTGGCTCAAGGCGCCTCGCTGACAGATATATGTAGAGCTGCAGATTGGGCGACACCTAACACGTTCGCTAGATTCTATAGCCTCCGTGTAGAGCCGATATCTTCCCGTATACTCGCCCCCAGTGGCCAGTAGCACGAGAGACCCGTTCTTAGTGTCGGCTTGCAACGCCACTCCCGACCCCATGGGCCAGATACGTGCGTCTATTTGCTCCAGTAGTGTTCCTAAGAAATGGCTAACCCTGTAAGTTCCTCCGTCACCCCTGCGGCAGTCAGACGTTGTGGAGTGTCTGACGCCAGGCTCGTATGCATTGTGGAACTTGTGTTAGGCTGGGTGTCCATATGTAGCGGTCCCTGTGGCGACCCCATATGTGTATTCCTCCACAATCAGCTCCTCTGCGGACGAGCCAGTGTCTTCCCCTCTGTCGTCTCTGCTGGTGTCCCCCCCCCCCCCCCATAACAAGGATGGAATCACTCCCTAGACTGCCATATGTTGTACTACCCTGCTTGGCTAGTCCATATGTGTATCCGTCACAGTGCCTCCCTCCGGGGTAGGATGTGGCTTCCGCAGCGTTCCCTTCCCCAAGGGCATGCTTTCCAATAAGTTATCCAATAAGTCACACGGAGTGGGTCTTGCGGAACAGCAGTGACTGACCTCCTCTGCTCAGTGCTCCTACTTCTGCCCAACACTGCGGTCAGGCCAGGAGGCTCAAGCGGAGCAGTGGAAGGGCCAGCAGCCGTGGTATTTTTTTAGATATCCCCATTCGTCAGAATCACTTCAAACTCACGTCATAGTGAGCCGACGAAGGTGAACGTCTCGAGTCCCCTCGCCACAGTTGATTAGCTTCCGCTGTACAGCCGAGTCACAGGTCCGGCTCCTCAGCGGAAAAACAAGGATGCGAGGCACCTGCTGCTCATTATGCTTGCGCCACAATACACAGCAGCTAGTGCAATTATCGCATGCCAATGTGCATTATCTCGTTTAGTTTCACTCGAAGTAGATAAGCTCTCGCAAGCGATCCCCATTCGTCAGAATCACTTCTGACTCACGTCTCCATTCCCTCCTCGGGGAACGAGGGTTACTATACGTAACCGAGATGCTTTTGGCCTCCAAAAATGACAGAAAACCCCAATAGAAATAGTATATAGGTTTTTTGAAGCCATACATTTTATGTAAAATGTAGCACAAGACATATGAATTTACATGAAGACTAATACAATTTAAGAGCTATGGCAGAAAGCAAGATTTTCAACAAGTAATAAATATTGTATCATTTCTGTCTATTCTTTGGAATATTTTTATATTTATACTTGGACTTCATCACACAAATTGAATGGACCACTTTAATGGTGCTTTTTGTCATTCACTTTCAATGTCAAAGAGTAGCATGAACATTCTTCAAAACATCTTCTTTTGTATTCCACAGAAGAACATCATTTAGATTTTGAATGACATAAGGCTGAGTAAATTATGGCAACTTTAATTCTGTGAAAACATGACCGTTTTGTTGTCAGTAAAAGCCTGTCTTCGCTATTTTTTTCTCTTCTTGTGAAGAGTGCTAAATGAAGAGGAAACACATCTGACTCATCTAGCTATTAGAGACTGTGTGTGAGCTACAGTACAAGTTATGTCAGCTGTTTTGAAAGAGGCCACTTGTCTTAATGTTTGCCTGAATTATTTCTCTTTGTTGTGTCTTAATGCACCACCTGCACCTGTATGTGTGGCCAAGAACCCGGAACTATGACAATGATGCACTTTCAGTATTTATTGCGAGTTTTACAATCTATGCTAAATTGTGTATATATGAGATTGTGCGATAAAAAATGCATGCGTGGGTCTACCAGGTGAGTCAACAAATTAAGTGATCTCATGTAACTGGATATTTTGCCAGGAGAAGGAAATGCTAATATTCACAACGATATATATTTATATTCAAAGAATAGCTGGAACGAGTTTTATAGGGTAGGGTATAAAAGGGTTGGGTTTCGGGCTACCCTTCTGTAAGGCACACAATTATAAGTCTAAACATACAAAACACATGCAGACAGAAAAAGGAACAAAGATATTTTGTTTCAGTCAGACATTTGCACAAAGCCAGCAAACACACACTGCAGCAAAGCACCTGTGATTATGTTGTTTTTGTGTGTGTGTGTGTCTGTGTAAATCATTATACCATTGATTGCGCACTGCAGATGCTCCGGTTGGTTTTATAGTGTGCTGATAACACCGCATCAATGTCCTCATCCGAGTCCTAGAGCACAAACACTGCCATCAACGAATATCACATTGAAACAGCACTGCTTTTCTTTACGCAATCACTTCACTCAGTGATATGATATCATAAAAATCACATTACAGAAGGTTGTCTCTTATCATTTTAACTCCCTATCCGGAAATATATCTCATATCCTGCACACAGAAAAAAATAATGAACAAGATTGCAAGTGAGAAGTGGTTTAGGAGACTGTGGCTGAAATCTACCCCATCGTTCAGTCCTGGAACTGAGCGGCATCGACTAATCAGAGGATCTTCACTGAACCCCTCACCAGGATTACTGAGGTCCACCTCAGACCGACTGCGATCTGTGAAGAACAGAAAATGAGATGTTCTGACTATTTTATATTATCTAATACTTCTAAGGACATAGAGCGAGCCTAAGACCACAAGTGAAAATGCATTTATTTAGCATTTTTCGGAATATAAAATTTAGTTTTTTCATTACAAATTACATCATTCCCATAATTTAAACAAAAGGTTGAACTGAAACACTAACACAAATTTCAGAATGTTTTAGTATTTGGCATGTTTGTGTAAACCCCGATGATCATGTTCTCCTGCATGATTTGAGAAAGATCCAAAAAGCATTGTGCGCTTTAAAGGGACACCAGGCAAGCCTGAGTGTTTTTTCTCTATGAAGCTCCCCCTAGCTCCCCCCTGGTGTCTGGTAGTAAATGCTTTCAAACACACTGTCGTAAAAACGACCTGTTCTTCCTCCCCCCTCGCCATGAGCAACCCAGCTGATCAGCTAGCTGTCAACCCTGCTGAGCATGAACCAGCTATTTCAAAACCAGTTATGTCTACCGAGGTAAGTAAAGCAATATTTTCTTTCCAACTGATGGCGATTTTTTTTAATTTTTATTGTGTTGTCATGCATAACGTTACTAGTATTTTTACCGGGAACGAACGATATGAACGAGGCGAACTATTGCTTTAGTGTTTTTGTTTTTTTTTGGGGGGGGGGGGGGGTGGGCATGAGCATAATATATATATATATATATATATATCGGAGGCTAATTTGTCCAAAGTTATATTAGCAAGGTCTATAAGTTCATCTGGTAAAATGACGGTTTACCTTTGCTTGTCTAAGAAAACATCAGAACGTTTTTTCTAGCTCGCTCATGATATGTGCAACATGTTTATTGCCTATTATCAGACGCGTTGACTTAGGCCATCGTAATTCAACTCATATCTATCTCATATCTGTAAAGTACGTCAACTGTTTTGTGATATTGCAGGAATCAACGTCAACCTTAGCCTCGTCTGAGTACACTGCTCAGGCAGTTATAGTATAGCGTACTAGTAAGCCCGTAACAGACAGCGATCATAATAAAAACCTTTACAGACAATAGCAAACATCCTGAGGTCACAATTACTTGAAATTTAAATATTAAACAGTTTATTCCAAAGATACTTACAAGTGCAACAGCAAGAGGGCCAGGTCAGCATCCGTTTTGCAGACTTCTGTTTCTCTTAGTTCTCGCCATTCTAAAAAAGCCGGTCCGATATTTACTAGAGTCTGACTTCTAGCTCGGTCAGTCTCCCGTTTCCTCTTTCGTTGGTCCTCCGACAAAGATTTCCTAGCTTTCTGCTTCTTTTTTTACAGGCTCAGCCGTAACTCTATCTATCGTTGCCCTTTGCTTATAGCTAGCCGGTGCTTGAATTGGGGCGTGTACGTGAGCAATGCCGTCAAGCAATTCGTTACATCGCGAGACCTGATATCACGCGATACTTCCTGATGGCGAGGCCGGCGGCCCGCAGGCCCAAAGTTGCAAGTGAGTTTTTTACACTCTCAGGCACCAGGGGGGTGCAAAACCACCACCATTCAACCCGAAATAAGTAATATAACCATTCCACTGACTCCGAAGCTGTTCAGTTAAAGGTGCCATATGTAAAAATTGAGGTAAAAATATCCAAAAAATGAGCTACACGTATCAAAAAAATGAGAAGAAATAAGTGCAATGATGTCATTAAAAAAATGACAAGTTATAGTGCTGCCGAGATATAAACCTGAATTAGCATGCTAAATTACTAGCCCCGGCCCGGCCGGTGTCTAATACCAGTTTCGGCCATGGGAGGCGGTATGCGGGCAACATACATAACCACCAGCCAAACTGCAACACACGAATAACTCGCACGGCTTGTATCTCTTTAATCTCTAAAAATCTCCAAATGCTCCACGTGAAACTGCGGTCTTACTATAGTGTCAATTGATTTGATTAATATGCGCGAGGGAGAGAGAGCAGGACCGCGCTCGTGTTGTTTGTAGACGTGAGAGTGCGCGCGCGCGGCCGAGCTCTCTCTCTCTCTCTCTCTCTGCTCATAATGCGCCCTGTCAAGCGCAGCGGCAGCAGTCATTCTATTCTACATCCCTCACCGATCAAAATAGGCTTTGGCGGGACAAAGCGGACTATTTGACGGTTTTAGAAGATTAACAACCTGAAACTAAAAAGACTAGAGTAGGCCAACTTTCTGGAGGTATACTTCCCCCATCTGGTATGGAATATGTGGAGTATGAATTGATTTTTTGACATAAGGCACCTTTAAGGTAAAAAAGTTGCCTGGTGTCCCTTTAATGGAAGCAAGAACATCTGACAGTCTGTACAACAATGTTAACATGGCCTAAAACAGTTGTTCTCAACCAGGGTTTGGCCCTCTAAGATTACTTACAATTATTTAAAATAAGACTAAACAAACATAATAAGCTAAAGCAAGTAAAGGCAAAAATATCAATATATTTTATTCAATTTTAATTCACCGCTTCAAAAAAAAAAATGTTAAACGTAATTTTAGCACTGGTCTAAAAATGCTTATTTTAATTAGTGTCCTAGAAATAGAGCAGAATCTTGAATATTTTTACCTAGATTTGTTTTACTTTCTTTTTTATTGATTTTTCAAGAAAATGTTTTACATAGTATAACAAAGAAAAGAAAAAAAAATGTGAAAAAGGGGTAGACATTCTGTTTTTGAGGTAAGTATTGGTTTACAAATTCAAAGACACTGATTATTGTTTGTTTACATAACAGTATTTCCATTTCTTCTACATACATTTCTATTTTACATGTTGTAACTGTTAATTTGTTTAATATTTAAATAAATAATTTGTTGTAAAAAAAAAAATTTAAATTAGATTTTCAGTGTGGTCTCATACATTTGAATCCCACTTGTTGCTTTTATTTTTTTATATTAGAGTAATGATATAATGACAGATTTGCATGAAAATGTTGTTACTGGTGTCATTGGCAGCAATATTATATATGTCAAGTTGTTGCCATGGTGATACCTGATGAGAGGGAGGCTCTGGATATGGCGATAGAGGGTGTGCTGGAATCTTTTTGTCTCCGCCCATCCGCCATCTTTTCAGAAGTGCTGTCACTGCTTTGTATACTCGACACGCTCTCTGCTCCATCCGGCTGAACAAACACACGGACACGCACGGACAGTAAACACTGCTTTCTTGTCATGCACACAAGTCTGTATATAGGAATGCAATTGTGTTATCGTGCGTTACCCTGTTTCTTGCCTCTGTCTGGGTTTGTGTTTTGACCATTTGTGCTCTCATGTTATTGGGTACCGTTGGTAACCCTGATGGCTCCACTGCAACCGCTCCCTTCCTAAAACACAGGCACTTAATGAGAGTGAAACACAGACAATATTAATGAGAAGACACAGGCTTGAGTAGAATGAAATGCTAGCTTATTGCACTAAAGTATATACTGCCTATTATTTTGTGAAACAATATGCAATATGCAATCATTTCAAACAGTGATATGCTACATTGTTGTCACATGACCAATACAATACAATGCATGCTTAATTAATGTTTAAACCATTGATGATATTACTCCTGGTTCATTTGTCACATTGCTAATGGTCGAGCATTGCATTGTTGCATAGTGTTTACTGTGTTACATTTAAGCAACTGTAGTAGGTCTTCCTGTTTTTCCATGCATAAAGAAAAACGCATACGCTGCATTGCATAATTACTATTAACTGCAGGAAGTGTATCAAAGTAATTGATTCCAAGCATAGCAAAGTCAAGCTCAATGGACTGTTAATGATGCCCCTCACCCTTTCCTGTTCTTCCCTGTCCTTATTTGGATTTGAGACGTAGGCGATTTCTCGTACTGTGGAGTGGATGATCTCTCCCTCTCTAATGGTCTGGGAGAAGAGCCACCATCTCCATAAAGAAAAACAAATTTTCATAATAAGAAACAAATCAAAGCCGTTAAGCTAAATACACAGTCCTTTAATAATAATAATAATAATAATAACTTTGATTTATATAGCGCCTTTCACAAAACCCAAGGACGCTTAACAAACAAAAGGGGGGGGGGGGATAGAGGTGTGAGGCCAGATGGGATAAAGCCACCTAGACCTCAGTGAAGAGGTGTGTTTTAAGCTGGTTTTTAAAAGTTATTAGAGAGGAGGCAGAGCGGGTGGCAAGAGGAAGCTTGTCCCAGAGTGATGGTGCACCAACACAAAAGGCTCTGTCACCAAATGACCGGAGTCTGGACTTAGGGACAGCGAGCAGGTCCTTGTCAGAGGACCGCAGGGACCGTGACTGAGTGTAGGGATGGAGTAGATCAGTGAGGTACTGAGGTGCAAGTCCATGGAGAGATTTGTAAGTCAGGAGGAGGATTTTATATTTGATCCGTGACTTAACTGGCAGCCAGTGAAGCTTCTTCAGGATGGGAGTGATGTGAAGTCCAAGTTTTGTGTGGGTGAGCATCCTAGCCGCAGAGTTCTGGACATACTGGAGTTTGTCAGTAGCCTTGCTGGGCAGACCAAACAGGATACCGTTACAGTAGTCAAGTCGGGAGGTGAGGAAGGAGTGGATGAGGGTTTCAGCTACAGAGTTGGAGAAGCACTTTCGGAGTCTGGAGATGTTCTTAAGATGGTAAAAGGCAGTTTTAGTAGTGTTTTTGATGTGTTGTTGGAAGGAGAGGGTGGAGTCCATGATGACGCCCAGGTTGCGTACTTGAGGAGATGCAGAGATTGAGCAGCCATCCACATCCAGTATGATGTCATCAACCTTTTTAAGTAGTGACTGTGGGGCAAACACTATGAGTTCTGTTTTGTCTTCACTATGAGTTCTGTTTTGTCTTCTGTTTTCTGAATAGCCTTTGACCATCTGTGTATTATTCAATAGTGACCAATAACTATTTGACCTATAGTGACCAATATACTATATTTGAACACGGTATTCTGCTCAGGGTATTGTGTTATCAGATGATAAATTAAACCAGTTGTAGTAAAGTTCTTTGGAAACAATATGTCAGCTGAACAAATTTGCATATTGCTTCTTTAGCATCCTTTTTGGTCATGGTGAAGTGCGTCCACACTGACATGTTCACCTGATGTTTGTGTTGACACAAACTCTGAGTTGATCTCACCTGGAGGACTGCTGAGGATTGACTGTTTGACTACATCACTGCTGGGTACACCGATATGTTGAAACCTCTTGGATCTCTCTTCCAGAAACCATTCTCCAGTAACCACCTTCAGTTCCCTATGACAGCAAGTCACACACAGACAACACTGTGTAAGCCACAATTATAGAAGTGACAAGCATAGCTTAATTGGTTCACCTATTAAACAGCCTATGAACTGCAATTTTCCATACTGCGTTGAAACATTTCCTATTGAAATAAGTTGGTGCAGAACATGGATTAAAAGCCAAAAAATGTATTTCATGGTGTCTCTCATCTTTTCAGAGTGTGTATGGATGTTCTGTGTGACTCACGCAGTCTTTGCACATACAGTGCATTTGCTGCCTGGAGGCGTAGCAGTGCAGAAGTTGCAGATGCGCCGATGACAGTTGGTACACACATTACCCCTCTGCAGGATGAGACCCAGCGCACGCAGACATACGGCACACTCACGCTGATCAGTTGAACTACGCCGCCCGGCTCGCTTCAGTTCCAGAAGTTCATTTTTCAGCTTCCTGTAGAGGCACAACTGGCATCACTGTTGGGGAGTAACTAAACGTAGCAAGCAATCCTATAAATTAACTACAGTAGGTCTGTTTCTTATAAAACGCATTTATCTATTCCAAAAAGAAGCTGAATTTTCCACAGAAAATCCACAGATTTGAGTTGCTACATTTTAAGTATTTTTTAAGCAGAACATTTAGTTTATTATTAAGTGTTTGAAATAGAATGGTGCATCAGTTACTGTCGGGAAACTGTCATGCCGTATCCAGTGTAGACAGCATCACTGATTATAATGAGTTCTATTTGCTTTTGTCGTGCTGCAATATAATAAAAAATGATCTAATTGGATAGTTGTATACCTATTTCAAGTAGCTTCAGTGTAGTTAGCTACTTTTTTTTAGAAGTTTATAGAATAGCCAACTACTTTTGCAGAAGAAAGAAAGAAAATGTCTGCTTGTGATAATGTGCAGGTGGAAGACGCTACCTGATGCGTTTCTCCTCTCGTTTCCTGACCTTCTCGTCTTTCTGGAGAACACTGAGGATCGTCTGCTTTTCGTGCTCCAGAAGGAAGGACAGATTAAGGGACCCGGTTGTCTTCGCCATGACCATTTAAAGAACTGCTCACAGAGCTCAAGGAAAACTCAGCAAATAAAACGGTCCACAAACCAATAAAAATTATGCTTCATGAATGCAGCTTGAATCCTTATGAATTAATGAAGAATTGCTTTGGTACATCTACATATCGACACAAAGGTCATCTGCCCGCTCCTTCAGACGATAACATTCATCTCTCAGCAATTGTGGCAGGTCTTGTGATCCTATTGGTCAGTGCATTAACCCTTTCACCTGCTGAATGCCTGCAAGAATAACATCCATATAAAAAAAACCTCAGTGATCAATCAGGTTATTTTATGTGTAATACTTACAATATACATGGTAAATCATTATTCATGTCTTCTGACCTAGTTAATTGTTCATGATCTTTAAAAAAATAGAGTTTAATATAATATAAAACATAGTTACGTTCAGAAATAAAAAAGATTCTATATAAAAAAAAAACTTCTATTGTAAGTAAGTTGAAAAAACTGATTCTGTATTTCCATCAGTCTGCCTGCAAGGGTCAAAGAAAGAGAGGGTAGAAAATTGTAATTAAAAAACCTATTATTACTCTTTTCAAAACAAAAAACAAACAAACAAAAAACATACACCTTGGCTCACAAATATCCTCAAGGGGGAAAATTATTAAAAATGTCTGACATGACCACTTTAAAACTATAATGATTATGCCTCTCATTACAAACATTAAACACAAAACAGTATCTAAATGTAGGAATTATAAAATATAATAGAGCACATTACATACAGTATGTATAGCTATCCATTATATATATATATATATATATATATATATATATATATATATATATATATATATAAAATTGATTGCTATACATACTGTATGTAATGTATATATTACATACAGTATATATATATATATATATATATATATATATATATATACATACATACATACATATATATATATATATATATATATATATATATATATATATATATATATATATACACACACACATATATCCTTATATATATATATATATATATATATATATATATATATATCAATAATTTAGCAAGTACTTTTTATTTATCTGCTTTGTTAATAGACTGACAGTCCAGATGTCAGTATGAGAGCCCAGCCAATCCGATACAGCTACAGCTACTAGTCACCATTTAGGTTTTTATCTAAAGCAACAATACATTAATTGCAGTGGCAGTCTGCCAGCGGCATTCTGAGGTGAAGTGGCTTGCTGAAGAGCACAAGAGTAATAGAACAGGGCTGTAATCACTGTACATCATGCATACTTAGGACTGAACCTACAACCTCTGTATTAATAACTGGGACTTTCCACACGATAATAGGGCTTGAAATGGATGAAAACGTAAAGTTAATTAAATAATAAAATCCTACATTCTTATCAGTCAATTTTCTTATTTGAAATCCACTAAACAATACAATACAATAGAGGGAACCTCGGCTCATGCCATAAAAGGTGTGCCTGTTGTCTAAATTGTGCCTTACATTTTTGGTAAAAGTTAATCATTAAAGTTGTAATATTCACAAACCATTCTAGAATGTATATACATTTTATAATTATTCATTTATTTTAACTTTTAGCTGAACTAATATTCAATGCTACAATTAATAATGTATATTATCATATTTTAATTATTCTTATAATAACATTATAATATATTCATGTTGTTTTTTAAATAATCGTTTTTCTAACATATCTTTTGGTTCTCTCTCCAACGGACATGGAAACTTTGCTTTTATTTATTTAAAGAAAAGAAAAAAACATTTTTATTCTTAGAAAGTGCCAGATCCAATCCATAACCATTTTAATCATGTTCAGTTGTCTTTACTGGAAGCCCCATCAAGACTGAAGCATTTTACTGGCCTGGATCTGTGGAGGACTTTTTGGAGAATTGATTTATGGGTCATTTCCAACTCGTCTGTTTGCATGAACTAGGTTAATATGTAGCAATTACTGCATGTGTGTATGTTATCTAATTTTTGTTGCAGGTTTGTTTGAAATTAATAGTGAATGACAAATGGGTAGGACACAGTACACCTGTGTGTGTGTGTGTGTGTGTGTGTGTGTGTGTGTGTGTGTGTGTGTGTGTGTGTGTGTATGTACGACTTGGTTTCTTCTATGTCGTGTCTGACAGAATCTGATACACCATGTCTAACAGGCCAGCCAACATAATCAGAACCTTCAAAAGCTGTTTTTCACACCATCATTTACACTTAGAAAAGCGTCTGCCATTGGTGACACAATCACATACATAGATCTATGTCACACACAGGTGACAAATTATTTGTAATGTCGCAGCCAAAAATCGCTTTAGACAATTCCATCTGTGTATGTTTGTGCATTTGTGTGTAACTGAGGTTATTGTTCAATTAAGTGTCTGACTCAACAGGAAGACATGGAGCAAAATTAATTCAAATTTCTCATGCGAGAACTGTTTACAGGGACACACAAATATATGCAGATCAAAAGTGTCACTTCAGTATCTCCGCTGAGGTAAAGGACAGCATGTGCCAGCAATATCTAGCAGCACTACTAATATAAAAAAAAAGCTCTTCTGCATCTTACTGCCGTCATCATCAGGCAGTTGTTATATGCATTTGAGTCTAAATATTGGAGTGTTCATTATACACTCCTGAGCGAGATGTACTGCTGAGATGCTTCAATAAAAACAGCAGGGTTACAAAGGGTGTGGTATCTCCCTGGATCCCACCCTAAGTACACACATTAGTGTACACAAAGCCCTGTATAAACACACCAACACACAGTTCTCTTACGTGGTTAAGCAATGTACACTAGTGTTCAAACGTTTAGGGTCAGTAATATTTTTAATGTTTTACAAAGAAGTCTAATGCTCACCAAGGCTGTATTTAATACAATTTAAAATAATTTTTAAATTACATTAAAATTCTGTGGTGACAAAGCTGAATTTTCAGAAGCCATTATTCCAGCCTTCAGTGTAAAAATCATGAAATAGTACTGAATCTTCTGATCAATACTATGGAAGCTTTCCGCCACAGAATAAAACATTTTTAAAGAAAATTGCGACTTTTTCATCTCACAATTGAGAGATATATATAGTCAGTATTGCGAGATATAACCTCAAAATTACGTGTTATAAAGTCAGAATTGCGAGGTATAAACTCGCAATTGTGACTATTTTTCTTGCAATTGCGAGTTTATATCTTGTAATTCTGACTTTATAACACACAATTGCCTTTTTTCTTCAGAATTGCAAGTTTAGTGCATCTTATCTGCATACACAACACAGTCTTTCTGCAGCAGATCTTGTTCTTGTTCGTGCTGTGTTTGTTTGTGTTTGGAGCTCCGTCGAATTGATTCATTAATCCTTGATTTTCTTCTTTACCACTCATTTATAAACCAGTACTTTCTATTTTTATATCGTGTGAACTTATCCTCGATACTATTCCCTATAAAAAACAATCGGATTACTTTGATATCGCTACTTAGATCCAACTTTGCGAATCCCGGCTACTAGCCTTTTAGCCCGCTAGCATTTCACGCGTGGCCTCGCGCCTATCGACCGTCTGATTTTACACCCGTTTCACTGAAAGGAGGTTATATCCAGCATTCCAGTCCTAAATTAGTAGTGATATTGGTAGTATCACTACTAATTTACTGTTCATCTGTTATAATGGCGAACATATCGGATGTGTGTCTAACGTTACCTCTGAGTGCAGGTGAGGACACATTCGAGCTGATTTCGGTACGATTGGAGCTGGAATCGGTGGAGAAACAGATCCGTGGTCTGCTGGAGAAACAAGCCGAGCTGCGGGATCGGCGATCAGTGCTTGAATCGTCACGCGTCGATGCTCACATGTCAGTGGTTAGTAACTTTTTGACTCCGACTTCGTCTACTCCGTGCGTTTCTCTGCCCAGGAGGATGCGATCATCTCTGGCTTCATTCACTCCGGCACCGACACAAAGCCATGGACCCTGGGTGATCCCACAGCGGAAGACACGAGCCAGGACCAGAGCAAGAACCTCTCCGCCACTCCCGGTCTTCGAGATCCCCACCCGGAACCGCTTCTCCCCTCTTCGCGAGTCGGAACGTGACGACGCCGTGATCATCGGCACTTCCATGGTCCGTCATGTCCGCGCTACCTCAGGTAAGGGTAAGGTGCGCACTCACTGCTTTCCTGGTGCTCGTGTTCTTGATGTCGCCGCGCAGGTTCCCGAGATCCTGAACGGTGACGAGCGCGTCGGAGCTGTGGTGCTGCACGCGGGAACGAACGACATCCGGCTGCGGCAGACGGAGGTTCTGAAGAAGGACTATAGGAGCCTGATCGAGACGGTACGCAGCACAGCGCCTGAGGCAACGATCATCGTGTCTGGACCGCTTCCCACATACCGACTAGGACAAGAAAGGTTCAGTAGACTATTTGCTCTAAATGAATGGTTAATGTCATGGTGTAATGAACAGAAACTGCTCTTTGTAAATAATTGGAATCTGTTCTGGGAGCGACCTAGGCTCTACCGTGCTGATGGCCTGCACCCCAGCAGAATCGGAGCGGCTGTGCTGTCGGACAACATCTCCAAGACGTTACACACCATCTGACTAGTAAGTCAAAGTCCAAATCACTATCTCTGCTGTCCCAACTTAATTGATAAAAGTAGTGTAGAACATTATATAGAAACTGTGTCTATTCCACGTCTAGTGAGGCCAAACAATAAATCTAGTGTAGGATCTAGGAAAAATATTATTGTAATTAAACCAGAAAATCTAAATATCAGTGAACAAAAACAATTTCTAAAACTAGGTCTTCTAAACATTAGATCGCTCACACCTAAGGCGGTTATTGTAAATGAAATGGTCACAGATAATAATTTCGATGTTCTGTGCCTTACTGAAACCTGGCTTAAACCAAATGATTATTTCGGTCTAAATGAGTCTACTCCGCCAGGATACTGTTATAAGCATGAGCCCCGTCCGATCGGTCGTGGCGGCGGTGTTGCAACAATCTATAGAGATATCCTTAATGTTACTCAGAAAACAGGTCACAGGTTTAATTCGTTTGAAGTACTTGTGCTAAATGTTACGCTCTTAGATGTAAGAAAGAAATCCCGATTATCTCTAGCCTTGGCGACCGTATATAGACCTCCAGGGCCCTATGCTGATTTCCTAAAAGAGTTTGCAGACTTTCTCTCAGATCTATTGGTCAATGCCGATAAAGCAATAATTGTTGGAGATTTTAACATACACGTAGATAACACAAATGATGCGTTAGGGACTGCGTTTACAGATTTATTAAACTCCTTTGGGGTCAAGCAAAACGTCAGTGGTCCAACTCATCGTCTAAATCATACACTAGATTTAATTATATCATATGGAACCAATCCAACCGATATAGATATTATACCGCAAAGTGACGATCTCACTGATCATTGTATGGTAACGTGCATATTACGTACTGCTGAAATTTGCCATGTTGCGCCACGTTATCGACCAGGCAGAACAATCCTTCCAACCACTATAGATAGATTCTCAAAAAGCTTACCTGATCTATCTCAGCTGCTCAGTGAACCCCAACAAACAGATGAACTAGAGGAAATGACTAGCAGTTTGAGCACCATTTTCTCTAGTACATTAGATATTGTTGCACCAATTAGATTAAAAAAGGTTAGAGAGAAAACTAAAGCACCATGGTACAATAGTACTACACATGTTATCAAGAGAGAAACTCGTAACTTAGAGCGTAAATGGAAACAAACTAATTTAGAGGTCTTTAGAATCGCGTGGAAAGACAGTATGTCACGTTACAAAAAGGCTCTAAAAGCAGCCAGGGCTGAGCATCTCCGCAAACTGATAGAAAATAGCCAAAATAATCCAAGATTTTTATTTAACACCGTGGCTAGACTAACAAATAAACAGACATCACCAGAGCAAAATATTCCGTTACAGTATAGTTGTAATGATTTTATGAATTACTTCAATGAGAAAATAGAAAGCATCCGAAATACAATTGTAAATGTACAATCCTCTATGGTGTCTTATGATTCAGCCTCAATTATCACCCCTCAAGAACAACTACACCGCTTTACAACTATAGGACAGGAAGAGCTAAATAAACTTATCTTTGCATCTAAACCAACAACATGTTTATTAGATCCAATACCCACTAAACTACTGAAAGAAGTGTTACCTGTAGTGGAAGAGCCTCTTCTCAATATTATTAACTCGTCTTTATCTTTAGGTCATGTTCCAAAAATATTCAAGCTGGCAGTAATAAAACCTATTATTAAGAAACCGCAATTAGATCAAAATAACTTAGCAAATTACAGACCCATTTCAAATCTTCCATTTATGTCTAAAATACTAGAAAAAATTGTGTCCGCTCAATTGTGCTCTTTCCTGCAAGAAAATGAGATATATGAAAAATTTCAGTCAGGATTTAGACTGCATCATAGCACAGAAACCGCGCTAGTTAAAATTACAAATGATTTACTTTTAGCTTCTGACCAAGGCTGTATCTCAATACTAGTTCTACTCGATCTTAGCGCTGCGTTCGACACTATAGATCATAAAATACTCTTGGATCGACTACAAAACTACACTGGTGTTCAGGGACAGGCATTAAGCTGGTTTAGATCGTACTTATCGGACCGTTACCATTTTGTCTGTCTAAATGGGGAAAAATCGAAGATAACGTCAGTAGTAGACTATGGAGTGCCGCAGGGATCGGTGTTAGGCCCTCTGCTATTCTCAATATATATGCTGCCACTTGGTAATATTATAAGAAAACATGGAATTAATTTCCACTGCTATGCTGATGACACTCAATTATATATTTCATCACGACCAGATGAAAACACTAACTTATCTAAATTGAGTGTCTTAAAGATATAAAATGCTGGATGACGTGTAATTTCCTGCTGTTAAATCCAGATAAAACGGAGGTATTACTTATTGGTCCAAAAAACTACCCACAAAACCTCGTACAACACAACTTTAATTTAGAAGGATGTCATGTTACCTTATCCACTACAGTAAAAGACCTGGGTGTTATACTAGACCGCAACTTGTCTTTCGAAAATCATATTTCATATGTTACAAGAACTGCTTTTTTCCACCTTAGAAACATTGCTAAATTACGTAACATACTTTCTGTTACTGATGCTTTATTAGCTGGTTGTCCTGCATCCTCAATAAACAAGCTACAGTTAGTGCAAAATGCAGCTGCTAGAGTTCTTACTAGGTCAAGAAAATATGATCATATAACACCGATTTTATCATCTCTGCACTGGTTACCTATTAAGTTCTGTATCGATTACAAAGTACTATTACTGACCTATAAAGCCCTAAATGGTCTAGCTCCTGTGTATTTAATGGACCTTCTATCGCCCTACAATCCATCGCGTTCTTTAAGATCCCTAAATTCGAGGCTTCTGGTCATTCCTAGGATATCTAAGTCCACTAAAGGAGGGAGGGTGTTCTCACATTTAGCTCCTAAACTCTGGAATAGCCTTCCTGATACTGTTCGTTGCTCAGACTCGCTCTCCCAGTTCAAAACTAGATTAAAGACGCATCTCTTCAGCCAGGCATTCACATAATGCTTGCCTCTTATACTACTGTTGAATCAGATCGAATGCATTAATATTATGAACAGCAGCTACGCTAATTATTTCCCATCTGCTTTTCTGCTGTTATCTCGGGACGCTAGTCCCGAGGTAAATAGCGTTCTTCAGCTACAGTTTGTATCCAGCCTCTCACGGAGACCTCAGATGCCCCAACACCTGCGATGAGACGACTAAACGCCTGCATGAGACGACTCGACGCCTGTGAAGAGACGACTCAACGCCGGCGATATGTTATGCCCTAAATTAATACATGATGATTAACTAACTGTATTTTCTACGTACATTTCTGAAATGCACTTTCTGTAAAGCTGCTTTGAAACAATATGTATTGTGAAAAGCGCTATACAAATAAATTTGAATTGAATTGAATTTATATCACAATTCCTACTTTTAACACATAATTGCGACTTTATATCTCCCAATTCCGTGTTATAAAGTCAGAATTGTGAGTTTATTTCTCGCAATTGCGAGTTTATCTCACAATTCTGACTATAACATGCAATTGCGACTTTAGGCTATATCACGAAATTGTGAGAAAAAAAAGTTGCAATTTTCTTTATTTTTATTCTATGGCGGAAACAAGCTTCCATAGAATACACAGGTGAAGAAGAAGCAGAAACCAGCAATAGCATATGTAAGCAGATGCATATGCAAAATAACACAATCATTAACATTAAACAGCATATAAATCATGAAACTTACCCAGATTAAAATTGATTTAAAAAAGAAAGCATGAAGCTAGAAATACCTTTTTTTTGTTTGTTTTTTAAAGCAGAGGGTCTGATCTTTCTTGTGATATATTGCATGTTCAGATAGCCTATTCATACAACAATAATTCATGGGGGCCATGAAACTTTTGTGAAAATTATCAAAAATGTTTGCACTGGCAGGCAAATTCTTTCAAAAACGCTGGCGGGGGAAAAGAGTTAATGAAACCTGCAAAAACAGTTAATTCATTTGTACCTCAGGCTCTAGTGCACATGAAAACACCAGACAGGAATAATGCTGACTTCTAATTCTCCTGGGAAATTCGTATATACCAGCTCGGAAGTCATTATTATGATGTGATGAGTTCAAAAGGACAAGATTTCATATTTCTTTATCTCTTTAGTTACTGACAAAAGACAGGAAGCTTTTCAGCCCTAGTGCAACATAATGAAGCGCAATGGATGCGCATTAGGTGTGTAATTGGTTATTTATCTGTGTATTTTAGCTTTCTCATGCTGAAATGCAGTTGTATTTGTATTATGCATCAACAGTACGCTGAATGCATGCAAAATAAACAGTGAAGTCAAAATTGAGCAATGTTTTAATTGTGACATGCCTCACAATCCAAATCTTTCCACTGGTAATTAAGACACTGTGGTGCTGTTCATGTGTAAATATGATCATCCTGACATGACCTGAAAGCAGCGTGAAAGATGACAACATATTGCAAGAACCATGGGAAATGTAGTTCAGTGCATAAATCTCAAAAGAACAAGTCAACAATCTGCCAGTCCATCTCTCAGCTCACAGTAATTACTCCTCTAATGATGGAGACACATTCACAAACAACACCTGGCTTAATGGAGATTAATTTCATGCATGTTTCATGCCTTAAAGAGACGCTGCATTAGCATAATAAAAAAGAGACACAGAGCTATGAAATGCAGATTAGCAAGACAAATTTGAGTTTTGGGTAAGTACTGGACAACTGATAAGAGATTTTCAGTAGCCAATGGCAATATCAAAATCTAGAGTGCGGGGTGGCTAATGGTAAACAACATAATGCCAATGCACATGTTTATTGTAATTTAATGGCAGAAATTACATTATTTTACACAATTTTTACTCAGAGCTTTGTGTAAAGAACACAAAGGGGAACAACTTCTGTTTATCACCGGATGAACATGGTACATCTCAAAATCACCATACATGGCAAATATATGGTTGTTCACATACTTTTAAAGGCATGTAAGTTTTCATAAGTAAAGGAAATGTTGTTTTCAGACCTCCACACACTATGGACTAATGATATGCAATGTAATGAAATAAAATGATGTCCTTCTCTCCAGCTGTGGCCCGTTGAATCTTTAATGCATGCCTCTTCTTTAAACACACATACACACAAATCAATACAAAATGTCAGTTATGGATAGTCAATTGTTAGTGTTAAAGTCCTTCAGTAGAATGATCTGTGCAGTACATCTCAGTCAATCATATGAAAGCACATTACATTGAGGTATATTGTCTGAACATGACAGATTTTGGTCCCTCTATCTAAGTCAACCCACATTCTCTTTTTTCCAGACCAGTGCACATTAAAATTAGAAAAAGGCCTTAAAAATTTAATGAGTTTTATTTCAGCCTTTTTTATGAATTTTATTTAGTTTTTATGATCCTGCTGCCACTAACATCCCTGTCTATATAGCAAATTATGTTAATATTTCAATCTTTTGTATTCAATCCAGTATGTATCAATCACTCTTTTACAAATATTATGATCGTACGGTGATTTTGTAGGGGTGAAATTGTGCCTCAAATACACAAACCGTGTCCACACAGCCAACTTCGTTTTGTTTAGTTTTTTGTTTTGATGGTTGAAATTTGTTGCAAGAGCCACCCATAGACAGTATAAGAAGTGGACAGAGCCATCTCATTGGAACTCAGTTGAGACAGTTGAAGCCCATTTTTGAGCACTTCCGTTCCTGACGCGCAGACTCAAACCGACTCAAACTAAGCTTGATGACGTGAGCAATCTGCCTGACAGACGTAAATCTTTCAGTAGCTGTGCGTGAAAATTGGCCACGTTAATCACTTCATATGTATTCACTTGCCACATACCGAATTATTTCCAATTCCCCAAAAACATTGTTGAAATATTTTGTCCCGTTGCTTTTATGGACTCATTATCTATGGGCTTCTCCCTTGACGGGACGTCTCCCCAATTGCCTGCGAGCTTCTCCTCCTGTCTATACGGTAATGTTTCTATTGTGCGACATAAAGTCGCGTGGTTATGACGCAATCGTTAGCCTGTTTTTAACAAAAACGGCTTCTACGGGGCCATAACGTAAGATACAAAGTAATGGAGCCTTTGTCGTGTTTATTTAGAAATAAATAATGGACAAATGAAGTCTTTGGACGCCTCAGATGTAAAGTTATTCGCTGTCAAAGTGACGCCAAAATGAATGGGAGTCAATGGAATGCTAAAAGCAGGTGAAGTTCTGCTACAATGGCGGCTCCCGAGAGGCTTCAACTTCCGGCTGATGGATTACCCCCTTGGAGCCACCTGTGAAAGGACTTCCAAAGAAAAACAGAAATGCAAATTCTTTAATATCTTCATTGTTTCTTCTAGACTACAATATTAACACTCTCTAAAATGTTCACCCTCTCTACTCCTCTCTGGTGGAATGAGCTGCTAACCTGCACTTGATCTGTTGAGACATCACAACTGAAGACATGTCTCTTCCATAGGCACTTAAAGGGATACTCCACCGGTTTTTCATATTAAACTATGTTATTAGAGAGACGAGAGAGGTATGTATCAACTCGTCTTAGTTAAGGGAATAACAGTTTAATGTGAAAAAACGGTGTAGTGGTGCACGATATATCGGCCGCCGATATAATATCGGCCGATATGGTCAATTTTTTACACATCGGTATCGTTCCGATGTCAAAATAGGGCCGATGTGAACAGGCCGATAATCATTCCTGTGTATTTGACGTGTGTGTAGGCTTATGTGGGGGCGGGGATGTTTGTTTTTGCACGAGCGCATACATTACACACATAATGTGCTGAAGCAGGTGCTGGAGGCGTAAGTTATGGCACTCTGCCTTGTTCTGACCGACAATCAAAGTATTGTCGCGCTGGAGTTACGGGGTTATGATGTAGCAATTAAATCACCTCAGACACACATGTAAGTTACATGTTTCACAGTGATTGCTTTTGTTAGATTACTGAATAATGGCATACTCTCGGGGGAAAATGATGATGAAAGTGATCAAGGTAAGAATGACACACGACACGGGTGCATAAAAAAGATAATCTTTAAAATCCAGTAATAGCTAGCGGTAGCCTTTAGCTAGCGATGCTACTTCACAAACTAGATACAAACACGTTTCGAGCCATAATCAACAACTTATCTAGTAACAAGTGCTGCATTAGAGCAGGCTTGTAGGATATCTTAATTCACAGCCCGTAAGGCTACATGTAGGCTACAACTGAAATAAAATGCTAGCTCTCGCCTGTCAATGACAGTCCACTGACTGAAAACTACGCGAGTTGGTCAGTTGGAGCCACAACGACACACCCATTATACACCAGCAGCGGGAATGTAGTAATTTAAAGCCTACCTTTTGTTGAACCCTGGTTAAAATCCATGTCAAACAACCGACAAGAAAGCAAATCCATTACAGCGCGGAACTACTAACTGTTAGATAACGTTACAGTTCTTTAGGGACACCTAATCTGTAGCCCTGCCTTAGCTCTGAAGCTCTGTGACTATTATGAACTGTCAGCGACGTCAAGATTGCAATGCTGGAATATGTTGTGGTTGTGTGTGTGTGTGTGTGTGTGTGTGTGTGTGTGTGTGTGTGTGTGTGTGTGTGTGTGTGTGTGTGTGTGTGTGTGTGTGTGTGTGTGTGTGTGTGTGTGTGTGTGGCGTGCGCGTGTGAGAGAGAGAGGCGCGGGCGCGATCGAACAGTGGAAACAAAAACATACTCCGTCATTTTGTTCATACAGGACATTCCAACTATGCTTACTACTTCAACTTCTTGTTTATACATGTGAAGCCATTTTTATCATAGTGAGTCTAATAGGGTTAATATTGATTACATTTTAAGTGTTATCATAACATTGTGCTATAAAATAGAAGTTAAGGTCTTTTGCCTTAGTAGAACAGTACTGTACTTTAAAGTTTTGAACTGTTGTACAATGTTCACAGAATACAGTGACTTGGTCTCAAGTGAGTTAGATGTTTATTGAGAATACTCAGGGTTGGCTTATTCATAGTGTGAATTCAGGACACACTTGTATCCTTTATAAAAATGTATTTTTATATAAATATTTATTTTTTCTTCTGAAAATCTGATGACATATTTTGCACACAGGTAAAGGTGCCCAATATCAGTCATTTCTGAAAATAAATTACAAAAGTAAAAAAAAAATGTGTTTTGGAAAATAGCTCTTTATTTGATTATCATAAAAATGTGTTTTCCATATAGAGATATCGACATCGGTAAATATCGGTATCGGCCATAAACAGGAATATTAATATCGGTTATCGGTATCGGCCACAATTTTCACATCGGTGCATCACTACGGTGAAGTATACCTTTAACCAGGGCTGGCATATTTAGAGTGAGAATTATGGATTTTTCAGGGAGATGGGGGTGTTTAAAAAAATAAAAAAACTTATATCACAAGATGTGTACTGTGATTGTCAAAACATTTGGTAACTCAACATAATTTAATTAGGTTCACCAAAAACATGTTAGATAGTACAATGACTGGTACTGTGTTTTTATTAGGGCTGGGTTTTGACACAAATTTCATGATTTGATTCATAAACTTGCAATTCGACTTGAATCTCAATTCAATATCAATTCATTTAGATAAATATCCGCTAAAGTAGCCAACACGGAAAGGGGGAAAAAACGAATGCTCTAAACTATTCAGGTCAGGGAACCCTGTCAGCTGGTAGGCCTACATAAAATTAACAACTTATGTATACAATTAATACAAGGAAGTTTTTATAATAAAAACTTTATACTAATTTTAAAATTATGTAAGAGTGAAAATATAATATAGTGCATTTATTTAGCAAAATTCTCTCTCTCGCTCTACAATGTTCCGCTGGCCAGTCAAACTGATTTGCTGTTCCTTAGCTGCCTTTTATCTTGATTATGCCTCACTCGGGTATAAATAGCTAAAGCTTCTGAAAACAGAAATGATTTACTGTATGTTGTTGCTCATAGTACACAAAAGACGACATACCACACCTTAAACCATTACCTACCAGCATGTGACAAGAGGCTAACACGCTAAGAGGCATTTTATCCATCACTGCTTTTGTCACCTCCGTAAATAATTAGGGCTCAAATCCGCATGTATAACTTCCACTCTTCCACTCATGTGAGTGGGCACTTAGTTCAGTACACCAGCAGGAAGTCTGTTCTGGTTTTCAGTGTGATTACCACTGTAATAGCATTAATAAAAGACAGATAATACTAAAGGGGCAACAACATAAAGTACTAGTGGGCCGGTTTGGCATTCATGACGTCATAACAGCTCTGGACAGCTTTTCTGCTTGGTATCATATAAACACAGTGCACTGACAAGTGCTTAAAGCTGTAATCATGTGGAAGAGCATCGTATAGATCACCTCACAGAAATCTTCACCGTACAAGATTAAATCCTCCCTCTCTCTCTCTCTCTCTCTCTGTCATAAGCTATAGGAAATATAGAGGAAAGGTCGGCAAGTTGATTTCTCAAATGCATAAATTGCTTAATTGCTTGATCTAGGATTGCTTTTGTATGTTGGCTTCAAACAACTATATTCAAAACTAAATTAGGTAAATTAGATCATTTCATTTTGAAATGATATCCTACGTAAATACAAATACCATCATTTTTTTTAAATGGTCAAATGGACACAATAGAGTCACAATGGAAACACATTAAGATATTTTGTCCCTAGGACTTTAAGGCATGCATCTACAGAAATTCACTTTCAAAAATAAAACCCCAATTAATGTTCACTGAAGTAAAAAGTAGGACAACTGGCCTCATTTAATATGTGACTGATATGTGATGTGATGTTCGAACACCACCGATCAGATTGTAGTGGCACTTTTGAACTTACAAAAAATATCCTACACAAATTTGAAAACGACTTCAGGCTGCCTCGAAAAACAATTACAAAAACGCTCTGCTGCATTGCACCTGTTCAAACACCTGGTGAGACGACATTGTAGCCTAATGTCACACAACATCGTTAAAACTGGCTTGTTTGTCAAGGGATATCTTCTGATCATGACTTTTTGCGGGTTTAGAATGTTTTAAGGTGATGTAACCGATAAAGAAATAAGATTTAGCCTGTTAAACATGAGAGAATGGGAGCATTGAAGTTCCTGCGTCCATCTCACCTTAAAGCTGCGTTTATTCCCTCAACCCGCATACATGAAACACACCAGGATATAAACTGTTGTCCTACCTGTCGCAGTCTTCGTACATGAATATCCCGCGAACTACAGTTCTGTTACATGGTCAAGAGCAATTTTGTAGTGGTGTGTTCATTGCAGCCCGAGCTCCGAGCGCGAGGCAAACCCCCCCACGCACCCGCCGCTGGATATGTTCATAGCGTGGGCGGAGTTTGCGCTCCAACGGATTCCCCGTGACTGTCTACACACACACACACACACAAACACACACAAACACACGTAGTCTTTTACGTGTCTGCATCGTAGGACTGCCATATACTCTCTCAAAGGGTGTGCAACTGAGACTAAAAAAGGGAGCACCCTCAACATATTAGTCAGCACATGAGTTAGTCAGACAGACAGATAGATAGACAGATAGATAGATAGATCTTAATGTGCATTCATGTTTTTTTTTATCTGGGTCTAACTTTAATGGATATCGTTGTAATTAGCCTAGGCTACCATATGTTTGGCACAATTTGTTGTTTTGTACTTACGCTATATTGTATAAAAAACAATCATAGGTAGGCTAAGTAAAAATAGGTAGATTCTTAAAACCATTTGTAGAATGTGATTTATCCCAATCTAGCCTACCCTATAAAATTATGAGGGGAAAATAATATTATCTTACTTATGTTACAAAGCTGCCATCTACTGGATAGTTCATGTAATTCTCGTCTGTTAATGAAAAATAGCTGCATTCAATACTCAATTTTGTTAGTAATTAGTAGTGTGAATGTGCAATGGTAGACAGTGTGTGTGTGTGTGTGTGTGTGTGTGTGTGTGTGTGTGTGTGTGAGAGAGATTGTATTTCAACAAATTAATAGCCTGTGAATGTATAAATTTATACAAAGATTTACAGATAAAAATGTGCACATAACGTTACTAAAAGAGAACATGATTACGGAAGAGTGTTTGGAGAATATGTGTGTTTTAATGATAGAGAAGATAATTGTGCAGGATATGTGGTAAGCAAAGCATCTTGGTTTTGTTTAGTCCTTTTTGTCCCAGCGAACGTCGAATAGACCATCTGCACAGTTGAGAAAGAGAGCAAGGACCTGTAGAACCGATCACAAGCCAGAATCAGTATCGCAACATGCATTAATACAGCATAATAAAGGGGCATACTGAGAATAATTTGTGTTTATTTACCTGCAGTCTGCAAGAGATGTTTGATATTCTGATCTGTAGTCAATTCCAGAGGTTTCTTTCCCTCAGAGTTCCTTGATGTCCGATCAGCTCCATGCTCCAACAGTAGCTCCACCTCCTTTGCTCCGCCCAGTCTGGTTGCAGCATGTAAAGGTGTGTCAAGACCCCGCCCACATTGCACTTCAGCGCCTGGAGAGAGAGACAAGGAGCAATTTACTGTAATGCACAGTGATTAGCAGTGTTGCTATTGTTGACTAAAACTAAAACTAGGCTCATAAAATAATTTTTGGTAATTACATGGTTACAATAAGGTTCATTACTTAACATTAGTTAACTACCTTAGTTAACAATACTTCTTCAGTATTTATTAATCTTAGTTAATATTAATTTAAATTATTTCAAAATTTCATTATTAAAATCAAAGGTTGAATTTGTTAATATTATTTAATGCACTGTGAACTAACATCAACAAACAATGAACAGCTGGATTTTTATTAACTAATATGAACAAATATGAATAAATACTGTATGTCTGTGTCTGTGTGTGTGTGTGTGTGTGTGTGTGTGTGTGTGTGTGTGTGTGTGTGTGTGTGTGTGTGTGTGTGTGTGTGTATAAAAAGCTATGTATAGCCTACTAAAATTTAAACTAAAATTAAAGTGAACACTGAAGATATAAATTACAAATACAGGTCCTTCTCAAAAAAATAGCATATTGTGATAAAGTTCATTATTTTCCATAATGTAATGATAAAAATTAAACTTTCATATATTTTAGATTCATTGCACACCAACTAAAATATTTCAGGTCTTTTATTGTTTTAATACTGATGATTTTGGCATACAGCTCATGAAAACCAAAAATACCTATCTCAAAAAATTAGCATATTTCGTCCGACCAATAAAAGAAGTGTTTTTAATACAAAAAAGTCAACCTTCAAATAATTATGTTCAGTTATCCACTCAATACTTGGTCGGGAATCCTTTTGCAGAAATGACTGCTTCAATGCGGCGTGGCATGGAGGCAATCAGCCTGTGGCACTGCTGAGGTGTTATGGAGGCCCAGGATGCTTCGATAGCAGCCTTAAGCTCATCCAGAGTGTTGGGTCTTGCGTCTCTCAACTTTCTCTTCACAATATCCCACAGATTCTCTATGGGGTTCAGGTCAGGAGAGTTGGCAGGCCAATTGAGCACAGTAATACCATGGTCAGTAAACCATTTACCAGTGGTTTTGGCACTGTGAGCAGGTGCCAGGTCGTGCTGAAAAATGAAATCAGATGGAAGCATGAAGTGCTCCAAAATCTCCTGATAGCTAGCTGCATTGACCCTGCCCTTGATAAAACACAGTGGACCAACACCAGCAGCTGACATGGCACCCCAGACCATCACTGACTGTGGGTACTTGACACTGGACTTCAGGCATTTTGGCATTTCTTTCTCCCCAGTCTTCCTCCAGACTCTGGCACCTTGATTTCCGAATGACATGCAAAATTTGCTTTCATCCGAACAAAGTACTTTGGACCACTGAGCAACAGTCCAGTGCTGCTTCTGTGTAGCCCAGGTCAGGCGCTTCTGCCGCTGTTTCTGGTTCAAAAGTGGCTTGACCTGGGGAATGCGGCACCTGTAGCCCATTTCCTGCACACGCCTGTGCACGGTGGCTCTGGATGTTTCTACTCCAGACTCAGTCCACTGCTTCCGCAGGTCCCCCAAGGTCTGGAATCGGTCCTTCTCCACAATCTTCCTCAGGGTCCGGTCACCTCTTCTCGTTGTGCAGCGTTTTTTGCCACACTTTTTCCTTCCCACAGACTTCCCACTGAGGTGCCTTGATACAGCACTCTGGGAACAGCCTATTTGTTCAGAAATTTCTTTCTGTGTCTTACCCTCTTGCTTGAGGGTGTCAATGATGGCCTTCTGGACAGCAGTCAGGTCGGCAGTCTTACCCATGATTGCGGTTTTGAGTAATGAAACAGGCTGGGAGTTTTTAAAAGCCTCAGGAATCTTTTGCAGGTGTTTAGAGTTAATTAGTTGATTCAGATGATTAGGTTAATAGCTCGTTTAGAGACCCTTTTCATGATATGCTAATTTTTTGAGATAGGAATTTTTGGTTTTCATGAGCTGTATGCCAAAATCATCAGTATTAAAACAATAAAAGACCTGAAATATTTCAGTTGGTGTGCAATGAATCTAAAATATATGAAAGTTTAATTTTTATCATTACATTATGGAAAATAATGAACTTTATCACAATATGCTACTTTTTTGAGAAGGACCTGTATAATTTTTTTAAAAAATTATTACAAAATATTATAACCATATAAAACCAAAATAACCCTGCTAATTAGTGGGAAAAAAATATTATATATTAATTAAATATGTATTTAAACTGTATGTATTTATATATGTATGATTTAGCTTGGATTAGATTTTACATTTTCTCTAATTGATTACTTGCTATTTAATCTCTTTAGTTCTAACTAAACAAAAAGAAAGAGACAATACATGATCCAGATAGGATATTAATTGTTACTGTACTACAGTAATGTGCATGTGATAATCACCTTTGAGATAACACAAAATGTACAAAAATGTATTTATTAACCCATGAAGGGTGGCGTGTGCGATTCTGACCTGAGATCAGCAGGCTCTGAACACAGTCTGTGCTCTTGGATTCACATGCACAGTACAGCGGTGTTCCTATGCTGGGCAACTCCATGTCCACATTCACACCATGAGACAGCAGCAGTTCAACACAAGCTGTGTGACCTAAAACATGTGCACACACACATTCGGTTTACTGAAATCCCACTGTTTACAGTTCTCTGTAAATTCACAAGAATCATCACATATACCTCTCTTTGCTGCTTCATGAAGAGGTGAGCTCAGCAGATGAGCCGGATGGTGGACAGAGCTGTACATCAGAATAAGGCTGACGAGAGCGGGGTTTCCACTCCAGCATGCATTGAAGAGAGGAGTGACTCCATCAAAGGAGACAGCATTGGCCTGAATGCATACATATTGTAGCCATTAATGCATATTTATGCAGAAAAAAAGAGAAAAATAAAGGCATAAATATTGCAAATAAAGAGAAAGTTAGGCCTATATACATACATCAGCACCGTGTTCCAGGAGAAGTTTAGCACAGGTAAAATGGCCTCCAACACATGCTTCATGCAGTGGTGTGATTCCATCTAATGTAGCCATTCCCACATTGTATCCCTATAAAAATGCAAATATGGACAATTAATTTCCTTCATTCATAATAGTCTGTCTTTAAACCTCAGTATGTAATACTGGCCCCAGACCAGTCGGGCTGGTTAATATTATCTACTCCAATGACATTCATACTTATTTCAGTGTGGATTAAGTGTCCAAATACTTTTTGTGAGTAAGTCAGTTTGAGTAAGTGTTCCTCCCATTAGTACCTGTGAAAGGAGTCTTCGCAGTGGCAGCAATCTTCCTTGCAAAGCAGCATCGTGTAGAGGTGTTCTGTCATCCCAGGAACCTAACAAAGCAGAACCATACATAGATATTTAAATGAGGATGTGCCATATCACATCTGTTGTTTTGACATTTAAATAATAATCAGTGTTGGGGTAATGCATTACAAGAAACACTACTTAATCTTAAAGGTATGTAATCCGATTACTTTTTTCAAGTAATTTTTCAAGTAATTTCAAATATTTACTTTTTTCAAGTAAATAAAGTAAATCAAGAATGAGATGCAGAGGCATAGTTATTGCAGTTAAAAGTGAGCATACATTTACTCATCTCACTTGCACAAAAACAGATTCAGTATTCCTCAAAATGAACAAAAACAGTGAAATGCAAACTCAGAGTTGTTTTTTAGAGACAGAAAAATGGGTGAAGAGAAATTGGAAAATGACCCAGGGCCAGATACAAAAATTTGAAAGCCAATGTCTTATAGACGTTTTGAGCATGTGCACAGCTCACTGAGCCACAACTCTGACCTCAAAAAGGTCAAATTAGCAAATATCCAGGGAAAGTATCCTCCAAGTATACCCAATTAAACCCACACTCAATCCCTTCTTTTTGAATACGTTTATCACTTAAAAGCTATTTAAACAAACTATTCAAAACCAGCCCTGCTGTAAAGTTACATTGGAAAGTTATCTTCTAGACCATCATTCTAAGCCAAAGTTAATTTTCTATTTTCTATGTCCCTGTAATTGTAAAATTGAATGGTCTGGGACGCTGGCTTGATGCTATGTATATAGTATGTTACTATCATACATGTTTCAAGGTCCAATGTGACAAATTTGTTGATATAAATTTAGGCATTTTAGGCAATTAAATTGTAAAACAAATTGTGAAAACAGAACGAGCATGGCTCTTCTTGTAAACGTGTTTGACTACTGAAACCATTCAAGAAGAGTGAGAGAATAACAGAGGTAGAGGAGGAAAACTCACCTGCCATTAGTGTATTACACACTTGTCCTCCATATATGTGAAACCTCTGATCCCATGGCTTACTCCAGACGCTCAATTCAGCATGAACCACAGCCATCTCCAAACTCCACAAGACAAAAACTCAGAGACCTTGCAGGAAAAGAACAATTGTGATAGTGGTGGACCGAGAAACTCTTCAGAGGCGTTTATATGGCCTTCAGAGAAACAAGAACCCCATTGGCAAGAATGCACCTCCCACCGTTATCAGTGATATGTGCTTACACCCCCACCTCCCCAAACTCCAGAGGTGAGCATCCCCCACATAAACAAATCTCCTCAAAATGAGTCGAAGGACCAGAGGGGATAATACATTAGGTACACAAACATGCAACAGCAAGCACCTTTAACCAGTTTCAGAGAACAAATGAAAGTCAGTATGTAAAGACAATATGTCCCTATAAAAAGTATCTAAGTAAAACTGATCAACAACCTCAAAATAGATATGATTTTGTATACACAGCAAGAGAAATAGCTAAAACTTGAAAAAATAAAATAAACAAAAGCCAATGTAACTGCAAATGTAATTGGTGATACAGTATCTGCCTCTCCAGCAAAACATGATTTGCATCCAGTGTTATGCAGAAACAGGGTCGTTCTAGCTGGATAGAGCGGCTATTGAATGTGCATGAGAGTGAAAGCAGTCAGAAAGGGCAATAAATGTTTGTTAACGACTTCTGGATTTAGCCTTGAATGGTTGAGGGTGTGTTTTATCAGCCCTGTTTGGGTATTAGCATAAGATTCCTGATCCAGAGAGACCCTGACGGTTATCTACAACGAAAACAACTTTACGTAAACATAACATGCCTCATTTATCCTCAACAGTCACACATTTAAAGTAAAATGTCACAAATTGACTTAATTTAATGTATATTCTTTAGTTTGAATTTTGAATTCAACTTCTGATATTTTAAGTAAATTCTTCCAATTATTTGATGTTATTGTGTGGACAAAATTCGAAAAGCACCAACAAATACTCATGTCAAACACTCATGTCAAAGCTGAAACAGTAAAAAAAAGATTGTATACAGTACTTATTGCATGTTAATAAAGTTTATTGTAGTCAACAACAACAAAAAAAATCAAGTTAAAACCAATTTCAGGTAGTATAAACGTTTGTGCATTATAACCATGATCATCATACTCACAGAGAAGGTCAATATAGAATAGGTGTAACATAAAAGAAAGCAAGTATGAAAAGTAAAGTATAGAGCCTTAAAATAAGTGTGCTGCATGTGAAGCCAAAATAAAATGGGGTGTTTGGGTTTAAAATAAATAAGTTCATGTTACTATCCAACGTTAGCCAATAAAAAGCAGCAATAGAATTCAAAACCAGCTTACAAAGAAAGAAGTACCATCAGATTAAAGAAGCAATATGATTCATAGCTCCATTAAAGCTCAAAAACTGTTTCTCATTAAACATTTTAGTTCAGTTCATATATACCAGTTTGAAATCACATCTCAACCATACATATATGCTGTGAGATGAACAATGTAAAGGTGATACAGAAAAAGCATCCCCTGTATGTCATTTATTTATCTTGAATCCAGATGTTTAAAGGTGTTTGTGCAACAATTTCACCAAGCTTAGATTATTATCTGATGGGGGTTCAGATAAAGGCAGCTTTTCATTGTGCAAAAGCAGGCGCTGGGCTCTGGGAGTGGCTGAGGATAGCTCTTAAAAGCTTTCTCTACACCTGAGGTCACTGTTTTATACAGGAATGTAAACGGGTACAGTCAGTACATGTTTTGATGTACCGTAGTACATTGGTACTACAATTCAGTTCAATACCTACATCCTTACCCTCCAAAATAAAACATTAGTCACTCAGGACACAGCCGGGTTTGGTGTTTTACTTGTTTTCTTACTAACGTGCTGCCCCAAGCGGCTGTGGGGGCCTGATGAGTCTACAGCAACATCAATTAAATGATCTGGGCGGAGCCACTGCAGGAAAAGCAGGAAAAGGAAGGTAATAACAGCAACAAAGGAGAAAATGGAGCCTGCCACGGCACCACAGTGAGAGCGCAGTCTATGCAGTCGCGCAGACAATGGCAAAACGGGCTCCCTGCACACCCGATTGTACACCTGGAACAAACACAGAAAGAGTGGGCAAATTATACAATGACTACAATTTAGAAAATTTGGGTCAGTGAGAAATTAATAGTTTTGTTTTTTTAGCAAGGAGGCATTATTCATCAAAAAGTGACATAGACATTAATAATTTTACATAAGATTTTCATTTCAAATAAATGCTTATGAAAATTGAACAAAAAAGCATCACGAATATTACAATGATTTCTGGGTGATTAGAATCATGTGACATTGAAGACTGGAGTAAATGGCTGCTGAAAAATCAGCATTACCACCATAGAAATAAATTACATTTTAAAATACAATCAAATAGAACCGCTATTTTAAATTTGATTCATATTTCACAATATTAGCTTTAGTGAGCATAAGATACTTTAAAAATATTAAAAAATCTTACTGATTGCAAACTTTTGGATGGTTGTGTACAACAATAATAATTACACAATAATAAACATTGAATTCAAGCATGTTCTTAAAACTCACCTTTTCTGTGCGCTCGGCAACATTTCTCCAAGTGTACAGGGTTCGGACCTTGCGGTGAATGGTGGCAGGAGACGCCACATTCCCTGTGCGTATTCTTGCAATTACAGTTTCCAAGCCATCGCAAAGTGACTGAACTGATGGTTCACACAAAGTCACCAACTCATCAGGTAGGACTTCAGGTATACCTCCAACACGAGTGCTCACCACCTACACACACAATCAACCAGTTAATTGTAGCATTAAAAAGTATATACTGTATATATCCATCATATATGTGGGGCAGTTGTGGCCTAATGGTTAGAGAGTATAGGTTAGGTATAGGCCTTAACGTCATGTCACTAACATATATTGTCCATCCTATCTACATACTCTCACACAATATACTTTTGTTCAACATTAGAGTCAACATGAAATGTAATTTGCAACCCCTTTTATTTGAATAATGTCACTTCACTCAAACATATTCATAGAAAAAAACACATACGTGCAACCCACAGCTGGCTCCCTCCACTATGGCCATACAGAAGGCCTCAGTGAGAGAAGTATTGAGAAAGACATGACCCTGAACAAGAACATCCCTCACATCCTTATGATCCAGAGCTCCCAGCAGACGAACCCTTAATATATACATGAAAAATAATGGTAAGTAAAGAAATTATACACATACTCACCTCTAGAGATCATTGCTCAGGCCCACTGGCTTTCTTACCTGTCATGAAGCTGATATTTCTCTCGAACCTCTTCCAATACGATTCTTTTGGGTCCTTCTCCACCAATCAGAAAGCAGAGATCTGGATGCTTTCCACACAGTTCAGGAATGATTCCACTTAGTAAATCAATCCCTGCAAAACAACAGATTCTGTTATGAGCATATTAACTTCTGATTTGAAATTCATTCAGATATTTGAAGGGGACATAAAGTCAAAACTGTCCTGATATCACGCTGAATAAAAAGTCTCTTTGATATAATACAATTCTTGAAAATAACATCTTATTAAGCACCTTTACATAAAAATTAAGTAGATTTACATTTTACTTTTATATTATTTTATATTATATTATGAATAAAAAAAAATGAAATTATTATTATGGGGGAAAAAAACATTATGAATAAATAACACATTTATTTATATTTAATAAAAAAAATACTGATTGAATGATTTTAGAGACATTAAATTAACACTTTTTAATGAAAATGCTATTAAAATGTTTAAACGTTCTCCTCACCTTTCCTGTAAACCAGTCGACTGATGACCACAATGGTGATCTTGCTGTTGTCACGACGACAGGGGTCAGGGGTGAAGTCAGTGGGGTCAACAGCATTAGGGATGACAGAGACGATCTCAGGGTCCAGGGCGGCTCGTAGTACAGTGTTCTCTTTACTAGTGTACGACACACACACGATGTGATTCGTGTCACACAGAGAGACAGTCAGCAGCTTATTGGTCAGTACAGAGCTCAGGTCCGCGAATCCAAAGAGAGAGTGGTCTGTGAATACAGTGTTCAGCCCCATAGTCTTTGCGTGAAACAGAGCATCATGGGCCATCGCGGAGAAGGAGCTGTGGGCGTGCACGATTGTGATGCGCTCACGCACAAACACGCATCGGAGTAGAGGCAAACTGTGAAAGCAGGTGGTGGCCGTGGACTGATTATACATGACCTGAAAGGAAGGGATGTGAGTGAGAAGTTTGATATGTACACTGCCGGTCAAAAGTTTTGAATAATTACGATTTTTTTATGTTTTTGAAAGAAGTCTCTTATGCTCACCAATGCTGCATTAATTTGATCAAATATACAGTGAAAACAGTAATATTGTGAAATTTATATAACTTTTCTAATATATTTTCTTACATTCCTGTGATGGAATTTTCTGCATGCTCCTCCTTACTAATCTTCAGTATCACATGATCCTTCAAAAATGTGCTGATTTGGTGCTCAGTTATTATTAATTATTATTGGTGCTCAATTATTAATAATGGTTATTATTATCAATGTTGAAAACAGTTTTTGCTGGCTAACATTTTTGTAAAAACCATAATACATTTTCTTCAGGATTATTTGATGAATAGAAGGTTCAATAAACAGCATTTATTTGAAACAAAATATTTTGTAACATTATAAATGCCTGTCACTTTTGATCAATTCAATCTTTCTTTTTGTTTGTACTTACACCAAACTTTTGAATGGTAGTTTATCACGGTTTTTACAAAAATATTAAGCACTAAGCACTGCTTAATATTGCTTAATTATTATAATAATAATATATAATAATATTAGAATATTTCATTATTATAAATATTCAGCCTTATTTATAATAATGAATGTTTCTTGAGCACCAAATCAGCATATAAGAATGATTTCTGAAGGATCCATCATAGGAATAAATTATTATAATTATTAATTATCTTTTAATATATATTCAAAAAGAAGAGTTATTTATTTTACTGTATTTTTGGTCAAATAACCAGAGCCTTGGTCAGTATAAAAGACTTTATCTTTATTTTTTAAAAATCTGAATTATTCCAAACTTTTTGCCAGCAGTGTGTGATATGACACTTTTAAACTAATGCAATATATTGTAAAACAAACCTGGAGTGGTAGGTAATACACCTTCAGTCCGTTGGTCAGGTAGCGAATCCCACGGCGGTCTCCATACGCATGCGTTGCTATCACAACCTTATGGCCCTTCTCTATGAGGCACTGTGAGAGCTGGTAGATGTGACTCTCCACACCACCCATGTTTGGGTAGAAGAAGTCTGACACCATACATATCCTGTGCTTCACGTCCTGCTCATGATCAGAGGAGTGTGTGTCCAGGGATAGAGGTGGTGTTTTGGGTGCATGAGTGTGACCTCTTCTCCTGTTGCCCATGGTGTTGTAAAATCCTCAGTGCTCTGCCATACAAAAGTAGATGTACAACATGTAGTTCTGCACAACACAGAAACACAAGCTATATATTGCAGTATATTGTGGCTGAACGTCACAACAGCAACACTGGAAGACTTGCACCTACTTGATTTAATAGACGAAAACTTTATAGTCAGACAGCCAAACAGATAGATGAATGTCTTGAGTTACACGAATTTAACACATTTTTGTACATTAATGTTACGTTACATTTACATAAATGTAAATTAACTAAAAAGATACTGAAACACTCACCCAGTCAATCACTGGCTGATAAAAAATGAAACTGAATCCTGAACAAATTAACAAAGACTGATTTAAGATGTGTCCTCGATCTTGTTACATCTTTATCACGTTTTAAATCCATCGTTATATCATAAAAAATAAAAAGGTTTCAATTGTGTTTCTCTGGAATAAAATACAAGTAAAACAATAGACCATCACATCTATTTCCGTGATGTTTGGATTATTTTCTTCGTGGTGTAGAATGAAATGATGCGACGGTAGGTGCTGCCCTCTAGAGGACACAGTACGTTTACAGTAAATAATTCAACAATAATGATATTTTCCCCCCATTCTTTTCTTTATTACTTCTGTTAATAAGGTCCAGTTATAATATTTTCATTTGAATTCAGTTCATAATGTGTTATTTATTTATACAGTAGGTCTATACCAATAAACATTTTGAGATCATGCACTCCAGACGAATATATTTTCAGGTAAAGTGGGCCATCAATGATTTAACCCTGCACCTTATTTAAAATGACATGAACTGCATATAAAAAATATGTGTAGGCTATATGTATGAAGGTGTAGAGAAGCCTTTTGTCAGGTTTTATGAATTTGTTCTTATTTTGTATGTTCAGAAATTCAGTTTATCTTTTCATTGCCTCAGGGCAACGTTGTGCGATAAGGGGTAGGCTAACCCCTTTGCTGACACTGTGTTTGGACGTTAGCACATATTATCACAAGTATTAGTGCACAATATAAGCTTTAAAAATAGTTGTATTTATTTTGGATTTCTTGACATTTTTTAAAAATATTTGTGATTTTTGTATTGCTCTCTGAGCATTGTCTTATGATATGTGACAAAAACCAGGAATTATTTTTTATCACGTGCCATCAAATCTGTGCGATAGAAGGTTAAACTAATGTAAGTGTGTTTGTATGGCAGATATGTTGCAATTTGTTCTTGTAAAATAAGAACCCCTGGTGTTTTCAAATCCTAGAAACTCCAAATGCACCAAAAAGGACAAAAATCACCACTAAATGGTCCATAAACCTTGCATTAGTTGCATTCTAAGCAGTCTAAAGCCATATCTTCTTCTCTGCTAGAAACAGAATGTCATTTTTTTTTAACTATGAGGTTTAACTGACCAAATTATGACAATCTAATGATCAAAAGACCATGTATGTGTAAAAACAACTAATTCAAATAATTGAGATCCGCTCTGTATGGGATAGTCATGTAGGCTGTATTGTCATTCTACATTTTTACTTGTATACCAGTGACAACAGATAGCTGAGGTGTGCAGTACTACTCAACTGAATGCATAAAACAGATCACAGACTGACAGATGCAAATAACACTGCAAACACTTACAAATCATGCATACCGTGGGAAAACAGTGGGCGGATCAGTCACTGACACAAAAACAAACTTACATGGTTTCACTTTTGGTTCGATGGGGCGGGGTCTATAGTATAAATACATTCTGTACAAAACAACAACTCTTGTTTTTTCGACTGCAGTGACAGTCAAGGATGTGTTCACAAGAGCTCTTGTTGGATTACACTATACATGAGATATGGCATTTGCAGCAGCTGGTATGCATTTCTATTTTAAAAGTTCATATCTTATATAGTGCTATAGCCCTATAGGGATATAAAAAATCTTCATTATTTTCTCAGACATTCTTTTGTATGGCAGAAATTTGGAATAGTGCAACAAATATTCAAAAGTATTCATTTCAATGTGTGGCATCTTTGTCAACATCACTCTTACAGTTGTTGGTAATTAATATCTTTACTGTGTCAATAGTGTTACTGATCCATTTCCTGTTGCAGTTACTAAATGCATTGGCTGTCTATGTTGCAGAAGAAAAAAACGCTGGAGTTACCTTTAGTGATGTTAGTCTCATGAAGTCAAACATAAAGAAGAATAGAAGAGCTTCTGCATCATTCCCATTTATCAAGCCAAATCTGAGTACTGCTGAGGTATAATGTCACAAACATCTTTTACAGACAGTTTCTTTTTTTTTATTTTAAACAGTACCAAAATACATTGTTAGTTTCAGCTTGATTTGTTGAAAGTGCATGGTGAATTAATTGCTTTGGTCATGTCCCCGTTTTTCCTGATAGAATGTTGTTAAAATATTCACACAATTTGGGAAGGACTGTTACCAGGTAAAACTATGCATCTAATATAAAGTATTATTAATGATATTTAGTTTAATCCACTAGTATTTGCTTAATATGTAAAAAATGTCTCTGCAGCGGTTCAACTTCAAAATACCAGCCACCAAAAACATTCAGCAAAAAGACAACTCACTTGACGAGTCAAAGAACATTATCAGAGAGCTGGCTGCTGAACTGGACAGAGTGGTACAGGTAAATACTTGACATTATTGTATGAATTTTCATATGAGTTTAACAGAAGTTTCAAATTATCTGCATTATGCCCACAGTCAAAGATGTTCTACTTGATGACTCGAAAGTTTAAAAAGAAAGGAACTAAAGATGAACAGGAGGAAGAGCAATATTATATTTTGCAATGGGCTGATGATGTCGAGAACACACATACAAAACAGCTGGACGAGGAAGAGGTTTGGATTCACTTTTCTATGAGTGATTAGTTTCACAGAAATGTGATTATGTCCTAACCAGAACTGATGCCATAAACTGATGTGTGATCAGCAATAAAAATATACCTCTTCCTGTCTTGAGAGTTTGTGTTTATCCTGGAGTAAAGTGACAACAAGATAACACAGTGGTACAGGGAAAATGATTAATTAACCCTAACTAACATCAGACCCTTTAGTTGTCAGTGGTATTTGTTTACGCTTTCGTTTCTTCTTTTTTGTTTGCTGTAGATACAACGGACCTGTTCAGAGCAGTTGTCGAACAGTGAAATGAAATTTAACAAAGCAAAAAAAATCTTGTCTGACTGGTCTTGGAAACTGAAAGACATGGAACAGGTTTGTCCCTGCATTCTTACAGAGATAATACGTTTCTGTCACGCACAAGATTAAATAAGATATCTCAAATATCTTTCTGTCTCTTTCTGACTATAGAAGTCAATATTTCCAAAGAGGGAATGTGAAGAAACACTGAGGGATCTCCACAAAGAATGGAAACAGGGAGAGTCCAGCATACTCCCAGTAATGGACTGGATAATATGGACTGTACTACAGTCAGAAAGCTCTGAGGTAAAGTTGATCATAATGAAAATTAAAATTGGTCATGTAAAGAAATAAAGTATTGCTATATAACTGAGACAGTGGTCCATGGCTTTTCAATATTTTGTTTGTAACTGAACATATCTAAATGCATGAGATTTCAACTGATGTTCTAAGCTTTCAATAAATGTCATACATTTTATGATTCGTGTTTATACTTAGGGAAACATGTTTTATATTTATTTCATTTTTCATTTCATCATATTTTTAAAATCTATTATTTCTTCAATCACATTTGAGTCAAAATGAATGTCAAATCTTAAAGAGTATTTGTGGTTTTATTGTTTTGTATGGAAGGATTCAATCCCCAGACATTGGGTGAAGAGTAAACAGAGATCCAAAAATGCAGGTGAAGATTACTTTGGTCTTTCCCAACGAGATTTTACATATAGTGTTTTTATGCTGTTTTCATGCTGGTAAAAATTTGTCTCAGAGAATGATCAATTGCATTCAAATATGTAAAAGGTTATGTCAATGTGTTTCCTTGTTGTCTTTTTTCCTCATAGTTGGATTACGCATTCCTAACCCAGGTATTTTCATTAGACTCATTGACTTTCATAAAATCATGGCTTCGCTTTTAATTACATTTTTAATTTTTTGGAAAAATAGAAAGAAAGAAAAAACATTTGTGTTGATGCTTAATTTGGCATCAATTTGTCAGGTTTAATCCAATGTTACTTTCATTTTTGCAGTTTGGAACTGGATTACAAAATCAACAGGTAAAGCTCAACTGATATAGCTTTTATAATCAAGAGATATAGATGTACTATACATTACTATATATAGTTTAATTTTAATATTTCAATATATTCTCATTTTGTTCTTGAAGCTGTTGTAATTCTGGATCCAAACACAGCCAACCCAGATCTACTAGTCTCTGAAGATGGAAAATCTTTAAGGGCAAAAGAATATGGTCTCAATAACTGGAAAGAGTTCCAATGGAAGCGTTCTAAATTTGATGGCTGGACTTGTGTCCAAGCTAAAGAGGGTTATAACACAGGTAGCCATTACTGGGAGGTAGATGTGAAGAAGAAACATGAGTGGCGGGTGGGAGTTGTGAAGGAATCAGCTCCTCGGAATGGCTATGTCACCATGAACACAAAAACAGGGTACTGGAATCTGCGTCTGCAGCTGGGAACTTTGATGGCTTTGACTGAACCAGTCACTAAACTCAACCTACCAACACCCTCTAAGATAGGAGTTTATCTGGACATAAAGGAGGGCCACATCTCCTTCTATGATGCTGAGAAAAGAAGACATATTTACACATTTAACACAGACTTTAGTGAGACAGGAAACATTTACCCAATGTTTGGCACCATTGAGACAGACAGAGCATTGGTGATTTCATCATAAAATGTATTTCTCAATGGTCCTTCCTTCTCTTGCATTAAGTTTAAAGTCAAGTTTTAAAAAGAAGACACGTTTGTTGTTGCCTATTTGCTTTGTTGGATGCTTTATATGCACACTGCAAGTTATTCTTCTGTTTGGTCATTAAAGAAGTTCTATCTGTTTTTTGGCTTACTCGCGTGCAAATAGCTCCATCATGAGTTTTATCTCATTAAAAGTCAACCAACAGGTCTGCTGTCTATATTAAATAGCTAGTCACAATGACTTCTTGTTTCTTAATGAAGACCTTCTACTATTAAATATAGCCTACATGAGTATAACCGCTATAATCCACGTTTCAGCTGCTGTAATTGTTTACAAAAATTTTGAAAAACTCTTCCCACCATTGTATATTATATTACTGGCTGTTGCAAAATTGAGATTATTATGGGGGAATTTTTTTTCATGATTAGGCCAATGTAAATGTAGCCTATTAAATGTAAAAAAAATATTTTTATTTGATTTATAACTTATGTGACATCAGGAAGAGTGATATTATGGTTCAAACCATCAGGAAGTTATGCAAAATGTGTGTAAGTCTCTCTACAAGGAAGAGGGAAGTCTGGCATAGAAAACTCTTTACAGGCTATATAATTGGTTTGACTCACATTCAATTGAAAACAATTATTAATATCTGAGCATTGTCCTCTTTTAGCACAGATACAAAGTAGGAGTAAAAACTATTTACAAAAAGCTGTAATTACATGTAAAAAAAAAAAAAGAAATATAGGCTGTTTTAGGTACTTTAGGGCTTGTAGTAAAATTCCAAATTTGCTAGGTTATGGCCAGGGAGATGCGTCACCTATACGTTTCATCATGACATAATTTTTCTGTAAAACACATTGACTGTTTACTGTCATGAACATTCAGTTATTTTGATCTTAGATTTTGATGGACTTTTAGTTTGTTTTCTTAGTCACACATGTTCTCCTTTTTTATTTAGTTTTCCGCCACTTATTAGTTACTATGGAGATTCATTAATCATCACAGGTGTTTGTCATGATTTCCCTCATTTGCTTTGTATTTTCGTTGCAATCTTTTCAGTGTTCATTTGTTTGGTCACGCTTACGCATAGGTTGGTTTCGTTTGTTTATCTTGTTTTGTATTACCTTTTGAGTAGATTATAACAGACGTTACCTGATCTTCTTCATCGCGTTTCCTGCAACCGTTGGTGACATTTATAGTAGTCTACATTGGTATCTTTGCAAAGAATCAATGAACCATTCATGAATGTTTTCTGTAAAATTCTGTTTTAGGTCTATCTGATTCTAGAGAACTCACTGACTCCAATAATCAGTAATGACATAAAATTCATATTTTGTTGTCTTTTTGAAGTTCAGAATTTTCTTTTAAGCTTTTTTTAAATCTATATATATATATATTTTATTTGGGTCTAGTTTGTTCTCATTGTAGGACGAGAAAGGACCTGCCTTTGCTAATCCTCATAAAAACGCACAGGTTTAATTTATTTATTTTAAACTTTCATACCCTGAATATAAAAACACAATTAAAGTAAATTGAAGATGCATAGAAGGAAATAACAGTCATCCATTCTCCAAACGATATGTCTCAAGAGTCAATGGGATGTTGGAGCCCATCTCAGGCCAATAAGTTACCCTGGCCTGGATGGATATCAGTCTATCGCAGGCTATTATAAGATGAGTATTAGCCTACATATATAGGCTAATATTTATTATGTCTGTCAGAACAACCACTGGACGACATTTACTCATCTCTGGCTTGAAGCGCGAATCAGCCTTTTAAATTTCAACCGACCATCGGGCCCGTCTCATTCTTCATCGTGCAAGGATACAAGAGAATTGCGTTTAATTTACCTCAGCTAAATAAGATACGTAATTATTCAAACACCTACAACTTCGTTGTCTAATGTGGCATTTATTTGTTCAGTCTAACCGAAGGGACAGAATAACGTTAGCTGCAGCATGATGATCATTCATGGAGCTTGCTGTAAATTGTAGCTAGTCCTATAGACCAATTTCCAGCCGACGTCACAGTTGCGTCACGGTGCTAGCTGGGTCAAAATCACTGTAGGGTGCCTTTTGGTGTCCTGAACATAACTAATTTTCCATTATAACTTAACATACAAATGACTATGAAAGGGTGTGTTATATAAGGCTAAGTTGTTTTATTCATAGCAGTAGCATTATTTGGCTCTTTTGATACATTTTCAAGATTTTCTATAGTTTTGTATATGAGGATGTATGTTATTTTGCTGTGTCCCAGGCACTGCTCATCAAATTTGAATGAGAGTAAAATAGTCAAATCATATTTATTTATTTATTTATTTTTTCCTATCAATATTTTGTTACTCAAATTGAGTGTATTGATCAGTTTATAATATAAACAATATTTTTATTTAATAAAAAAGAAGAGTCCATGTCCTTTAAATGGTTGTCCACCCTGTCGTATTGTGTCGGGAAATTCAACTGCTGAGGTGAGTAGCTGCTGATTTTACAACTAACAAATTTTCTTCATATGAGTTTGCTTACTTGTTTTTCCAAAGCTTAAAGGTTGTGTAGGTAGGAAATTTATAAAAAACTTTTTTCCAAATTTGTTTAAACTTTCTATATATATCAATGCATAATTAAAATCTAAGTACTCTGAAAAAAAGAGTATAAAAATCGATTGACTCTAGACCGTTTAATCTGCATTAAACACAGCTCATTATTTCGAACCGGGACGAAACAACGGATTGGCCTAGGCGACTGTCACTCTCTCGCAACCATGGCAACCACCCCTTCGCCACACAGGACCTGCCCTTTTGCGCGCACTCGTTTGGTTTATGTAATTCAAGAGCCACGGAACCTAGGATTACCAAAACAATGGCAGAGAAAGACCAATCTAAGTCCACATTTGCAGTTCACGAAGGCAACCCAGTCAAAAAAGGAAGTCATTTACATTACAAGAAAAGGTAATGAACAAAAAGTTGTTGGATAAACAAAGAAATAAAACTCGGGTGAATATCGGCGTGGCTTTCCAGCGTTGGCGAGAATTGAGGGACCTCAAGGGGCTGAAAAGTGACGCCTTGATGGCTTCATTTCTGCTGGACAGGTAAATCTTTCTTTTTGTATTTAGATCATACAGATTTTTTTTTTTTATCTTTTCAAGAAGCATGCGTCATTAGCACACGTAGCTGCCTAATATAGCTAACATAGCATTACTCAGCGAGCCGTAGTAGAGACGGTAAATAATAGACTTAGCTCAAGATGATAGCTGTAGTGTTGAATTGTGCATAATTTTGTTTAGATAACTAAATGTAGGTTTAACAGATAGTAGTAGGTCTAACGTTACTCCGCATCCTGGTATTTTTCTTAGTATTATATTTACCCTCTGTCTAACTCTTTTAACATGTTTACCATGATTTATCATTTTTTTCATCTTTGTTTTGTTTTTATATTCTAGACCGATGTTTACTGATGTCTTTATCGTGTATCTTTGTTTGTCGTACACACTATGTTGTATGTGTGTGTTAATATTTTGTGTCTGCAATGCATTTGTGAGTTATTTGAGTGTATGTTACTCTGTTTATCTATAATCAAGACATTTTATAAATGTGATGGTTGTGTTGATTTGTATTTTTTTTCCTACAGTTATGAGAAAGACATATCAACATCCACTCCGTCCAAAAGTGGATTTACACGGCCACCACCACCTGTATCCACTATTGTCTCGGAGTCGCTTTCTGACCGGTGAGACTTGTATGTTGTGTCGTTCAGTGAACGAGTGACAGTTTTTATAACAGTCCACATTTTTAACTGTTTTTATTGTCATTTTCTTAGAGATGATGACTTCTCAGTACATGGAGTTGAAGAGTTGGATAGTAGCAGCATACAGGAGAAAAACATTCATGAATTAGATGCAAGGTATTGATTTTTTAGACATTTATTTACATTATTTATTAAACTTCACTTTATAGTTGTCTCCATCATTACCTCAACCAGTGATGGTGACATAAAATCTTGTTTGTCTCTCTCTTTAGTATGTCATCACTGGATCTGGATGTCATCAGTGAAGATGAATTTAACAATATTAAAAACTCAACGTAAGTGGTTGTGTTGACTGAATAGATTTTTTACATTATGTTGTTAGATTCGATATATTTTTCTTTTTTTACTACATAGTATCGATTGGGAAGATGACACCTGGTGTCCTGATATGGCCCGTCCTCGGCCTCTACTTCCTCTGACCCTAGTAGCACGACCTCTTGCACGACCTCCTCTGCTTCGCCCTCGACCACGGTTCTGTCCTCGAGCTGACGATGTGGTACTTGTCTCGGGAGTGTAGTCCTCATCAGAATCAACTATGCTTTCATCAAGCAAACTCTTACATGTAGAACATCATATATATGTTAGAAATCTTACACGAAATTCATCTACATCACAGTGTAAATGATGGCAATGGAACAACGTGTATCACGCAACCTGTGTTTAGCTTTGCCTTATAGATAACTAGCTCGTTAGCGAATCAATAAATATATATAGTAAAGTTTACCAATATCAATATGCTAGTTTGATAGTGAGTAATAAAATACAACTTATTTGTTTAACTTCATAATGATAAAGTTAGATTTTTTTATTTACATGTGTGTCTGACATGATGTCACTACATGCACTCGTTCCTCTACTCTTCGCTCGTCTCAGGTAAATAATGCGTCTTCAGCTCAGCTGTCAGAGTTGCGCGTTCATGTGTTTTGGGGGTGTGGCTTTGGAAGGAGACCAGAAGGGAGGGGGTGAAGTGAATGGAAATAATGAGCTGTCTTTAAAACAGTCGTGAGAGGTCTACAGACACTCGATTTTTATACTTTCTTTTTCAGAGTACTTAGATTTTAATTATGCATTGATATATATAGAAAGTTTAAACAAATTTGGAATTTTTTTTTTTTATAAATTTCCTACCTACACAACCTTTAACATTTCCACCCTGTCGGCATAAAATATACTGGAAGTGATTCAAATACAATAATTTCCAAATATGTACGTTTTAATATACCAAATTCTCTTCAACAACCAGACTAACTATTTACCTAGTCACAGTTTGTTGTAAGCTAATATGCTAAGTGAAGCTCAAAATGTCCACCCTGTCGTTGTTCCAAAATGTCTAAACTGTCGGCCACTTAGACATGATAGGGTGGACATACACATGACAGGGTGGACATAGCATTCATTTGTAGTTAATATTGCAATTTATAGAAATGTTATATTACATTTTATGGAAACATAATATAATATAACAAGATAATATTTTGATATATAAAAAAACATAAAATCATTGCTGTTCTCAGGACATGCCTCTGAGTGCGGCAGAAATTGCGGCAGAAAGTGCCCGGCAAGTTTGGGGCAAGTTGTTCCACGTGTTGTAAATGTTACAAATTGACAGAATTTATTTACTACAATATTTCTTGGCCACAAATAAAAAACTAATTGTTACATTTAATGTACTTGCCTTGTCATGTTTTGTTATTATAATTTTCCTTATGTTTACATTTTGCTGAAAAGACGGGCAGGTTTTTGAACTCCCTGCCTTTTTCATCTCAACCAGAGAGGCCATTCTAAATTCTCAGTTATATCAATGTGATTGAGAATGTAATTATATATTTATTTTTTTAAGTTGAATAAATGTTTCATTGTCATATTTTGTCATGCTTTTTGTGTTCTGCTTTATGTGTCCACTCCGTCGTGTGCTTGTCCACCCTGTTGTGGGCTCGTCCACCCTGTCATCTTGGTATTTTTAAATAATATTTAAAATAATAATTTAATCATACCTATAAATCCATTGTGCTAGGTGTGGGGGCAATAACATGCAAACAAAAAACTGCATCCAAATAATCAAATATTTCTCCAAATAAGAAAAAATACATGTGCGAATTGTATGAGTTTCTTTAAAAACACACGATTTACATAAAATCTTTATGTAGGGTGATATCAGCTAAATTGGGCCACTTTTTGGTAAATCGTTTGGGATAATACAATACCATATATGCCTTTTCCATGTGTTTTTATGATTAATAATGACTGTTTTTGATAATTTTGTGTTGAAATTATGTAATAAAATATAATTATTTAGGCCCTACATTTCTTGAAACATCAGCTGTGCCAACTTTTTTTGCATGAGCAGTTTAAGGTAAAATGGGCCAGTTGTTCAGGTAAAATGGGCCAGTCAAACTGCAAAGGGAAATAGTAGGCTAATTTATCCTCAATTTTAATTTTAAAACACAATTGCTTATACAGCCACATGACATTTAAACTGCATTAAACAAACATATTCATATGCGCCATTAAAAAAAACATTTTGGGTGCAAACCCACATATTCAAATGTGCAATTAAAAAAGTCCATTTTGGATCAGCATCAGTAAACTGATGTCAGTGGTGTGTGTGTGTGTGTACATGTGTGTGTATGCGCGCGCGCACACACACACACGTCTGGTTCGCTATCTTTGTGGGGACTCTCCATAGGCATAATGGCTTTTATACTGTACAAACTGTATATTCTGTCCCCTTACACTAACCCTACCCCTAAACCTGCCCATCACAGAAAACTTTATGCATTTTTACATTTTCAAAATTCAAAGTTTAATTGAGCGTCAGCGTCAGTTCTGGCAGGCCAAGTAGTAAAGATGCTGCTAACGCTATTGGCCATCACGGTCTCATCAGCGATCTGCTCAGCGGATCTGCATCAGCTGTTCATCTCCCCTCGCTGCTAATGACTACGCTCAAATCAGGACGCCCTATTTAAACAGATTCAGTTCGCTCCTAACTGCTTGCTGCTCGCTCTCTGCAACCCACCACCTCCCCAGCGTCTCCTGGTCGTGTATAATGTGGCATTTGCTATTCTGTCATCGTTGCTGCTCTGTTCATATGGGGATATAGTTCTGCTCTCCCAGTGCTAAACTGTGAGCGTTCCCTAATGCTGCTGCTGTCCTCTGACTCTCTGCTATTTCATGGTGCTCATGAAAGGTCAGAGGACTCCCTGAACAGAGCCATACCGCCAAATTTCAATTATCAACTGAATTGCAATTTATTCAATACAATTTCCTAATCATTTGTATTGTCTTGTGTGTTCTTGACTTAAATGGACCTGACAGAAGTATATTAATTAAACCATTTCCCTCATGGGGACCGCTGGCTGGTCCACACAATGTAGGTGATCTAAGGTTTTACCATCCTTGTGGGGACAGTCCCCGCAATGTAATATAAACACAGGCAGACACACACACACACACACACACACACACAGATGATGGCCCATTTTAGCTGAAACCATGTGCCCATTTTACCTTAGTGGGTTAAGGTAAATTGAGCCACCAACACAAACATCACTTTTTCAAAAAATATGTTCATATACCAAACTAACAACATTATTTCTGATTGGTGCCATCAAGACAGATATTATGCATATTTTTTTTATGTGCATGTTTGTTTTTTTATAGATTTATCATCCTTATAATATTAAGTTAGATTTGGTATGCCAGGCTACTTACCATGCAGCTTTCTGGTGTAGTCTTGATTTGAATTATTCCCCCGCCCACCATAGCAACCATAAACTAATCAAATCACCTGTTGTGCAAGAATTAATGAAAAATTAATATGCTTTATCTGCAATTTTTTATTTCTAGAAAATATTCACCTCATTAAAATTGCACCGTAATGTCACTCTTTACATTGTCGTCTTCATGGCGCTGGCTAGGCAGAACTGCGGATCGTACCACACAAGTCTTGTACATGACCATTCAGCACATAGTTATAGGCATCTAAAGATTTATATGCCCTCCGTTTCTCTATCAGGTAGGTGTAGAAGTCAGGACACTCAACCGGAGGTCGCGTCAGAACAATGAGAGTGCCAGTCGGAAAGTCATAATTTCGATTTTTAAAGTCATAATTTTGATTTTTTCAATCTCATAATTTCAAATTGGCATGTCAAAATTTCGACTTTTTATCTCATACTTATGACTTTTAAAGTCATCATTTCGATTTAGTAAGTCATAATTTCGATTTAGTATGTCAAAATTTTGACTTTGTATCTCATACTTATGACTTTTAAAGTCATAATTTCGATTTAGTAAGTCATAAATTCGACTTTTTATGTCATAATTATGACTTGAATGCTCGATTTTTTTTTCTTATGTGGCGGGAATGGGCTTCCATAGGAATGGGCTTCCATATCCATAGGAATGGGCTTCCATACATTATTACGAGAAAGTTTCTCATAATTATGAGATGTTAAGTCATTATTATGAGAAACTTTCTCATAATTATGACTTAGTATCTCATTATTATGAGAAACTTTCTCAATATAATGAGATACTAAGTCATAATTATGAGAAACTTTCTCATTATTATGACTTAGATCATCTTTTTTTTTACTCAACTATGGCGGAAACGGGCTTCCATACCTTTATGAGATACAAGTTAAAAAGAACTAAAGACAGAGTATGATAAAACACACATTAAGTGCACATACATTTTAGTCCAGATCAGTAAGCTATTTTAAGAAAACTGTATATTATGATATAGGCTACATTAGAAAAGTAGATAATCTCATTTATAAGAAACAACTCAAACCAAAATCTACAGTTAAACCATATGGGACCAAAGTTTTTAATGTGGGTTTTATCATGCATGACATATGACGTATGTATGTATTAATTATATGACAAAATATTTGAGTGAGTGTGCAGTTCAACTCTTTACTTAGGGAGATTTGCATAGGGTGAATTGCCCTAATGTGGGACACTGCCTAATGTGGGACACCTAAGGTCCCCCATAAATACATGAATGACAGTGAAACTATGGGTTAGACAAAGCTGTCATTTGATCAAAATCACATGACCTCTCAAATGTCCAATCATATTTGAGGTAGTCTCAGCCTCAGACGTCACGCCCACGGAACGTTGGCTAAACGTCTGATGCATATGGCACACTTTTCTGGAAACACTTCAGGAGTTTCGAAGTCGCAACCTGATTGGTTGAATTCTACAGGATGTCCGCGAGACGTGTGTGTCGCGTTCTTTAAGTCAAGTCAAGTCAAGTCAAATATATTTATATAGCGCTTTTCACAGTACAGATTGTATCAAAGCTGCTTCACAGTATCAATCAAAACAACTTAATGTTTGTTTATTACTGGAAAAAAGACTTCCAAGTTTGGTAGAGCTGATCAATGGTATGATTGGTTAATTAATTTGAATATCCCCAACTGAGCAAGCCTAAGGCAACAGTCCGCCTGGAAACAAATGCCGTGACGCCAAAACCCCTCGTGGAAGATGAAAGCCGTTGTGTTTACAACTGTGACAAATGAGCGCTTACCAGGATCAACTAAACGCTGTTTTTTCAAATGTATGTGAAGTTCGCGGCTCCATTGTTGCAGTAAACTTGCACAACGTTCTTGAATGAATAATTTATTAAGACGCATGCCGGTCTGTTATTGTAGTGACATCGACATTATATTGGCACGTCCCTAAACATGAAGCGGAACAAAACGACCTGTGATTGGTTGCGTTACATGTCAGTCAAACGTCCTCTCGACCAAGAAAAGCTGCGATAGAGTCCAGACCTTCTGCCGTCAGTCTGAAGGTCTGGCTACGCGAGACTATATTTGAGGGTCGAGCAATCATCAAACAGGAGACACCTTGGCTGCGTTCGGAATCGCATACTTCCCTACTATATAGTAGGCGAAAAGAGTAGGCGAGCGAAAAAGTACGTTCGAATCCTCAGTATTCATAAAAGAGTATGCGAGAATTACCTGGTTGACGTACTAATTATCGCGAGATTTGGACGATAGTGCGTTCGAATATGCCTACTTTCCTACTATATAGTAGGCGAAAACAGTACGTGAGGGAAGCAGTACGTTCGAAACATCAGTATTCCTAAAAGAGTAGGCGAGAAGTTCCCGGATGATCTCCTGCTTTCGCCCAGACATTTGAGTGTTTTTCAGCTTGTACTCATCTATCCCAGGAGGCCACGCGAGAGGATACGATATAAAAAAGAACAAGAAGAAGTAGATATTTCATACTCAAACATGACGGAAAGGGTGGACGAGAGTGTTTTCAAATGTGAGTATTACAAATACAAACCAAATCGCATGTGTTGAACTAACTTTCTGTACAGTAAATTGTTGAACTGTTGAAGGTGCAAAGACGCTATATAATATGGTAAATTTGTGATTTTGCCGTAAATCACATTTTATTGGATAGAGGAGCTCCATAAGGACACATACGTCTTTAAACTGTATTTGCATACATTTTAAACCGTATACATCTGAAATACCATTACTAAATATTTATTCAAAATCTGGCAAGATTACTACGTGTAACTGATATGAAATAGACATCTGAGTGACGTGTGTGTACTATTGTTTAGGAGAATTCACTGTTGTTAACACTGTTTTTATTAGTTTAATGCATTTTACATAAAGTAACTAAACATAAGTAATCTATTTCATTTATCCATTAGTACTGTTGAAAAATTGTTGAACATTTATGATGGATAAAAAGCTATTTATTAGCAACAACCTCAACATGTAAATGTAGTATTGAGCTCATAAATCACAGAGGTAACGTGAGTCTTGTCTGGATGTTACAGGGACGGATGAGCACACGCGGCTGCTTATCCGGTGGAGAGTGTCTCATGAAGCGCTCTTCACCGGAAAGCGTAATGCTGCCATCAAAGGCTTTGAGTGAGTATACAGAAATATTTAAAAATCAATTTAATACTTTATTTGCAGTACATTTCAATTATTGTATTTTCAAACAGAGATATAACTTTTTCATTCTTGATTTCTCTCTTGCTGCAGATCTTTTGTGGAGGAGGAGAGCCTGCAAGGCAGGGTGACGGCGGCGTTTGTTAAAAAAAAATGGGAAAACCTGAAACAAAAATACGAAGTAAGATCATTTTGTTACTTCTAATACATAAATTAAATGATTAAATATTGTGCTGTTAAAATGACTGCTTTTGTATCATGCTTGTGCATTTTTGTAGGATCTGAAATGTCCGCAGACGGGGGTGAGCACTGAGGATGGAGAGGCCACAGCAGCATCCTGGAAGTGGTACACTGCCATGGATGAGGCAATTGGTGGCAGACCCTCCATCTCTCCTCCTGCCCTCGTTGCCTCATGTGGGCCGGATGCTGCTGTGGTCTCTTCATCCTCAGTGAGGCCAGAGCCAGCAAGAGCCAGGAAAAGGGCTATAGATGTGGAGGAGCTGATCCGGGACATGGAGGAGCGAGAAGAGGAGAGAGAGCGGAAGGCAGCTGAGAGGGAGGAGAGGCTGTGGAGAGAAATGGAGGAGAAGGAGGACAGAAGAGAACGGGAGAGACGAGAGAGAGAGGAAAGACAAGAAAGAGAAGTAAGAGAAAGAGAAGAGAGATGGCACCGGGAGGCAGTCGAGAGAGAGGAAAGGAGAGAAAGAGAAACCAACGAAAGGGATGAAAGGTTCCTTTCTGTTCTTCAGATGCTCGCCAAAAAATAAATTATTTGACAAAAAACATCTTCTGATCTTTTGCACATTTGGGTTGATGTGAATTAAATTTGTGAATAAAAATGGGAATCTATATATATATATACACACAGTACTGTGCAACAACTACAAATGGTGGCCTAAGAATTTTGTACAATAATATGTATATAAAACCAACTATTCCTAGGCATTCACAGTACATTATAGACTTCTAGAAATTTAGTGATACTTTAAGATTGTAATCAAATTCATAAATTAAATATTTATGAAACGTTGATTAATAATTAGTGAATGTATGGTGTAATGTAAGAAGAAAAAACACTTTAAAACACTGGTTTTACTGGAGTGTATTATATGACTTTTAAAGGTTTACAGAGTTCATGCAAGGATCTTAAAGGCAGGTCATGGAGGGTTAAGTTCCAGCACACCTGTCAGTAAATTTCAAGTAGTCAGTTATTAATTGGTTTAAATTGATTCAGGGGTGTATAATTAGGGTTGGAAAAACTCTGCTGGATAATAGCCCTCCATGACCAAAGCTGAACTTGAGACTGTTTACACAAATTACACACAGTAAAATAGTGACTAAAGGGTTACTTAACCCAAGCAAATAAATCATAATAGTAATAATTCAATAGTCATTATTTACTCCCCTTGATGTTGTTTGATCCCTCTGTTTTTTGTTTTCCTGAACACAAAAGGTGATTTTGGTCAGGTTTGTACTGTTTGGTTTAATACAATATCAGTCAATGGACTTTCAGAAGCTTCAAAAGCGTCATTAAATAATGCCATGAAGCTTCTGAAAGTTGGGCTCCATTGACTGATATTGTATGAAACCAGCAGAACAAACTTGACAAAAATTCCCTTTTGTATTTAAACAATAAAAAACATTAAATAAGTAAATAGTAAACCGTAAATAATTGCTGTATTTATATGTTGAGGTGAACTAACCCTTTAACCCACCAAATATAAATTGTAGTAAATTTATGTATGCATTTTGCATTATAGTAATTCCTTGACAAACTAAGCAGCTTTGACTGTTTATGCCCATGACTGGCAGGGTTCCAGCGGTGTCTTAAAAAGCCTTAAAAGCATTGAATTTATGAATTTGGAAATAATACCTTAAAAAGTCTTTAAAAAGTCTTGAATTTTGATGTCTGGGTCTTAAAAATTGTGTTGTATGTCAGTGTTCATTCATTGACTAAAATAATAACTTTTCTTCAACGACATTTTTCACTGACGAAAACGAGACGCTACCTAAATAAAACCTAGTTTTGAATGACAAAAACTATGACGAAAATCTATTGACATTTTCGTCAACGAATAAAAACTAGATGAAAATGTTAGATAGTGTCGATCTGGGAAGCGATCCAGTCAGAACTGATGTCCTGCGTGTGTGGTAGATGCACACATTTGTACTGTAACGTGCTGATCTACCCCGCGGTCTCATAAAATGTTAAAAATGTAAACCAACCCGAAGCGTGGAGCCATGCACATATTCACCTATACAGCGCGCGGGTACTGCACTGAGCTCTCTTTCGTGTCTGAATGGACAAATACACACAACATTATGTCTAAATGTCCGGTTTGGAGAGTATTCATGTAAACTATGTCGGTTATGTCTTAAACAGTTGTATCGGGTGTGCAACCGTGCAATCGTATCCGCATGTCATTGGACATGAGCCGATGTCTTAAAGTGACAGTGGCAATAAAAATAATACGGTCTGTGTCATTAATTTTGATCAAGCAACAAAAGAAAAAGAGAAAAGCATTTACTGTTTATTAATAGCTTTAATAAGGATTAATTATTAATAATTTAATTCATACATACATAATTCTTTATTCTTTCAAGCAGACAATTATTTGTAAGTTGTTATAAAGAATGCATATATCATTCATTGAAAAGAAGACTGTGTTTTACTTTAGGAAAAGTGGTTTTATTTAATTTTAAGATATTTTTTTTAAGTCACAGTAGTTAAATCTGTATCTGTATTGCTTGTTGAAACTTAAAAAAATCATTCATATTAATAGGTTAATATATGTTTTCTCCGGGAGTATATGGGTTTGGAAATTTTAGAGAAATTCTAAATTAACACATTACAATTTACCTAAACCCATTATATTTTAGTCGACTAAATCTACTGTAGATTTAGTTTACAGTAGATTTCAAAAATCTAAAAAAACTAAAATCTAAAATCACTAAAATCTTATTGTATTTCGTCAACTAAAACTAGACTAAAACTAAAACAATTCAGATGACTAAAGTATGACTAAAATTAGTTCATATTTTTAGTCAAAAGACTGAGACTAAAACTAAATTTGCTGTCAAAATTAACACTGCTGTATGTAACTTCTCCGTATTGTATTTTTCCTCAAAAGTTTCATTTGTCAACCACGATTATTATTATTATTTTCTATGTTTATTGTTCAGGGGTCTCTCAGTTCCCCATATTCCCAGCATAGAATAAGTAGCTAGCTAATGTTAAAACACAACTTAACATTGTTCGGCAAACTTTCTTGTGGCCTACTGAAATGTTTTTATTTTTCACACCTGCTTGGCTTATCTTTTACCCATTCCACATTTGAAAAATAAATGAACACAAGTTGAAGGATTTTGTTTTTCTTTGCTGGTAGGGACGTGAAATAGGTATTAATTTTTTATATAAATGGTCTTAAAAAGGTCTTAAAAAGACTTGAATTTAACTTGAAGAAACCTGTAGGAACCCTGGACTGGTTCAAAAAATGCTTTAAAAATATCAATCACATTTATGCATTTGACATTTTTTATCAAAAAGTGATTAACTCCATTTGTTTACAGGGACAATGACCCTGGACAAACCTGGAGTAAAGAGCCTTGCTGATTGACCAGCAATCTTCTTCTAACCAGTTCATTGGTTTATCCCTCTACACTACAAAAGGTTTTAAAGCTCTAACAAATATTTGCATGTAATTGTAAACCTATAAAATGACATTTGTCAAGAAACTGAATGCTGACAACATGGATTTTAAAACATTTTTATCTTTCTTAATGTTTTAAAGGTAGTCATGCTCATGGAGAGCCGGCACAGGGATGTTTGGAGCAGACACTGCAGCAGCCAGATTGTCCCGCACTTGTTCTCCCACTCTTGCTGCAAGGTTGTGGGGATCAGGGGGGCCGTCATCATGGTCTTCCTCATCCTCTGGCTCAACGATGTCCCCATTGGCTAGAGCGAGATTGTGAAGCACAGCGCAGCACGCAACAATCTCAGGCACGAAGGCAGGGCTCACCTCCAAGGCCTTGAAGAAAATGCAGCGCCAGCGTGTCTTCAGCATCCCAAAAGCTCTCTCCACGATGTTGCGGGCACGGGAGTGCTTGCTGTTGAAACGAGCCTGCACAGGGTTCTGTACAGGCTCTCTGTAAGGGGTGATGAGGCAGATGGGTGCACTCAGGCAAGGATAGCCTCCATCCCCGAGGATGCACTTGCCTGCAGGTGGGTAAAGGTTGCCAGCATACACAGGGCTGTTCCTCCTGCCAGCTGTCCCTGGCATCGTGCACAGACCCAGGATATCCCACAAAGACATCAAGGAATTTCCCCCGGTGATCAGAGATGGCCTGGAGTTGGATGGAGTGAAACAGCTTCCTGTTGAAGTAACAGTGGGAGTTATTTGCTGGAGGTTTGATACGGATATGACAGCCGTCTATTGCACCAACTACTCTGCTGAAAGCTGGTGACCCAGACAGCTGTGCAAATCCTGCTCCCACTGCCTCCAGGTCATCTCCGGTCGGAAAGCAGATCACCCTCCTCAAAATTCCCATGATGGCCTTGCTCACTCTGTGCACAATGTCATGCACAGAGGTCTTTGGGATATCGAAGGTCTGCGACACCACCCTGTAGGATGCTGCATGGGCCAGCCAGTGCAGGAACACAAGGACCTCAATCTCCCGTTCCCATCCAAGGTCAGATCCAGGTCTGACTGCAGCAATCAGGGACCTGATGGACGGCATAGACAGGCGAAGGTGGGCACGGTGGTCAGCTGCCTCATCAAGATAAAGCCGCAAAATGGGAACAGCTCTATTGAGATGGCAGTATGATGTGGGGTTCACTGCCTGCAATAAATACATCATAGTTTGTTAGAACAAAACAATCAAAAACAATGTTTCATGTGGTATTGACTTGTATATGTATTTATTTATTGTGATGATTTCTTTTATTCATTCACTTATTTTTTATTAATGTTTCATATTGTTGTCAGTAAATAAAATATGAATTTCATGAATAAAAATGTATTTACATCATCTGCATTTGTCTAGCGTGTATTCATGCATAGCTATGTCATATGATAATACAAAAGTTTGCTTGTTTTACAAAACTACATAATTAATAATGTATATATATTATAATAATGTTATATAATTAACTGTTGGTCACAGCATTTCTCATAATTATTGTGCATAAGTGTTGGGATGGGCTAGTAATGAAATTCTTTCTGGGGTAATCTTAATTGTTTAAGTAGTAATACTTGCTTTGTTTGAGAATAAAATCATCAGTCTTCTCCAAAGGCGAGATCGTCGAGTAGCTGCCCGACATCTCCTTTGTGCACACCTTAATCTAACAATTGCAGACATGCCAACCATTTCAAACGCTGAACTAAACCGTTCTAGTAAAGTTGTCGAGTTACTGATGCAATCAGCTGTTAGTGCACCTGTCGCTCATGACTTTTAAATTGTTGCGCTTGTTAAAACGTCATAGGTCACATGTAACGTCAACATGGCGAATGATGTCCGGATCGCATTCATACTTAACGAGATTTGGCCATTAAGTACCTACTCTTTTAGCGCTCGTTAAGTAAGTACTCATTGAAATTAAGTACCTACTCATTGAGTATGCGATTCCGAACGCAGCCTATAGATGTCATTGACCTTCATATGGTTTTCACACAAGGGCTGCGTTCGGAATCGCATACTCAATGAGTAGGTACTTAATTTCAATGAGTAGGGGCCTACTTACTTAACGAGCGACTTCACCCTTCACCCGTCACCCTGCCTTGCAGGCTCTCCTCCTCCACAACAGATCTGCAGCAAGAGAGAAATCAAGAATGAAAAAGTTATATCTCTGTTTGAAAATACAATAATTGAAATGTACTGCAAATAAAGTATTAAATTGATTTTTAAATATTTCTGTATACTCACTCAAAGCCTTTGATGGCAGCATTACGCTTTCCGGTGAAGAGCGCTTCATGAGACACTCTCCACCGGATAAGCAGCCGCGTGTGCTCATCCGTCCCTGTAACATCCAGACAAGACTCACGTTACCTCTGTGATTTATGAGCTCAATACTACATTTACATGTTGAGGTTGTTGCTAATAAATAGCTTTTTATCCATCATAAATGTTCAACAATTTTTCAACAGTACTAATGGATAAATGAAATAGATTACTTATGTTTAGTTACTTTATGTAAAATGCATTAAACTAATAAAAACAGTGTTAACAACAGTGAATTCTCCTAAACAATAGTACACACACGTCACTCAGATGTCTATTTCATATCAGTTACACGTAGTAATCTTGCCAGATTTTGAATAAATATTTAGTAATGGTATTTCAGATGTATACGGTTTAAAATGTATGCAAATACAGTTTAAAGACGTATGTGTCCTTATGGAGCTCCTCTATCCAATAAAATGTGATTTACGGCAAAATCACAAATTTACCATATTATATAGCGTCTTTGCACCTTCAGCAGTTCAACAATTTACTGTACAGAAAGTTAGTTCAACACATGCGATTTGGTTTGTATTTGTAATACTCACATTTGAAAACACTCTCGTCCACCCTTTCCGTCATGTTTGAGTATGAAATATCTACTTCTTCTTGTTCTTTTTTATATCGTATCCTCTCGCGTGGCCTCCTGGGATAGATGAGTACAAGCTGAAAAACACTCAAATGTCTGGGCGAAAGCAGGAGATCATCCGGGAACTTCTCGCCTACTCTTTTAGGAATACTGATGTTTCGAACGTACTGCTTCCCTCACGTACTGTTTTCGCCTACTATATAGTAGGAAAGTAGGCATATTCGAACGCACTATCGTCCAAATCTCGCGATAATTAGTACGTCAACCAGGTAATTCTCGCCTACTCTTTTATGAATACTGAGGATTCGAACGTACTTTTTCGCTCGCCTACTCTTTTCGCCTACTATATAGTAGGGAAGTATGCGATTCCGAACGCAGCCATAGAGTTTTAACAAATTTGATGTTAAGGAGTTAAATAGATTTTAAACAAAGCAATCCTGCTACTTTTTAACCTAATATGCTTATGAAATGTTTGTCCATCAAAAAATAGTGTAACTTTATGTGTATAAACTATATATTTTATATTTTTATGAAATTTCCTAATGTCCCACATTAGGAAATGTGGTTTCCAAATCCGGGACAGCATGATCAGCCTAATGTGGGACAGTACTTCAATGAGTCAAAAATGTGTGGTGGGGCATGGTTTAATTTTTGTTTTGTTTTAATACAAATATTAATAATGTTTATATTAGACAAATCTTAACTAAAGAAAAAAATGTTTCACCTAAGGCATTGATGAAATGGAAACAGGATTTTCATTACCTTTTTTCAGATTCTGTGGTCAGATATGAATAAATATGTAATTCCTAATAAATAAGTCAAAGAAACTCACTTTAAAAAAATAGATTTTATCCATGTAATGATTTTTATCAGTAAGTTTAAAAAAGGGGTTTCTCCATTATGCTGTTTTTGTAAAGAGGAAACAGAAACAATTGTACATTTATTTTTTATTTGTAATTATACCAAATTATTTTGGTCCAAAGTTTCTGTTTATTTGTTAGGTGTTTTAGAAATTCATCACTATAACTGATATAATGGTCTTGTTTTTGGATTGTGATACTCGTTTACTGGAAATGGATAATATAACTAAAAATGTTGTTATTTTACATGTTTCATCCATTCAAAACCAAGACAATTACTAACTAAGATTTAAAAAAGAATCTAAAATAACATAAGATTATACTATTCTACATGTATCAATGTGATTTTTGGTCTTTCATCATAGATTTTTCAGTGTCCCATATTGGGAACACAACTGTCCCACATTAGGAAGCTACAGATTTTCTCAGACAACTTGCAATAAGAGCACTAATATGTCTATAATTTCTCTTATGAATGGGTTATCTGAATTTTCTCTTTTGATTAGATTAGGACACATACTTGTCACGAGACGCACACACAAACAGGTAAGATCCAAGTGCATTTATTGGGCAATCCGTAAACGTAAATCCAGGCAGGCAAAAGGTCAAAGTCCATAAAAAGCAATCCAAAACAAGAAACAAACATGAAACAGACCTCCGAAGTGCAGTGACAATAAACAAGGAATCCACAATGAACACAGAAACAGACAGGGTATAAATACACACAGAAACTAACAAGGTGACGGGAAACAGCTGTGTGCAATAATCAATGAGTGACAAACAGGATGATGGGAAATGTAGTCTGAGTGAAGGACACCGTGGTGGAAAAGGACCTCTGGTGGAAACCCAGGGAAACACAAACCAGACACTGTGACATAACCCCCCCTCTATGGAGCGGCTACCAGACGCTCCAAAACACCACTACAAACAAAACAAGAGTCCAGGAGGGAGGTGGAATGGTGGAGGACCAGGGGGAGGGATGGTGGGCCAGGTCCATGAAGGGGAACAGGAACAAGGGGTGACGGCTTAGCTGGCAGCCAGGGCGAAACAGAGAGTCCAACGGGCGGCCAGGGCGGAGCAGACGACAGTCCATCGGGCGGTCAGGGCGGAGCAGACGACAGTCCATCGGGCGGCCAGGGCGGAGCAGACGACAGTCCATCGGGCGGCCAGGGCGGAGCAGACGACAGTCCATCGGGCGGCCAGGGCGGAGCAGACGACAGTCCATCGGGCGGCCAGGGCGGAGCAGACGACAGTCCATCGGGCGGCCAGGGCGGAGCAGACGACAGTCCATCGGGCGGCCAGGGCGGCCAGGGCGGAGCAGACGACAGTCCATCGGGCGGCCAGGGCGGAGCAGACGACAGTCCATCGGGCGGCCAGGGCGGAGCAGACGACAGTCCTTCGGGCGGCCAGGGCGGTGAAGACCCTTCGGGCGGCCAGGGCGGTGAAGACCCTTCGGGCGGCCAGGGCGGTGAAGACCCTTCGGGCGGCCAGGGCGGTGAAGACCCTTCGGGCGGCCAGGGCGGTGAAGACCCTTCGGGCGGCCAGGGCGGTGAAGACCCTTCGGGCGGCCAGGGCGGTGAAGACCCTTCGGGCGACCGTGGCGGTAGAACAGGAACAGACCCTGGCTCAGGAACAGGCACAGACACCGGCTCAGGCACAGGAACAGACACCGGCTCAGGCACAGGAACAGACACCGGCTCCGAAGACGTGACGTGAACAGTCTCTGGATCGGCAGACGTGACGTGAACAGTCTCTGGAACGGTAGATGTGACGTGCTTGGGTGGTGAAGGCAAGGCAAGGAGCTTGGGCTGCGCCGAAAAGGCGAGACGCTTTGGTGGTGCCGTTAGGGCGAGACGCTTGGGTGGCGCCGTTAGGGCGAGACGCTTGGGTGGCGCCGGTAGGGCCAGGAGCCTGGGCGGCGCCGGCAGGGCCAGGAGCTTGGGCGGCGCCGGCAGGGCCAGGAGCTTGGAGACGGCCTCTGGGCTGACCTCCGGGCACTGTGGGGTGCAGGAAGTCCTCTTCCTTCTTCTCCGTTTCCGAGAGCGAGAGGGCGGAGGACTGGACGGGACCAGCGGCGAGGGCTCTGGGCTGGACGGGAACAGCAGCGGCGAAGGCTCTGGGCTGGGCGGGACCAGCGGCGAAGGCTCTGGGCTGGGCGGGACCAGCGGCGAAGGCTCTGGGCTGGGCGGGACCAGCGGCGAAGGCTCTGTCCTCCTGTTAGGAGACACAGGTGTGACTGGTGTATCCCACTGGCTCCGATGATGAAGGTATCTGGTGAACCCCCAAAAGTCCAGAACCTCCAGCCCCTTTATCTCCCACTCAGGTAATGGGTCATCAAGACAGACATTAAAAAAATCTTTCAATGCTGCATCATTGTAGTCCATACCTCTAGAGAGAGTCCAAAAAGTCTGAGCCAGACAACCCACCGTCTGGCCCTGCTGGCGTAGGTCCATCAAATTTTGGACTCGTCCCCTCCTCTCCCTCTCCGTGTTAGGGGGAAGGATATGAAACCCCATAATGCTGGATCTTTATAGGTGTGGATTCCTTCTGTCACGATACGCACACACAAACAGGTAAGATCCAAGTGCATTTATTGGGCAATCCGTAAACGTAAATCCAGGCAGGCAAAAGGTCAAAGTCCATAAAAAGCAATCCAAAACAAGAAACAAACATGAAACAGACCTCCGAAGTGCAGTGACAATAAACAAGGAATCCACAATGAACACAGACACAGACAGGGTATAAATACACACAGAAACTAACAAGGTGACGGGAAACAGCTGTGTGCAATAATCAATGAGTGACAAACAGGATGATGGGAAATGTAGTCTGAGTGAAGGACACCGTGGTGGAAAAGGACCTCTGGTGGAAACCCAGGGAAACACAAACCAGACACTGTGACAATACTGGGTTTTTTAAAAAGGTATTGGGCGTGGATATAATGTTTTGGTTACACATCGCAATATGTCACAGAAGTCTGAAGTGCAAAAAATGTCCCACATTAGGGCAATTCACCCTACATACAAATACATACATGCCTATTATAAATGTGTAATTTGTGTACACATAATAAACTGTAAAAAAAATCAAATAAAAAATCGTAAATCATAATCAATAATATCTGTCTGCAGAGCCGCTGAGCCACAGTTTTACCCCAGCAGTTTCACCCCGCGCATGCGTAGTTTCACCACAACAGTTTTACCAGCGCATGTGCAGTGTCACCACAACAGCTGTACCCGCGCATGCGCTGTCACATTGTTCTGTCCTAAAACGATCTAATGGTTATTGTTACCAATTATTTTTGCTTATTTGTTATTTTTTGCTCTACTGTTGCTCGCAGGCCTTCAGGGTCCTTTACTGAAATAAATCAGTGCTTAATGAACAGTTTAATCTTTTACGTTTTTCCTCCAAAAACTAACAGCCTGGTATAATATGTAGGCCTACACACTTTTTGTTCAATGAATGTAGGGTTGCTAATGCCAACCGTTCCGTATAATACGGAATCGTCCCGTAGGCTATTTGACACATAAAAGTCTTGTTCCGTATTGAACTGATACGGAACGCACTTTGTTCCGTATTTTTGAGAATCAGTGCAAATCCACGACAGACTCATAGCTTCTAATAGCTATATGTCAGACAGACTGTGAACGAAGACATTAGTAGGCTATGATAAGAAGAAGAAAAAACCGACGGTGCGGTAGATACTAATTTCTCCCCCTGTTTGTCTATGATCAGCCGCGTAGCGTTTTTAACATCTTGGAACATTATCAGACGGGTTAATGTGTAAACTTGAACACAGATGAAACAAATGACTTGAACACAAACTATTTACAATAATTTCAAATAAAACTACTGTAGTGAAACTGCGCAAGCGCGGGTATCTGCTGGGGTGAAACTGTGGCTGCGTTCCAAACCGCATACTTCCCTACTATTTAGTATGGGAAAAAGAGTGTTAAAGAGAATTAGAGAAAAAGAGAATTACCTGGGTGACGTACTAGTTATCGCGAGATTCGGACTTAAGTGCGTTCGAATATGCATACTTTCCTACTATATAGTAGGCGAAAACAGTACGTGAAGGAAGCAGTATGTTCGAAACATCAGTATTCATGAAAGAGTAGGGGAGAAGTTCCCGGATGGCTTACTGCTTCCGGTCCGATTTTTGAGTGCTCAACCATGGATTATATGGCAAGCCGTTTTAACTTTTATTCATTTTCAGGATATGAATTCTTGATATCAACAATTCAGTTTTCACTAGTTAAAATAATAGTTATTGATATCAGGAATTAGATTTCTACTAGTAACAATGGCAATTTTTGATATCAGAAATTACATTTCCACTATTAACAATGCTAATTCTTGATATCCACAATTAAATTTTCACTAGTTAAAATTATAATTCTTGATATCAGCAACTGAATTTCAACTAGTAAAAACTATAATTCTTGATATCTGTAATTGTATTTTCACTAGTGAAAAGTCTCCATTGGCTGCCATTCAAAATCAATTGTTGATATCAAGAATTGATTTCTTACTAGTTGAAATTCCAATTTCACATATCAGAAATACAATTCTTACTAGTAAAAACCTTTATTTTTGATATCAAGAATTCAATTGTCACTAGTTGAAATGTCTATTCTTGATATCAACAATTGAATTGTAAACAATGTTCATTTTTGATATCAATAATTCCATTTTCACTAGTGACAATGTTCATTTCTGATATCATGAATGTAATTGTTACTAGTAAGAAAGCCATTTTAGATATCTGAAATTATATTGATATCAGAAATACATTTTCAGATATCAAAAACTAACATTTTTACTAGTAGCAATTAAATTGTTGATATCAAGAATAGACATTTCAACTAGTGACAATTGAATTATTGATATCAGGAATTCGCATTTTTACTAGTAGCAATGTAATTATTGATATCAAAAATTATATTTCTACTAGTAAGAAATCAATTATTGATATCAACAATTAATTTTGAATGGCAGCCTATGGTGACATTTCACTAGTGAAAATACAATTACAGATATCAAGAATTCAATTGTTGATATCAATAATTATATTGTGATATCAAGAATTCAATTGTTGATATCAAGAATTCTATTGTTGATATCAATAATTAAATTGCTGATATCAAAAATGTAATTGTTGATATCAACAATTGAATTGTTGATATCAAGAATTCATATCCTGAATTCATATCCACGTCCTCAAGGTGCACGTGTCGGATTCTGCAGCCGTGCGCAGTTGCTCTCCACCGACTGCGCTGATCAAAATTATGATGGTAAACGACTTGCTTACAACACAGCTTAATGCTCATTGGTTTAAACAACCGTGATGTATTGTTCTTTTTTAAAATGTTTGATTTTAAAACTCAGGTATCATGTTTTATGTGTATACGTACGTTATGTGTGAATAAACTCTCTGACAGTGCGATATGGGTTATGTGATGTCATTTTTATAAAAAAAAAAATATATAAATAAACATATGTCTGTATTAAAGAAAAAATTATTCATAAACACATATTTGGAATGGAATTAAATAACAAGTAGGCTACTTTGGGTGTCTTGTTCATTATATTTATTTTCATATAAAAGCAACAGAACTTAAATTACATCCAGTTTATTAGCAACACCGTGCACGAGCGTGAATCCCGTGAATCCCGCGATATCCGCCTTTGATCTCACAGGTGTCTGATCCACTGCGAGAAGAGAGATCTGTCCGTCTTGCCTGCGCTTTTTTCACTCCTCCCCTCACTGCAGCCGCCTACTCTCACCTACATTCAGAGGTGTCAAAAGTATTCACATTCGTTACTCAAGTAGAAGTATAGATACTAGGGTTTAAAAAGACTTCTGTAGAAGTTGAAGTATCAACTCAAGCTTTTTACTCAAGTAAAAGTGTAAAAGTAACTGGTTTCAAAACTACTTAAAGTATAAAAGTAATGCAAAGAAAAAAAATGCCATTAAGGAC